>JASKON010000002.1:57205000-57805000 GCA_036010255.1 Myotis pilosus | reverse complement strand
GTAGATACACAATAAATATTTGTTAAATAACCAAATGAACAACTATCCATCACCTTTTACAGATACTCGGCTCCAACCAGGACCCTTTATCACCATGAAATACTGGTGAACACAAGCATTTCAGTCAGCGGGGAAGTATTACTCACTGAATGTTAAGTATCACCCTATTGTGAGTGTAGTGTAGGCTGGTTATCCGGAGTCAGGTCAACTCTGGATGTCTGACAAATCCATTTTCTGAAATGTAGGGACTTGCCCCTGTAGGTAAGGCCCCTGTGAGAAATGTGTAAGTTGCCCTCTGATCTTTCTGAACACACACCCCTCACTGAAAGACTTATTTAGGAAGCAAAGATGTATTTCTCAGAAGGCCAGAGGGTATACATATGTGTGCACACATATCATGCCTCCACATGGATGTAATGTATGGCTGATACATGAATGGTCCATGTTAGGGTATAGTGTCAGTTACTGTGTAAGATCGTCCTCTCCTTTGAGTTACAGAACTGAGAGATGTCATCTCTCCATTTATTTTGTTCTGTTTTTCTTTAGTGGTTCAGAACACAGGCTTTTGGGACAGACAGACCAGGTTGGAGTCTTGGTTTGGCCATTTGACTAGCTGTGTGTAGTTTTCATTTGTAAAATGGAGATGACAACAGTGGTTTCACCGCAGGTTTAGGGGGGAGAATGGAATGAGACAGCTTCTTAGCACAGTACTTGGCTGATGTAATACACAGCAGCTATTTTTATTATTAGCCCTCAGACTGTGGTCAGTCTTTCTACTTTTGTTAAACTGCCATGTACACTTTTACTATAGGTTGGAAAGAATGAACTTTCTTTTCTAGACATGGTTAATTCTTCTTGTAGGGATGGGGCACTTCACGAATAGTTCAAAGATATACCCAGGGCCCAATTATAGTCCTCTGCTTCGGGGGAACTGGTGAATTTCATTTGAAGGACAGGATGATTCATTTTATCAAGAAGGCGAGCTATTTCACGGGGTAATTCACCACCATGTTCTGTGAATGAGACACAGTGGTATTATGGCACTGGCTGATATTGGCTTACAAGAGCCCACTGTTCACGTATCCTCTCACCTCCACCTTCAGTGGTGTCACATGGATCGTTTGAAGTCAAAAGGGGAAATCAGCCAACACTACAAACCTCCTTGTGTCTAATCAGGCAGCAAAAGGAATAAGAACCTTTACACTTGTTCCAGGAAAGAGCAAGCTGGAACCAATATGTCTGTTTTCCTGTACAAGGAGGTAAAATGGCAACCACCCACATAAAGACAGGCTGGAGGTGGGAAAGAGGACTAATGTTCAGAGCCACGCTCTGGGCTGGGCCCTCAGAAGGCCCTTTATACCCAGAACCCAGACACATGCCTGGGAAATCGCACTAGCACATTGACGCTGCTGTCGACAAAATCAGAAACCTATGTCTTCAAAACCTAGTGTAAGGTGCTGTACCTTACCTCATTTCTTTTTCAGTCTTTCTTAACATCATTAAAGTCCTTTTGGAAAATGCCAGCTAAGTGAGAATGAAGCAAAAAAGATAGTACTCTAAGGGCAGAACAGTACAGCAATATATACTAATTATGCTGAATATGTCAGTGACCTATTCACATGTGAGAAACTCAGCTGATCTGGCCACTCAAAAACAAAAAGCTGAGATGAAGTGAAATCAAAAGAGGCACTCAGACACATAGACACACTCCCCTACACCACAGCTGCTTTCCCTCTGAAGCCACCTATAGATGAGTTAGGAAAGAATAGGATGAATTTGAGGACAGTACTTGGGACATGGCAAAAGTAGTCAGATACACCCTTACCGTTAAAACTAATCTAATTAGAAAAAAGATAACAAACAATTCACTTAATTTAGTATTCAGTTCAGAACTCAGTGAAGCTTAGCCCATTTCAGTTAATATAACAACAACTAACCTTCATAGAGGACTTACTGTACATGAGGTACTGTTTTAAGTTATTACATGTATTAACTCCTTGAATTCTCACAACAGCTCCTGATGATGGTTATTACCTATATATTAAAGCTAAGGAGTTGCCCAAGGATGTTGATTGATTGGAGAGGAAAAGACAAAGAATTCGTTTTAAATATGTTGGATTTAAGATGACAGTTTGATATCTAAGTGGAAATAAGAGAGGGTTGGTGATGTGGATCTGAAGTTGACTCAGAAGATAGGACTCTGCAGAAGTTATGGCAGAAATTTATGAATAGTTGTGTTCTTAGAAGAAAGAAGAGAGAGGAGCATAGAACCCTACATTGAAATTAGGAGTTTGCTTACCTTTAAGGACCAGAGGGAAGAATAAGTGCCAACAAAGGAAAAGAGTGAAGCGAGGTAGTGGGTTAAACATGGTTTCTCTAATGGCATTCCAATGTCTCATACTAATACAGGAAGGTCTGAGGTGGACAATTTACAAAAGTTAAGTTTCACCAAATTAGAAAAATCACCATGCCATACAGCTTACATGGATACTAAACAGATGAATGAATGAATGAATGAACTGTAAGATATTTCTAAGATATTAACTTACCTCGTATATGTGCAGGTCTTTAGGAAAGATCACAAACATTATAGTTAGTTGTTTTTCAGGATGATGTTCAGCAAACTTTAAAACTTCCTCACACATAATCTGTGCTACTTTATTGTCCTTAATACCAATGCCTCCAGCCCCAAGAGCGGGAAAGGAAATGGAAGTTACATTTACTTTAAGGCATTTTTGCAAACACTCATTCACTGCACGTTTCAATATCTGTAGAAAAAACACAATTTAAAGATCAGCCTTCAAGTCAAAAATAAGATTTCACTTACCCCTTGATCCTGCCCATATTTAACAATGTTAATCTCCACTCTCCCTCAGGGTCATGTCCATGCCTCCTCAGAGGGCAAAGTCCCACTCCATAGGGAACCTATTACAGCTATAAGGTTAAATGATGAAAAATGAAAAGGCTGAAGAAGCTGACGTAATTGGTCCTTTTTGTGCTATTCAGGACCTTTGGGCACCATGATTTCTCCCAGCTTATGTAGTCTTGCTGACCTGCCCAGGTCAGAGAGCCAATCATCAGTTTATCCCCACTCATCTGTCACTACCAGGTCAACATAAAGAGCTCTTAGGAGTTTAATAAAGGAGGCAGAGGTTAAAAGGAATAAGCAACATTTATTCAAAGTCTTTTAAGGTCTGCCATGTATTTCTCCTTGAGAAGTACTAGTATATGTGGCAGATTTAAACTTTCTATCAATGTTTCAACATCCAAATGAATACTAATACAGGAAGGTTGTCCGTGTAAGGAGCTTGGGAAACTGAGAAATAAGAGATGATAGGGATTACAGGACCCTCTAGCCAAGAAAGAACTGGAAATGGTGACAAAACAGATAGACAAAGGCAGGTGGGAAGACACCACAGGGAATAGATCTGACAAGAATGGCGCTAGAAGGGAAAACCAGGTCCTCCTGGAACTTAACAGTTGGAAGGAAACATAGAGAGGCCGACTCCCAGGCCCACTTAGGAAAAAGCCTACAGGGTATAGTGTGGTGAGGTGAATAGGTGTGCAGATGGATGTTTCTGTGCCTATCTGCGGTAAACGCATTTAAAATTTAGACATGTGTTAGGTTATATTTTAGATTAAACTTCTTAAGATAACTTATTAAGACAACAGCCCTAGCTGATTTGGCTCAGTGGCTAGAGCGTTGGCCTGTGGACTGAAGGGTTCTGGGTTCAATTCTGGTCAAGGCACATACCTAGGTTGCAGGCTTTATCCCTGGCCCTGGTTAGGGAGGCAACCAATTGATGTGTCTCTCTCACATCAATGTTTCTTTCTCCCTGTCTCTTCCCCTCCCTTCCACTCTTTCTAAAAAAAATCAATGGAAAAATATCCTCAGGTGAGAATTAACAACAACAACAACAACAAAAAAAAAGACAACAAAAGTTATTCAGTATTTCAAATTTTCACAGAAGTAGGAAAAGGGGATTATACAATCTGATATTTCATTAATGTAATGATATGATGGAAATTCAACAAAGACTACACAGGCTTTCAAGTTACATAAAGATAAATTTATTTTGAGCTTACCAGATCTCGGTCAGAATATGTTGGAGGCCACAACACATGGAATACACACCGACAGGACAATTTAAATCCTTTTGTCCACACTACCAACTGGGAATCCTGAGATTTCTGCTTCCTGTTTTTGTGAAATTCCTCTTCTATTTTATGTCCTGCTTGTTGTAGAATTGACTTCGATACAGGACCATCTCCAAACTTAAAAGTTGGACTTACAGAATTGACAATTATATCTGTCTGAAAAGGGAAAAAATGGACAGGATTCCTTTTTAAATTACTTTTTGTTCAATTACTAATTTAAGTCTTTATTTCCCTGAAGAGCTTTGAAAAATATTTCTGAAGATCCTAAGTCCACAAAAACATCATTTAATAATGGATAGAAACTCATATTTCCAAAATGTGATCAATTGATTAGTCTGTTTATCCTATTCAGTAATTAGGCAAAGTGTGTGGATGGTACAATTTTTATTGCAAACATCTATCAGTCCCTCTGGCTTATCCCTCCCATATTCCCAGATTCTGAGCATTCCCTGTGATTTATTTTAAGCTTTATCAATGAATGGTTTCATTCCTTGCCCCACTGTCATCTCTTTTTGCTATTTTTGTGTGAATTTTCTGTTTTGTTTTAAACAGAGTGGAAATAAAATTTCTCAGGAAATTTTCACCTCCTATTTTGTTTAAAGGTGAGTAGTACATAGTTAAAGAAAGTACAAATGAGACAAAAAAGTCTTCAGTGAAAAGTAGGCCTCCCCCGACCCCCCACTCACCCACCTATCCTACAGGCAATCACTTTATCAGTTTTTCATCTGTCCTTTCAGAAATAGACTGTAGAGCCTGGCTAGTGTAGCTCAGTGGTTGAGCGTCAACCTATGAACCAGGAGGCCAGGGTCTGATTCTCGGTCATGCCCGGGTTGCGGACTCCATCCCTAGTGTGGGGCATACAGGAAGTAGCTAATCAATGGTTCTTTCTCATCATTGAAATTTCTATCTCCCTCTCCCTCTCTGTTAAAAAAAAGAAAGAGACTGTATATTCACCTGGGCTGTATTTTAAGTAATATCACCTAGTTAACTCTAAGAAATGTGCTAACAGGGTTGTATCCTTTTTCTCCCTCATGCCCAAGTCTCCCTAAATCATCTTGATGGTTTTGGCTCCCTTTGGGGGTAACTTGTGTATTTCTCATAGGTGTTAATGAATGCTTCACTTTGAAAGTACAACCAGAATTTGCAATTTGGGGGTATTAGGGGTACTGTTTCCTTTTTAAATTTTAAGGTTCCTAATGTTTTTGGCAATAAATAAATACAATAAAATTTTAGTTAAATGAAAAGTTATTTAACAAGGATGTTTCCACTTTAATTTTAAATGGACATATTAATGATATCAAATAAGTACAGTGGAACCTCAGTTCTTGAACTTAATTCATTCCAGAAGACTGTTCAAGAAGCAGTTTGAAAGCTGAATCATTTTTCCCAATAGAAATAATGTAAATTAAATTAATCTGTTCCAGACCCCCAAATGATTTCCTGTTTCTTATATACAGTATATGTCTAAGCTCTATTGTTGTTCTCACTACTTTCTTTTTATTTTGCTGCTATCACTAACTTTCTTAGAACCCATGAAATTTACTGTACATATCCTATATATGAAAAAGCTAATATGCAAATCAGTCGAACAGCAGAACAACCAGTCGCCATGATGTGCACTGGCCACCAGGGGACAGATGCTCAACACAGGAGCTGCTCCCTGTTGGTCAGTGTGCTCCCACAGGGGGAGCGCTGCTCAGCCAGAAGCCAGGCTCACGGCTGGAGAGTGCAGCAGAGGTGGTGGGAGCCTCTCCCGCCTCTGCAGCAGCGCTAAGGATGTCCGACTGACATCCTCAGGGACATCCCCTGAGGGTTCACAGTCTGTGGAGGGCTCAGGCCGAGCTGATGAGGAACCCGCCCCCCCCCCCCCCATGCAGAATTTCGTGCACCAGGCCTCTAGTTTAATAAGCAGCAACAAAACAAACAAAAAACCCCCCCACGAAATAATGACAGTACAATTTCCTGAGATGTTAATAGCTCAAGGTTTAGCAGCAAACTGACTCATACTCATGCAATCTCTTCTTTGTTTGTCACCTGAGAGATGTGTGACTGATCATACATGTATCAGTATGAGAGAGTTCTAGAACCTAAGTTCTGTTTGACAACCAAGACATTTTTCATGAACAACTTGTTCTAAAACCAATTGTTCAAGAACCGAGGTTTGACTGTATCGCATTTTGTGGGGAACTCCTCAATCTTCATTCTAATTGTCTTGCAGGCAGTATATGGTATTTTTTCATGTATGATTAAGTCTATTTGATTGCAGCCACAGGAGTCTTAAGTGTGACATTATTGATCCAGAAAAGAAAAATAATTCTCTGTTGCAGTTCCTGCTACCTGCTTCCTCTTTCACTTATTCATCAATAATTTGCTCAACACCTAGGAGCAGGCCCAGACTAGGCTTTGGGGTTACAGAGATGAACAGCCATGATCCCCATCCTCAAGGTACTCTATGCCTAACAGGGGCGCTGCACTAACCCAGAAATACTTAAATTTATTGTCACCCTGACTCCATCCCCTTCCTGCCAGAGCCTTCTCCTTTGTGCCCAAGGAATCCTGGCTAAATGCTAAGTCACACTTTGTATCATTCATGGCCCCTGGCAGAGTCATATACTCAGAATACAACTTACAGCTCCACCTGGTCCAGCCCATTATTTTCTATCTATTATTCTCCGTGTCTCTCTAATCAAGTCATTCTAACAACCAGGTCACAACTCCTGCCAATTCATATCTATCATAACTTGAGATCAGATCCAAAACACACATCTTCTGAAGTAATTTTTCTTGGTCCACCACACTCTTGTCACAAAATTGACATACTTTTAAATATTATGAATTCATTGTATTAATGAATACATTGTTTACTATTGGTAGGTTGCTTCAGAAATGTTCAGATGGTTTGTCTCCCAATGAGATTTTTCAAATAGAGAATTTTTTAACATAAAAGGAGTATAACAGATTATAAGTTCCTTGGAATCAAAGATTGTTTTATTTCCTCATGGTGCCTAAGAATAATAGCAATAATAGTTATAAATACTTGTCATGTGCCAAAATTGATTCTAAGCATTTTATGTGTATTAATTCCAACTCTAAGATATAAGTCTTATTATTATCATCATTTTCCAGGTGAGGAAACTGAGGGCCCAAAGATAAAGTAACTAGATTCATGTCACCCTGCTAGTAAATGGCACAGCTAATATTCAAATCTAGATGGCCTGTCCCTAAAGTCCATACTCTTAACCTTAACAAGATTAAACAGTGTTTGAAATAGTTTATACTCAAAACACACTTGACAGGTAATAAACAGTGCAGGGATCCCCTTTGGCAGTGCAAGAGAATAAAAACAAAGACTTACCTGCTGCAGTTCAATGTAGTCTTGGACAATCTGGAGAGTCATGCTGTTCACAACAATCGTATTGGAAGGAAGGATGGCTCCCTGACTCACTGAGGACCCCAGCTCATTAGTCCCTAGAATGTCTTCCGAAGCAGTTTTAAAGGCAGCAACAGTGGGGTCCTCATTGCTTACCAGATGAATTTCTTTTAAATTACTGGCCGGTTGCTTCCTTTGGAAATAATGCCTGATAGTTTCCACAATGATCTGTGTACACAAACCCAGAGGGAACTGGAAAATTCCAGAGCTCAGGGCTGGAATTGCTACTGTCTCCAGGTTTGGAAAGCCATGGGTGACACGATTCAGAATATTTACCATGGCCTTTTGCAGATCAGTTTGACATCTCTCTCTATCCCACGCCACCCACCGAGGCCCAACGGCATGGATAATGTGTTTGCAGGGAAGTTTCCCTGGTCCTGTGACAGCTGTCTCACCAGTTGGTATTGTACCATATTTGGAAATATACCAATCACTCTCCTTTTGGATTTCTTGGCCGCCAGCTTTCACCAGGGCCTGCGCCAGGCCTCCTCCATGTCTAAGTTCTTCATTGGCTGCATTCACCACAACATCAACAGCATGTCTGGTGAGGTCACCCTTCCAGACAGATAGCTCTAGTCCTGGAGTCAGTCTTTTTCTGAAGACTTGTCGAGACTCACTATTACTTTCCTGGGCTGGAGAGACGAGGGTAGAAACACAGCCAAATTTATTCCGGAGGACTTCACACAGCTGACTCTCATTATTTTTTAAAATTTTAAAGTCATTGTGATCAATGGGTATTTGCCAACTATCGTTTTTTCCAAGAATGTCAGTCTCTGGAAAGGAGAGATTAAAAAAAAAAAAAAATCAAGAAACGGTCAAAAGTTCCTTTGAAAAGAATGTAATTCCACTTCACATCAGAAAACTGAGTGTCCCATATACAAAAGAGAGATGAACTCCCTCTACTCCTCTTCCTGATTCTCTTTCTCACGTAGATATGTAATTAGACCAAGAATGTCCAAGAGTTTTCAATGGTAAATCATTCATAAAGTACTTAGTCTTGTGTCTGGCATACAGTAAATACTCCCTAAGTGGTAGCTATGCTACCATGATACAATGATGGTGGTAAGAAAACTATGTGAATGGAGGCGCATGAATTTTTAAGTCTGCATTAAAATGGTGAGTTTGGGAAGAACCATGCTTAAGGCACAAATATTGGAAAGGATTTACCGTAATTATGAGTCAAAAATAAGTGGAGGCTTTATTGGTAACTTGTTTGCTTAGTCTTAGTGCCTTAGTCTGGGCTCTCTTAGAAGCAGGCTCTGAGATAAGGATTTGAATGTAAGTTTATTTGGGAGTTGATCCTAGAAAATACCAGGGGCATGAGATGGGAGGGCCGAGCGGAAAAGTAAGACAGAAAAGGGAAGGAAATGAACGAAGGATGTGTTATGAAGCAAATTAAGCATAATTCCACTGGAGGACAGTGTGTCTCAGAGTAATACCACCAGAAGGGAAAGGAGCTGGGATATTTATCCAACCTCCTATCAGTCATTGGTCAAGGATGCTCTGTGGGGGGCATGGTCCAGCAAACGGGCAGAACATCATACTCTAGTTTCATGGAACAATTTTGGTAGAATTAAGGCCGATTGACTAAAAATTACTTACTGTATGTGGCAGGAAAGAAGCTGTGCTGTTCAGATCCCCGTTCAATGTGGTGATGAAGGAGGGAATACAGTTAGCTGACAGCCTCCAGTTGTTAGCCCCTCAGGGTCCATCTTAGCTTTCCAGCCAGTGTCACACTATTCTCAGAGTGGCCCCCCATCAGTGGCTGACCAAGGCCACTTATGTCCAATGTGGGACTCCCCTAAAGGGAAAGCTCAGGCTGCAGTCTGATGGCTCCACCTGCCCAATCTGGTTTCATCTCTTCTCCGTTCTCTGAACCTTTTTGCATTCCTAACTCCATCTCAGTTTCTGCTTCTGTGAGAACCTAACCTGTGGCTGTATTTCATGGAATCTAAGACATCATTATTAAATGCCACTGAGCAAGGAAAAACAATGCCAATTAAGACATGGCACATTACTGGTTGATAGAGTAGTTTTAACTTAACAGATGTGAAAAACTGTGTGTCCTAAAATAGGTAAAATGTGGTAATTAATTATATTTTACTTCAACCATATTTCTTTTTTTAAAAAATTTTTTAAGTCTGGGAAGTCTGTGAAGATGATTTTAGCACTTCTTTTAAAAAATATTTAATTGATTTTTTACAGAGAGGAAGGGAGAGGGATAGAGAGTTAGAAACATTGATGAGAGAGAAACATCAATCAGCTGCCTCCTGCACACTCCCCACTGGGGATGTGCCTGCAACGAAGGTACATGCCCTTGACCAGAATCGAACTGGGGACCCTTGAGTCTGCAGGCCGATGCTCTATCCACTGAGCCAAACCGGTTAAGGCTTCAACCATATTTCTAATCTCAGCCACCTAGAAAGACCTCTGATGGCTTCAATTATCCAAAAGCAGCAGCATGCATATATGCATAACCCATGGACACAGACAATAGTGTGGGGTGGGGCAAGGGCTGGGTGGAGGGGGGCAAAAAGGAACCTGTATTACTTTCACTATTTAAAAAAATAAAAAGATAAATAAATAAATAAAAGAAGTAGCATGCAGCAGCCAGATTCAATTGGCCTGTGCTTTGGGAGAAAATCTCAAGTGGGCCACCCTTAAGATTAGGAAGGTTCCATTTGGCTCTTACAGCCCTTGTTGAGCCAGGGACAATCAGTTGGTCACCTCTTCTGATCAATTTCTAGGGCTGTGGTCAGAAGAGTCTGACATCTTGTGGGCAAAGAAAGGGATCAATGGGAGCCCTAAGAGAACGTGTCTGCTGATGCACACTGCCCCTGAAGCAGTCCCCCTTCTGAGGCACGGTCTGGGTTGCCACAGGTCCTGCAATTACACACCTGAACACTTGCAGGGAAGAGAGTCTCTTTCTGCATTCCCCTTTATCCACTGAGGACAGATATGAGTAAAGGCTTTCTGAAACAAGTCTGAGAGTGAGGTGATCCTACCTGATTTCTCATTGTAAGCTGCTGCTCCAGCACCCTGTGAAAAATGAGAGTGGTTTTAAAAAAAACCGAAACCGAATGACTACAGATTACTGATAACAGATACAGCCTAATAATCACAAAGCAACAGATACTCTGCTAAAAGCCCTGGGTTTGAGGGAAGGGGAACACCTACCTGTTTGTTCATTAGTTTAATCTGTGCACCTGAAATACTTGAAATACTAAATGTCCTAGCAAACACTGACCCTACCCCACTTCCTAGAGGCCAATCAATGCACTTCTGATTCAGGATAAGATGAAGGGTTAGAGATTAACACACGCAAAGGCCCAAAGGTCACAGCCCAAATTACCAAAACTTTCAGATAGGCCTCCAATTTCCAAAGGCTTGTGGGTTTTTCTAGACAGAACAGAATACATGGGGACATGAGCCTCACCAGCTACACCTCCCCATCTACCAGTAAGGGACCACTTTCAATTGTTTATTTCATGACACAAGCCTGAACGTAGAATTTTACGTTTGAACAAATGAGGTGTCTTTTCTCTATTTCTTTGTTTTTCTTCTTCCTCCATAATGCTCTTCCCTCCCTCCCCCCATCCAGCAAAAGCAAAATTGCTGAATAAGTAGACAAAATCAAAATGATATTCAGGTCCCATTATTACATATCATCCATCCTCAGGCTGCCTCTGGTGATTAGATTAGCATATTCTGGATTCCCAGTGTCTCACATGGTACAAGGAGAAACTTTAATTGGGCTATTGATACCAAACTGAAGACCCAGATTTCTTGCCATTATGGGAGGAACTATTCATGTGCTGATCAAAGTTCAAAATTCATCTATGTTTATCTATAAGTACTTTTTACCTTAGAAAGCTCCATCTTCTAGGACCCTGGGGTCTTCAAATGTTTGTACCATTCAAATGTTTTGCTTTTCCAAGCATAGACTGCTGTTCCCAAATATGGTGGTCCACTTCTAGGAATGAATACAAAGGATGCAATAAGCACAGACCAGAGTCTTAGGGAATTTGGCAAGAATGAACCATAGGAAAACTAAACATGATTTCTGGTCATGAGTAGGTTTTAGTTTTACTAGTGAAAAGGCACTGGCACTATTGTTTTGCTGCCACAGTTACTGTTTACCTCCTATTTTTTACCATGAGGTTCCAATTGAAACCATAATGGCAGTTCAGGGAAGGGAAAGAGACGTACGGGCCACAGCAGGGAGAGCTTTATGGAGGTGAGACTAGAACAAGACCTTGAAGGGTGGAACAGGTTTTTACAATTAGAAGAGGAGAATGATACCAAGTCGTAAGACTGAGCATAGTATTAAAAAAAAAAAAAAAAACAATGAGGAAAAACCAGCCTTCTGCATGAACATGAAGAACCCTGGAGAGTGAAGAAAGGGCTGTAGTTATGCCTGCCAAGGGTGTGTGTACTGGATTTGTGATAAATTCTTGATCTAATAAGAAAGGGGAGCCCTGACCGGTTTGGCTCAGTGATAGAGCGTCGGCCTGCAGAATGAAGGGTCCCGGGTTCGATTCCGGTCAAGGGCATGTACCTTGGTTGCGGGCACATCCCCAGTCGGAGGTGTGCAGGAGGCAGCTGATCAGTGTTTCTCTCTCATCGATGTTTCTAACTTTCTATCCCTCTCCCTTCCTCTCTATAAAAAAAATCAATAAAATATATTTTAAAAAACAAGAAATGGGAATATCTGGATAAAAATCAGAAACTCTATAAAAAGTATTTTGATGATTTTCTATCTAATAGGTGGAAATGAAAATGCTTACTGACACAGTAGCCTGCACTTGTTGTCCACAGAGTTGCCAATAGGCCTCTGAAATGATTTGTAATGCCTTTGCAACAGAAAAAAATTTCTGTAGCTATCTACAGCATCAGAGCACTATTCCTCCATGTCAGGAAAAACAGCAAGTTCAGTCCAATCCTAAAGTCCCAGGACACGATGCATTTTTGCCTCCAGAGGGCACTGCTGTTTTCACAAAAGAAGGAAGTCTGGCTGGGGCTTTTGCTTTCTCTGCTGGCTTTAATGACGTAGGAATACACGTGAGGGGTGTGTGTGGGTGTATATAACTCCAAAGAAATCAGAAACAAGGAGCATATTGCCCACAATACAGTCTGTTCAATTTTAATAACAACACCAATAGCAACAAAAGCCTTCCCAACTTTCCATCACTGGTTCCTACCGAGTTCTTTTCCCTGCATGGGCAACATGAAGAAATGGATTCTCTATCCAATTGCCCGCTCAGCCCACTGTAGGGGGTTCCTGCCTCACCCCCTGTACTCCTCTGCTCATCAGTGTCCTCCATGAGGTTAATTAACCTCAACAGACTCTCTTCTGTATTTCATTCTTTGTGTCCCAAAACTCTGCTTTCTGAGCATCTCTTATGCCATCTTCACTTGGTTCTTTTGGTACCTTTCACTTTAGCTTTACAGGCCTTTTGCCTGGATTCACCTTCCTATCCTTATCCGACTCCCTCCAAAGTCCATGCTTTCTCTCCTAAACACACAGTTCAATCAATGATATACCACTTATCACTCAAGTCAGAAATCTAGAATCTTCTCTTCTGTCCCATAAACAACCTATCAATTAGCTCTAAACACCTAAGTCACTTATGCACCTATCCTTCTTGCCCATTGACCACTTCACTTCAGGGCCTCAGGGCCTCTTGCCTGAGCTATGTCAACACAGTCTCTTTAAATATTTAAATATATTTAATTTTACATTTTATTGTTTGGATAGGTATTATGTTTCCTGGTTCAAATTTAGAAGTGTGAAAGGCTCCCTCCTACCCCTAACTGCAGAATCAGAAAGTCTATGCAGCTGTAATTCTGCTAGTATTGCCAAATTGCTTCCCATTAGGATTGACCCATTCCCAGTCTTACCAGCCATGTGCAAAAACGTTCTCTCTGGCTTCTCTGCCTTCCTTCGTCCCTGCTTGGAAAAGTGTCCTCCACATGGTTGTCCACACCATCTTTCTAAAATGCACATCTGACAACCATTCCGTTTCTTCCCACTGATCTTCATGCCTTTCACTGTCTAGACCTGTATTGTATGCCCAGTGTGGACCGTTAGCCACATGTGGCTCTTGAGCTCCTGAAGTGTGGCTAGTCCCAACTGAGGTGTGATGTAAGTGTGAGATAAACACTGGATCACAAAGACTCAGAATGACAGAAAGGATGTAAAATATCTCATAAGCCAGTCACATAAAGACAAGTATCACACAATCTCACTCACATGTAGAATCTAAAGGACAAAATAAACATGAACAAAATAGATCCAGAGACATAGAAACATGGAACTGACTGATGAATCTCAGAGGGAAGGTGGCGGTGGATGGGAAGAGATTAACCGAAGAACTTGTATGCATATATGCATAACCCATGGGCACAGGCACTGGTGTGGTGAAGGCCTGGTGGGGAGGAGGGGACGGGCTAGAGTGGTTCAGTGAGGAAACAATGGGTCCATCTGTATAACTTTCAATAATCAAGATAAATTTTAAAAACGTTCTTAACATTAACTACATGCTGATTAATTTAGGATATATATGATTACATTCAGGACATATTGAGTTAAATAACATTATTACCATTAATTTCACTTGTTGATAAAATATGGCTCATAACATTTAAAAAATTAAAATTAGATATTTGTACGTACAGCACTGATTCTAGCCCCTTCCTCCATCATGTCCCTCACCCATCATGGCCTCCAAGGCCCCAGTGCTCATCCGTGCCTCAGATGCACCCTAAAACCTACTCATGACCCACCATCCCCCCACCCCACCTCTCTAAGACTTTGCTTCAAATCTCCTCCCGGAGGTGTTCAAGAGATTTGCTTCACAAGTCCACCTCCCGTTAGGGCCCGAGGGCATGCATGCTCATCTTTCCTCTCAAGTGCACAGGGAGGCACCCTTTCATACTGTTGGTCAAGTCAAGGAATGAGGAGAGTCAGTCTAAAAGGATAAAGTTGGAGGGAGGTAACTGGTGCTACGTCATAACGCAAGTTTTTTCAAAATTTTTTTTTTAAATGCAGGTATTAATCTGAACTCAGAACGGGAATGACATTTTGGCTGCACATAATAGTAAGGGTAACAACAGTAAGAGTTGAGAGGAATCACAAGCTCAGGAGAAACTTTGACTTCAGCACCTGAGCAGTCTCACCCTCGCGTGACCGGCCTGCGCCCCCCCTAACCCCCACGCCCCCTCTCCCCGCTCCTCCCGCTCGCCGCCGCCGAGCCCGAGCCCGAGCCCGAGCCCGAGCCCGCAGGAGAAGCCGCCGGTCCCCAGCGCCCGGTCCCCACCGCCCGGGGGACGCGGGACGGAACTACTCACTGCGCTGGGCCGCGAAGGGAAGGGAAGGCTGCGAGGTGAGGAGGGGAGCGGCTGTGCGGGAGCGGGAACGGGGAGGGATTTCGCGGAAAGCGAAACTGAAACTTTGCCGCGGGGCGGCGGGGCGGGGGCGGGACGCACCCCTTCCCCCCCAGCCCCCGCCTCAGTCCAGGCCCTGCTCCGCCCGGAGCCGCCGCGCACCCAACGCCCGCCGGCAGCCATGGCCTCCTCGAACCCCAGCCCGCCCTCCCCGCTGCTGGTGCGGGTGTCCGAGCCCGGCCTGAACTTACGTCGGAAGCTGGAAAGCTACTTCCAGAGCCGGCAGTCGGGCGGCGGGGAGTGCACCGTCCGAGACCTGGGCGCCGGCGCCTTCCGGGTGGAGTTCTTGGACCGGGCAGGTGAGCCGCAGGCGTGGGGCTGGGGCTGGGGGTGCAAAGGCCGTCCCCGGGGCCGGCCTCACGGGGTTCCAGGCAGACCCAGAGCGAGCCGACAAGGGGAAAGGGCGGGAGAAAGCATGGCACAGTCTTGGGGTGAGGGTGGGGGTGGGGGTGGGGGGTACTGGGGTCTCTTGCTGCCAAGCGACCAGCCCACGCGAGGATAGCGCCCAGAGGTGCCCCACTGCACATTACCCTTGACACCTCCCAGCATCCTGGCCCTGACTCATCTTTCTCAGCTCTAACACCCTTGCCGTCCCCCATAGGGCTGTGGCTCCTCTCCATTTAGATATTCCACTTTTATGTTTTAAGTAATTATTCCATTGATTTATGTTTGAGGATTACAAAAATAATATATGCCCACCATAGAAAAGAGAGAAAGAAAAGAATAAAGAGCAACACCTGGAGATAAGCAATGTGAACATTTTGGTATATTTCTTCCAGCCTTTTTCTATAAATGTCAGTACACACGTATATTTACAAAATTCTGAGTCTGCACTGCTGACTACCTCTTGTTTTTAATCCACTTTATGTGAGCACTATGCCATATGATTGAAAAAGGAAACCCGAGACAGTTTCAGAGACATAACTTGTCACGAGTTGTCAATGTTTTATTATCCTTGAGCTTTCATTTGTGCAAGAAAATTGAAGCTGCCCATGTGAGAGTTTTGAATAGTTCCCTCACATTCCCTAACATAAACCCTCCCAGCAAGTAGGGAGCAGCCCTCACTGGGAGGGTGCTTGGGCAGGGGACAGGTGCCTGAATAGAGGATTGTTTGACATCACTCCCTTGTTTCTGTGTGTGTGTTTAATGTCTCCACTGAAGCTAAGAAGGGAGTGTTGGAAAAAGGAGAGCACCAAATTTCGGTTGACGACAAACTTGTGACTATTTCCCTGGAACGCATTGAAAATTCAGTAGAGAAGAATGGAATGTCACAAGTGCAAACACAGTCACAAGGGGCGAGGTCTGGTGAGAAGCATCCAAATGAAGAACATATTCCTAATTCTGTGGATTCCTGTGTCCAAAAGGTGAGTATGGAAAGGAGGTAGGTGTGTATTTGCAACTTCCTCTCCAGTCACCATATACACCATATATTTCATTATTGTCTCAAAACCATTGGCTGAGCACTTACTATGAGCCAGGCACTGTTTCAGGCACTGGGGCCCAGAGGACAACAAGTCCCTGTTGGGGCGCGGGGGTGGGGGGTGTTGGGAGGGGGGCGCTACATAAAAGGACAATAAGCAAGTAAACCAAATAAAGAAGACAATTTTAGACGGTAATATATGCCAGGACAAGGAAGGGGAAGGAGGTCTTGCTACTTTTGACCAGGAGTCAGAGACAAAGTCTCTGAGGTGACATTTGGCCTGAGACTTGAATGAGAAGGAGCTAGCCATTCTAAGAGTCATTTGACAAGTCAATATCAACTGCCTGCTGTGTGCCAGGCACTGTCACAGAAGCTGGAGACCCAGCCAGCTACATAGCAAACCCTGCCCTCAGGGACCTTACATTCTAGAGAGGGATACAGATCCTAATAGTAAATAAATCTTCCTCTATAATAAAAGGCTAATATGCAAATTGTCCCCTCGGAGGTTCGACTGCCTGCTATGACGTGAACTGACCACCAGGGGGTAGTGTGGAACAAACAAAGGCCCTGATCGCCAGCCAGGCCTGGGGACCCTACCCGTGCTCAAATTTCATGCACCAGGCCTTTAGTAGATTTATAATAAAACTAGAGGCCCCATACATGAAATTCGTGCATGGGGTGGGGGGTTCCCTCAGCCCGGCCTGCACAATCTGGGACCCCTTGGGTAGTGTCCCTAGGCCTGGCTAGCGGTCAGGGTCTTCGGGGCTTTCCTTCCCTTGGCTGCCAGCAGCTGGGCTTGCCCCGCTGCTGCCACTGCTTGCCATCTGTGCGGTGCTGTCTCCTCCCTCCCCCGCCACTGGTCGCCACCCTCTGCAGGCGACAGGCATGGAGTGCGATTGCTTGGCTGGCCTGGGCCTCCCTCTGTGGGGCCCCCAGATCGCGGGGCCCCCAGATTGATCTCCCTGCAGAGGGAGGCCCTGCCCACCCATCGCTGCGCCGCCAGCCAGGTAGCCTGGGCCTCCCTCTTTGGAGCAATCGCTCACCTGGCCGGGGCTCTGTGATCGATCACTGTACAGGGGGTAGCCTGGGCCTCCCTTTTTGGGGCGATCACAGATCCCCCCACCCCCAAATTGATCGCCTTGCCTGGGCCTCCCCCTGCAGGGTGATCGTGGGGTGATGGTGGGGCCCCCAGGCCAATTGCATCGCACCCACCTTGGCTGGCCTGGCGCCGGTGCGTGTCATAGTGTGGTTGTCCGGATGGTCTGCTGTTCGTTTGTTGGGTCGATTTGCATATTATGCTTTTATTATTATAGATGTCTGACAGTGATAAGTGCTAGGAAGAAGAATAAAGCAGGGCAAATGACAGTGCAAAGACCACTACTTTGGGATATCTCGAAAAACCTCTTGAATGAGGTAACATCTGAGTAGAGACATGCATGAAGTAAGGGAGCTAGCTAAGTGGATATTGGGGGGAAGAATGTTCTAAGAGGGGAGCACAAGAACAAAGGCCTCAAGATGGGAGCTTACATCCTGAGCCCCAAAGCTTCAAGAAGGGAGGCCAGTGGGCTATAAGGCAGTGGGCAAGGGAGAGAGTGATATGAGAGGAACTTGGATAGCTAACCAGAAGTCAGGTTTTTGGGGATGAAAGTAAGGACTTTGGATTTTCACTTAAATGTTAGGGGATTCATCAGATGGTTTTGAGCCAGGGAGTGAAGTGATCTGATTTATGTCTCTAAAGCAGTGGTTCTCAACCTTCTGGCCCTTTAAATACAGTTCCTCATGTTGTGACCCCCAGCCATAAAATTACTTTCGTTGCTGCTTCATAACTATAATTTTGCTACTGTTATCAATCGTAATGTAAATATCTGATATGCAGGATGGTCTTAGGCGACCCCTGTGAAAGGGTCGTTTGACCCCCAAAGGGGTCGCGACCCACAGGTTGAGAACCGCTGCTCTAAAGGATCACTTTGGCTGCTGTGTGGATAACTGATTTTTGAAAGGGGCTAGAGTGGAAGGTTGGAGCCCAATTAGGAGGAGTTGCTGTAGGCCAAGTGCAAAATGAAAATGGCTTGGACTTCAGCTGGTTCTGATCAAGGTGTAAGAAGTGGCTAGATTCAGTAAACATTTTGAAGGAAGATCTAGAAAGAGAATGGTACATGCAGAGGAAATAGCGTGTGCAAAGACCTTGAAGGGGAACAAAATATTAGGAATCTTGCTTTTCTTATTCCATTTAATTTGCCTATATATTTTTTAGCCTAAGTTGTTATGCTTGCCTTATACTTGAGCTACTAAAGGCTAGGGTGTAGAGGACTCAGCAACATTGCATGCACTTAGGTGTTTAGTTAAAAAAAAAAAAAAAAAAAGAGGGGGTTGAAGACTAGAAAAACCAGTAAGAAGAAAAAATATCCTCCTTAGATTTATGGGTCCCTTCTTGGCTTACAGACTCTTTTGTGAGAACCACAGCAGCTTGCCTGAAAAGACAAAGTGCCTTCCCTCCATCAAACAGATAGTGGCAGAATTCAGATTGCTTGTCCACAGAGCCTTTAAAATACGCTTATGTCCAGGCTCTACATTTACATCAGAATCTCTGGAGATGTGCCTAGGCCAGGCCCGTTTGAAATGAATAAAACTAAAAAAAAAAAAAAAGACCGTACCCTTTTATGTAATGATGTTTACTTTGAATTTATATTAGTTCACACAAACACTCCATCCATGCTTTTGTTCCGGCCCTCCGGTCCAGTTTAAGAACCCATTGTGGCCCTCGAGTCAAAAAGTTTGCCCACCCCTGACCTAGGCCTTGTTTTTTTGTGTCTCCCCCCCCCCCCCTTTTTAACTTTCCAGGTGGTTCTAAATATGCAGACAGGGCTGAGCATCTCTGTCTGGGCTATAGTGTGCTCCATCCTCTGTGAAAAGGATTTGAAAGAACAAATCTAAGGGAGGACATAGTAGTTATTTCTCTAGTCTTTAGACATTCTCCTTAGAAGAGACTGTAGGCCTGGATGTCTGAAAGATTTCATTTGTTCCTTTTAAATTTTCAGATCTTCCTTAGCGTCACAGCTGACCTGAACTGTAGCCTGTTCTCTAAAGAGCAGAGGGAACACATAACCACTCTTTGCCCCAATGTCAGGAAAATGGAGGGCTGTGATGGAATTGAGAAGGTGTGTGGTGACTTCAGAGATATTGAAAAAATACATGGCTTCTTGAGTGAGCAACTCCTAAAAAGTGAGCAGAAACAGGAATCAGCCCCTTTGACAACAGAGAAGGAGCCACTCCATCAGCAGGACCAGAACAGCCGTGTTTCTCCCTCTGAACCAAGAATGAAGTCAGAAGGAAAAGGCAGTTGTCCCACAGTTCCCTTGCGTTTATTTGAATACTTCAAAAATACCTACCCTGAAACAATAAACTCGATAGAGAAAAGATTTGGTGTAAAAATAAAAAGCCAGGAGAGTTCTCCAGATACGGTCTCTTTATACTTCACCTCAAGTCAATCAGGTGACCTCAGAGCAGCCGAAGAGACTTTTGTCAGTGAATTTCAGAAAATCATAGGAAATATGGAGCCGGAATGTGTTGCATTAGCAGACAAGAAGCGGGCAAATAACGTCAATCAGGGACTTTATCACCAACTTAAAAAGTTTTTTATAAAGGAGAACGAAAGAGAATTACCTCTCCCTGGGACCCAAGATGACATTTCAGCAGCCGGACATTTTCTTGTCCCCCAAATCTCTGAAAGTCTTGTCAAGGTACCTGTGAAAATATTCCCTCCTGCATACATGATGAATGGAATTGAGATTGACACGGCTCACTATAAGTTTTTAGAAGCTGAATTACTCCAGGAGATATCAGAGATAGAAAAAAAGTACAACACTCAAAGTAAGATTTTGGGGAAAGGTGATAAAACCTGCATTCTATTTGAACCTAAGGACAAGGAGGTAGATCTGTCTGTGCATGCTTATGCAAGTTTCATTGATGCCTATCAGCATGTTTCTTGTCAGCTGATGAGAGAAGTTGTTCCTTTGGCCAAGGAGAGAAAGGACTTATATGGGATCAAGTTTGCTGATAACCTTAGAAAAAGGCATCCAGGTGTAGACTTCGTGCTAACTCAAGGATCAGTTACTTTTATTGGATTGCCAAATCACATCGCAAAGGCAAAACAATATGTCTTGAAAACAGGGGGCATGTCCCCATTAGCTGGAGAGAAATCCAATGAGGATCATGAAACACCCATGGACGTTGATAGTAATGATTCAGAAACATTTTTACCAACATCCCAGCGCTCTGCCAGTTCTGGGGCATCAGGAATGAACAAGGAAGAGGATATGTGTGCCATCTGTATGGAGCCCATTAACAACAAGCGAGTGCTACCAAAGTGCAAGCACGAATTCTGCAACCCTTGTATCACCGAAGCCATGACATATAAGCCAGTCTGTCCTGTGTGCCAGACTGTTTATGGTGTCCAGAAAGGGAACCAGCCAGAGGGAAGGATGTCTGTCAATTATGTAAGAGATTCACTTCCAGGTTATGAAAACTATGGCTCCATCGTGATTACGTATGATATGAGAGGAGGCATACAAACAGTAAGTGTTTCTGAGATCCCTGTGTTTCTTTCCAGGGTGCTAGGATGACCAATGCAAAAGAGACTGCTCTTGCTAATTAGTGGATTTCCCAGGGACTTATTTCTATGGTCATATTTCTAAGGCTTTAAGTAGTGATGAAGTTAACAGTGTTAGCTTAGAACTTACCTTTTGAGTCTATTAAGGGAGAGGAAGGGTGGGTGGTGATTATGTGTTAAGGTGGATGGTATTCCCAGCATGAATTTAGGGAAAGAGGAGAAATATGAATTAATGGGAATATGAGCAAAATTTCTATACTTTTTTTGATTTACTGTATCTGCAAATGAACACATCTATCCTGTACAGTAAAATTTAGACTCGTGAGCCAAACCGGTTTGGCTCAGTGGATAGAGCGTCAGCCTGCGGACTGAAAGGTCCCGGGTTCGATTCCGGTCAAGGGCATGTACCTGGGTTGCGGGCACTTCCCCAGTGGGGGATGTGCAGGAGGCAGCTGATCGATGTTTCTCTCTCATCGATGTTTCTAACTTTCTATCTCTCTCCCTTCCTCTCTGTAAAAAATCAATAAAATATATTTAAAAAAAAAAAAAAATTTAGACTCGTGAGTGTTTTCATGTGACATTGTTTTGTCTTCACACAGGAAGAGCACCCAAACCCAGGAAAGCCATATTCTGGAACACAGCGAACTGCATTCTTACCTGCTAACGAGGAAGGAAGGGAGGTTTTGACACTGCTTCAAAAGGCCTTTGACCAAAAGCTAATTTTCACAGTGGGGGATTCTCGAGTTTCAGGAAGGTCAGACGTCATTACATGGAATGATATCCACCACAAAACCTCCAGGTTTGGGGGACCAGAAAGGTGAGAACGTTTTGAAATACAATGATTGCCAAACAGAGTTTAGAGGTCGTAAGCTATGGCAATTTGAGGATATGGCTGTAAGGGACTATTTATAGAAGTGGGATTGGGTACAGTATTTTGAGAGAGGTTAATCTCAAAGGCAGAAAGATTGGTTCCCATCACCTTCTAACTGTATGATACCACAAAGTATCATACAGTTACTAAATTTTGCATCGAAAGGCAAGGGTCTTCAGAATCCAAGATCAGTGATATCTCAGATGACTTGATTTGAGGTTTCCTGTTTATTTGAAGGGTAGATCCTAAGAATGTTATTTACTTTGCCTTCTTTTAAGATCATCCTTACACCCCCTCCTCCCATCGGTCCATAGAGATTCTTAATTTACTTGACTAATAGTACCCTAGAAAAGCTCTTATTTAATGTTGTGAAAGTTGTATTGTAGGCAACCCAATTGTTCTTAGTGAAATTCAGATAGAATATCCCAGATCCTTAATATTCAAAAGGGTCCTGAGATTTTTGCAAATTCTCCAAATTTGAAAATCCTCTGGTAGCATATACCATATGTATAGATATATTTATATAATAAAATATATACTACACTATATTTTTATATATAACATGTTTTTAATACATTTTATATTTTTTATATATTTATAGTATAGTATAACTTTATTAGAGTCACAGAATACCACAAGCTGAAAATGAAAAGTCTTGTTGGGAGGCAGAGAGCTAGGCTCACTCACTAGCTGAATGACTCACATCTGCACACTTACAAGTGATTATAATTCATCTGCCTCCAGGATTGCTTGTTAATGTTTGCAATACAATGTTAATGCCAGGGACCTGCTATACAGAATCTTTAAATCCATGTGTGAAACTAAGGGGCTTTTCCTTTTGCAGGTATGGTTATCCTGATCCTTATTATCTGAAACGCGTCAAGCAGGAGCTGAAAGATAAAGGAATTGAGTAAGAAGACTGCTGAAGGATATTTTGAGCCAAGCGTTCTAAAGACACAGTTGAAAAGGCAGAGTAAATACCAATCTAAATCTTAATGTAGAAACAACCTTTACAAATACTAATCTCAAGGGGATTCACGTAAGAGTAAGAATCTCATAGTCTGTCATTTCTGGAGTGTCACTTTTTATTGAAGATAAAAGCCCCAAAGATCTATGTGATTTTTGCTGCAGAGGTGTTGTGCCTTATTCTTGTGTCATTGTTGGGGGGAATGGAGTGCTGTGGGTCTGAAATCATATTCTGTGCTCTTCAGTTGAAATACTAGCTGCCAGTTGATCCTTTTTAAATTACCATCTCTGGGTGGTCCTTTAGTTTTTGATTGTTGGTTGCTTGGCTAGCCCTTTACCCTAAAGGTAAAATCCTAGTGTGAATGGGGGAGGGGAGCAGATTTGGTTAAAGAAAATTAAGACACATTTCCCTCCCTGATGGCCAGAAAAGTGGCCAGGAGCAAAGATTGGGCAACCTTTGCTAATAAATAGTATAAGGCTATTATTTTTCAGGACATAGAGCCTGGTATATATAGTTGGTGCATAATGTATTTTTGCTGCCTGACTCAGAATGCTAATACCCCAGCAGAGGGATATATGCTCCCGAAATCTTTAGCAGAGGCAGGAGTAAGGAAGTCCTTTCTGGAGTCCTTACCACTGATTTGAAAACTGAGTTTCTTATTTGGTTACCCACATCCCAGACTCTCTCTGAAAATGATGAATAAGATGTCTTTTTCTTTTCGTAAAGATACACATACACACACATATAGTTTTGGTCAGAGGGTAATAGTTAATATTTATTGCGGACTTATTTTGTCCCCTTTATAAGATCTTTATATCTGTGTGATTGATACTATTAGCATCCCTATTTTATAACTGAGAAAACTGATGTAAAGAAAGGATACCTTGACAAAGGTCACATAGTAAGTAGAAGTGCTGGGATTTGAAGGAGATAGTCTGGCTGCAAGGCTTCTACACCCCAGAGCTATACTGCCTCCCATAGGGGACTTCTCCATGGAGTGACTGAGGAGTTCCTGTTATTCTGGGCTTCTCTCAAAAATATATTCCTACACGTTGCTCACAGCACATTTCCTCCAAAGAAGTCCTATTTGAAGAACTTAAAACACCCAGAATCTTTTCCTTTATCTTGAGAGTTGAGGAAGCTTAAACGAAATGATAGGCCTTTAAAAATATGCATTTAATTTTTGATTATTCATGAAAGTCTTCACCATTGTGAGTAGTTATTTTGTATCTATTAAACCTTTAGCTAAATTTGCTTCAAAACAGCAAAAGTTTGGTTCCTGCTTAGGTCTAGATTCTTGATTACAAGGTAGTGTGTGCATAGGCAGTTTAATGGTGTGAGTGGTTGGTGAGCCTTTAGATTGTTGCTTTTGCTCCGTGTGAGGTATTATTGGCTGTATCTGCTTTAAATAAAGTTACATATTAGGAACAGATGGTCTGTGTTCTTTCCCTACTCCTTTTTTCTTTTTCCTTAGGTTGAGATTCTGGTGGTTTCCTACAACACTTACAGTGAACAACAAAACTACTTTTGACTCCATTGCTGTCATTTTAAGCTGTGAAAAATCACATTTCTTAATATTTTTCCTCCTTAACACAGAGTACTACAAAGGTAAGAGTAGGCTGCAGTTTCATCTCTTCTCTCCTTCCCACGTCCCCATCCCTTGGATTCAACTAATTTACTAGAGTGACTCCCAGAATTCAGGAAACCAATTTACTCCCTAAATTATCTGTGTATTACAAAAGGATAAAACTCAGAAATGACTGACCAGATGGAAGAGATGCACAGGGCAAGGTATGTAGGAAAGAGCATGGAGCTTCCCTGCCATCTGAACTACAAAGACATGGTTGATTAAACTTCATTTCCAGCTCCTCTCTCCTCCCCAGATGTCAGGGAGTGGGACTGAAAGTTCCAACCCTCTAATCATGTGGTTGGCTCCTCTGGTAACCAGACCCAATTTTTAGTCACCTTCATAGGGAGCATAAGACATTTTGTGGGAGCTAGCAATCTGAATTTGTTCAGTAACCTGCCTTCTACTGCACACTCTTGCTAGCCAATAAGTAACTCCATTTGTGAAAGAATGTAGGAGACTAGCAGCCGGACTCTGTACCTAGTTAATCAGTATCCCTAATGCACATTCCTGATAGCCTATAATGAAGTCACTGCCCCATCCTTAATTATCTGGTCTTGCAAGACCTATTTACCTAAATACTTCCAATTTACAAGGATGTAACAGGTTACATAAACCAAAGATGTAACAGCTTACCTAGAGAGAGGTCACTGGCGCCATCCAGGATGGACATTAGCTACAGTCTAAGTTAACCATCTAACTGACGTGAGGGGGGCTATGCGAGTCCACTACAGAAGCTTGGTAGTTAGGAAACAAACTCAGAAATATATACGGAGAACATCTCATTGTCTAAGTGGTTCAGGATCTGGATTTTTAAGTCCCCTGAACTGGCAGCGCAGCTTTGAATAAAGGTTTACTTTCTGAACCTCCGAGTGTACAACTGTCCCTTCTTCCGAGCCAATTCCATAACAACCTCATTATAACTGTGAAGGCTAACCCCTATATTGTAAAACAACTGTTTGGAGTTCTCTGCTATTCTTTAGATGGCCTCTTATTCTAAAAAAATAACTTTGCTTTCTAGCCTGCTTTAGCCTGCTTGAATAATGAGGGAGATAAACTTCGCTGTCTGACCCTGTAGGCCAGAGACTAGATACGCCCAATGCCATGCCAGGTGCATTTTTTCAATTGGATAGAACTGTGTAGTTTTCAAGGCCACCAGCAAGATAACCACTAAGCGCACATAGGACTGGCTCTTTTCATAAAAAGGGAAGTTCTGCTTGTAGCTCTGCTTAGAATTTGAATTAATTTTCTCTAAGCCCACCTTGGTGAGTAAAGTGTAACTCCAAACTCTCTGAGTGTTGCTTGGTTCTTCTCCAGTTTTTCTGTAACATTATTGGTTCCCTGCCATTTCGGGAAAGCCAACCATCATGGCCTCTTGGCCTCCGGTGTGGACTGGGTTTGGAGACCAGGGGAGCCGGGTAGGCCTCCGGGAGGCACCGCTCTGCTGATTTAACAGAATTGAACCAGGGAACTCTGGGCGCTCCCGGACCTCAGCCCAGGACCCGGTTGGCATCTGGAGAGCGTGGACAGACATTTCTGGACCTGTCGACAGAATCAGTAAGGTGGGGGCCCCAATCCCCTACCAGTCTGGCCCACTCCAAGTGAGTGGAAGGGGAGCTTGGTCACCTCCCAGGAAGATACTGAGCTCCCTCAGGAATTGGGAATTAGTTAGGAATTGGGTGGATTGTTTAAGCTCTGAGTGAATGTCTGGTGAAAGTGTGTGAGTGTGGAGGGAGAGAGCCTGCCCTCTCCTCTCCTTTGTGTGGTTCCACGACTTTGGTTATGGAGTCCAAGTGGGCCCCAACCTGTGGTTCCTCAAGTCATCATATGGCATAACAGTTACTCACCCCCACGTGGAGGTGACCAGGCCTGGGGTTTATACTGGTGCACCTTAGCTAAGACGAAATCTAAGCTCCCAAGGGACGTGGCCAGGCGGGCATCTGAGTGAGGATCTGTGAAAACAGGTCACCCCCTCCCTGTCTGTCTCTCGCCACCGATCATCATGGGGTCAGGACAAAGTAAACCCACTGTTCTCAATTGCATGTTAAAGTTTTTTTAAAAGAGATTCAATGGGGATTATGGAATTAAAATGAATACTGAAACATTGAGGAAATTCTGTGAAGTAGAATGGCCAGCCTTCGGGGTTGGCTGGCCCTTGCAAGACTCTTTAGATGAAGGATTGGTCAGGGCAGTCTGGAATGTAGTCACAGGAGACCCTGGACACCCAGCTCTGTTTCCCTACATAGACAGCTGGTTAGAAATTGCTCAAACCTTGCCACCTTGGGTCCGGTTCTGCGTGTGTAAGAAGGGACAGAGTAAGATTTTAGTAGCAGGAGTGGAGAGGCAGGCAGGGCAGGAGCAGGCTGAGGAGGAAGAAAAGAACAGAAGGGCCAATGTAATAGAACGGCCTTCAGAGGTTCGGGCCCCCAGACAGCCCAACAAGGGAAGCAAGAATACAGATCAGGAGGGAAAGGAAGAGTAAGCCTGAGATGGGACCAGTGTGCCTATTGTAAGGAAACAGGGCACTAGAAAAATGAATGTCCTAAAAAGCCAAGCAAGAAAACAGGGCCCCCTTTTCCACCCAGTCGCTATCAACCAGAGCCACTTGAAGCAGACCTTATTGTGCTGGCAGCAGCTGACTCTGACTAGGACAGACCGGGCTCTTTTCAGCTGGGCCTCCACGAGCCCATAGTCAGAATGAAAATTGGGGGGCCAGACTGTGGACTTTATGGTTGATACGGGAGCGGAGCACTCAGTAGTCACACAGAAAGTAGCACCTGTTTCAGGAAAGAAAGTCACCATTATTGGAGCTACTGGAGACCAGACCCATAGACCATTCTGCCAGCCTCGCCGATGCCAACTTGGCGGCCACCAAGTAATTCATGAATTCCTGTACTTGCCAGATTGTTCAGTACCTTTGATGGGTAGAGACCTTTTAGCCAAAATGGGGGCAGGGATCACCTTTGCCCCAGATGGCTCGGCACAGCTGCGCCTAGGTGAGGAAACTTCTCCAATGATCTTGTCCTTAGCAGTGCCCCAGGAGGAAGAATGGAGACTTTATGCCCCTCAGTCAAAGGCTGCACCTTTAGAGCCTGAATTAGAGGAAGAATTTCCGCTGGTCTGGGCAGAAGGAAATCCCCCTGGCCTGGCCAAAGACCATGCCCCGATACTAATTGACTTAAAGCCTGGGGCACAGCCTGTCAAATTCCGCCAATATCCAATTCCAAGGGAGGCATGCCTAGGAATTCAGGTCCACTTAGACTGACTACTTCAGTGGGGACTCCTTAAAAGATGCCAGACACCATGGAATACTCCCCTCTTGCCTGTCAGAAAGCCTAGAAGTAATGACTACCGGCCGGTTCAGGATTTGCGGGCTGTTAATGAGGCCGTTATGACCTTGCATTCGGCGCTGCCAAACCCCTACACACTTCTAGGACTCATTCCATCAGAAGCAGAATGGTTTACATGCCTAGATCTAAAAGATGCCTTTTTCTGCCTCCGATTAGCCCCCTCCAGCCAACAACTTTTTGCTTTTGAGTGGGAAAACCCAACTACGGGGGCCAAGAAGCAGTTTACCTGGACTAGACTTCCACAAGGATTCAAAAACTCCCCTACTCTCTTTAGTGGAGCACTAGCATCTGATCTAAGTTCCCAGGACAGGACTTGGGGTGTGTTCTACTTCAATATGTAGACGACCTCCTACTAGCCAGCTCCACACGAGCTCAGTGCTGGGAGGGGACAAGAGCCCTCCTGAGACTGTTAACTGAAAAAGGTTAAAGAGTGTCCAAGAAAAAGGCACAGATTTGTCAGAAGGAAGTCAAGTATCTAGGCTTCCAAATCAGCCTAGGGAAAAGAAGGCTAGGGACTGAAAGGAAGCAGGCAGTATGTGCCATACCAGTCCCTAGCACCCGGTTGCAGATTTGGGAATTCCTGGGAGTGGCAGGATTCTGTCGAATTTGGATGCCAGGGTTTTCAGACCTGGCCAACCCTCTCTATGAAGGGGAAGAGAAGGCACCCATTGAATGGGGCCCCGAGCAGGAGAAAGTCTTCATCAGCATAAAGGCAAAGCTCATGGAGGCCCCCGCACTAGGGCTACCAGATGTGACACAGGATTTTAATCTCTTCATACATGAGGACAGGGGGGTAGCCCTAGGAGTTCTAACCAAGGAGTTTGGACCCTGGCAAAGACCAGTAGCCTATCTCTCCAAGCAGATTGACCCAGTTGCCTCTGGGTGGCCCCCGTGTCTCAGGGCCCTTGCAGCCACGGCATTATTAGTCAAAGAAGCAGATAAGCTTACCCTGGGACAAAACTTAAATGTAAAAGTATCTCATGCTGTTATTACCCTAATGGAAGCTAGGGGACAGCACTGGCTAACTCATGCTCGGATGACTCAATACCAAGGGCTATTATCTGAAAATCCAAGGGTACAACTAGAAGCAGTAAGAACTCTTAATCCTACTACCTTTCTACCCATTGCTTAGGGGGCCCCTGAGCATGATTGCCTGGAAGTCCTACAGGAGGTTTACTCTAGCGGGCCATATCTAACAGATAAGCCCCTAAAGCAGGGGTCCTCAAACTATGGCCTGCAGGCCACATGCAAATACAAATACTGTATTTGTTCCCATTTTGTTTTTTTACTTCAAAATAAGATATGTGCAGTGTGCATGGGAATTTGTTCATTGTTTTTATCTTTCTAGTAGTTCTCATTTTGTCTTTTTATGAGTGCCGCTGGAACCCGAGGAGAACTCTTCAGCCCTTGCTGGAATACAGAAGCACCATAAAATTACTGCTTCCTACACAGAAAAGGAACAAGATGAAGCTAAGGCTAACTCTTTTGCTGTTACTGAACTTTCTTAATCTCGACCACTCTCAGGTTTACACTCTGCCCCTTGAGAGCTTCCTAAGTCCCCACTATCTCTACCAAATGCTTAACCTCACCCTCTCCTTATAACACTTGGCATTTCAACAGGAGTTATCTGAGACCTGGGCTCCATGGAAGGGGGGGCAGGGTATCTGGAAATGGCCCCTTCCATAGACAGGACCACTGTTAATGCTACTCATAGCCATAACCCTAGGACCATGTATTCTAAATATGTTAACTCACTTTATCTCATCCTGTCTAGATGCCTTTAAACTTTAAGTGGTCCTACAAGCCAGAAGAATTCCCTACAAACCTCTCCAAGAGGAAGAAACGGGATGTTAAGCCCTTGGACGTCGTCATTTTTCAGCAGGAAGCAGTAAAAGATCGATCGACACCTCTGTTCACCTTAACATCCCGTAGTTATTGTACCACAAGGCTAAAAAGCTTGTGGGACAAGGGGGGGTGGGGGAATGTGAAGGCTAACCCCTATTTTGTAAAACAACTGTTTGGAGTTCTCTGCTATTCTTTAGACGGCCTCTTATTCTAAAAAAATAACTTTGCTTTCTAGCCTGCTTTAGCCTGCTTGAATAATGAGGGAGATAAACTTCGCTGTCTGACCCTGTAGGTCAGAGACTAGATACGCCCAATGCCATGCCAGGTGCATTTTTTCAATTGGATAGAACTGTGTAGTTTTCAAGGCCACCAGCAAGATAACCACTAAGCGCACATAGGACTGGCTCTTTTCATAAAAAGGAAAGTTCTGCTTGTAGCTCTGCTTAGAATTTGAATTCATTTTCTCTAAGCCCACCTCGGTGAATAAAGTGAAACTCCAAACTCTCTGAGTGTTGCTTGGTTCTTCTCCGGTTTTTCTGTAACATAACAAGTCACCTCATTAACATAAAATACATCTTTATGGGCTCTCAGCTTTCGGGAAAGTCCAAGGATCTTAGGTCTGTGCCACAAACTGGGACAAATACCAAATACATATGATAAATTTCCTATTATAAATTACAACATCACAGATAGCATCAAAGCAATCAGCAGAAAAATCAAACCTTTGTGCTACTTCTTACATTTATCTTGGGGTGTAGTACTGGCTTTGCTTTGATTGCCATATGGGAGTTGGATACCATTTTCTTTTCTATTGATTGGGTTCTGAGGCCTCCAAAACACATTCTTAGGCAAAAATTAAGATGTTAGCAACTTGTTTGGGAGGTGCAAACCCAGGTCAGTGAAGAAAGGACAAACAAAAAGGGAAGTGAGGCCAACTAAGATGTGATACAGTGCAATGCCATGGGTTGTCATTCCAATCACTGCTTTGAAAAGACACAGCAGATCACTCCACAGCTTTATTTGCTTGGCATAGGAGTCGAAAAGGACTGCAGAAATGATGTTGAAATGCCTGATTTTACAGAGGAGGAAACTTAGTTTTAGTTCCTAGGAAAACAGCAGGTAATATAAAATATATCACAGTAATAGTATATTGATATATAGTTTTAGTGGCACCTTTGGCTTCTCCCTCTTGTCCTGCATGTCCATCATCACTAGTCCTGCCTCTCCTTCACTTCAAATCTCACTACCCCATTGGCATTTTCATAGTTCTCTTACCAGAATGATTAAAATACCCACATAAAACTCTCTCTGTCCACAATTCTCTTCCTCCTCTTACTGCAAACTATTTTTTGAGAAAAATAGCTTTGATCTCATCACTTCTCTGATGATATGTCAGTCATTCTCTAATGCCCAGAACAGTGCTTGTGAAACTTGATCTTGTGTTAGAATCATTGGAGGGCTCAATAAAATGCAGATTGCTAAGACCTATCCCCAGAGTTTCTGACCCAGTAGGTGTGAAGTTGGGGCCATGAATTTGCATTTCTAACAAGTTTCAACTGCTGCTACTGCTGGTGATGGTCTTCAGTCCACATTTTTGAGGACCACTGGCCTAGAAACTCCCCAGCATGGCCATCAGGGGTTTCTCATTCTGCTTTGCTTAGCTCATGTCCCTTCCTCCTCACCAAGTTCCTACAGTCTAGTCACACCAGACCACCAGCTTTTCCAAATCATAGTCCATACATTTAGTATTATGGCCTTTGCTCTATGCATTCTCTCTCTAGGATGCCTCTCCACCTCATTCTTCTTTTAGGAATCTCCTACTCATCATTTAAAGTCTCAAATGCCACTACTGCAGAAACTTTCATTCAATCTTGTCTCCAAATTATTAATCACATAATTCCCTGTGTTCCTAATAATATGTGTGTGTGTGTGTGTGTGTGTGTGTGTGTGTGTGTGTGTGTATGCGCGCGCGCGCGTATGTGTGTATATTAATGTTTTGAATCCTGAGAAAGAAGATACCCGCTAAAAGAGCCGCTAGTGGCTAACTGGGCTCAAATTAAAAACAGACAAATAAAAACAGCCTAGCAGCCATTTTTACATGGGAACCTCTCATGTAAACTGCACTTCAGGGAAAAACCTGCACTGAATTACCTGCCTCTGCCCAGAACTGCCTGCCTGTATGGTGTTTCTGCCATTACAGCCAGCCCTTATAAAGGAATTCCTGAAGTCCTATTTCAACCAATAAAACTGAGGCTTTTCCCATCTAATCAGAGCTGTGCAGCTATATCCCCATCTCCTTCTTCACCAATGAATCCAAATGGCTCAGACCAATAAGGACAATGTCTTTTGGAACAATCAAATGGTGAGGATTTGGAGTCCTCATTTGCATGAGGACAGGCCAATCAGGGACCAGGGGCAGGGACTTCAGTCTATATAAATGCGATTTCCTCTGTCCCTGAGAGCACACTTTCTGTTTCCACCAAAAACTGTGTTTCCCTGGCTGGAGCTGAAACTCAGAAGATGTCTCACTGGAGTGGAGTGGGATAGACCAGCACAGGCAGAGCAGACTGGCACAGAACAAAGCAGATGAGTGAGGAGCAGAGCAGACTATTTAGCTCGAGAGGGGTCTGACCCAAGGGCCATCTCACACCCCTGCTGTATCACCATGAGCTGTTTTGCATTAAATAGAGTTTCCTTCTTACTGCGCCCCAAATTGGAGATTCTCATTGAATTGGTACCAACAACCATTGGTTGACAATGCAGATGTGATGTCAAGATTCACGTACTGAGCTCTCTTGTGGTGATGTTGGGCATTGACTTCTAAGTACTGCAGCAACCCCATTCTCATGCCCTCTGATTACTGGCTGGGTTCAGCAAAGGGAGGTACCAGCAAGAGACTGGATGTTCAGGGAAGAGAGTGGTTGGGGGACTCACTTTCCTTGCTGTCTCCCAAAATCCATGGTTTTCTTGCAATGGCTCACTCCTATAGGTATGGCTCTTCCTAGTCTCACTTCATGCCCTTCCTTGCCCCTTTACCCTAGATGGTAAGGAGAGGGGTGTTAGGGGGTGTTTCTCCATTTTTTTTTTTTTTACTGGTTTCTCTTTACTTTTTGCCCACACCTCTCTAAGTGATCCTTCATTGAACTCTCCTCAATGACCTATTTTGAGTGTACCATCTGTATTCTGCCAGGATACACCAGGTAAATGTGTATTAGTCTGCTCTTTTGCTTCCTTCCCCTTGCTTCCATGATTACCCCAGAGAGAAGGGATCTGTGTCCAACTCATCTTTATAATCTTAACACAATGCCAGGCATATAAAGGGCTTTCAATACATGTTGGCTGAGTTAAGTAATGTCTTGTTCAGCTAGACCTGATTCCAGCCCGTCTTAGTGTGTATGAAAAGGACCCAGTATATTTTTCTGAAGATGAGTGGGGAGGGAAAGCAGGGTGGGTTAGGAATGAGATGCCCAGGATAAAGGGGAACTAATATAGATATATTTTTTTTAACCAGACAGCAGGGTTTTTTGAGATGCATGCCCAGTGCCTGAGGCCCAGCTCTCTCCAACTTCCCTCTGGCTTCTCCCAGACCTTCACATTTTGGGCAGTCAATGTCCTGCCCTCACTCTCAACTAACAGTAAGGCACTGATTTCGTAGCGCAAAAAACCAACCAACCAACCAACCAACCAAACAAACAAACAAACAAAAAAACCCAACCCACAGAAACAACAAAAACATACACTACAAAATAAAACAAAAACAAACTTTTAGGACAAGAAAGGGCTCCTGGTGGTCCAAGTTTCACCCACCTGATTCTCTGTGGGACCACGCCTCCAGAGGTGGGTGGCAGTGCTGAGAGAGGAGGAAGAGTTCAGTTCCCCATGTCCCAGAGGGCTGGCACCTGCTCCTGACGAAGCAAGGAATACTATTAAGTAAAAATAATTAATACAAAGTGGCTCATACAAAAAGCTGTGGAAGGCAGAAGAGATGCCCCTGTGAGAGACTGAGATAACTGAAAAGGCAGGAATGGGGAAAGATAAGCACTTCTCCTAGTTTCTAACACAGAGCCCTCCAGCTGCCCAAGGACTGGAAGAGGGCTCCAGCAGGCAGGGGAGGGGCACAGCAGGGCCAAGTGACCCTCAGGGGGCCAGACAGGTGAACTGCAGGGTCTGCCGTGCCAGCTGTGTCCCACACAGCACCATCTGCTTGGGCTGCAGAACTCGATGGGTAGCCCAGAGCAGCTCCTTTGACAGTGAGCACAGTAGCCCGCAAAGCCTGGCCCAGCACTGTACCTGCAGCCCTGACCTATGCTTGAGGAGGGGCGGAGGCTGTCAGCTGGCCCAGGTTGTTCCCAATGAAGAGCAAATACTGAGCAACCGCCTTCATCTGCTTCCCAAGCGGCATGAAGAGGCCTGGGGGCTGGTTGGCCCCGGTGCTGAACATCAGGGCCACCACAGCTGCCTACAGTGTCGAGTGGTGGCTCTGGCACTGCCAAACATAGAAGTGCAGGAGCTGTTGATCTCCATGGGGCAGAAGCACCGGGTCCCCTGAGGACAGGACCTCCTGCTGCTCCTGTGGTCCCAACTTCCTCAGTTTAGGATCCGCTGGGAAGGCCTTGTGCAGGGTCCTAAAGCCCTGAGAATGCTGATTTCTAAAACATATGCTAGAGACACTCTACAGACTCTATCTCATTGAATCCTCACAATCATATCATGAAGTGGTTGTGGCTATGCCCACTGTACAGATGCCACTGACTGAGCTTACTCCACTGAGAAATGATAGAGCCCAGGATTTAGACTCAGAATTTGTCTGAGAGCAACATCTGTCCCAAAATATTGACATAAATCCGGGGCAGCTGTTGTTTGTTGCCTCAAGACTGCATCCGAAGGCAGAAGCAGTTTTCACAGAAATGAAAATGAAAGATCTAGGCGCTAGCTTGTTGGGTGGGGCCGGCCGGCAGTGGGGACAGATGGAAGCTGAGGATGGCTGCGCCCAGCCCCCGCCCTGCTTGCCTGAGAGTCCTCGGGCTCTGGGGCCCCATCCCCCCCGAAGAACTTTCACACTAAGTTGCAGGAGGACTTTCAGAGCCTGAAGAGATCGGGAGGCCGGAGCCTGAGGTCAGCCAGGAGCCGGGCAGCCCGCCTCGCTCCCGGCGCTCTTCTGCCGCGAGGATGGTGAGGGGCGCCCCGGAGGGCGGGGTGAGGAGGGGGCGACAGGGCCGACCCTCCTGGCGCTCGGCACTGGCATAAGCACATGCGCGACACTTTGTAGCCCAGAGACCCCACGGACCTCAGAACCCTCTTTTCTGGGGACTTTCCACCCTGACTTGTTCCGAGAGAGAGTGAGGGGCATCTTTCCCCCTAAACTTTTAAAAATACTCCTTATAAGTTAGGAATATTGGTCCTTTATCTCTGATATAAATTATGAATATTTCCTTCCAGTTTGTCATTTGTCTTTTGAACTTGCTAATGGTGGCCTTTTTCCCCACGCAAATTTTTATTTTTATGTAGTAAAATGTACCAACCTTTTTGTTTTACTGCATGTGGACTTTAGTCATATTTTAAAAGTTTCCCCCTTACACCCAGGTTATTATCACCCATGCCTTTTTATATTTTTTATATTTAGATCTCTGGTAAATTTGGAATTTATTCCTGTATATGGTTTGAGGAATGTATCTAATTTAATCTTTTTTTCTGAATGGGTATCCTGTTGTCCCCAAAACCAATTCTGTGAATCCATTTAAATCACTTCCTGTAGATCTTCCACTTTGTTTCATTAGTTCACTTTATTAAAAAGATTATCATTGACTCAGTACTTGAGATACCACTATTTCATTTACTACATTTTAAAAAAATGTCATTTGGCTGTTTCTGAACTTCGGTTCCACTGACCTGTTTATTCATCTGTTGCAGAGAATTTGTTATATATTTTAATGTCAGGGCTAGTCCCCTTACTGAGCTCTTCCTCCTTAGTGTTTTCTTAGCTATTCTTGTGAGTTTATTTTTTTATGAACTTTAGGATTGACTTATAACTTATGATCAGTGTCAAAATTGGGATTGCATTAAATTTATAAATTAAATTACAGACAGCTGACATCTTGAGATGGTGTGGAGTTGTTCTAAGCAAGAACAAGGGTTGCCATTTCATTTGCTCAAGTCTACTCATTCCATTTTTGGAAATTTAGAAATTTACTGCCCTGGCTGAGGAGAGGTTCTTGTGCTCCATTATATTAATGTATCAACCTGCATTTCTTAAGTATCTCCTATGTTGTAGATATCTTTTTATTTTTATTGTTTTAGTGTTTTATGTGATTCCATTTAAATTGTTATCTGTACATCTTGTTTCATTATTTGAAAATTTTTTACCTTGGTACAATTAATTAAACAGATATAGCATTTCATTCTAAAACTTTTGGGGTGTCTACAGTTACCATTTTTAACCTATCAAGGATTCATATTATTGTGTTTGGTTGTTTATTGTGAAGTATGAATTGATACTTAATTTTCTTAATAATGAAAATTAACTTCCCAATAATATTTATTAAATTATGATTCATTTCTCCACATTCTTATTCCTCTTAATACTTCATAATTATACTTTTTGATAAGTTAAATCTTATTTCTGGAATTTTTATTATACTCTTTCATATTATCTATTCTTTCTTTATTAATTAAATCATTATTGTTCAGATTATTACATTGGTTCCTCTTTTTTCCCACCATAACTCCCCTTCATCCAGTTCCCACCTCACCCTCCGCCCTCTGTCCCCACCCACTGTCCTCATCTATAGGTGCACGATTATTGTCCAATCTCTTCCTGCACCCCCCACACCCCTTTCCCCCCAAGAATAGTCAGTCCATTCCCTTTCTATGTCCTTGATTCTATTACAATCACCAGTTCATACTGTTCATCAGATTATTTATTCACTTGATTTTTAGATTCACTTTTTTTTAAAAAATATATTTTATTGATTTTTTACAGAGAGGAAGGGAGAGAGATAGAGAGTCAGAAACATCGATGAGAGAGAAACATCGATCAGCCGCCTCCTGCACATCCCCCACCGGGGATGTGCCCGCAACCCAGGTACATGCCCTTGACCGGAATCGAACCTGGGACCCTTCAGTCCGCAGGCCGACGCTCTATCCACTGAGCCAAACCAGTTTCGGCGATTCACTTGTTGATAGATGTGTATTTGTTGTTCATAATTTGTATCTTTACCCTTTTCTTCTTCTTCCTCTTCTTAAAGGATACCTTTCAGCATTTCATATAATACTGGTTTGGTGGTGATGAACTCCTTTAGCTTTTTCTTATCTGTGAAGCTCTTTATCTGACCTTCACTTCTGAATGATAGCTTTGCTGGATAAAGTAATCTTGGTTGTAGGTTCTTGGTATTCATCACTTTGAATATTTCTTGCCACTCCCTTCTGGCCTGCAAAGTTTCTGTTGAGAAATCAGCTGACAATTGTATGGGTACTCCCTTGTAAGTAACTGACTTTCTTTCTCTTGCTGCTTTTAGGATTCTCTCTTTGTCTTTTGCTCTTGGCATTTTAATGATGATGTGTCTTGGTGTGGTCCTCTTTGGATTCCTTTTGTTTGGGGTTCTCTGTGCTTCCTGGACTTGTAAGTCTATTTCTTTCACCAGGTAGGGAAAGTTTTCTGTCATTATTTCTTCAAAGAGGTTTTCAATATCTTGCTCCCTCTCTTCTTCTGGCACCCCTATAATTCGGATGTTGGTAATCTTGAAGCTGTCCCAGAGGCTCCTTACAGTATCTTCATATTTTTGGATTCTTTTTTCATTTTGCTTTTCCAGTTGGGTGTTTTTTGCTTCTTTGTATTTCAAATCTGTGACTTGATTCTTGCAATCCTCTGGTCTGCTGTTGGGAGTCTGTATAATATTCTTTATTTCAGTCAGTGTATACTTAATTTCTAGTTGGTCCTTTATCACAACATCGAGGGTCTCATTAGATTTCTTGAGGATCTCACTACATTTATCGGCGGTCTCACCAGTATTTTCGAGGGTCTTACTAAATTTATCAGTGGCTTCTAGGCAGTTTTTGAAAGACCTTAAAAGTGTGGTTTTGAACTCTATATCCAGCAGTTTGCTTTCCTCCATTTCTGTCATTTGTGTCCTGTTTCTTTGTTTTAGCATTTTTTATGCTCCGCTGTGTCGATAGAGTGGCTTTCTGTGCTAAGTGACCCAATTACCTGAGGTAGACACTCTTGGTGCACCCCCTTGTTGTCTTTGTGCACAGTCTTGTTGTAGTTAAGCCTTGATTGTTGTAGGTATCACTGGGAGGAATTGACCTCCAGGCCAATTGGTTGTGAGAATCAGCTGTGTCTGCAGTGGGAGAACTTCTGTGCTGGAGACACTCCTCTGGGGCAAGACTTGCTTCAATGGGGCTTTGGTGCTCACTGAGTCTTCCCCCTGAGTGTGTCTTTTATGGTTCCATGGAGCTGCAAACTGATGGTCCCACTCTGACCTCTGGGTTTCCTAGCTCCTGGATCTCTAGGGAGGTGCTAATCTAGCCTTTGCCTGAGGCTATCCAGCAAAAGTCTCCCTGCAGGGCTTGGGTGGGGCGGGTCCCATGGGATCAACAGGGCGTGGCTAGCAGTTATGGCTGCTCTCAGTCTTTCCCTCAGAGGCTCTGCTTCTCAGTGTCCCGGTAATCGCTGCAAGCCCCTCGGAGAGAAAGCTGCCCTCAGGTTCTGACTGATGCTAGACAGTCCCGCTTCTCCCGTATGAGTCTGGGTCCCTAGAGACTCGCCTGGAACTGGAGCTCAGAGCCTGAAACTCCCTCCCGATTGAAAACGACAACTGTGCCCTCAGCAGCCAGCCTGCTCCACATGCACTCCGCACTTTAGTATTTTACTTCCGCACTGTGCCTCCTCTGAGTCTCAGTATGCTTTTCTCTTTCCTTCTAGTTGTAGAATTTCCACTCAGCCAGCCTTCCTGTGGTTCTGGATGATGTCTGTTCTGTATTTTAGTTGTATTTTTGAAGTGGTTGTTCGAGGCAGCAAACTCCGGTGTTTACCTATGCCACCATCTTGGTTTCTCCCCCATATTATCTATTCTTAATTTAGAACTATTTAGTTTTGTACTTATTGTTTAAAAATGCATTTTAAAAAGACTATTTTTTAGAGCAGTTTTAGACTCACAGCAAAATTGACCAGAGGGCATAGAGAGTTCCCATATACTAACTTTATTTATTTATTATTTTAAAAAATATATTTTCATTTATTTTTAGAGAAAGAGAGAGAAACACCAATGAGAGAGAAACATCATCAACTGGTTGCCTCTGCACACCCACTAGTGGGGATTGAGTCTGAAACCTGGGCATGTGCCCTCATCTGGAATGGAACCAGTGACCTCTTGGTTCATGGGTCGATGTTGACCATTGAGCCACATTGGCTGAGCAAACTTTAAAAAAATTTTTTTTTAAATTTATTTCAGAGAGGAAGGGAAAGGGCGAGAGAGATAGAAACATCAATGATGAGAGAAAATCATTGATTGGCTCCCTCCTACATACCCTACACTAGGGATTGAGTCTGCAACTTGGACATGTGCCCTGACGGGAATCAAACTGTGACCTCATGGTTCATAGGTTGATGCTCAATCACTGAGCCATGCTGTCCAGTCAGGCCCACCTTTATTTCTTAGAACAGTTTTAAGTTCACAGTAAAATTGGCCTCGATGAAAAATGGAAGTCCCTGTTCTCCCTATAATGTCTATAAATGTCTGTTCATACTCAATCTTCCTAGTGAATAGGCAGTGTTGGTTTTTTTCAACATTAAAAAAATATTTTTATTTATTTTAGAAAGGAAGGGAGAGGGAGAGAAACGTTAATGATGAGAATCACTGATCAGCTGCCTCTTACACACCCTCCTATGGGGATAGAACCTGCAACTCAGGAATCAAACTGTAACCTCCTGGTTGATAGGTTAAAGCTCAACCACTGAACCACACCAACTGGGCAATACCAACTTTTTAAAAAAATCTTTATTGTTCAGATTATTACAGATGTTCCTCTTTCCCCCCCATAGCTCCCCTCTACCTGGTTCCCATTCCACCCCAGGCCCTCGCCCCCTCACTGTCCTTGTCCATAGGTGTAAGATCTTTGTCCAATCTCTTCCTGCACCCCCACACCCCCTTCCCCTTGAGAATTGTCAGTCTGCTCCCTTTCCATGCCCCTGATTCTATTACATTCACCAGTTTATTCTGTTCATCAGATTTTTTATTCATTTTATTTTTATTTTTTTAAAAATATATTTTATTGATTTTTTTTTTACAGAGAGGAAGGGAGAGGAAGAGAGATAGAGAGTTAGAAACATCGATGAGAGAGAAACATTGATTTAGCTGCCTCCTGCACACCCCCTACTGGGGATGTGCCTGCAACCAAGGTACATGCCCTTGACCAGAATCAAACCTGGGACCCTTCAGTCCACAGGCCAATGCTCTATCCACTGAGCCAAACCAGTTAGGGCTGTTTATTTTGTTTTTTAGATTCCACACATAAGTGACCTCTTATGGTATTTTTCTTTCTCTGATTGACTTATTTCACTTAGCATAATACCCTCTGGGTCCAGCCATGCTATTGCAAATGATAAAATTTATTTTTTAAATTTTTATGGCTGAGGAACATTCCATTGTATATATGTACCACAGCTTTATTATTCATTCATCTATTGATGGGCATTTGGTTTGCTTCTGTAACTTGGCTATCTACATATATATAAAAGCCTAAGTGACGACTGATGGTCTGACCGTCTGACTGGTAGCTATGATGCACAATGACCACCAGACGCTCAACTTAGGAACTACCGAGATGCGGTGACTTGGTAGCTGCAGTTCTCAGGTGTTGCACCTGGAGCCAGAGAGGAGGGAACCCGATTCCAGGGTGCATCACCCAAGAACCGCCCTCTCACAATCCAGGACCCCTTGGGGAATGTCGGAGAGCTGGTTTTGGCCCTAGCCCAGCAGGCCAGGCTGAGGGCCCCCACCGGTGCATGAATCCATGCATCGGGCCTCTAGTTATAAATAATGCTGCAATGAACATAGGGGTGCATTTTTTTTTAAATTAGTGTTTTGGGTTTCTTCAAATATGTACCCAGAAGGGAAATCACTGGTTCACAAGGCAGTTTCATTTTTTAGCTTTTTGAGGACCCTCCACACTGTTTTCCATAGTGGCTGCACCAATCTGCATTTCCACCAGCAGTGTACTGGGGTTCCCTTTTTTCCACATCCTCACCAACACTTGTTTGTTGATTTATTGATGATAGCCATTCTGACAGGTGTGAGGTGATATCTCATTGTAGTTTTAATTTGCATTTCTCTGATTATTAGTGACCTTGAGCATCTTTTCTCATTCTTTCTTAAATTAATTTGAGAGAGGCTTGCTGGGGTCCAGCCCCAGCAGGTCCAGGGGTTCCCATAGGTGTGGACGGAATCGGTGAAGAAGGAATGACATGGAGACCGCGTTCAGTTGATCAGCAGCCTAGCCAGGATCTCTAGCCAAGTTCTGGTCAGGATCTCCAGCGAAGTTCTGGTTAGGATCTCCAGCCAGGTTCTGTGTCTATGTTCCCTCGCTAGGTTCTCCAGCCAGGTTCTGTCCAGCTTCTCCAGCCAGGTTCAGTCACCAGGTTCTAGTCAGGTTCTCTTGCCATGTTCTATCCAGGTTCTGTAGCCAGGTTCTGTCTCTAGGATCTTCAGCCAGGTTCTCTCGCTAGGTTCTGTCTCTAGGCTCTGTTGCCAGTTTCTGTCCAGGATCTTTTGCCATGTTCCGTCTCTAGGTTCTGTCTCTAGGTTCTGTCTCTAGGTTCTGTGTCTCTAGGTTCTGTGTCTAGGTTCTGTGTCCTGTTGTCTTGTCACATCTGTATTTATACCAGTTGATTCCAATCCTATCAATCTCTATTCCAAAGGTTAGGGCATTTCTTATCTCCAGTCCAGGGAGTAAAGATTACGTAGCTTAAGCATGATTGTTCGTAGTTAAAGCGATTAACTACCCGCCTGGCACTTAGTTAAGGGGTTTTATTCCCTCCCTAACTTCAGGGGAAAATCCCTACCTGAGGAAACAACCTTTCTCGGAGAGGTGACCTTGGTTAAAACACATAGCACCAAGAAGGTGAGCAAACATATTAAGAACAGTATGCCATATACGCCAGGTCCCTTGAAACATATGCTGTGCAGATGTTTCTTCCCTGCAGTGACTGTGTCAAGCAGCAAGGATGGACCAGCTCCCGGCAGAGGCTTTTACTTCCATCATTCCACCCAAACTGCTCTTGTCGAGGTCACCAATGGCCACCAGGTTGCTAAAACTCAATAGCCATTTTTCAGTCCTCATTTTACTTGATCTCTTAGCAGTATTTGACTTAACCACTCTCTCCTAGATCAGGGATGGGCAAACTTTTTGACTCGAGGGCCACAATGGGCTCTTAAACTGGACCGGAGGGCCGGAACAAAAGCATGGATGGAGTGTTTGTGTGAACTAATATAAATTCAAAGTAAACATCATTACATAAAAGGGTACGGTCTTTTTTTTTTTTTTTAGTTTTATTCATTTCAACATGAACTATGGCCCGCGGACTGTAGTTTGCCCACAGCTGTTCTAGATGCGCTTTCTTTATTTGTTGTTAGGACATCACACCTTGGATGTTATTTTTACCTCAATAGCTGCTCATTCTCTTTATTTATTCATTCATCTTCATTTTCTTAGTTCTTAATATAGGATTCAGTGCTCTTCTCTGCTTTGTCTATACATAGTTTTATTGAGGCCTAATGGCTGTAAATACTACCTATGTACTCATGACTCCCAATTTATATCTTGTCAAGATTCATGAGCTCCAATGTCCACATTCACTTCAGAGTTAATGTGTTCACTTGGTTGTCTAAAAGCATATGATGTAACTGTTACATGCCCCAAACAAAACTCCCAACCTTGTCACCCCACCCTACCAACCTGCATTATCCACAGGCTTTCCCATTTCAGTTGAGAGCAACTTCATTCTCTTAGTTGCTAAGGCCAACACATGGGAGTCAAGCTGACTCCTTTCTTTCTCTCATAGCCCATAGCCAGTCTGTAATCAAATCCTTTTCACTCCACCTTCATAATGTATTCAGAATCTGATCACTTCTCAAAGAGCACATTAAGAATTTGGAAAAATTGAATGAACCATTTTAAAGGCAGTAACAATCTCCTAAAGTACTTATGCCATAAAGTAGTTTGTATTTTGGATAATATGACCACATAAATACCATTTAAAATTATTTTATTTTATTTTTAAATATATTTTTATTGATTTCAGAGAGTAAGGGAGAGGGAGAAAGAGGAACAAACATCATGATGAAAGAGAATCATTGATCAACTGCCTCCTGCATGCCCCACACTGGGGATCAAGCCCGCAACCCGGGCAAGTGCACTAACCGGGAATTGAACCCCGACGTCATGGTTCATAGGTCGATACTCAACCACTGAGCCACATCAGCTGGATTAAATACCATTTTTAATGGTCATATGCATTTTATTTTCTATTATATTATATAGTTAAATATATTTTAAACAAACTTTTGTTAAGACCCTTAAAATTTATATCACTGGCATAGTGGTTAGAGGTTGGCTTCTAGCAATGACTTTGACACAAAGGGTTAGGAGTTTTAACCTTATTCCCCACTGTCTCCACCAGCCTGCCTCTTCAAGCCATCCTAAATAAGCATACAATCTATATTATTTTTCTACTGCTGCATACAAAATTACCCCCAAACTAGTGGTTTTACATAACATAAATTTGTTATCTCACACTTTCTGTGGGCCAGAATTTGGGAACAGCTTCACTGAGTGACTCTGGCTCAGGAACTTTCATGAAATTGTTAGGACAGTTCTAATGATTTTTAAACTTTTTAAAAGTTTTCAATTATAGTTGACATTCAATATTGTTTATATTAGTTTCAGGTGTACAGCATAATGGTTAGACACTTATGTAATCTACGAAGTGATTCCCCTGATAAGTCTAGAACCCACCTGCCATCATACACAGTTATTACAATAGTTCTAATTATTTTTTTTTAAAATTTAGCATTATGGCCCAATGCTCAGTGGTTGGAGTGTTGTCCCATGTACCAAAGGATCTCAGGTTGGATTCCTAGTAAGGACACATACCCAGGTTTTGGGTTCCTTTGGGAGGCAACAGGTCAATGTTTCTTTCTCTCTCCCTCTCCCTTTCTGTCTCTCTCTCGAGAACATATTGGGTGAGGATGAAAAACATTTGCATTATATTAAGCCCAAATATATTTTTGTATAGTTCTATCTATTTGTCCTTGTTCTTCCTTTTAGAGTTGTAGAAATAAATCCTTTTTAAGATAGTCCTTCAATTGTTTAAGGACAACTGTTATGTCCTCTTCCCTGCAATCCATCCCTCTTCACCACATTTTACTTCTCTACTTCTGCAAGTTAAATATATTTATTTCTTTTTATATATCCAGATGTGATTAGAGTCCTTTTAAGCAGCACTAGTTTCCCTCTTTTGAACAGTTAGTTTTCATAATCCCTTTGCAAAGTGTGACATCTTGCAATAAGCACCATACCCCTGTTTTTACCAGTGGAAAGTAGAAGAGGGTTTTCACCACCCACATTTCTGCTCCTATGTTTCTCATATTATGGTCTCATGCCTCATCATTACCTTTTTTTAAAAAAAGAAAAAAATAATGGACTTTATTTTTAGAGCAATTACAGAAAAAAATTGAGCAGAAGGTAAGGAGAATTACCCTGGCCCCAGTTTTCCCTAATACTAACATCTTGCATTATTGTAGTATATCTGTTACAATTGATGATACAGTATTGATAAATTATTATTAACTGAAGTCCATTACATTAGAGTTCACTCCATGTTATATGGTTATGTTGACGTAAAAACATTCAAACCTATAAAGAATTTTTGTGAGTTTATTTGAGCCAAACTGTCGACAAGTGCCAGGAAGCAGAATCTCAATGGATTGGGATAATGCTCCTGAGAATGGTGGTTTTTCACCTTGTTTTCTACCTTACACCAAAAGAGGAGATGTAAGTGGGTTACATGAAATCCATTGGTGATAGATTAGGGAGGTGGGAGAAAGCAAAGCAGGGAAACCTCTGGGATTGGATAAAAAGTAAAATGATAGATACATTACTTAGGTGGGTGCAGGATAGTTATCAGTCAACAATTATCATGATAACAATGAAGGAATTTATGGTCTCAATCCTGGCACATTTGGTTGTGCCCCGAGGGGGTCTGGAAAAAAGGAAGTTACAAATTACCCTGACATTTCAAGGATATGTTATCGTAGATGCAGAAAGACAGATAGGCTCAGTTAAGTAAAGGTTGACCTTGTCAGGGAAGATACCGGCCTAGGAGGTGACTACCCACCATAACTGCTTTTAGTTAAAGTTAAATTTCACACCATCCTTTGGCCTTCCCTGAGCTTGTCAGGTTAGAATATGTGGCCCCTTTTGTCCACAGTTCTATGGATTTTAACTAATGCATAATATTATGTGTCTACAATTACAGTTTCATGCAGAATAATTTCAGAGCCTTAAATATCCCCTGTGCTCCACCTATTCCTTCCTTCCTCCTTCCTCCAAACCCCTTGCAGCCACTGATATTTGTGTACTCTCTATGTAATGTTTCCATAGTTTTGCCTTTTTCAGAATGTCATATAGTTGGAATCATGCAAAATGAAGCCTTTCAGAGTGGTGCTTTTACTTTAGCAACAGGCATTTGCATTCCTCCCTGTCTTTTTGTAGCTTGATAGCTCATTTCTTTTTCTCTCTGAATAATATTCTATTTTACAGAAGTATCACCATTTATTAGACATTCACTTATTGGAAGACATCTTGGTTGCTTCCAAGTTACGGCTATCTACACTAATAAAAGAGAAACATGCAAATTGGTGTAACTCCGCTATGCCCACCAGCCCATCAGGATGCTTATGCAAATTAACCCAACAAAGATGGTGGTTAATTTGCATACGCAAGCATGCAGTGAAGACTGAAGGCTCCGGCTGGAGTGAAGACTGAAGATTGAAGACTGAAGAGGCTTGGCTTCTCAACTGCAGCCGCAGTGGAGAAGCCAAGCCTCGCTGCGGCCAGACCAAAGGCCTGGGTTCTGGATGCTGGAGGAAAACTGGTGCCGGCAGCCAGGGTAAGGAAGGCCTATTGCGCAAATCTTCATGCAATGGGTTTCTAGTTATGAATAAAGCTCTATTGCTGCTATCAGCATTTATGTGTAGGTTTTGTGTGGATATAATTTTTCAACTGATTTGGGTAAATATCAAGGAGAGCAAATGCTGGACCATATGGCAAAAGTGTATTTAGTTTTATAAGAATCTGCCAGACTGTCTTCCAAGGTGACCACATCATTTTGCATTCCCACCAGCAATGAATGGGGGTTCTTTTTGCTTTGCATCCCTGCCAGCATTTGGTGACCTTTCCCCTCATCAAACACAGTTACATCACTTTTAGTTTATACTGAGTTTGCTATGAACCAAAATCCCTTAGATGTTTTTACATGACTTCATGGCTAAGTCACATTCTCTTTCTTCTAAACTCATGCAGTTCATCTTCAGACTTCCCTAAGTGCTCTTCCTTCCCATTGGTGCCTCTCCCAGATGCCCTGGGGTCTCTTATTTATTAGGTGCACTTATAACTGCTGTATGTCTTGCTGTGAAGGACTTTGTGAGACTGAAGTTCAGAAAACTTGAGGTATCTGGGAGTTTACATTCACCTCCCAACCAGGAGGACCCATTGATAACAACTGACTGGTATGGAGGTATAAGAACCCAGCTCTCTTGTCTCAACTGTGATACAATTTATATTCTCCAGAGCTCCTTAAAGGATCACACAGAAGCCAGGCTTAACCTAAACCACATTATCTATCTTCTCTCACTTCTTACAGGTTTCCCCCGAGGACACAACTTCAATAAATCACTTGCATATGAATTCCCATCCTAGGCTCTACTTCTAGAGAATCTGACCTTATTTTATGACTTCTTTTGATTATAGCACACAATTGTTTTCAATATTTTTGACTATTATAACTATTCATTTAAAATGGCATTGGCTTAACTTCTAATAGGTTATTTTGAATTGTTCATGCATTATTGTTTGTGTCTATTGAATCTCTAAGGGCAGATTTTTTTTTTTTACTTAAAAAAAATTTTAGGGCCAGATTTTTTTTTCAGAAAAAAAAAATCACCTCTCCCATATTATATTGAATGTCAATGGGAAAATCTGATTACTTTTATAAAACTTCACTACAAAGTAACCAAGAATGGAATAGATTTATTTCATTAGGTGAGGATTAACTCCACTTCATTCCTGCATGCCACATCTTTCATTGAGCTGTTTGACAGTGGTACTATTTTAGAGATTAGACATACTGTATTTTAGAGTCTCATTAGTATCAGAATTTCTTCTTGTGCCAAAGATTTTGTCTGAATGATAGCTACCTTTTATTTTGTAGTGGTGGACACCTACTTGATCAAAAAGCTTTTTTTCAATGAAAGGTCCATGTCTGCGTTTCCCTGTTATGTGTCTTAGGACACAGCCTTACATGGAAGGGAAGAACTATTTAGAAAGTTGCCAGCACCATTCCTGGTAGCTCTGGATCCTTTAATAAGGATGAATCTTGCAGAGAAAGTATCCCCTGATTGGAATGATAATTATAAAAGGGGAAAGGGCCACTGTGAGGTAACATGGCCCCAAGTCAGCTGTACAGGACTGGAGGTAACACTCAGGTCTGTGGCCGCCTAATTCACTAAGGAAGAACAAAGGTCAATGTCATCAAGACCTGGAATGGAAATGTTTCTAAAAAATTTTCTCATATTATGTCTAAATATCAAGTTACCAAAATGAATGTGAAGCCAATGGTATGGGAGGACATAAAAAAACAGCATAGAGGATGATAGGATTTTGATTGATATGTCCAGGAAATGGTCATAATAATAGGTTGTTTGGAGGATGTGAAAAGAATTATAACACAACTAAAGATACCAGCCAAAACATTGTGACAGAGAATGTGACTGGTTCTGCTGAAAGGTTTTCTAGTCTTCACATCAGTGCCTGTGAAAGAGTTCATACCCAAGGAATTCTGAGTGTGGGAGATCATTGCTCATGCTTTCACCAGACATACCAGATTGCATGAAGGAGAATACAAGTAGAATGGCATTCTGGAGAAAGTGAAAAGGATGGTTCAAGAAGCCCATTCCCAATACTTCTGGAGTTTTCTGTTTGTTTCACAATGTAGAGTGTGAATAATTCTCTAAGACTATTATAAGCAAAGAAAATTCATATCCTTTTTAAGCTAGATCAGACATGGAAAATACATTTCACTTCATGCATTATTGCTGATCAAATGATAGTTGTTGCCTGAGCTCCATGTTGAGAAAGATTTTGAGACTGTATCTGGGTTGATTGAAAAAGAGTGCTATTACCAATGAATAATGTCTGTCACTGTGTGTGTGTGTGTGTGTGTGTGTGTGTGTGTGTGTGACATGTGGCATGTTTTTACCATTGAGCTCCTCTTTTGTGAAGAGCAGATTTAAGTATTGTGTTTTTCTTTCATTAGCTAGTAGTTTGACTTTGAGCAAGTGGCATAATGTCTTTGCACACTGGTTTCCTTTAAGAAGAATGAAGTTTCTGTACTGGATGATCTGTGTCGACTCTTTAAATCCTAAAATTATATGACTGATTACTAGTCAAACTAATACATTATTATGGGAAACTGTAGGGTGTGTCTTACTGTGGTTCCCCCAGAAGAGGACCTGAGACAGATGCAAGTGCAAGTGATTTAAAAATATATATGTTTTTATTGATTTCAGAAAGGAAGGAAGAGGGAGAGAGATAAAAGCATCAGTGATGAGAGAGAATCATTGATTGGCTGCCTCCTGCACACACCACACTGGGGATCAAGCCTGCAACTAGGACATGTGCCCTGACTGGTAATCAAACCATTACTTCCTGGTTCATAGGTTGACGCTCAACCACTGAGTCATGCTGGCTAGGCTTAAGTTCAAGTGATTTAAATAGGAAAGTAAAGAACCCTGATAGGGTGTGTTATCAAATCAGTTATCACTTATTCCCACTGGGGAAATCAGAGTGAGTCCTATCTGGGAGACAAGATTGCTTGGATAGTTTTACACTAGCTCCTGTCAATCACTGAATGAGGGCTTGAGGGTGAGGGAGGGCAGCTTAATTTAGTTCCTCTCTGCTACACTGGCAAGCAAAGCAGATGTTGGCACTACATACAGGAAGTCCTCAGGCAGGAATACAGTTCCCAATCTGGCTGAGGCACCTTTAAGTAGTAAGTCAGGGGAAATGGACAGGGTCAGCTAGACTAGGATTCTGGGGGTAATAAGTAAAAGAACTCATTGGCAGTTGGGGTATTAAATACAGTTGATACTCAAGCATTGTGATAATAAATTACTTGCTTTTGAATCTGATTATGAGTTGAGTTAGAGAAGTCTGTGAAATCTACTAGTTATTTTTTATTTGAATACCTATGAGGAAAGTCTTTCTTTTTTTATTGCTTACAGTATTACAAAGGGTATTACATATGTGTCCCTTTTTTCCCCCCGCCCTTGACAATCCCCTGTCCTTCCCTACCCCCCAATGTCTTATGTCCATTGGTTATGCTTATATGCATGCATACAAGTCCTTTGGTTGATCTCTTACCCCCCTCCCTCCTGCCCCCCAACCCTCCCCAGCCTTCCCACTGCAGTTGGACAATCTGTTTGAGGCTGCTCTGCCTCTGAATCTATTATTGTTCAAAAGATTATAATGGTCTCTATTATCCATGAATGAGTGAGATCATGTGGTATCTTTCCTTCATTGACTGGCTTATTTCACTTAGCATAATGCTCTCCAGTTCCATCCATGCCATTGCAAATGGTAAGAGTTCCTTCTTTTTTACAGCAGCATAGTATTCCATCGTGTAGATGTACCACAGTTTTCTAATCCATTCATCTACTGATGGGCACTTAGGCTGTTTCCAGATCCTAGCTATGGTGAATTGTGCTGCTATGAACATATGAGTGCATATATCCTTTCTGATTGGTGTTTCTGGTTTCTTGGGATATATTCCTAGAAGTGGGATCACAGGGTCAAATGGGAGTTCCATTTTTAGTTTTTTGAGGAAACTCCATACTGTCTTCCATAGTGGCTGCACCAGTCTGCATTCCCACCAGCAGTGCACAAGTTCCTTTTTCTCCACATCCTCTCCAGCACTTGTCGTTTGTGGATTTGTTGATGATAGCCAATCTGACAGATGTGAGATGGTACCTCATTGTTGTTTTGATTTGCATCTCTCGGATGATTAGTGACTTTGAGCATGTTTTCATATGTCTCTTGGCTTTCTGAATGTCCTCTTTTGAAAGGTGTCTATTTAGGTCCTTTGCCCATTTTTTGATTGGATTGTTTATCTTCCTTTTGCTAAGTTGTATGAGTTCCCTATAAATTTTGGAGATTAGGCCCTTATCAGATAGGACATTGGCAAATATGTTTTCCCATGCAGTGGGTTTTCTCGTTGTTTTGTTGATGGTTTCTTTTGCTGTGCAGAAGCTTTTTATTTTGATGTAGTCCCATTTGTTCATTTTCTCTTTAGTTTCAAGTGCCCTAGGAGCTGTATCAGTGAAGAAATTGCTTTCGCATATGTCTGAGATTTTGTTGCCTTTGGATTCTTCTAGAATTTTTATGGTTTCCTATCATACATTTAAGTCCTTTATCCATTTTGAGTTTATTTTTGTGTATGGTGTAAGTTGGTGGTCTAGTTTCATTTTCTTGCATATATCTGTCCAATTTTCCCAACACCATTTATTGAAGAGACTATCTTGGCTCCATTGTATGTTCTTGCCTCCTTTGTCAAGAGGAAAGTCTTTAGACACATTATCTGGTAATGTTTTTTACTGTTTTCTTCACAGTCAAAATACCATGACAACCTAAACAAAAAGGTAACCTCAACCCAAACCAAAGAAGGTCTGAAACTCATGTTAATAAGTGGAAATGTTTCATGTTTTCAGGTAAGTGGTTCTATTTAGTAAATCTATAAAGGAACAATGGGGTCTAATGAACTGGTTCTGTGATTTAAGGTTAACGATTAAGATCGTTTAAGTTTGAGAAGTTAAACCCACCTGAGGTTCATGCAGCATTATACTTACCATTTCTGATATTCTTCTACCTGTACTCATGTGTGGAGATCCAAGTTTAACCACAAACCAGGTTGTACAAACCTACCTCTTTTATTTCTGTACTAGAGCTCTCATGCACGAAATTCATGAACTTGGTGGGTCTGGCGGGGTGGGGGGTAGGGGGGAGGGCGGGGTGCTTAGCCCAGCCTGCGCCCTCTCACAGTGTAGTCCGGGAGCCCCTGGATGGATCACCCTACAGAGGGAGACCCCGCCCACCCGCTGCAGCCTGCCAGTCAGTGCCCTGGGCCTCCCTCTTTGAGGCGATCAGTCATGGAGCCCTCCTCCTCCACCCCCCACCCCCATCGATTGCCCTGCAGAGCATGGCCTGGGCCTCCCTCTGTGGGGCAATCGTGGGGCGATGGTGCCCCCACCCCCGCCCCATCACATAGCACCTGCCTTGGATGGCCTGGTGCTAGTGTGTGTCATAGCATGGTCATCCGGAAGGTCATTCTGCTATTTGGCTGTTCGGTCGATTTGCATATTATGCTTTTATTACTATAGATAACTTATCTTGACCTACTCTCAGCCCAACTCTGTTTTCTTCTCCTGTTCTGTCAGCATTAATGGGGAAGACATATGTATATCACATTATAATATTACCCTTCACAAACACACCCTGTTGCTCCTGCGTGAGCACGTTCTGAGGCACAGGAGGAATGAGGAGGGAGAAAGGTTACCAGTACAGGCACGAAATGCTCAGCCCAGCTCTTGCCTGCCCCTGTCCTCCTATTGCTTCCTTTTCCTTGGAATCATCAATTAGCAGGCCCAGTGTCCCCTTTATAGTTGACATCCATGAAACAATTCTGGCTGAAATTCAGAATCACCTGGAAAACTTAAAAAAATATCAATGCCCATGCCCCATCCTTATAGATCAAGATTTTAGTTGGTCAGGTATATGGTCTAAGTCAGTGATGGCGAACATTTTGAGCTCAGCGTGTCAGCATTTTGAAAAACCCTAACTTAACTTTGGTGCCGTGTTACATATAGAAATTTTTTGATATTTTCAACCATAGTAAAACACAGATTTATATTTTTGATATTTATATTATATATTTAAATGCCATTTAACACAGAAAAATCAACCAAAAAAAATGACTTCGCGTGTCACCTCTGACATGCGTGTCATAGGTTCGCCATCGTTGGTCTAAGTGTTAGTAGTTTTGGAAAGCATTCTGGGTGATTCTATTATGTAGCTAGGGCTGAGAATTATAATTCATTTGAAGTCTTCAGAATTCTATAGCCACCAGCATTTTGACACTTGATATTTACCTTAAGATGGCACATGTTCAAGACTAGTGAGTAGAGAACATTTATTAGAAATTTAGAGACTCTTATAGATTATGAGCCACTGGATTTTTTAAAAAATTAAATCTTTATTGTTCAGATTATTACAGTTCCTCTTTTTTCCTCCCATAGCTCCCCTCCACCCGGTTCCCACCCCACCCACTGCCCTTACCTCCCCTCCCCCACTGTCCTCATCCATAGGTGTACGATTTTTGCCCAGTCTCTTCCCGCACCCCCCACACCCTTTTCCCCCCTGAGAATAGTCAGTCCACTCCCTTTCTATGCCCCTGATTCTATTATAGTCACCAGTTTATTCTGTTCATCAGATTATTTATTCACTTGATTTTTAGATTCACTTGTTGATAGATGTGTATTTGTTGTTCATAATTTGTATCTTTACCTTTTTCTTCTTCTTCCTCTTCTTAAAGGATACCTTTCAGCATTTCATATAATACTGGTTTGGTGGTGATGAACTCCTTTAGCTTTTTCTTATCTGTGAAGCTCTTTATCTGACCTTCAATTCTGAATGATGGCTTTGCTGGGTAAAGTAATCTTGGTTGTAGGTTCTTGGTATTCATCACTTTGAATATTTCTTGCCACTCCCTTCTGGCCTGCAAAGTTTCTGTTGAGAAATCAGCTGACAATTGTATGGGTACTCCCTTGTAAGTAGCTGACTGTTTTTCTCTTGCTGCTTTTAAGATTCTCTCTTTGTCTTTTGCTCTTGGCATTTTATTGATGACGTGTCTTGGTGTGGTCCTCTTTAGATTCCTTTTGTTTGGGGTTCTCTGTGCTTCCTGGACTTGTAAGTCTATTTCTTTCACCAGGTAGGGAAAGTTTTCTGTCATTATTACTTCAAATAGGTTTTCAATATCTTGCTCTCTCTCTTCTGGCATGCCCATAATTCGGATGTTGGTATGCTTGAAGCTGTCCCAGAGGCTCCTTACACTATCTTGATATTTTTGGATTCTTTTTTCTTTTTGTTTTTCCGGTTGGGTGTTTTTTGCTTCCTCGTATTTCAAATCTTTGACTTGATTCTTGGGATCCTCTTGTCTGCTGTTGGAACTCTGAATAATATTCTTTATTTCAGTCAGTGTATGCTTAATTTCTAGTTGGTCCTTTTTCATATCCTCGAGGGTCTCATTAGATTTCTTGAGGGTCTCACTAAATTTATCGGCGGTTTCTAGAAAATTCCTGAAAAACCTTATAAGTGTGGTTTTGAACTCTATATCCAGTAGTTTGCTTTCCTCCATTTCTGTCATTTGTGACCTGTTTCTTTGTCTCCACATTTTGGCTACTTCCCTGTGTTGATAAAGTGGCTTTCTGTGCTAGGTGTCCTATAGGGCCCAGTGGCTCAACCTCCCCAATTACCTGAGGTGGACACTCTTGGTGCACCCCTTTGGGGGCTTTGTGCACAGTCTTGTTGTAGTTAAGCCTTGATTGTTGTAGGTATCACTGGGAGTAATTGACCTCCAGGCCAATTGGCTGTGAGAATCAGCTGTGTCTGCAGTGGGAGAACTTCTGTGCTGGAGACACCCCTCTGGGGGTAGACTTGCTTCAGTGGGGCTTTGGTGCTCACTGAGTCTGCCCCCTGAGTGTGTACCTTAGGGATCTGAGGAGCTGCAATCTGGATGGTCCCACTCTGACCACTGGGTATACTGGCTCTTGGATCTCTAAGGAGGTACTAATTTAGCCTCTGCCTGAGGCTACCCAGCAGGAGCTATGGAGAGATCTGCAGATTTCTTTTCTTTGTTTGGTGTTTGGAGGTGCCCAGATGAAGCCCAGCTGTGAAGCAGTGCAAGCTGCTGTGGGGCCTTGGGCCTTCTTTTGGAAGTTCTGGGCCTCTCTGACCCAGCTTCAGTTTGTTAGGTAATTTTCAGATTGCAAAGGGCCAGGCCTTTCATATGCAAAAGCCTCTGTGCACATTTTGGGTGGGGCGGGGATCTCAGGAGATCAACAGGGCGGAGCAAGCAGCTAGGCTGCTCCTCAGTCCTACCCTAAGAGGCTCTCTCAGTGTCCCAGTAATCGCTGCAAGCACCTCTGAGAGAAAGCTTCCCTCGAGTTCCGCCTGCTGCCAGACAGTCCAGTTTTTCCCCGTATGAGTCTGGGTCCCCTCTGGAGTTCAGAGCAGTCGGGAGCTTGAGACTCCCCCCCGATTGAAAAGGACAACTGTGTCCTCAGTTTCCAGCCCTTTCCACGTGGGCCTCCGTATCTCTGCAGTTTACTTCCACACCTCCTCTGAGTCTCAGTGTGCTTTTCTTTCCTTCTAGTTGTAGAATTTCCACTCAGCCAGCCTTCCTGTGGTTCTTGATGATGTCCTTTTTGCCTTTTAGTTGTATTTTGAAGTGGTTGTGGGAGGCAGCAATTTCCGGTGTTTACCTATGCTGCCATCTTGGTTTCTCTTCTGGATTTTTTTTTTTTACTTTTGTTGCAGCTAATGAGATGGCAGAGGTGAGGCAGGCAGCTACTTTCTTCATGTTCTCTAAAATAAATAGAGTCCATAGACTCTTTTGTTACATGGGTTCAGGACTTTGTCCTCAGATCTGCAGGTTGAGAAGTTGAATCTTATCATTGTAACCAAACTTGGCCTGACAATCAAATTCAAGTGACTCATTTGTAAAATGGAATTGCAGTTATTTAATTGGCAATGAGAAAGATAATTGCCATTGCTACTGGTAAAAGTGAGCTCTTTAGATGACTATTATGAGATTGCTTGGTGAATATAATCAGACTAGAAAGAAACTAAATGACACAAAAGTACACTAAATTTCTCTGTTACTCTAGGAATTGGCATAGTGTAGTGGTTATGCAGACCAATTGTAAAGCTAATACTGGCAGGGTTCAGATACTGCCCCAATACTGATCTCGGTCTTTCCACTACACAGTTGGTCTATTGATTGTTAAATTCTTATCAAATCATGCCAGGGTACCTATTCTCACTAATGGATGAGGCTGTATAAACTTTGGAATCTTCTTAAACTCGTCTCTGAATTCCTTTCCCTATCAAGTGAGTTTTCAAGCTTCCTTGCACAGGTCTCTTGTACATACCCTTTCCTTTTCATTCCCTTGGTACTGGCCTTGCCACTGTGCCTTTAGTCTCTCACCCTCCAATTTATCCTCTACATTGCTGTTTGATGCATTTTCCAAAAACATTGTTGTATCAGATCCTCTATAGTGCCTATAAGATAAAGTCCAGAAAAAGGTGGCTTTTCAGAGTCCTCCATCATCTGGCCCTAAATCTGTTCCCAGCCCTGTCTCTCACCATTGAGACTCTCTTTTAGTTAAATGGGCCAACTTTCTGATCTTCCTCAATTTCATGCATTTTCTTAAATAGTACCCACTTAGACTGCTTTCCTGCCTTCTTTCTACCTGTATTAGTTCTATCCATTATCCTCTTTGTAAAGACTTTACTAAACAATCTAATCTAGCTGTAACTGGTTTGGCTCAGTGGATAGAGCGTTGGCCTGCAGACTGAAAGGTCCCAGGTTCGATTCCAGTCAAAGGCATGTACCTTGATTGCGGGCACATCCCCAGTAGAAGGTGTGCAGGAGGCAGCTGATCAATGTTTCTCTCTCATCGATGTTTCTAACTCTCTATCTCTCTCCCTTCCTCTCTGTAAAAAATCAATACAATATATTTTTTTAAAAATCTAATCTAAATACCTATTCTTTTTTGGAAATTCTATAGCAATTAATAATTGTATATTTAACACACAGGGTTTTTTTTGTTATCTTGAACTGATTTGCACATTAAGGCCATTTTACCTTTTACATGTTAGTATATTGAATCAGTAAGCAGAGAGTGAGGCTGTAAGTGGCAGTGAGACGAAAGTGGGCTGGATCTAGTTTTTTTTGTTTTTGGAAGGCTCACTCACTCTTGTCCCTGCAAGGACCTTCTTGGGTCCAGAGATTAGTTTATGTTAACTAACTTCATATAAGATTGAGGTGGACCCGTGAGTGTTGATTGTTAACTTGGAGTGTGAAATAGAACTATAATGTGGCCCCAAGACATAAACACCTTTTCATTTACAATGAGGAAGAGCTCCCCAAGGGACTGGAATCCTCAAAATACATATGATCAGTGTTGTCCTTCCAAATTTGAAAAAAAATTGGAATAAGTGAAATTAGATGAATTGAATATCTAATATCTATTGGCATCAGGCCATGACCCCATCTCATCAAAGAGATGGTCTTGGCACAGACATTGGAGAACTGAGTGCCTTAGGACAGACTGCATAGACCTAGCCGACCTTCACTCCAGTGACCTTCCTTGGTCTAGGCCTTTAAGGCTGATCAGAAACCCCCTTTCAGATGGACCCATTCTTTCTTTATGTATACTAGTATTGATGTGTTCAAAATAATTATTCTCAGTTCCTGCCTGCCTAAAAACAATTCTTTCTTCCTCAGTCTCTCTCAATCTTTCTGTGTGTTTCTCTTTCTGCCTCTGCCTTTCATTTTGTGTCTCTGGGTGTTTCAGTCATTTTCATAGCTCTACTCTGACTCATAACTTTTTGACTTGATGGTAGTGGGTACGTATTTCCTTAATTTTTAAATTTTGGGGCTCACCTCACTATAGTGTCTAAGCCAGCTGTCCTCAACCTGTGGGTCGCAACCCCTTTGGCGGTCAAACGACCCTTTCACAGGGATCGCCTAAAACCATCCTGTATATCAGATATTTACATTATGATTCATAACAGCAGCAAAATTACAGTTATGAAGTAGCAACGAAAATAATTTTATGGTTGGGGGTCACCACATGAGGAACTGTATTTAAAGGGCCAGAAGGTTGAGAACCACTGGCTAAGTACTAACAACAAATTGTAAGCTCCCTGAGGGTAGGGCTGATGGGTCAATATGAGATGCAAAGCATAGCTTGTGCAGTACCCCGCAATACTTAGCAGGTCAAAGGTGCTCAGCAGTTATTTATTGATTCAACTGCTAACAAATTGTTGCTGTTTTCATTAAGGCCGATGTCATTGTCAACACTGTACCCATGGATCTTCAGCTTGGAAGAGGATCGCTCTCTCAGTCTCTTTTGTGTAAAGCTGGTCCCATGCTCCAGAAAGAGTTAAATGCCACCAGACAGGAAACAGAGGAGGAAGTGGGTAGCATTTTCATGACAAGTGGCTGCAATCTGAACTGCAAAGCTGTGCTCCATGTTGTGGCTCCAGACTGGGATAATGGAGCAGGGTCTTCTTGGCAGGTAGAAAAAGTCCTTAGTTCTCCATTTCATTTTATAAAATTGGTAAATCTCCTTGCATGGTATAGATCTGTGGTTCTCACCCAAAGCGAATTTATCTCAAAGGGGGACATTTGGCCTGTTACAACTGCTACTGGTAGCTAGGGGTAGAGGCCAGGACTACTGCTAAATCCCCTACAAGGCATATGCCAGTCTCCACAACAAACAATTATCTGGCCCAGGTTGAGAAACCCTAACATGTACTTAACCCTGTCTATTTATTGAAATCTTTATTACTTTTCGTGAAGAGTCCATCACAACTTTCAGTTATTTCAGAGCAATTGACCCTTAGAAGTAATAGCAATCATTGGGATTCTCCAGGAATGGTATCTGAAGATTAGATTAGCATAATAATCCTTCAGTATAACTAAGAAATGCAGCCAAAACTGTGGTGTAGAATGAAAAAGGGTCAGTGCCCTTCTTTTGATGACCTAATTCTCATCTCTATTCATAATTTAACCCCCACAACTTTTTTTTTCAGAATATAAAGTAATATGTGTACATTGCAGGAAATACACAGAAAGCACAAAAATAAAAATCATAATCCAGCCACGTAGAGATAACTAACATTTTACTGTATTACCTTCAATTCAGTTTTATGCATATATATTTGTAGTTGATATATTCTTCCATTTTTAATCCTGCCTTTTTTACATAACATAAACACTGCCCATGTTATTTAAAACTCTTCATAAACATCAATTTTAATTACAATGAGATACTCATAACCATTTCCATACTGGTGGGCCCTCTCTCCTGCATGAGTTTGAATCTCTCTGAAAGTCCTCTCCCCTCTTCTTGGTTTCTCTTTCTGATCCCATAGGCCCTGACAAAACCTAGGATAACAGAGAGGGCCTGGTCAGGGTTGCTGTAACCACAGTTTTTCTGTTTTCTGCCAGCTTGAGCCCTAACTTATATAAATGCATTTTGTACATTTCAGATAATGGCAAATATAATCAAGAAATGTTTGATGACTGTAGAACAGCTATCTTTCTCATCAATCACATTTCCCATGATTGCAACAGGAAATCTGGGATTTCCCAAAGCTGTATTTGCTGAACTAATCCTGTCAGAAGTGTCCAAATTTAGTAGCAGTGCGTGGCTGACAACCTTACAAAAAGTTCACTTTCTGGTACATCTCGATGATGATGAAAGCCATAAGGTATGGTTACATGTCTCTTCTGTTCATTCTGGCAAGCAAACCTAAGTGCAATCTGATGTCTTTGGTAGATGTATAAATAACAGCATTTTCTACTTCCTTGCCCATAAGTGTTGGTTGCCCATAGAAGTATGGTCTTCCCATGAAATAATATAAGTCAGCACTGGTATTTAGGAAATTCCTAAATTGAATCATAACCCTTTGATTAAAAAGTCCCTGAAATAAGGAGAAAATCTATTGAGAACGATTGTTCCTGTTTGATGTTTGATTTTCCATGTTCCAAAAAACTGGGCTGATATTTCTACAGAGCATTGTTGTGGTCAGTAACTGTGTTTCTTTCTATCTAGGCATTTTTAGATAAATTCACTAGATGGTCGAGTGGAAATCCCAACAAGGAGAAGATTCTCATGGTTGGAAATACCCAAGGTCTGGCTGGTCAAGTTGTTCTGCTGGGGCAATATTTCCCTTTGCTTAGTAACTCTGGTGTTAGTTGAAGTCCCATAGAAAGAGACAAATTCCCGTGAAGAACAAATCAGAAATGGAGAAAGTGTCAGTGCATTCCAAAAAATAGATCATATTGTTGTGAATGAAATCACTGGTAATGAGGCTAGAATTTCTAAGATCCTATATAATAAAAGGCTAATATGCAAATCAACTGAACAGTGGAATGACTGGTCGCTATTATGCACACTGACCACCAGGGGGCAGATGCTCAACGCTGGAGCTGCCCCCTAGTGGTCAATTTGCTCTTACAGAGGGAGTGCCACTCAGCCAGAAGCCAGGCTCACAGCTGGTGAGCGCAGCCAGGCTGAGGGATCTCCCCCTCCCCCGGCAAGTGCACGAATTTTGTCCACCGGGCAATTAGTATGATATTAAAAGATACTGGAAATTTGCATGGCACACTAAACTTCACTGATTGCTTTCATATGTATTATATTATTTAAACTTATACCATGGCCCCATGGGCAGGTCATTGGTTCTGTTGCCATTGTATAAATGTGGAAATGGAGGTCTAAAGAGTGTATGGCATTAGTAGAAATGGCACATCTAAGTTGTAAAGCTTCAGAGTGTAGAGTGGACAGTGATATGTCAACATGCTAAAGGTAATTTCCCCAGAGCAGTCTTGATATTGCTATTCCAGTGGGATATGAAGGGGGAGGAAAAGTTCATGTTGATTAGTGAGCTGTTGTTTAACATTGAACAAATGACCTAGCCACTCTGACCATTTTTCCTTTTCATAAAATGGTAATAAAAGGACCTCCCAACTTTCAGTTATAAGATGAATAAACTCTGGAGACCTAATATATAACATGGGGAATACAGTTAATAATAATGTATCAAGCCAGAACCGGTTTGGCTCAGTGGATAGAGCATCAGCCTGTGGACTGAAGGGTCCCAGGTTCGATTCCGGTCAAGGGCATGTACCTTGGTTGCGGGCACATCCCCAGTAGGGGGCATGTAGGAGGCAGCTGATTGATGTTTCTCTCTCATTGATGTTTCTAACTCTCTATCCCTCCCCCTTCCTCTCTGTAAAAAATCAATAAAATATATTAAAAAAAATAATAATGTATCAAATACTTGAAATTTTCTAAGAGAGTGGATCTCAAAGGTTCTACACACACACACACACACACACACACACACACGACAGCTGTGTGAGAATGGGTGTGTTAATCAGCTCAATTGTGGCATCATTTCACAATGAAAACTGACAATCCACACCTTAAATATATATAATTTTTGTTTGTCGACCATATATCAATAAAGCTGAAAAATAAAAAAAAGAATCTTCCAGAAATGTCAGCATGAAATGAGAGTATACTTTGCTCTCTCACCTTCTTTCTCACTCCTGACACCACAGCAACTTTTGCAGACAAATAGATCGTCAATCAGATGTTTCTGCCTCATCCTATTTAACTGAGAAAATGTAGATATTCCTACTGCTACAAAGCATTGTTTTCTGATTTTCTTAAAAAAGAACACCTAGCTGCTTAATAGACTAGGAGACATGGTAATGTTTGGATTTATTTTGAGGGGAAAGGAAGAGAGCAGAGACCCTTCGTGTTTTTCCTGCAGAAGCCAGCTGCTCCTTCAACCATCTTCTTTCTTTTCAGGTATCTTTGGGACTGTCACTTGCTCTTGGCCCACAGTGTGTGAAATGAAAATTGGTGCGATTACTTTCCAGGTTGCTATTGGAGATATCGCAAAAGAAAGTGCAGATGTTATTGTAAACTCAACGACAAGGATGTTTAATCTGAAATCAGGTACTTCATTTAAGTTATATACTTGATTGTAACTATTAATACAACTAATTTCTGGAAGGGAAATGGTGGCTAATATTTCCCTGAGTAGACAGAGAGGTGTGTAGTAAATATGCAGGCCTTGGAATCAGAAAGAGCTGGCTTTGAATCCAGGCTGTGCCACTTACCATTTTGTGGCCTTGGACAAATCACTTAACCTCTCTGAGCTGGACTTTCTCTGCCTGTCAAATGCCTACTCCCAAAGAAGCATAGATGGGGTGTAAGTGATGTAAAGGTGGGGTGTACCTAATGCATTATACTAAGTGTCAGCTCTCATCCCCTTCTTAGCTCTGAACTATCAAAATTACACACTTACAATTTAATCAGCTTTAAGTTCTTCTATTTTTATTTCCCTTTTTATGTTGGTACTCACATCTCGCCTCCCATAACTGTTCTCTATATTATACTGACCCAAATGAAATTCAACCTCTTTTTCTTAATTTTCCCTAAAATATTTGACCAGCCCCTTTGATATAACACTTTTGAGCATGCCCTTGCCACATGTCTATTAATTTATAACTTATATACATTGCTCATATGCTGATACATCTTTTATGCTGATACTATAAAACACTAATTTTTAAGTTAAAAGGGCAAGATAAAACAGAGTGGCTGGCTGTGTGGGAAGAGATCAACCAAAGAACTTGTATGTATAGATATACATAACCCACGGACATAGACAATAACGTGGTAAAGGCCTGGGGTGGGGGACCAGGGCAAGCTAGAAGGGGTCAATGGGGAAAAATGGGGACATATGTAATACTTTCAACAATAAAGATTTAAACATTTTTTAGTATTTTCTAAATCTCAAAATATTATGGAACTTACCATGCAGAAGTGAATCTGTAGAATGACCATTCAAAAAAAATTTTTTTTTTGTTAATCCTCACCCAAGGATATTTTTCAATTGATCTTTTAGAGAGAGTGGAAGAGAGAGGGAAAGACAGAGAGAAACATCGATGTGAGAGAAACACATCAATTGGTTGCCTCCTGAGGGTGCCCTGACCAGGGCCTGGGCCAGGGAGGAGCCTGCAACCAAGGTACATGCCTTGACTGGGATCCTTTGGTCTATAGGCCGACACTCTATCCACTGAGCCAAATAGGCTAGGGCTCCATTCAATATTTTAAAAGCCATAAAGAACATTCAATTATTTAAAACAGTAAATTGAATGTATGCATTTATTTTTCCCCCTCTTGAAACTCTGACAGAGCAACTGTAAAGGAATTAAAAGGGTATAAACCCACAGAGAAAGAGAGTTGGAGGGAAAACAACAGTAAACAGAAATAGCAATATATATTCACAAGATGGGAAGCAGCTAGCTAGTGGAGGTAGCTGACAGAATGGAGAACACTTAGTACCTGCAGGAGAGAACAGCAGCCCCTAGAAACACAGGAACTGGAGGCAGCAGGAACCTGGGGGATAAAAAGAGGTGAAAATGGAATTGGATGGAATTCTGAATCAGTAGCACTTAGACCTTTGATGCTATCCCCCATACTGTGCAGCAGTAACTTCCCTTGCTCTTTCCTAGCCAGAGATGGGAGGTGTAATTTTTTTAGAGACACTGAACCAGAGAGCTTTCCGGACACTGGGAACAGGTGAGATGAGGATGGGGAGCTAGACTGAAAACAGGGTTTCAGTGAGGTGTCTGTAGTGAACAGTGAGTGCCCAGCTCCTATCCCTGTGGGGCTCTCAGAGCAGCAGATGGGCTTATGCCCCACACATAGGAGATGGGAGTGAACCTGACCATCCTAAAGGCCAGTAGTTACTGCCTGCTCACCTTACACTGAAGCCTATCAGTCAGCAAGCCTCCTGCACATGGAGCTTCCAAAATCACTCTTACATATGAATGGAGTGACAAATGTCACCTAGTTGAGAAAAACCTCCACCATTGCAAAGTCAGAGACCAAAACAAACAAACTGAAAAAAGGAGATGTTTTAAAAGAGACAATTCATAATCAAGGAGATATGGGTAGATAGGTAGATAGATAGATAGATAGATAGATAGATGATAGGTAGATAGATAGATAATAGATCAATAGATCTTCATGATGATAAAATAACTAACATTTGTTCAGTACTTTCTGTGTGCTAGATTCTGTGCTAAGTATTTTTCATCCATTATCTCTTTCAATGTTCAACAGCCCTGTAGCAAAAGTACTATGCCAGCCTTTGTGTAACAGATGAGGAACTGACTAGTCACCTATTAGCTAGTAAGTGGTGGAGTCAATGCCAACCCAGTGTGTCAAAATGCAAAGTCCCTGTTTTCAACCACTGAACCCACCTGTCCTTAGACGTGACCAAGGTGGTGAGGCTGCAGCCTTGATCAGAAGATGCATTGGATTGAAGCCATCCAACTCTCTGTCTAATTGTGAAAAACCCAGCCAGAAAAAATTAAATAACAAAATCAAAGAACTTCAGTAAATTGCTCAGGGTTATTATAGCTTTGAGATCCATGCTTTTCATTCGTATCAGACCTTGTATTTTTATATTTTTATTCAATTTTGTAAAATAGTAAGCATAGAATGCAAAAAAAAAAGAAAACTTAAATAACTGCAGAAATATCCCAGTAAAGCTGCAGACACTGGAGACTTTCAGCTATTGGGCAGTGCCCTCATCCTGTGGATCAGATTGTTTATTCATCTGTCATTGAATGAAGGCAGCTATAGAAAGGTGATTTTCTAAGGAGGAGGACGTCAATGCATTATGCAAAGGGTGAGCTGAATAAAAGTCTAATGTACAAAAGCTATTACTACTTATGGAATTTTAACAGATGCTTTATATCATTAATATGTCTTCTGTAGGGGTGTCAAAAGCAATTTTAGAAGGTGCCGGACCAGCTGTGGAAGATGAATGTGCTGTACTAGGTATGATCTCATGTTGCTTTTGCTTACAACCTATTGAAAATTAAAGGGCTGAGACTACTGTGAGAGGATCTATGGGTGGAGTAAGTGGTGAGCACCTTGCCAGAAGGTGGGTTCCCTGGGTGAGGAGACAGGTGGTATATGATGTGGTGGCTGTGGCGAAGAGGTCCTCTATCCTGCCTTCCCACCTGTCTCTTCCTAAAAATTAAAAAGATCCCAGGCCTGGGTTCTGATAATCCAGGCTCCACCTTATACTCAGGGGTCCTCCTTGAGCTTTGCTTCTCTTCTTTTACCCATAAGACGGTTCTACTGACGAGGAGTATGATAATGGCTGTCCCACATGTGGTTGTGAGGATGAGAAGGAAAAATGAATGTAAAAAAAGTTTTGTAAGCTGTAAAGTGCTGTATAAATGACCTTTTACTTTCCCCAATCTTGTTCTACTTCACATCACACAGCATTACCTGAATTTTACTCCTTTTATGAATAAATAAGGGAGCCTGTGTGGGTCTGAGGGGTTTTCTGACACCAACCAATTCTCCACTTCTGACACTACCTCCCTGAATTGGTACCAGATCCCACAAGTTAAAGGTCTTACTTCCACACGATTGGCCCCACCTTCAAATGCCAGTTTTAAGTCCCAGGGGCCACCTGTACTTCTGACGGCTATAAATTTAGAGGTTCCAGATAACTCCTTCTCAGGTCCAACAATTTACTAGAATAATTCATAGAACTCTGTAAAAACATGTTTTTTACCTTTCCCAGTTTATTATAAAGGAATAGCCAAGTGAAAGAAATGTGTCAAATGACAAAACTAAAACATTTTAATAATGAGTGTGAGGTCCTGTATTTAAGAAAACAACCCATGGAGGGGAGTGCAGTGCCTTACACGTGTGGAGCGCTCTTCCTGAGGGACTGTGGCAAGAGCGAGTTTTTTGGAGGATTATAAGTGGGACCATGGAAACTGTGTAATTGGCTGGGGTTGTATATTGGACTTTAGTTAGAAAGCTCTGGGAACAAGGAAATAAATATAGTGCTTAGAGTTGATTCAGAGTTGATGTTTGGGGATTGGCTGACTGGATATACTACGTTTCTGGCCAAATGGAGCATTTACAGGAAAAGGAGGGTTTGGTTTGAAAGTTCAGTTAGCTGGTGTGGCACCCCAGGCAGGAGTGCACCTACAATTTTATGCCAGCACAGGACAGGGTATGGGGAAAAGGGCACAGAGCTTCCATGCCCTTTCCAGGTGCACCACCCTACCTGCACCTAGAGGTGCTTGACAACCAGGAAGCTCCTGAACTCTGTTGTCTAAGGGTTTTTATGGAGTTGTCATTATGTGGGCATGGTTGATTAAACCATCAGATTTGTGACTGAGCTCAATCTCTAACCCCTCTCCAGTCCCTAGAGGTCAGGGAGTGGGGCTGAGAATTCCAATCCTAGAAAGATGGCTTGGTCTTTCGGGAGTTATCTAGCTCTACTCCCCGGCCTCCAGGAGTCATCTCATTAATGTATAAAACATACTTTTATCACTCAGGGGATTTGTAGGGTTCCAGGAACTCTGAACTAGGAGCCAGGAATGAAATATTTATTTTTTATTATAGCATGGTGAAGAACCTGTAAGAGTGAGCATAAACTATTCATCCTTCAAAACCAGGACTGAACCTTGCAGCCTAGACAGTCAGCTCTGAGTGTGATTTGGAGAAGTCACATGTTTGACAACACATTTCCACAACTGACCTATTGTTGTGCCTGAAATTCCCACCTTAATAACTCGTCTCTGATTAAGACATTTTCTCTGGAATGAATAAATTCCTGGAGAGAAATCAGAGGATGGTAACATTGGTCCCAACATGAGGACATCAGCAGGGATTTATTTGTGTGCTGCAAGAGCTAGCTGTACCTTGGAAGGCAGAAGCAGAGCATGAAGCTGGGCTGACAGCTGGAACAGTCTAAGGATGATACCTGGGAGAGGACAGCAGGTGGACACCTGAGGGCGGCAGGGAGTGCATGTGCGATGGAAGCTCACCAGGAGGGTGTGGTGGGGTGGGCAGGGACCAGTTCTCCTCCTCCTGCATTTTCCTGGAGCCTTGCTTTGCTCAGAGTACCAGAAGGTGGTGCCTTAAAACAAGCCCTGATAATTTCCATGTGCTCAAGAGCTCTATGGGTTCTGTGGGAGGGGAAGTCTTCATGCTTTCACACCTCCACACCACACAGTATATTACTTTCACCTCCTTGAAAAATGAATCTGGCTGAACAAGGTATAAATTACTCTCCTGGACAGTAGAGTGGGTGCTGAGAGCTCTGGATACTAACTGCTTGGGTTCAAATCCTGGGCAGTCTTCAGCTGCTGACCTTAACCACCTGTTAATCTGTGAAATGGAGAAAACAGAACCTATGTCATAGGCTTGCTTTGAGGATTGAGTGAATTAACACAGGTGGAGTGCTTTTGAAGAACACCCAAACTATTCAATAATGAATAACCTGGATTGTAAAGGGAATGAGCCTGTCACAGTCCCAGAGAGTGAAACCAGCTAGATCAAGGGAGGTTATACTTGGTCAGGAATCTTCAGGGCTTTTTCCTTTGTCAGCTATTTTCATTTCTCAAAAATCAGTGTTGCTTCCCATAACTAATGTGCTGTGTGTGTTTCCTTTTTTTTTTTTTTTTCCAGCGACACAGCCTCACAGAGATTTTATAGTTACACAAGGTGGATTCCTATCGTGCAATATAATAATTCATGTCCTTGGAGAAAATGATGTCAGGAAATCAGTTTCCAGTGTTCTAGAAGAGTGTGAACAGAGGAAATACACATCTGTTGCCCTTCCTGCCATTGGAACAGGTTTGCAGCCTCTCATCACCCAAAGATTCAGAATAACCCAGATTCCTTTAGACAGTTTCACTTTTAATGAACTCAATGCTGAGTCCAGAAAGCGATAGTGATACAAATCAGAAAGTGGGCAGGCAACCTGTCAGACCCTTCTAGGGCCATCTGTGGGTCCTGTGCCTCTTTTATCCATCTTTTTCTTTATTTTAGGTTTCCTAAGTATCTTTCCATGTTTGGCCCTTAATGTCATGGTTTTCTCACTGTTCACTTTTTTCCCCTTTGGGTGACTCATTTATTCTCATTACACTAGTATCAATGACCATTTCAGCACTGACTCCCAAATCAGCATTTCTAGCCTTCTCCAGAGTCTCATCAGGGAGATTTCTCTGTCACCAGAAACATGCTGATATTACAATCCAAACTCATCATCATCCCTTGAGTTGTCTAATTTTCTAGTTTCCTCCTTTAGTGGCGCCATGAACTCCCAGCTGTCCTGCCACGCTTGCTTCTTTGTGTCCCAGACCCCTGTAGTCAGCAGGTCAATTAAGTCTTCTTCCAGAGGGTAGTTCAGTTTCAGCCTTCTTTTTCATTTCCAAACCCATAAGACCACTCCCAACTGGTTTGCTGCGGTGTTTCCCAATTGGGTCCTCATTTGTGGAGTCATTAGATTGAAATGCAGTTACCCAGGCCCTGTGCAAGGCACTCGGTATAAAGCACGACTAAGATACAGTCTCTATCCTTAACCAACAAGCTCAGACTCATCCTGCTCACAGTTTCTAGGAACACTTTCCTCTAGGAACACTGGTCCCTAATCCAGTGTTTTCCCTAGGCACTGGGTGTTGGAGTAGCTGCAAGCATTTTTGGAAAACAGCTAAGAAAGATGACATAGGAATACATTTTTAACATTTTAACATAACTTGGATCTAGCCTTGACTATTAGTTTCCCCCACTGATAGATAAGAACTTAAAGTATTAAAGCACAAGGTCACACAGCTAGATGGCAACATAACTAAGTTCAAACCTAGGCAGCTTAGCCTGTACATTTCAACTATTACTTTTTTTTTTACATTACCTTTTATTTTTTTACCATTATGTTCTTAATTACTATCGTCTTAGCTAACATGGTCTTCTCTCTAATATCTACTATCTTCTGTTACCACTCCAATTTTATAGCTGAGTAAACTGAAGTTTAGAGGTGTTGTGTCCCCCAAAATTCATCTATTGAGGCCTTAATTCCTACTTCAGAATGTGACTGTATTTGGAGATACAGCCTTTTAAGAGGTAATTAAGTTAAAATGAGGTTATTAGAGTGGTCCCTAATCCAGTGTAACTGGTGTCCTTGTTAGAAGAGGAGATTAGGACATTGATAACTACAGAAGGAAGACTATGTGGAGACAGTCAGAAGATGGCCATCCACTAGCTTAGAAGAGAGGCCTCAGAAGAAACGAATCTTTCCAACACCTTGAGCTCAGACTTTCAGCTTCCAGAATTTTAAGAATATCAATTTCTGTTGCTTAAGCCCCCAGTCCATGGCACTTTGTTATGGAAGCCCTAGTAAATTAATATGTGGGATCAAATGACTTATCTAAGATCACACAGTAAATCACTGGAGAGCCAGGACATAAACCCAGATCTTCTGCATCCAAATAGCATGTTCTTTTATCTGCACTTTCAATGCCCTTCAGCTAAAACCACTAGGAGTACACACTATGGGGATCTATGCAGCATCTCAGCAAGAGGTTGTGGAAAGGACTTGTTAATAGATTTGAGCTTGTGCTAGGCAACTTCATGGCAGTCACAAGTAAGTAGGGCTTTGCTTTGGGTTGGATGCTTTCAGGAAGCAGACATAATTCTATGATTAGGTATATTATCTGGAAGAAGAGAAGAGTGTAGCTAAAGCTGTGATTGGTAACGAAGAACGATGGTTCATATTGGTCAAGATGGGGGTGTTGAGCCATTTATGGTGGTTTGGATAGTGTTCATATTTTTGTCTGTGGTCAGACATGACTATGCAGCAGTCTCATTTTGGCTTAATTCATCATGGTTACAGAGTGGTTACATTTGATGATGCTCTATGAAATTTGTGTTCAGCTGGAGAACACCAAGACCCAGCTATGAGTGCCAGGTCAGTTTCTGGCTGTCAGGTGTTGCTTTCCTCTTTCTCAGCATCAAGCACTGCATTTGCCAAATCTGATCACATGACCAACACCAGCTGAAACTATTTTTGTCACTTAAATTTTTTTTTTCCAGGAAATGCTGGGAAAAACCCAATCAGAGTTGCTGATGACATAATGAATGCTATTGTAGACTTCACACGGAAACATTCTACTCCATCATTAAAAAAAGTTAAAGTTGTCATCTTTGTAACTGAGCTGCTGAATGTATTCTATGACAGCATGAAGAAAAGAGAAAAAATAGCCACATCACCTACCTTCCAGTCCACATTTTCCAAGGCTGCATGTAAGATGTTCTTTTAAAAATCATGTGGTTATCTGTAATATCACTTAGAAAGTGTTTAGATGCGAATGCTCACTATTTCAATCAGTTTTAGGACTTTACAGAAAACCTCCTATAATACTTGGGAAAAGTACAAGAACTATGGAACACAATCTCCTGTCAACTGATTATTCTTCTGAGGGACAAAATCATGCCTGGAAAACAGGAATAACAAATGAGCAGAAAGAGAAGAGAAGGGCCGAGAAAGCAGAAAAGGGAAATAGACTTTGAAAATCCAAGCCAATTATCTCATGTTCTTCCTTTTCGTTTGGTATTGACCTTTAGTGCCTCTTGTAGCTGTGAACTAGCTGGTCAATACTGGTTTATTGATCATCCACCTCTAGACAAGTTAGCCTGAGAACAGAAGCAGATGCAAGAAAAGAGAGGCCAGGGTCATCTGGCTGTACTTCATCATGAGCAAACAGATTCCTGCTGTGAAAGTATCTGTATCAACCTGCTCCTCTGATCTAGCCTTCTCCCATTTTGTGACTTTTGTATTGCTGTAAAAATAACTAGAAACATAGCCTCCTCTTGCAACCACTGTTTTTACCCTTTTTATGAGCACTTACCCAGAAAGCACTGAGTTTTACTGGCAATGAGGCATACCTGTCACCAGCAGCCTTCTGAAACTGAGAATTGTCTGCCAGTAAGAATTTCATTTCTCCTTCCACTTACTTCCTGATAACTATTCTCCTCAATGTGCTGCAACACACAGTACATGTAAGATCTCATGCATATACATAAATAAAAATACTAGTAGATTTGGCAGTAGCAAGTAATAGAAAATCCACTTTCAACTAACGTAAGCAAAAACTGGAATTCATTGACTTACATTTCTATAAAATCCAGACATACTTGGCTTCAGGACCAGTTTGACCCAGTTGCTCATTTGATATCATCTGGACTCTGACTTTCTTTATCTCTCATTCTCTTCTCAGCTGTGTTGTCTTTATTATCAGGCTCCACATAGTGAAAGATGGCTGCTCGCAGCTTCAGGTCCATATCCTTGTATGATCAGGCCCAATAGGAGAGAGAGAATCCCATAGCAATATATCCCATCAGGAATATGATGCTTGGGAACAGAAGTACCATTTTAACCCCTTCCCCAACAATTTTTTTGTTAAAAACGTTTCTTTTTCAGACTAATTTTTTTATTTTGGTTCTATATAGTATTTTTGATGCTGGTTATGAAAACAGTTTGTAACTCGTCTTCCTATAAACCATATTTTTTTACCATATTTTCTTAGTATACTCGTCGACGACTGAAAAAGAACATTTTGTGAAAACGTGTATACACGTTTCTGCCAGGGAAGGGGTTAAGGCCTGTGATTCCTTCTGATTGGACCAGCTTAGGTAATCTTTGCAGAATTATACTAACTGGTCAAGCCAGAGTCACAGGCTCTATACTTAAACTGGAGGGGGTCACTATCTGAAGCAATGGAGAAGGGTTGTCTTCCAAAGGAAATTCAGGATGCTTTTCCCAGAAAAGAGGGAAAAGGATGCCAGACAGTTAAACATAACAAATAATATCTACTATAGTATCTAGGGATGTATAAATGAACATTTTTTTCCCTTTGGTCTTTATAGAGGACATTTTTTATTTAAATATAAGAGCAGTAAGTCATTATTAGTGAAGTAAAAAAAATAAAGTTAAACTTGTTCTCAAGAATTTAAATTGACATGAAATTTACATAATAAAACAGGAATGTTAAAGAAGGAAGGAAACAAAAAAATGACTAAAATAAGCAGACAGGTGATCATATGGTAATTGAGGCAAAAACAAACAACAAAACTGCCTCACATAATCTTTGTTGTTATATAATAGGAATAATACTGATAAAATGTCAGATAAAAAGGAAGTTTATTGGCAAAGACAAACTTTAATTTTAGGAAGAATTTATCATATGGACTTCTTTATTTTATTGTTATTTTTAAAAATCCTCACAGGAAGATATGTTTATTGCTTTTAGAGAGAGGGGAAAGGAGAGAGAGAGAGAAACATTGATCAGTTGCCTTCTGTACACTTCTCAACCAGGATCAAACCTGAATCCTAGGTATGTGTCCTGACGGGGAATCAAACCCACAACCTTTCAGTGCATGGGACCATGCTTCAACCAACTGAGCCACACCAGCCAGGGGTCATATGGACTTCTTTAAAAGAGAACTTAAAAGGGATAGCTTTGAGTTTCATTTGAGCAGATGATACACGGTTACTTTCCAATGTATATTAAAACTATTTATTGATTCAGAGAGAATTTATTGAGCACCAACTGTATATCAGACACTAGAGATATATTTTTGGGAGTTATGTAAGTGGATGGGAGTTGAAGCCATTGAGCATGAGTTGGATTATCTGTGGAGATTATAAAAGGTGAAGAGAGTGGACACTGAAGGCAGAGCCGGGATTCTTGGTGTTTAATCCCACCTTCACTCGTGGAGAGGAGATTGAGGCAGGCGCACAAGGAAAGGTGTAGGAGGGCTTTTGTCTTCAACACTGGGAATGGGAAAAGAGAGAGAGATTTATCTTTTAAAAGAGATTTATAGGGAAAGAGCTCAACAAAGTGCCCAGTATTCTTAAAGAAAGGTGGTTCAGATGTTGTTTTTTTATGAAGCACTGGGCTGTAGAAAAGATCGAGTGATCATTTTTTAAGTACAATAACCAGGTGTTTGTTTATAAAGGATTTGGCATCTCCTAAAGTGCTTTAATGCCTCTGACTTTATTTTAAACTTGTAACAATGTCATGGGGTGGTAGAGAGAACAGATCTTATTATCTCCAGTTTACAGATGAGAAAATGAAGATTTACATGGCTGGTCACAGGTTGAGGCTTATCAGGTCTTCTGACTCCAAGTGCTGGTAGTTTTCTGCTCTGTAAGCTCTTGGCGTGAAAGGAAGGGAGTGCCCAAAGAAACACTCCCCTTTCTTTCCATCTTGCCTGCTGCATTCAGAAAAATAAAGAACAGGTCCAAGAGGACTCTAGCTCCTAGGACTAGAAATGATTAGGCCAAAAGATCTGGAAGGGGTGGACAATGGGGGAAAGAAAAGAACTGAATTTGCAGAAACTACACACCCTACATGGGGAAACTTTTCCAGAAAAACTCTTTGAAAATGGAATTTGAAAAGACCTCCCAGATTAGGGTGAGATGCTTCACTTTGTCACTAGGATTTAATTCCCTGAATGGACTTGGAAAACAGGATGGGAGTGCCCTAGATCCCTCTCCCAGGCCTGGCATATCTTTCACTAAAAATGGGTAAATTGTGGCTTTGTTTTTAAGGAGAAATCCTTTGGTTTTAATCTGTGGAACTGTGGCATTTTGTTCCTTAATGCAATCTGTCCATATTTCTACTAGTCATACCAACTCAGGACGCTGATGTCTGTGTAGCTCAGTGTATTTAAAGTTTCTGGAAGCTATTGGAAAGCAAATGGAAACTTTGAGCATCACCACTTTATGTGAAAGCATTCACTAAGCACTTCTGTTACTTTCTTTAGGTGGTGTTTACTTAGCAAGGAAGATGGGATACAGAACAATGTGTTTTAAATATCTTTAGCAGGATAATCATGTTGCAAAAGAAAAATAATAAAGAACCACACTAAATAGAACTGATAAAAGTGAAAAAACCAATAAATTAGCTTTCATGTTTATATATTAGCTTCTTATGGCATTAATTCCATAGAAATTTCTGGGAAAATTATCATTTCAAGCTATAGTGAATCTAAGTTTATCTAAATATTTTTGCTAAATCATTAATTAACCTATGTCATACTAGTGTCAGAACTGTTCACTTCATCTGTGTTTATCAAATTTAGGATAGTAGAGTGTGTAGCTTCCTCCCACCCCAAAGACTAGGATTAGAAGAATGAGAAGAAAGAGCATTAAAAATGCCTAGGTTTTCAGAGATGAATGTCATGTTTCACCAAATGCTAAATTTCCAGATAATATTCCTGAATACCGGTCTGACATGAATCAGCAGCTGTTTTGTATGATCCAGCTACAACCTGGACAGTCAGAATATGACACTGTGAAGAACAAATTCTCTCAGACTTGTCTTTCCTACAGAATAGAGAAGGTAATATTGCATTTTAAAAATGACTTCTTTTAAATATTGAAGAACTAACATGAAAACTATCTTTTTATATAAGACTCTTCTTTTATACCTTATGTTTTAATTGGATTCATGCAAGTTCCATAGACTACGAATCTCATGATTCATGCATTCGCAATAACAAAGGAGACTCCCAAAAGTTACATATTTGTGTTGGGATACTTTCACTTACAATTCAAAAACCCACTGAAACTGATTAGAAAGAAGAAATGTATTGACAATTAATGGAAAGTCCAGAAGTAGGACAGTGATTGGAGCAGTTTGATCCAGTGGTTCGATGATGCCTTGGAATCAGTTTCTCTGGATTTGCTGTTCACAGTGTCAACCTCATTTGAAGGCAGGAGTCCCTTCATGATTATAGGATGGCTGCTGGTGGCAACCAGAGAGTCTCGGCTTCCTCCATTCATATTCTTCAGAAGAGACACTGTGCTCAGTCCCACAATTAACAGATAAGAGTACCAGTGTTCGTGTTGAGTGGACCACTCCAACCAGTCCGGGTTGGGGAAGTTACTATATACTGATTGCCTTAGACCTGGGCTATTGGAACCCATCATGAGATTTATTTAACCCAATTGGGCTCCATTCTAGAACTATAAGGAGGGCCAACTCCACCCAAACCAGAAGTTGCTCCATAATGGGGATGAAGCGGAATAGATGTTAAGAGATTCTACATTGTCCATTCACTATGCTGCATAAAAATAGTAGCCAGTAAAGTGTAGGAGTTTATTAGAAGGTCCTTATCATACTATAGGTATCAGAGCAGGGTGTGACAGTCTAGTAATTTAAAATCTAGCTGGTTCTTCCATAAAACTGTGTACTTACCTACATTAGAGCACTTATGAAATTGTGCTTTGGTAACTTTGCACATGCCTGAGTCCCCTGTTTGACTGCGGACTTTGTAAGGTAGGAATCACCTCCTACTCATCTCTGCATTCCCGTACTTAGTATATTGTGGGACACAATACCTATGGAAGGAATGAGTAAAAATTCCTGAGAAAGAAGAACCAGTAAAGAGAGATTGTGGAAGGGACATATTTAAAGGAGGAGATGCTTCATTATGTTCAAAGCTGTTGAGAGTACTGGAACCTCGCTTTAATTTGTTTACCCAATTTCTGCAACATTCTTGGCTCTTGTCCTTCTATCAGACCCATTTTGAAAAACACCAACTTTGGATTAAGTCTATAACCTACCTTCTCTCCTGCTGCTGCTAAGTAAAATCATTACTAATTCATGATCTCCAACCTTAGCTGGACCCTTCAGGTACCTGGAATCCTCCCTTGCTTCGTCCAGTCAACCCCCTCATGCATTTGCTATTCTAAATCTTCATCATGAGGCTTCCATCACACTCAGCAGAATAACTTGCCCTCTGCCTTTATCACTTGTCTTCCCCTCAATATCTGTTACAGTTGTCCACTCCCTTCTTCTTTGATCCTTCTTCTGTCTTTCTTTCCAGAACACCATTTGCTCAGATTTCCTACTCTCCCCCGAGACATAGATTATCTGGATCTCTTTCTGATGCTTTCCTACTCTGTGTATGTTCTCCTAATCCATTCCTTCTCACAGTGAGGGGTGATGATTTGTTTTCTTGTCTTTCTCTCCCTCTAGACTGAAAGTGTTTTGTGGGCAGAGACCCAACACAGTGCTTGATTCATACTAGATGTTCAATAGATGATTAGTGAACTAAATTCATTTTCTAGAAGGAATGAGAACCAATAGAGAATGATTTCCTGAAAAAAAGTTAAAGGACAAAGTTCTAAGGAGAGGATGGCTCATGGTTTAAAATGCTGTTGATATCTCTGGAAAGAAATAGTCATTAAATTAGGCAGTTATGAGGTGATTTGTGACCATAATTGGAGCAATGAAGAAAGAATATGATTGGGAGATCAGAAGGAATTATGGAAATAATTATTAAATGATTACAAATTTTTGAGTAGGAGTTTGAATGTCAATAAATTTCTAGGAATTCCAGGTAAACATTTTAATATAAATTTTTAAGTTCTTTTATGTAAAATAGATACCAATAATAAGCAGTATTATAACATACAGATGCTTTTAGGCTACCCCTTTTCTAAAAATAGCTACTGTTAAACAAAATTTGTAACTTCCACGGCTGAAAGTCTTTTGAAAAGAAAGGGTTTTTTTGGGTCATTGCTACCAAGAAAAATGACCAAGTCCTGAGGCATGAAGTCTAAACCTCCTGCAGCAGTGCCAGGTGGAAAAGATAGCAGACTAGCCCTCCTGGAGTCAGCGAGCATTTTGCATCAAGTAGGGGGAAGAAGATGTAAGTACTAGTTTGAAAGAGTGTACATTGGCTGTAGGTAGAGAAAGAGTGTGAGGAAAGATGAAGCCAGGCTAGTTCTGGGATAGGTGCAGAGTTGGTCAGACAGAGTGTCTGCTCATCAAGATTCGTGGTGGGCAACAATCTGGAAAGTTAATGTGTAAACAAGAAGCTGAGGCTCCTGGGGTTTGGTGGTGCCTGGCTATTCTCTCCTTTAGATAATCTCAGCAATGGCCACCTAGAAGTGAATTCACAGTCCAACATATACTCAGGAACGAGAGCAATCTTGTTAGCTGTTTGGTCTTCCACGCTCCAGCCCACTGTAATTCAGTTTAGAACATCTCAGAATTTTTCTCTTTTGTCAGTACCCACTCTGAATTTGCTGTTTATTTGCATTTTCTTCTCCTTATCCTCCTTCTATATATTGCTTAAAGGCTACAGCAAACACTACATTGAGCTTTATGGTCATATTCAAATGTTTTGCTCTTTGTCATTTGTAGATTGAGAAGATACAGAATGAATTTCTCTGGCAGAGCTACCAGGTAAAGAAAAAACACATGGACATCAAGAATGGCCACATAGAGAATGAGAAAATCCTCTTCCATGGGACAGATGCACACTCTGTGCCACACGTCAATCAGCACGGCTTTAATCGCAGTTATGCTGGGAAGAATGGTAAGGAAGCAAGTAATCTTACTGATCAGAATGAGGTGAATGGATGTTCTAATGTTGACTATTCATACCCAAGCAGTGTAGCCATAGATGGCAGCCATACTGTCATTGTCAGCATAGAGCTCATTCTGTTTCACCCAAAAGGAGACTGGCAACCTTTCCAGGACAGATGAAGGGAATTTTAGAAGTGATGAAAAGTGGCTGTGGTGACCAAGAACTGCATTAAAATTTTATTTAATTTTCAGGTTTGGGTATGGTTCTGTACACTGTGATAATTTTACGTTCTTAAGAAGGGTTTTGTCTTTCTCTCTGCAGCTGTAGCCTATGGAAAAGGAACTTATTTTGCTGTTGATGCCAGTTATTCTGCTGATGATAAATACTCCAGACCAGACAGCAATGGGAGGAAACATATTTATGTTGTACGAGTACTTACAGGAGTCTACACGCTTGGACGTGAAGGAATAGTTACGCCTCCACCAAAGAACCCTTACAATTCCATAGATCTGTTTGATTCTGTCACAGATGATATACAACATCCAAAGTTATTTGTGGTATTCTTTGATAATCAAGCTTACCCAGAATATCTTATAACTTTCAGGGATTAAAAAAAACTTTAGAGGTGATTTAGTCATCTATTTATGAGAACAATTCATAGAATTTTTGTCTTTGCCTTTGGTTTGTTTAAACAGATAAAACAAATCTCCATGCTAGGTATTATAATGCTGGAAAAAAGCCTTTTAAAATGCTTTCTTGCAATTTCTAGCATATCTTTCTTCTGAGCATATTGATGGGTGGAAGTTGAGAAATATAAATGACACAATTATAGCTATAACTACAGACACCAAATCCATAAGAAACAAAGAACACATTTCTTTTTCTTCTATTGGAAAAGAAATAAGATGAATCATTCTAAAGCCAAGTTGTCATTGTTCTTATTGGAATGTGTTAAGACCCCCAACTGTGTTGAGCTAAACCATACTATTAAATGAATAGGCTGCTATTGTGCAGCTCGGGATTTTGCCTCCTTAAGAAACTCTTATTAGCAATAGAGTGACTGAATCAAAGAGTATTATGTCAAATTTGTTGTGAAACAAATCAGGTAAAAATGTGTTGTATTGATATCTAATGCTACATAACAAATCACTGCCAAACTTAGTGTCCTTGTGGGTAAAGAATTCAGGCATGGCTTAACTGAGTTGTTCTGGCGTAGGTTTGTCGTGAAGTTGCAGTGAAGTTGAAGGCCTGGGATGCAGTCATCTAAAGGCTTTGCTGAGGCTGGACGATCTGCTTCCAAGGGGAATCACTCTAATAGCTGGCAAGTTTTGATGGTTGTTGGCAAGGAGTCCTCATTTCCTCTCCACATAGGCCTCTCTGCCCACTGCTTTAGTGTCCTCATGACGTGGCAGCTGACTTATTCCACAGTGAGCAACTCAGGAAAAAGAAGGCGGAAGCCACCATATCTTTCATGGCCTAGCCTCTGAAGTCATACTCCCTCCTTTCTACAATATCCTATTGGTTCCATGAATCAGCTCCTTCAATGTGGGAGGTATTAAACAAGGCATGGCCATCAGTAGGCAAGGATGATTGGGGACCATCTTGGAGGTCATATGAATAAGTGAATGAATGACAAATTGATAAAATGTTAGCAGTAAAAAGGGCACTAGAGATCATCTAGTCCAGTGATGGCGAAACATTTGAGCTCAGTGTGTCAGCATTTTGAAAAACCCTAACTTAACTCTGGTGCCGTGTCACATATAGAAATTTTTTTATATTTGTAACCATAGTAAAACAAAGATTTATATTTTTGATATTTATTTTATATATCTAAATGCCATTTAACAAAGAAAAATCAACCAAAAAAATGAGTTCACGTGTCACCTCTGACACGCGTGTCATAGGTTTGCCATCACTGACACTGTCTCCTCATCTTTCTCCCTTCACCATCTCCTAAGGCAAAAAGCCCTCTGGCTCTGCTTGGCCACTTCTAGTGTGCAGCATCTTGAGAGAACCTATTGTATTCCATTCCAGGACAGCTCTAAGTATCAAAAAACTCTTGCTTATACTGAGTTGAAATCTATTCTTCTGTGTCTATTACCTGCTGATCACTGTCCTACCTACACTGGCACAGAACATATCTCATTTCTTTTATAGATGGTGTCCTTTCAGATTCATCCCTTATATTAGAATGAGGTAAATTATTAAAATATTTAGCAGCATACTTATCTTGAAACATTACTTTTCAAGAGTTGCAGACATTTAAGAAGTATTTATGTTATCATAAATAAAGCACATGCACATTTAAAGAGTACAGAAATGCATTTAAAAAATCTTCACCAAACTCCATCACCCATAATTCCAATACTTCGAGGAAACCACTGCCAGTATCTTACGTATTCCTTTCTAGTTTCTTTATCCACCTTCAAGAAAGTAAAAATTGCACTTTATTCAATCAAAATAACATTTCAATCAATTACCAATTATACAATATTGTATCTACATGTTTCATTTAACATTACAAGTATTTTTCTCATGTTATTAATTTTTCTGCAAACAATCTTAATGATTGAGTTCTGTACTATATGTATGATTTTCCCCTTATGTGTCATTAAATACCTTATATGTCATTTTAATTGTATTTTAATGTTGTTTTTACATATATGTCATGTCAAAATAGGGTAGTTACATCTCTAGATAAATATATGATTGGAATATGAGTTGCAAAGACCATAATCTACCTTCATTAACATTACTCCCTGGATTTCTTGAAAGAAATATAGTCCCAGAGAACAAAACAATGTTAAATAATGCTCAGATAACTACCTGGGCCTTGGGTCCCAGTCCCAGTGTAGAATTCTAATGAGCCAGGTTGGAGTATGGAAGAGCTCCTTTTCCTTAGGTAAGGTAGACTCTTACTTACGATATAAACTGCTGTCTCCTATCTCCTCTGGTGCTGTTATTCAAGGACTCCCCAATTTATTTTGCTGTACTCCTACTTCAGCAGTAAAACACAGAAGTCTTGAGTAAAAAAGTCAAAATATCTTTGGGTGAGGGTTAACAATAACAACAACAATAACAACATGATATTGATTTTTAGAGAGAGAGTGGAAGGAAGGGCAGAGGAGGGAGGGAGGAAGGGATGGAGGGAGAGAGAGAGAGTGAGAGAGAGAGAGAAGAGAGAGGAGAGAGAGAAACATTGATGTGCCTCCTCCACATGTCCTCACTGGGGCCAGGGATCAAACCTGCAACCCTTTGATGCTCAGGTAAACAATATAACCATTGAGCAATACCAGCCAGGGCTATACCTTTGGATTTTTAGGGAGGCTTCATCACATAGGCACGATCAATAATTAAGTCAATTCCAGTCCCTTTTCCCTTTCTGGAGAATAGAGCACGGGGCTGAAAGTTATATTAAAAAAAATTAATAGTTGACCTCAACCAGATTGGAATCTGGAGGGCCTGTAGGGGGAACTCTCATTCCTATGTTAGTCAAGAAGCTAAGCAAGAACTCCAGTTATCACAACAGCCTTCTTTTTACCATCCATATAAGAACTTCCTCTTCATTTGTGGTGGTGAATTTGCCATGGCTGCATGTTCTGGGTTGCAGTTCTCTCTTTTTCCTGGAATAAACCCTGGAATATCTAGTTTCTAATTGTGACTTGGTCTCCCTGATGACCATCCCCCATTTAGAAGCTCACCATGAGTCACCTCATTAGAACAAAAGACATTACCAAACCCAGGAAATTCCAAGTTATTTATGAACTTTTGTGTCAGGAACTGAGGTCAAATTTTAAAACAAAAGTTGCTCCTAATGCTGTTTTCACTTAAGAAATTACAAGGGTTTTAGGAACTGTGTGCCAGGAATGAGGAACAGAGATCAATATATACAGGATGTCCCCCCAAAATTTACTTATGAGCTGATAGCACAAGAGATGTTTCTTGCTTTTCAGATTTAACCCATTGGAATGAATAATTATTCAAAGTGTGTATATAGTTTTTTTTGGATACCCTGTATTTTCCATTATCTCATATGAATCTTGGTTTTCACCACAACTATTAGTAAACATAGGAAGGGAATCTTGTAATTAGAGTGAATAACAATGTTAAAAGATGTTTGCTTCATCTCTCTCATTGATTATATTATTTTGTAGCCACCAAAATTAAATAATCTCCTACTTTATTTTCCTTATCTTGTTTAGAAAGACATTTTAAACACAGTAATTTATTTCTTTGAAGCCCTTTATTACTTAACTATTGACCTTTTTACCTAAAATTATAATTCTACTAGAGGCCCAGTGCACAAAATTCGTGCATGGTGGGGGGGGTGTCCCTCAGCCCAGCCAGCACCCTCTTCAATCCGGGACCCCTCAGGGGATGTCTGATTGACAGTTTACGCCCCATCCCACAGGGTTCTAAACTGGCAGTCAGACATCCCTCTCACAATCTGGCCCGCTGGCTCCTAACTGCTTGCCTGCCTGCCAGCCTGATCACTGCCTAACCGCTCCCCTGCCAGCCTGATGGCCCCCAACTGCCCTGCCCTGCTGGCCTGATGGCCCTCAAATGCCCTCCCCTGCTGGCCTGATGGCCCACAACTGCCCTCCCCTGCCAGCCTGATGGCCCCCAATTGCCTTGCCCTGCCAGCCTGATGGCCCCTAACTGCCTCTGCCTGGGCCCCCACCACCGTGGCTTTGTCCGGAAGGAAGTCAGATGTCCAGAAGATGTTTGGTCTCCCGGTCTAATTAGTGTATTACCCTTTTATTAGTATAGATAACTAAGGACCATCAAATAAATAACTTTGACTTTTTAGAGGAGTTAGCTTGACGTGCAGGCAGATAGGACAGGGGCCAGTAGAAAACAAAGGCAGATGGAACGTTGTCAGGGGCAGACACGGCAATGAGCAAGCCTAACCATAGAAACCAACCTTGCAGAAATAACAATGTTTTTAGACTCAGAGTTGGAGGTATGTGAAACCAGGGAAGGGCTGCAACAATAAGGTGAACTGAGGCGTAGGAATAGGGGAAGTCCAGGTTCGTTGCTGGGCAAGAACAATTGAGGGAATCAATCAGGTGGCCACACGGTTAGATATAGAGTAGGCTTGTAATATATATAATCCCCTAGAACCGTGGTCGGCAAACCGCGGCTCGCAAGCCACATGCGGCTCTTTGGCCCCTTGGGTGAGGCTCTTCCACAAAATACCACGTGCAGGCGCACACGTACAGTGCGGTTGAAACTTTGTGGCCCATGCGCAGAAGTCGGTATTTTGTGGAAGAGCCAGTATTTTGTGGAAGAGCTATGCTCAAGGGGCCAAAGAGCCGCATGTGGCTCACGAGCCTCGGTTTGCCGAGCCGCAGTTTGCCGACCACTGCCCTAGACTAAAAGGCTTCAGTGGCAACCCATTATTAGTCCCCCTTACTGTGCAGAGAGTCTGAATATGCTTGCAATACATTTTCCATGCTTTTGCTTAAATCTTCTGGTCTTTGATTTCATTCTTTAGCTTTGTGAAACACGATCCTGGGGAAAAACCTCAGCTTGCCATTCAGGTATCACTTTCACAAAATCTCTCTCCTTCGGTTCATCTTTCTGTCATGCTCTCTTATTGCGGTATACAAAGACCAGAGGACCACTATTATACAGGTAAGGCCTGAGATTCAGGAAACCACATAAACAAATAATATCTAGAAGTTATTTTCTTAAGACTGTTCTTTGCTGCCAGGCAATCGAGGGATTTGAGTTCATCACTATTTTTCTATCAGTAATCAATATAAGGCCAACATATTAATAAGGAAAAGATTGGTGTGCAAATCAGACTAAAAGGCAATAAAAATTCAAGATGTAAATACAATAAAAAATTTGAAATAAAAACAAAAAGAAATAAAACTAGCTTTAGAATATCAATAGGTGGCATCACTTAGATTTGTCCTAGAGTTAGTAGACTTGGATTTAGTCCAGACCCAAGAACTAATGTGTTACTTGTATAAACTTGGACAAGTCATTTAAACTCTCAGAGCCTTGGTTCTTCATTTTTAAAAGTAAGATAATAATTCCTGCTTTCCTACTCTCCAGGGTTAAATAAGATAATACCAAAATTATATTGAGGAAAAACTTTTGTCTTCATTGCTACAGAGAGAGCAAGATGGGTCACCAATAACTCTACTGGAGCCATCTGAGGAAATTTGGCCATGGTTCTCATTCTTGCCACATCTGTTCAAACCGCCATGGTCTGATCTGGAAATAGGGCCTCAACATGTGTAGCCAGTGTTTCCATCAGTATGTGAGGACATAGCCTTCATTAAGCTGGACTAAGTGAATTTCTATGAATGGGTCATTCAAGACATCTACCTTATGACAGAAGGCTATCTTTTTGTACATAAAAACAACAGCAACCCTTATAATATATCCTATATAATAAAACCCTAATATGCAAATCAATCAAATGGCAGGACAACTGGTGGAACGACCAGTCACTATGATGAGCACTGACCACCAGGGGGCAGACGCTCAATGCAAGAGCTGCCCCTTGCTGGTCAGTGCGCTCCCACAGCGGGAACACTGCTCAGCCAGAAGCTGGGCTCATGGCTGGCAAGCACAGTGGCGGTGGCGGGAGCCTCTCCCGCCTCAGCTGTAGGTGGGTGGTAAGGAGTGAGGGGTCCCAGACTGCAAGAGCCCTGGACTGGGAGAGGGCGCAGGCTGGGCTGAAGGAATCCCCCCAGTGCAGGAATTTCATGCATCAGGCCTCTGCTATATATATAAAAATAGCACAAACGATAGAGGCAAAGATAAATACATTTGACTTCATTAACATTTTTAAAATTGGGTTCAGGGTTAAGATTGAACATATGCAACTAATTTTGCTTCCTCCTCAAATCCTAGGAAAGGAATTTAAAAGAATACATAAGTCTTTAAGAACAGTGAGAATAGGAGATGATAGCAAACGCATTTTAGAAGCTAGAAAGCAGATGGATCTATGATAATGCCTACAGATACCTCAACCTTAAGCTAGAAAGTGGGAAGAAAGCCAAGAACCAACCTGCTTTACCCACAAAAAGCTCAGGAACTGACCACATGCGTGCCTCTGGAGCTAACAGTGAAGCAGAGAGGAAGGGCAGGTGCTAAAATGATAGAAAGAAAACCATTTAAGAACATTTAAACCCCTAGATACTCTCCTCACCCTCCTTGTTCAGGACAACCCCTCACCTACCCCAGTGGAACTCTGGAGGCTATTTTCCATAGAAGGTAAAATAGAGGCTCTCTAAGCAGGATACCAGGCACAGGCAAGATCCTGGGTGCTGTAGCAAAAAGAGGAGAGTCAGTGGCCAAATGTATACTAAATCCTAAATCCTGAGATGATCCTTCCCAATGCCCCCTTTCCCATTTTGTTCCCCAAATAGTAGCAGACGTTTACTCTCCAAACAAGAGGCTGGAAATTGTGACTATGGACCTGTCCAGATCAAGAGGAAATTTTACTTAAAGATACTGACAATAGAGGTTCCCCAATACAGACTACCGAAGCACCTACAGTGAAAAAGTAAATAAGCCTCATTCACTAGCTCAGAGCTTCCCAAATGCTGCTTAGACTTCTGAGAACAGACAACCAAAGTGTATCAGACATTCAAGGAAAGCTTCTAACTCAAAACATAAAAGTTAAATAAAAACTACTATTGGAAAGAAAATTCTATAAGAAAGGAACAATTAAGAAGAAAACAAGGGGGATTGAAGTTAAGAAGTATAATAGAAATGGAAAAAAAGAAGATAAAATTGAGGAACTTTCAGAAAGTAAAAACTAAAACAAAAAATAGAAAACAAAGGTAGAGTGACATTTGAGTAGGGGTCGATCCAGTTGATGCTGAATGCTGAGCCCTTGTCTGAGGAGACTTTCAAAAAATATCTAAGACCACTGGAAACAAACATGGCTACATAGGTAAACAGTGGAGATTGCTGCCTCACACAACCACTTCAAAAATACAACTAAAAGTCAAAATGGACATCATCCAGAACCACAGGAAGGCTGGCTGAGTGGAAATTCTACAACTGGAAGGAAAGAGTAAAGCATACCAAGACTCAGAGAAGGTGCAGTGAGGAAGTAAAATACACAGGTACAAAGGCGCATGTGGAGAGGGCTGGCGGTTATCTTTTTCCATCAGGACAGAGTCTCAGCTCTGAGCTCCAGTTCCGGGTGAGTCTCTGGGGACCCAGACTCATACAGGAGAAACTGGACTGTCAGGCATTGGTCGGAACTCGAGGGCAGCTTTCTCTCGGGGTGCTTGCAGCGATTGCCGGGACACTGAGAAGCAGGGCCTCTGAGGGCAGGACTGAGAGAAGCCATAACTGCTCGCTCCACCCTGTTGATCCCCTGTGACCCAACCCCGTCCAAGCCTCCAAGCCGTGCATATGAAAGGCCTGGCCCTTTGCAATTTGATAATTACCTAACAAACTGCAGCTGGCCAAGGCCCCAGGGCAACTTGCATTGTGTCAAAGCTGGCTCCTGCTGGATAGCCTTAGGCAGAGGCTAGATTAGCACCTCCTTAGAGATCCAGGAGCCAGTGTGCCCGGTGGTCAGAGTGGGACCATCCAGATTGCAGCTCCTCTGATCCATAAAGGACACACTCAAGGGGCAGACTCAGTGAGCACCAAAGCCCCACTGAAGCAAGTCTTCCCCCGGAGGGGTGTCTCCAGCACAGAAGTTCTCCCACTGCAGACACAGCTGATTCTCACAGCCAATTGGCCTGGAGGTCAATCCCTCCCAGTGTTACTTACAACAATCAAGGCTTAACTACAACAAAACTGTGCACAAAGCCCACAAGGGGGTGCACCGAGAGTGTCTACCTCAGTAATTAGGGAGGTTGAGCCACTGGGCCCTATAGGACACCTAGCACAGAAAGCCACTCTATTGACACAGCGAAGCATAAAAAAAAATTGCAGAGACAAAGAAACAGGACACAAATGACAGAAATGGAGGAAAGCAAACTATTGAATATAGAGTTCAAAACCACGGTTATAAGGTTTTTCAAGAATTTTCTAGAAACTGCTGGCAAACTTAATGAGACCCTCAGGAAATCTAATGAGACCCTCGAGGTTGTGATAAAGGACCAACTAGAAATTAAGCATACACTGACTGAAATAAAGAATATTATACAGACTCCCAACAGCAGACTAGAGGATCGCAAGAATCAAGTCACAGAATTGAAATATGAAGAAGCAAAAAACACCCAACTGGAAAAGCAAAATGAAAAAAGAATCCAAAAATACGAAGATAGTGTAAGGAGCCTCTGGGACAGCTTCAAGTGTACCAACATCCGATTATAGGGGTGCCAGAAGAAGAGAGAGCAAGATATTGAAAACCTATTTGAAGAAATAATGACAGAAAATTTCCCCTACCTGGTGAATGAAATAGACTTACAAGTCCAGGAAGCGCAGAGAACCCCAAACAAAAGGAATCCAAAGAGGACCACACCAAGACACGTCATAATTAAAATGCCAAGAGCAAAACACAAAGAGAGAATCTTAAAACCAGCAAGAGAAAGACAGTCAGTTACCTACAAGGGAGTACCCAGACGACTGTCAGTGGATTTCTCGACAGAAACTTTGCAGGCCAGAAGGGAGTGGCAATAAATATTCAAAGTGATGAATACCAAGAACCTACAACCAAGATTACTTTATCCAGCAACGCTATCATTCAGAATTGAAGGTCAGATAAAGAGCTTCACAGATAAGGAAAAGCTAAAGGAGTTCATTACCACCAAACCAGTATTAAATGAAATGCTGAAAGGTATCCTTTAAGAAGAGGAAGAAGAAGAAAAAGGTACATATACAAATTATGGACAGCAAATACACATCTATCAACAAGTGAATCTAAATATCAAGTGAATAAATAATCTGATGAACAGAATAAACTGGTGATTATAATAGAATCAGGGGCATAGAAAGGGAGTGGACTGCCTATTCTTGTGGGGGGGAAAGGGTGTAGGGGATGCGGGAAGAGACTGAACAAAAATCGTGCACCTATGGATGAGGACAGTGGGTGGGGGTGAGGGCGGAGGCGGGGGGGGGTATGGGTGGAGGGGAGCTATGGGGGGGAAAAGAGGAACAACTGTAAGAATCTGAACAATAAAGATTTAATTTAAAAAAAAAGAAAACAAAAGATAAAATTAGAAGACCAGTTCAAAGGGCCCAATGTTTAATTGATAGTAATTCCAGAAACAAAGAGATCAGGAACCAGAGAATTTAACAATGAAATCATTCAAGAAAACATCTCCAAACTAAAGGACAGGGGTTTCCAGATGAATGTCTTAGTGCTCAGTACAATAGGAAAAAAAAGGTAGAAGAAGAAGAAGTAAAAAAAAGAGCAACCCCAGGGTATACCATGGAGAAATTTCAAAAACACTGAGAACAAAATTTTAGAGGGAAGAAAATTAAAAAAGGATGAAGAATCAGAATGGTTTCAGATTTCTCAACATCAACACTGGAAGTTTAAAAAAAATGGAGCAAATGTTTTCAAATTTCCAATACAAAAGAATTTCTAACTTTCAATATTGGCAGGAGCCTTCTGATCATTGTAGACTGTAATTCAGGAGAAAATACAAGTCTGTCCAAATAAAAGACATTCTTCCATATTCACATGTGTTTGATATGTTTAGAGTAGCTCTGTATAGATACATAAGAAGCAATAATATAAAAATTATAAGTGCACATATCTTTGACTTAGCAATCCCACTGCTAGGAATTTGTCATACAGATAAAAGTGAGGAATAATTATGTACAAGGCTATTTGTTGCAGCATCATAGTATTTTTTGCATTGTATTCCCTTCAAACAGGGCAACTAGCTAGCTAGATGCAGTGGAGGGAGACTCTTTGCTGCATACTTTCATGCCTTTGAATTTCACAGGTGTCATTACCTATTTAAAAACAAACAAACACTATCCCTTAATCTTTTAAAGCTTTTGTATAATAATTTTGAAAAGTAATCAATACAGTAAAAAAAGGCCTTGGAAGATGATTATTTGCAATGCATATAACCAGTAAAGAACTAGCATCCAGAAAATATAAATGAACTTCTATGAATCAACAGAAAATGCAAGAATCCCCATAAAAATATGGACAAGACCATGAAAAAGCAATTCACAGAAGAAAAAACTGGCATGTTTAATAAACAGAGTTTTTAAAATACTCAGCATCATTAAAACAATAATGATGTGTTATTTCACATCTATCAGCTTGAGAAAATGTAATGTCTGACAATATTAAGTATTGAAGATGTAGAAGTTTAAATTAGAGCAATTATTTTGAAGAGTAAGTCAGGGTCTGCAAGTGTACTGTTGAAAAGGCATAATTAAAAACCCACTAAATAAAAAGTAGGAGGTGTTATGCCCAGGTTTTAAGATTCCCAAGGGCCCACCAGGGAGCCAGCGAGTCTGATGTAAAAGCGAAGAGTCCCTTATTTCAAGGTAGCTCGAGCTCCCCAACCACCACACTCGCCGACACAACAGCAAGCCAAGTGGCAGAGACAGCAAAGCCTGATGGGACGAGGAATTTTATAGGGGGGTGGAGTAAGGGCAGGAGAGGGGACTGTGGGCCCCGCCGATTGGCCAGGCGTGAGTCGGTGTCTCATTACACAGGATGTGGTCATATTGATGGCATGCACTTCTCTTGATTATCATTGGTTAGTCCAGAGAAACCTGGGTGTGGCTAGCAGAGGCTTCTTCTGGGAAGAAGCCTTGCCGAGCACATGGCTCTGCCCCAAAATGGAGGACCCAGGGTAAGATGGAGGGTGTAGTCCTGGCCTTTTTATTCCCCCCTTGTCTTGGAACTTCCGGCTCAATCATGAGACGGACTGTATTTCTATTCCACCGTTGCTAGAGTCCCATACTGGGCACACAGAACTATCAACTGAACTATCCCTATAAGCTTAACAAATGGTCCGGTGGAAGGGAAAGAAACCATTTTAGATTTAACAACTTCTATTGAAATAGGATTTTTCTTCTTAAAATTCCTCCATGGTTATCAAAAAGCCAAATCAAGATTAATTTATCTACTGTCCTGATGTTTGCATAAACACAACAAGAATGGTAACTGACTACCTTTGCGGGAATTTTATGGTTGAACCTTAATGTGCCCTGTAGGGCCAGGAGCCAAGCCATCCAGCTGCCATCAGGCCTGCCTGCAGTGTCTGCTGAGTTAGGTGAATCCCTCACCTGTAGCAACTCCACCTGAGCCCACGCTCCAGGCTTTAAGGCCCATCTCAGTAGCCCTCCTACTTGTTGTGGCCCAGAGTGTGTGGGGGTTCTGCAGGGATGCAGAGGCATCTTTACTGCTCCCCTTCTACTCTTACCAACCACCAGTGATGGTAGGGCATGGGTCTGACGCTCCAGTGCCAGCCATCTTCAGGGCTCCCAAGCAGGATACCAGGCTTGCTTCGTGGCATTTTTACTGGCTTCAAGTCTTTAGAGCTCAGACAGGACTCCTTAAAACATGATACTCCAGTCAAAGTTTTCCATTAATAAAACCACTATTAGGAACCAGTCTTATTGAATATATGCAAAGAAATGTATGCCATGACTTATTTAGCATTGCCAGATTTCGGAGGAATTACCGTACTTGCCGGCGTATAAGACGACTGGGCGTATACGACGACCCCCTAACATTTCCACTCAAAATACAGTGTTTGTTATATACTCGCTGTATAAGACTACCCCCTCTTCCGCACACCTTCCACACACCAAATAAAAGGTAAAACAATATCAGACTTGATTTTAACATTTTAATTTATATTCAAATGCTTATGACATGCAGGAAAAATGTCACAAGGCTGTATGTAATCAAACATATACATAAAACAGTGCAAGTTTATTACCGGTAAACATACCGGTAATTCACTAAAGAAAACACACTCTATAGACTGGTACCGTAGATGCTTCTCAGGAACACAGGCAAGCAGCCCACAACCTAGAGGGACTGTCAATGATAGAAGTAAGATAACAAATAGAGGGAGAGAGCAAGTGCCGGGCAAGTCCCTAGCAAGTTTGCTGGCGTGACAGTTTCACCTTAAAAGCCTTCAAACTCCTCTTCATCATCTGATATGAAAAGTTCATCAACGACATCTTGGTGCCATGATAGGGATGATAGGGGTTTGACTGGTCGACATTTTCTATGCTGTACTGTACAATGGGGCAGTATTGTGGTTGGCTGTTGGCTGTATACAAAGCCTGATTTGATTGGTCCCTGCTCCCTGTTTGCCCGCCCTGTCACTATAGCAGTCTGGTCCACCCTTGCATCAGCATCTCCCTGGGACCTCACTAGTGCGCAAGTGTGAGCTCTTCAACATTCTAACAGGCACCATGATAGCGCAAAATCGCGAATCTTCAATGCATATGTAAAGAAATATACGGTAACCCGAATTTACCACACTCGCAAAATCGCACACAGCCAACCATACACCCAGTATGGTATCGCGATTCGCGATTTTGCACTATCATACTGGGTGTATGGTCGGCTGTGTGCGATTTTGCGAGTGTGGTAAAATCGCATAACAGCAAAATCGCATAACAGCCGAGCATACACCCAGCAGCGCTGCTGATGCCTGAACGGTATGTGGAATGAAGTGGGCGGGCATCGGGAGGCCACTATGGCACGGGGCAAGCACTATGGACAGTCTATCTGAAGTGTACCTGGCGTATAAGACGACCCCCCACTTGGAGGCATATTTTTCAGGGCCAAAAAATCGTCTTATACGCCGGCAAATACGGTATATAAGGAGAAAAACATACTGCCTTGCTAATTCCTTTTCATGGATTTAAAACAAAACAGTAACTGTTGGCATAAAACCTTCTTTCTATGCATAACCATGCGTCAGACCTTCTATTCTAAACAGGCTTTTTCCAGATTTACTACCCCTGACATGGGCATGGTGACTCAGGCCTGCAAGACAGTACTACAGGCTGCCAACTGTTAGCTGTCTCTCAACAGAGACCAAAACCTGATGGGCACCCTTCCCTGCCCAGTTGGGCATCTGCCCTCGTGGCAGCTAGACATCCTTTACTTTTGGGGGTCACCCCACACAGCTTCCTTCCAGGACAGCCAACATACATTCAAACCTGCAAAAGAATCAAAGGTTAATATAACATATCAATACAATGAAACATAATATTGGCATCATGGCCACTTCAGGCAGCCAAATCTTTTGCTACTAAACATGTGATCCTATAAATTGTCCTTGTCTCTTTGGAGGCATGTTCATGAAGATGCAGGCATTATCCAAGTGTATTACACAGTATTGTGGGGGCTCCTTGTGACAGGAGTGATCGCAAGTCATGTTACCAGCATCAGGCAGGTCGAGCACTCCGTGGGTTGAGCTTGAGCGGGTTGCGTTGATCTTGATCGATGCTTCATTTGGTGATGAAGTCTTTCCGGGTCATGGATGGATCCGCTGACCGGACATGAGTGTGATGGACCCAGGTCGCGACGCCGTCTACCTTGAGAGAGGTGGGGGTTGTCAGCACCACAATGTAGGGACCCTTCCAACGTGGCTCTAGGGTCTCCCGGTGGTGCCTTCCGATGTAGACCCAATCTCCTGGTCTGTGCTGATGAAGAGTTGGGGTTGGGCTGGTCTCGTAGATGGCACGGAGGCGCGACCAAATGTCCTCGTGCGCCCTCTGGAGCCCTCTCAAGGAAAGAGATTGTTAAAGAAAAGCCACCCAGTCCTTGCAAGTCTCTGAGTCAGATTCCTCCTCTCTTGGAGAACTTCAAAGTCCTGATGGCTTCTAGGTAACCCTGTTTATTAGTTACAGCACTCTGCTTTCTTGTTTTTCTACCAGTTCCCTTTGTGGCAGAGCAGCAACCAGGCCTCTTTCAAGGGAGTGCGTTAGAAGTGGGTATCAGCCCTTCCTTTGCTAGCAGCAACAGGTACCAAACCCTTTCAGTACATTTGACCAGCTTCATTCCCGCACACCTTTACAGATTCTAAGGCCCATTGTTTTCCTTTAACCAGCAAGCTAAATGACACTGGCCTGTATTATTTAATTCAGCACAGGCAGGGGTAAGGGCCCATGAAATCTCTGCCCTGAGGATCTGTGAGCCCCACCCTTAAATGTCCCAATCAGACTAGAAAAACCACAAATACCTTTTAAATCTACCCCAGAATTCCAAAATCCCAACCTAGCACAGAATATCACATAGCAAATTGAAGTTCCCAGCAAAGAAACAGACAGATGTTTACTAGTTAGGCTGTCCAATTCCACCTCTGACAGAGCAAGCGCCCTTGGGGAAAGCCGCTTGGGGCGCTTTGCTTTTGGTCAGAGCATTCAGCCTTAAAGAAATCAAGCGTGTGCCCTTTTTTTCCCCCACAGACTTCCACACTTACATGAACAAATAATTATACCCAAATAGACATACAAACATCAAATAAACATTTATATTTACACCCTTTCAGTGAACAAGTACTTTTACAGTCTCAGGATCTTGAGCAGATAACAGGAATATAGCCCAAGTCCGCTGATGGGGGCCTGACAGGAACAGACCCTTTCCCACGTCCCAGGATGGGATTCTTGACCTATGTCTCATCCAGATAGAAATGGTACTCATATTGAACAAGGAAATCAAGACTAAATAGACATGATAACTAGATACATTCCCCATTAAGAACTTTGAGGTGCATGCCACATTTATACCACAAAATACCAACAAATCAGTTTCAGTTGTGCAGAGATACAGAACAAGTCCCTTAGAGATCCTTGATAATCTACATCAGTAATCCATTCACACAATCCCCCAAAAGTTAAAGAGGAAGGAAAGAATCATTCAATGTCCTTCAAGAGGATTTTGGCGAAACAACAAAATCGACAGATTAAACACATTGGAAAATTAAGGCCAGAAGTACCCTCTGACGTTTCAGGGGTACCAAGGAAGGATAAGTTAGGCCACGTCCAGCCCTTCTCACAATCCACCATTAGTGACCAGTCCCAGCTCACTGGTTTACCATCCATTTAATATTTTTTTTCTCTCCTATCACACCAAGGCCATGCTTTCCAGGTAGCTAGAAGCAGCTACCTAAAATAATTGTAAAGACTTTGATATAACCTTTCCTTAGTTTAAGGAAAGCAGGGTTTTCTAGATTTAAGAGATTGGCTTAAAAATAAATCCCGAGGCAAGCACACTTCCTGCCCCATCCACATTTCTGCAGCAAAACTCCGCCTTAAAGCTCCACCCCTGACTAAATAAGAGGGAGGGGCCTTTGCTGTTTAAAGATGGCGGCCCCCAGGGGAGTGGCAAGTCATGTGGCTGTATTGTAGACAAACAGAAATCTTATTAGCTGTTTATACCTTTTCCTTGCATCAAAAATCTTCAGTTGAGGTCACAAAATCAATCCTCTCTTCTCAATCAGATCAATAAGCAAAGGCATTTAGTTATTACAATTACACAATTTTTCCCAATTCAATCCGAACCTTAAACTTTTAGCTGGCAAGTTAAATATTCAGCATTTCTCAATACTCAACCAACAGATTTAATTCTGTCTTCTAGATTTTTCATGAGGCAAATTACTTTTTACTTTCAAGAGGCTCTGGAAAACCACATTTGAGCCGTGCAAAACAGGTTTTTGGCCCATCTGGTCTTTTCAGATGTAAATTGACCATATTCTTTAAGATTTTGCTGCAGGCAGGAGGCGACTATCTCCTTCCTCCATTAAGAAAAGCTTTCTTAATTAACAAAGGACCAGTTTTCCCCCCAACCCCGTTTGGAAAAACTGTTCTTTATTGTGGAAATGCCAATCCTGCTGCTAGAATTTAGCTAGCATCTTTTTTTCCTGGGTAAATGATTAGTCTTGGGATCCATCCTGCACATTTGAAAGGAGATTCCAGCTTAAAACTCTATCCAAAATCGGATGGTGCACACAGTAGTTTTAAGCCAGGTTTTCTCCTTACAGGTGCACAGAAATCCCAGATGCATTTACTTGGGGAGGGGGTGACCTGTTTTCACAGACCCTCACTCAGATGGCCGCCCGACCGCCACACAAAGGAGGGGGGAGGGCAGTCCCCCTCCCTCCACACTTGCACACTTTCACCAGACATTCATTCAGAATTTAAACAATCTATTCAATTCCTAACAACTTCCCAACCCTTGAGGGAGCTCTAAAGCCTCCCCCAATATCCTTGAAATGATCAATCACGATTCCCAAAGCAGCAATCTGAGTCTGTCCCATAATGTCTGTCCAGTACAAACACAGAACACTAAACAGGGCCCGAAAGTACAGCCTTCCAACTCCATGGAAGCAGAACCAAAACAGACTTCCTATTCCATGGAAGCCAAACCCGAAAGCTAGACAATGGCCTTACGCCAAACCGGCAGGAGTGACCCGGTTCGTCTCAAATCTGTGAGGGGAATACTCATCCCTCCTGGGGAGCGGAATGTCTTCCAACTCTCCCCCGCCTGTGGTCTTTCACGGCGCATCCACCTAGACCCCTCAGGCACTTACAGATTCCAGAAACAAGCTCACACAGAGCAGAACACACGACACAGACACCTACCGCGGTCAGTCAGGCTCTTTGGATCGGGAGTCCTCGATGGTCTTGGGAATCCCGGGCGAGCCACCAAATGTTATGCCCAGATTTCAAGATTCCCAAGGGCCCACCAGGGAGCCAGCGAGTCCGATGCAAAAGCAAAAAGTCCTTTATTTCAAGCTAGCTCGAGCTCCCCATCAACCACACTCACCGACACAACGGCAAGCCAAGTGGCAGAGACAGCAAAGCCTGATGGGATGAGTTTTATAGGGGGGTGGAGTAAGGGCAGGAGAGGGGACTGTGGGCCCCGCCGATTGGCCAGGCGCGAGTCGGTGTCTCATTACACAGGATGTGGTCATATTGATGGCATGCACTTCTCTTGATTATCATTGGTTAGTCCAGAGAAATCCTGGGTGTGGCTAGCAGAGGCTTCTTCTGGGAAGAAGCCTTGCCGAGCACATGGCTCTGCCCCAAAATGGAGGACCCAGGGTAAGATGGAGGGCGTAGTCCTCGCCCTTTCAGAGGAAAGATGTAAGAAATTATAAACTTAAAAACTGTAAATAAACAAGTTCCCAAATAAAATAAAAATCAAGTCTCAAGTTGTATTCAATCTGTAATTTTGCCCTTGGGAGGATGTCTGTTTCCCCTCTGTGGAAGGGTAGAGGCTGTTCAGGTGATTTGACCCCATCCAAACTCTGCCAGAGCCATCCCCAAGAATGGGCTCTGTGGGCACTGAAGATGGCTCAGGTACTTGCGTGACTGGGAAGGTGGGGATGAGAGAATTACTTTGGTTTATTCCCTGCCCTCTGTGGTGTGAACACATGCATGCCACCCCCAAACAATGCTCCATATGCTCTTTACTCCTAGTTTCCCAGGGAAGAAGCCACACTGTAGCAGAACAAGGAGATCACAAGCCTCTAATAGAGCTCATCCCTCAAGGCAATACAGCCTCCTCACGTAGACCTTCACCAGATAAAGCCAGTAAAGTACAGAGCCCTCCTCCTTTCCTCATGCTACTTCATCCTCCCCTCTCCCCCAGCCTTTTGCACATCTACTCCTTCCAACTTTGAACCTTTGCTCCTTTCCCATATTATGGCCCTTTCCTCGGCAATTAGCAAGGCCAATGTTTCCCTTTGCAAAATCTTCACAACCTATGACATTAGTTGGAAGTTGGAGGCATTCCTTCCCTAGCCATGTTAGACTAGACTAGAGGGAGGAAGGTGCTGGAAGCAGAATGCCTGGGAATTAAGGAAAGGAAGAGGACATGAAGACATTTTGCCCTGAAGGAGGCAGTTTACTTCCCCTCCCTCCCTCCTATCTTCCTTCCTTTATTTTTAGCTATTATTGATAGGCTCTTACTGTGCCTAATTTATGAATTAAACTTTATCATAGGTACGTGTGGATGAAAGGGGCCACATGCTGACCTTACAAGCTCAGGGGAGGCCTGCATGGCAGACTTGCAAACTCAGAGACCTAAAGCAACCACAAAGTGTTGTAATGTACCCCGCGAATCACACAAGGACACCTCAAGAAGTCGAATTAAAGAGTCACATTTATTGCAAATCCAGGACTATGAGGGGACATTTCGCTCTCCCAAATCTCACAGTTCCCTCCCCAGCCCCAACATCAGATTTATAAAGATCACAAAGGTATTGATTACATCCCAGGGTTTGGAATGAGGAACCTGGTTTGCAAAAAGCAGTTTATAGAAGCAGACTTAAGCATGTTAGCTAAATTATAGTTTGGGTCTCTGGATCACTGAGTTGACAGAAACACATTATCTAGAGCCCTCAGGTCTTGGGATAATTGTGCTGTCCTGGTTCCCAGGTACAGAAGAATGTGCTTTCTAAAACCAGTATGACCACAACCTATGGGGTATTCACATTACAATCAATAAGGTGTTCAATCAAATGGGATGATTTATATAATTCAGAAAATAAAAATAACTTTTCTATTATTTTAACAAAGCAAATAAGTACAGAACAGCAGGGTTAAAGTTTAACTATAGTTTCTACCTGAGATGATTGCTACCATACTTCAAAAGGATGGTCTGAAATTAAAGTTTAACTAAAGCAGTTATGGTGGGCAGTTACGTCCTAGGCCAGTATCTTCACTGACAAGGTCAACCTTTTATTTATTTATTTATTTATTTATTTTATTTTTTTAAATTTTTTATTACAAAGGGTATTACATATGTGTCCATTTTCCCCCTGCCCTAGACAGTCCCCTAGCCTCCCCTATCCCCCAGCGTCTTATGTCCATTGGTTATGCTTATATGCATGCATACAAGTCCTTTGGTTGATCTCTTACCCCCCTACCTCCCGCCCCCCAACCCTCCCCGGCCTTCCCGCTGCAGTTTGACAATCTGTTTGAGGCAGCTCTGCCTCTGTATCTATTATGGTTCAAAAGTTTATAATGGTCTCTATTATCCATGAATAAGTGAGATCATGTGGTATTTTTCCTTCATTGACTGGCTTATTTCGCTTAGCATAATGCTCTCCAGTTCCATCCATGCCGTTGCAAATGGTAAGAGTTCCTTCCTTTTTAGAGCAGCATAGTATTCCATCGTGTAGATGTACCACAGTTTTCTAATCCATTCATCTACTGATGGGCACTTAGGCTGTTTCCAGATCTTAGCTACGGTGAATTGTGCTGCTATGAACATAGGGGTGCATATATCCTTTCTGATTGGTGTTTCTGGTTTCTTGGGATATATTCCTAGAAGTGGGATCACAGGGTTAAATGGGAGTTCCATTTTCAGTTTTTTGAGGAAACTCCATACTGTCTTCCATAGTGGCTGCACCAGTCTGCATTCCCACCAGCAGTGCACAAGTGTTCCTTTTTCTCCACATCCTCTCCAGCACTTGTCGTTTGTGGATTTGTTGATGATAGCCATTTTGACAGGTGTGAGATGGTACCTCATTGTTGTTTTGATTTGCATCTCTCGGATGATTAGTGACTTTGAGCATGTTTTCATATGTCTCTTGGCTTTCTGAATGTCCTCTTTTGAAAGGTGTCTATTTAGGTCCTTTGCCCATTTTTTGATTGGATTGTTTATCTTCCTTTTGTGAAGTTGTGTGAGTTCCTTATAAATTTTGGAGATTAGGCCCTTATCAGATATGACATTGGCAAATATGTTTTCCCACACAGTGGGTTTTCTCGTTGTGTTGTTGATGGTTTCTTTTGCTGTGCAGAAGCTTTTTATTTTGATGTAGTCCCATTTGTTCATTTTCTCTTTAGTTTCAAGTGTCCTAGGAGCTGTATCAGTGAAGAAATTGCTTTCGCATATGTCTGAGATTTTGTTGCCTTTGGATTCTTCTAGAATTTTTATGGTTTCCTGTCGTACATTTAAGTCCTTTATCCATTTTGAGTTTATTTTTGTGTATGGTGTAAGTTGGAGGTCTAGTTTCATTTTCTTGCATATATCTGTCCAATTTTCCCAGCACCATTTATTGAAGAGACTATCTTGGCTCCATTGTATGTTCTTGCCTCCTTTGTCAAATATTAATTGAGCATATTGGTTCGGGCCAATTTCTGGGCTCTCTATTCTATTCCATTGATCTATATGCCTATTCTTGTGCCAGTACCAGGCAGTTTTGAGAACAGTGGCTTTGTAATACATCTTGATATCTGGTATTGAGATCCCACCTACTTTGTTCTTTTTCAGGATTGCTGCAGCTATTCGGGGTCTTTTTTTATTCCAGATGAAGTTTTGGAGAGTTCGTTCTAGATCTATGAAGTATGCCGTTGGTATTTTAATGGGAAATGCGTTGAATTTATAGATTGCTTTGGGTAGTATGGACATTTTAATTCTACCAATCCATGAACACGGTATGTTCTTCCATCTGTTTATGTCTTCCTCTATATCTTTTTTCAACGTCCTGTAGTTTTCTGAGTAGAGGTCTTTTACCTCTTTAGTTAAGTTTATTCCTAGGTAGCTTAATTTTTTTGGTGCGATGGTAAACGGGATTGTTTTTATAATCTCTCTTTCTGAAAGTTCACTATTGGTGTATAGAAATGCCTCAGGTTAATTTTGTATCCTGCTACATTGCCAAATTCATGTATTAAGTCTAGTAGCTTTTTGATGGAGTCTCTAGGGTTTTGTATGTATAATATATCGTCTGCAAATAAGGACAGTTTTACTTCCTCTTTTCCAATTTGGATGCCTTTTATTTCTTCTTCTTGCCTAATTGCAATGGCTAACACTTCCAGTACTATGTTTAACAGGAGTGGTGAGAGGGGGCATCCCTGTCTTGTTCCTGTTCTTAGGGGAAATGGTGTTAGTTTTTGTCCATTGAGTATGATGCTGGCTGTGGGCCTGTCATATATGGCTTTTATTATGTTGAGGTATGATCCTTCTACTCCCGCCTTACTGAGAGTTTTTATCAAAAATGGGTGTTGAATTTTGTCAAATGCTTTTTCTGCATAAATTGATATGACCATGTGTTTTTTTTCTTTCAATTTGTTTATGTGATGTATCACGTTTATTGATTTGCGGATATTGTACCATCCTTGTATCCCTGGGATAAATCCTACTTGGTCATGATGTATGATTTTTCTGATGTACTGCTGGATCCGATTTGCTAAGATTTTGTTGAGGATTTTGGCATCTATGTTCATGAGGGATATTGGCCTGTAATTCTCTTTCATTGTGTTGTCTTTACCTGGTTTTGGTATTAGGGTGATGCTGGTTTCATAGAATGAGCTTGGAAGTGTTCCTTCCTCTTGAATTTTTTGTAGTAGTCTGAGGAGGATAGGTTTTAGTTCTTCCTTGAATGTTTGGTAAAACTCCCCTGTGAAGCTGTCTGGTCCTGGGCTTTTGTTTGATGGAAGCTTTTTGATGACTGTTTCAATTTCTTCCATAGTTATTGGCCTGTTGAGATTTTTAGATTCTTCCTGATTGAGTTTTGGAATGTTGTATTTTTCTAGGAATTTGTCCATTTCCTCCAGGTTGTCTAGTTTGTGGGAGTAGAGCTGTCCATAGTATTTTTTAACAATCATTTGTATTTCTGTGGGGTCTGCTGTTATTTCGCCTCTATCGTTTCTGATTTTGTTTATTTGGGTCCTCTCTCTTTGCTTCTTGGTGAGTCTGGCTAGGGGTTTATCAATCTTGTTTATCCTTTCAAAGAACAAGCTCTTGGTTTCATTGATTTTCTGTATTGTTTTTTTGGTCTCTATGTCATTTATTTCTGCTCTAATCTTTATTATCTCCTTCCTTCTGCTCACTCTGGGGTTTTCTTGTTGCTCTCTTTCTAAATCTTTGAGTTGTAGAGTTAGATGATTTACTACCATTTTTTCTTGTTTTTTGAGATAGGCCTGTAGAGCTATAAACTTCCCTCTCAGGACTGCTTTCATTGTGTCCCATAGGTTTTGGATTGTTGTGTTTTCATTGTCATTAGTTTCCAGGATGTTTTTAATTTCTTCTTTGATCTCATTGGTAACCCAATCAATATTTAATAGCATGCTATTCAGCTTCCAGGTGTTTGAGTATTTTGGGTTGTTTTTATTGTAGTTTATTTCTAATATTATGCCATCGTGGTCTGCGAAGATGTTTTTTATGATTTCAATCTTCTTGAATTTGGGGATACTTTGCTTGTGACCCAATATGTGGTCTATTTTTGAATATGTCCCATGAGCACTTGAGAAGAACGTATATTCCCTGGCTTTGGGGTGAAGCGTTCTGAAGATGTCTATTAAGTCTATCTGATCAAGTGAGTCATTTAGGATTGCTGTACCTTTGCTGATTGTTTGTCTATAGGACTTATCCAGTGCTGTCAGTGGTGTATTAAAGTCCCCCACTATGATTGTATTTTTGTCGATCTCTCCTTTGATATCTTCCAGGAGTTTTTTTTATAAATTTGGGTGCTCCTGCATTGGGTGCATATATGTTTACCAGGGTTATATCTTCTTGTTGTATTGATCCCTTTAGTATTATGAAGTGGCCTTCCCTATCTCTTGTTATGGCCTTCACTTTGAGGTCTATTTGGTCCGATATAAGTATTGCTACCCCAGCTTTCTTTTCCTTTCCATTCGCCTGAAAGATATTTTTCCATCCTTTCACTTTCAGTCTGTGTGAGTCCCTTCTAATGAGGTGGGTTTCTTGTAGACAGCGGATGTATGGGTCATGTTTTTTTATCCATTCAGCCACTTGATGTCTTTTGGTTGGACCATTTAGTCCGTTAACGTTTAAAGTTATTATTGAAAGGTACTTGTTTGTAGCCATTTCTTTTTTTGTGTGGCTGTTTTCTTTCTGAGCTTTTTATTTCTTCTTTTTATACCAGACCCTTTAGCATTCCTTGCATTGCTGGCTTGGTGGTGATAAACTCCCTTAGCCTTTTTTTGTCTGTGAAACTTCTTATTTCCCCTTCAAGTTTGAATGATAGCCTTGCTGGAAAGAGTATTCTTGGATTCAGTCCTTTGCTTTGCATCACTTTGTAAATTTCCGTCCATTCTTTTCTGGCCTGATGTGTTTCTGTTGAGAAATCATTTGATAATCTAATGGGAGATCCCTTGTATGTGACTTTCCGTCTCTCTCTTGCTGCCTGTAAGATTTTCTTGTTGTCCTGAACATTTACCATGGTAATTATGATGTGTCTTGGTGTGGGTCTTTTCGGGTTCACCTTGTTTGGGACTCTCTGGGCTTGTGTGACTTTTTTCTTCCCCACCTCAGGGAAGTTTTCTGATATTATTTCTTCGAATAGGTTTTCTAATCCTTGTTCATCTTTCTGTTGTTCTGGTACCCCTATTATTCATATGTTGTTTCGTTTCATGTTGTCCCAAAGCTCCCTTAGGCTCTCCTCCTGTCTTTTAATTTTTTTCTCCATTTGCAGTACATTTTGGGTGTGTTTTGCTTCCTTGTCTTCTAATTCACTAATTCGGTCCTCCGCTTCTCCTAGTCTACTGTTGATACTTTCAATGGTGTTTTTTATTGCAGCTATATCACTCTTCATTTCTTCTTGGGCCTTACTTAAGTTGTTGATTTTTTCATCTGTTTCTTCTTGCTTCTTGCAGAGGTTGTCGATTTTTCCCTCCATCTGGTTTATGCACTCTAGGACCCTTATTCTGAATTCTTTTTCTGTCAGGTTGCATGCCTCTGTATTACTTAGCTGCTTTTCTGGAGAGCCCTCCTTCTCTTTCCTTTGGGAGTTTCTTTGTCTACCCATGTTTGATCTCACTGACATATCTAGATGTTGAGTCATTTAGTGGCTGCTCCCTGGGTGGCAGTGAGTCCTTGGTCTGTGGTTGCTCTTCGGGCGGTTGCAGTAGCAGCTGCTCTTCAGTTGGCGGCAGCTCCTCTGGTGGGTGCTGTCCACAGCTGTGGTGGCTCTTCTGGCTGGTGGGGGGCAGTTTCACGTACAGCTGCTGTTCCTTAGCAGAGGGTATGGTGCTCAGGAGGTTGGTGTTGCTTGGATCTGCTGCGTTGATTTAAGGGCACAAAATACAACACAACAAGGCACCACGTACCAGGCACTAAACACAAATATATTCACGATATTAATAACCCCAAATAAAGGCGACCACCCGAATTAAGAGAATTAGGGGATAAGGAAGAAGGAAAAGAAAAAGAGAAAAGAGAAAAAAGAAAAGTATGGACCAAAAAAAGGAGTGCAAAAATGAAATTGGGAAAAAGAAGGGGGGAAAATAAAAGCGAGAAAAGAAAAGAAAAAAAAGAGCAAAAAGAGAGAATGAAGTGGAAGAGGGGAAGAGACTTTTTATATGAGGAGAATACTCCTGTAGAACCGCCACTAATCCCAGCAAATTCCAGCAACAGCTCCCTGTAGATGGATGCAAACTAGAAACAACCAATAATATAACGATGAAAATAGAATGGAGAACACCAATCCCAAAATAAAATAAAGAGAAAATAAAATGGCACTTTAAAAGATGGTAAAATGGTAGCAGTAATAATACTGGTTAAAAATAAGAAGGTAGTAATTAAAAGGGTAAAACCAGGTGATGGAAAAAGAGGAAAAAAAGAAGAAAAAAAAAGGAAAAAAAAAGGAAAAAAAATTGGTTTCTTAGTTAAAAGGTGAAAAAAGAAAAAAAAATTTGCAGTAGTGAAGGTCCTTCGGTTCTTCTATTCTTCAGTCTGGCTCGCCTTTAGTCCTGCCAGGTATTCAGGAGAGTGTTGAGTTTCCCTGCGATACACTGCTCCTCTGTGTTGTAAACCACAGTCCTTATTTTAAAGCAGGCCGGATTTGTTTCCCAGACTGCCTTATTTTGTGTTTAGCAAAGAGTCAGTTTGTGGCTCAGCCTCTGGGTGGCAGTGTTCTGGGGTTGGCCTCTGAGGCTATATGGCATTGAAAATCCCTCTATAGGCCAGACCCTGTTAACTCCCAGGGGCTGATTAGATTATTTTAATCCTTGATCTCATTCAGAGTGGAATCTGGGTGTGGCTGTGCTCCTTGCCTGGGGGCTGGGAGGAGGAGTCTCACTCTCCAGAGAGAATGGCTGCCCAGTCCTGGGCTCAGGGGTGCCTCAGCACTCAATTCGCTGCCACCTCTCCTGGCCCCCCCTCTCTCCTCAGTCTCTCCCCGGATTCCACTCCTCCGAACCCTCTCCCTCTCTTCAGCACAGGTGAGTGTCTGTATCCGAAATGTCCCATGAACAGGATTCAGCGAGAACAAACAAACAAACGCCGGCCGCGGAAACGGGGAAGGCTTGGTTTCTGTAAACTCTTCTTTTATGGGCACTGCATGGTCAGGTCAGCTCTTCAGGCTGCCCCCTTTAGGCTCAGTCCTCCGTGATCACAGAACCCAGCTCTCAAATCCCCCGGCGGCGCCAGGAATCCCGCAGATCTCCTTTCCCCAGTCAGGGGCTGTGCCTGTCCCAAGGGATGCGGCTGTTTGCCACGCGGTCTCCCTCTGACGCTCTCGGCTCAGAGGTCTGGCTGCCTCTCCTGCCCAAATCCCTGGTGTTTTTTTTTTACCTTTCCAGGGGAGTTCTGCCCTTCCTGGCTGCAAACCGTCTCACCAGCTGAGCAATTTCGCCAATTCGGGGTGGGTGTTATTAGTTTCAGCTGCTCACTCCATTTGCTCCGGGACATGACCTGGGACGCGTCTGCCTATATCGCCGCCATCTTCTTTCTTCCCTGACGTCTAGATGCTTGTGTGCCCAGGGGTCTAGTCTCCACATTCACTCTTGGGGCTTTCCTCCACGCTCATGGCTTTGACTACCAGCTGGTGAGTCCGGATTTATATTTCCAGCTGGGACCTCGCCTCTGAGCCCTGCTTTTCAACTGGATGTCTAGTAGCTATCTCAACCTCAACACATCCAGAGCTAAACTCCTCGACAAGGTCAACCTTTACCTTAACTGAGCCTATCTGTCTTTTTGCATCTATAATAACATACCATTGAAATGTCTGGGTAACTTGTAACTTCCCTTTTTCTGGAGCCCCTGGGGCACAATCAAATGTGCTGGGTGCCAGGACAGATACCACATATTCCTTCATTATCATGTTAATTGTTCCTGGACCCACCTAAGTATGTGTCCATCATTTTACTTTTTATCCAATCCCAGGGATCTCCCCTGCTTTGCTTTATCCCTCCTCCTTAATCTATCACCAATGAATTTCATGTAACCCACCTACATCCCTACTTTGATTGCAATGTATAAATACAAATGTAACCCCGCCATTCTACAGAGCATTTTCTCAATTCGTTGAGGTTCTGCTTCCTGTCGACAGTTTGGCTCAAATAAACTAACAAAAATTCTTTACAGGTTTCAATGTTTTGTTTTTTTTTACGTTAACATATGTCTAGGGGAAAACATAGTATATGTAATAGGGTTTGGTACTATCTGCCTTCTTAGGCATTCACTGGAGGTCTTAGAATGTATTCCCCTGCAGATGTGTGTGTGTGTTGTTGTTGGTGGTGGGGGTACAATATTTGCCTTTCCACAATTTACCACTCAGGTTCTTTTCCTTTATCTTGTCACTTCTCTAAAAATTAATTGTTCCTTTCTAAGAAGCTATATAAATAAACTTACATTATGAGAAAAACTTTGAGTTATTTGTCTCTGGGTACTGCCATATGTGACATACATTATGTACAGGTTAATAAACTTCTGCTTGTTTTTCTCTTGTTAATCTGTCTTTTGTCAGTCCAATTTGCAGGGCCCCTTGTGAAAGCCTAAAATGGGTAGAGAAGGAGATTTTTCCTCTTCTTCAGGAATATGTCTAACAGAAATAAGATTTTAGAAGTGTTAGCTAACATTACAGCAGTAATCATATTGCAATATATAAATGTATCAAACTAACCCATTGTACACCTTAACTTACACATTATATGTGAATTATAACTTAATTTTTTAAAGTTTTTTTTAATATAAGAAGGTAAAATCAACATGTTTAAGGTGAAATGAACCTGTTTCTGAGTACGATGGATTAGCTAGTGACTGACCCATGCTCACACCTCAAGCAACCAAGAAATAGAAGCAAAATAGAGAAATCATCTGTGTAAGGCAGAGGAGAGCTGCTGAATCAACAAGAACTGGAGAGGCTCAGCCTCCACAGAGGACGGAACTTGGGGAGGGAGAGCTGGTTTCTGAGCCACTTTACCCGGGGTCATTTGCTGATTCTGGGCATGGTCCAGGGGCTGATCATTCCGGACCTTGGGAGACCACTGCTGGGAGACCGATGGGTGGAGCTATTGGAGGGGATTTGGCAGGTCTATGAGATTCTGGGGCTGCAAGAGGCTGGAGTTTCAAAATAGAAACAGAAAGCCGCTGAATGAAGAACAGAGTCTTCAGAAATCTTGTGAAACATTAGAATTACTGGATTTACCAGCAGGATTTCTGCTGAAAATCCTGAAGAGACAGGAGTAAAATGGAGGTAGACTGAGCCTTACCAGGGCTGCACTCAGCCTCAACTCAGCCTGGTTCATTATTGGATTCAGGTGACCAGCCTCAATAAAGTATAGTAACCTCCATCTTTGGTAAAAACTGCCGTTTAAAATTTTAACCTTGCTATTCTGGCTTCTGTAAACATTTGCTTCCTTGAATAATAGGGAAAATAAGACTACTCCCCATTCCAGAGAGGCCATAAAATATGCCCCAGACAGAGTTGTCAGTGCGAACACCAGACCAGGCCTTGAGATACGGTTTTATGGCCCTGTCTCAGCAAACAGGACCTTTTCTCAGAAGGTCCGGAAGTCTCATTCCAAATTTGGAAAACAAAGAGCTGAAAAACATATAAATTGAAAAGACTTCCACCATATTGGGCCCCAGAATTTGAGAAGCAAGAGTTCCTCTGGGCCCGCTAGCAAAAATGAACAGGACTCCAAATAAATTTGGCTTATTGATTAAGGCGTCTTCTGATTTACAATATAACACAATGAGAAAGGAGATACTTTATAAAATTAAAATGTAATGTAGTTTCAAATTTAAATTAATGTAATTTTTACTTTATATGGGAACGTAAATGAACAAAAACATCAAACAGTATTCCTGATTCAAAAGGGGTCCTGAGAAGAATTTGTTCTAGCAGTCATTCAAATATACTGGTAGTCAATTTGAGACCCTTGGCATACAAGAATATCAATAATGGGAATATTAAAAAAAAGACCTACACTTTTCATCATATTCTCTAAAAGATTTCAGGTGAATTAAATATTAAATACTTAAAAATCAAAAAAATCACACCCCCACCTATGTGAATAGACTATCACAAAGGGAAATCACTTTTTCACTCTTGATGGGGTAGAAATAAAAAAGATGGACAGATTCATGACTTAGATAGTTTTACCTCTGATGCAATGAATACCAACAAAGCTGAGATTTAAAAATTTAGAAGGATGGAGGAAGTGTTTGCATATAAACACAAAAATTCAATAACTTAGAAGTATAAATAATTAAAAGAGTTCATACAAGAAGAAACATGATTTTAGATCATGGCAGGCGACCAGTGGTGGTGGTGGGGTGCTGAGGGAGCGAGGGAAGGAGGAGGTGGGGATGCTCAGAGGCAGGGAACCTGATCAGCCCTGATCACCAGCCAGGCCTAGGGACCCTACCCATGCACAAATTTTGTGCACCAGGCCTCTAGTAAAAATATAGTTTTTGCTGCCTTCTTAACTGGACAGATGGGAAGATAAAGTCATTTACATTTAATTATATGAACCTTATTGAATGCTCATTTTCATAAAAAGATAACAAGTTAGAGGTAAACAATTGTCAGAGTGAGTCACTCCACTCTAATGAAATGTTCTGTCGGGGAGAAAAAACAATTTTCCTTCTACTCTTATAAGGTCTTGGCTGAGACCCCCCTATAATAAAAGACAGATTAACAAAAAAACAAACAAACAGAATTGTATTAACATGTATGCTTGGGAGAGACTCAGGGAGAATGCATAACCACCAGAGGTGGCTTAGAATTCAGATTTAAATACCATCTTAATAGCTGAAGGGACATGGGTTGGGGGATGTAGGTCTCTTAGGGGAGAGTAAAGTATTTTGGGGAAAGATGAATGGGCCTTAGAAGAGTAAGATGAGACACATGATAGTTTGCAATTTGTCTGGGGGTTGTGTTGACTTCTAGTCTCCTCTCCTGTGAAGAGTCAATCTTCCCTGGTTCATGAAACTCCTGGGGAGGGAATTTATGACAACTGAGTTCCTTTTGGGGCTCTGTCTTTAGATAGATAGAGGGAATTCAGAGAAAGCCTCTTCCTGCATTTGCTACTCTGTAAGTCCCTCCAGCTCAAAATAATCAATATAGCAAAGCAGCATATTTGGGGGTGGCATGTCTTGAACTCCTACAGTCATATTGGGGGGTGGCATACTCTACTACCCTTTAGTTCCAACTGAGAGTGTTGGCAAGCAGAAAGGAACTATTAGGTCATAGCCACCTGCCAGAAAGTAATTAGAGAAGTAGGACTACAGTGGGTAGAATTGTGCCCACCAAAAACATGTTGAAGTGCCAACCCCCATACCTGTGTATGCAACTTTTGGAAACTGGGTCTTTACAGATGTCATAAGCTAAAATGAACCCATACCGAGTTTTATTGAAACACAGTCATGCTTATTTGTTTACAGATCTTCTAAGGCTGCATAATGGTGGAAATAATTAAAAATCAATTTGCTCAGGTGTTAAAAAGGGAAGCGATCTTCCCTCCACTCTTCATTTTCACTTTAAAAAACTTGCAATGAATGGTTCATTTGTTCTCTGCCTCTCTGAGGTGCATGTAAATGGTTTTGAAATCTGTAAAAAGCCTTCTGCCGGATTTACAACCCAGGAATGTTTTTTCAAGGACCAGGGAACCATCTCTTTGAAATGCCATCCTCAAGGGAGATGGCACCCCATCTCCCAGTTTCCCTGGGAGGGCAGGAGCCTAACTTCCACTGGCATCTGGCTCCAAGTTGTAACTAGTCCCTGTCCCAGAGACAGGAGACACTTCTTTTGAATGGAGCAATTAGCTAACCCAGATGGACACCCCAATTACCAGGTGAATTTAGGATGAACAATGTGTGACAAATGGTGTTGTCAAGTTCTCTTACTTGAGGACTAGTTATCATTTGCCTTGAGAACATGTGTGTAATGGATTGTATCTGCCTGGCTATATACAAAGCTGAGATTTCTTTCTGTCTTTGCAATCCCTTTAGTGGCTTGCCTGTGATGAGTATCACACTCAGGCTTAATGCTTAATCAATAATAAAACTATTTTTTTTCTCTTCTCCTTTATGGAGGGGTTTTCTGGGCTGGCAGAAGTTTTGTTTTTTAATTATATTTCTCCAGCAGTTGTTTCTGGTCTATGAAGGCAGAAATTGAGTAATTGTAACAGACCACATAAATGGTCTAAAATATTTATTATCTGGCTCTTTATAGAAAAAGGCTGCAGCTGACTCCTGATCTAGTGGGTGCGCAAGACACCTGGAAAAGCTAAGTTATTCAGTATAGCAAAGTCAGAGGAATTTGGGGTAGGGTCCTGGGAACATGGGGAAGGTAAAGAGGAGGAGATGGATCTTAGGGCAAGGGGGTGCAAACCCAAATGTCTAGAGGGGCTGGAAGTTAAAGTAAATAAGTGCAGTGGGCCAAATGGAAATTTTAGTGAATAGAAGCCAGGAGTCAGCTTGTCCTGGCTCCACTTGATCGCTGATATGTGAGGAAGTAAACCAGCCAAACATTGGCAAAACATCTGACTTTTTTTCCAAGAGAAGCTGGAAATCTCACACTGTTAAAATATGACCATCTAATTTCAAATTTGAAAAGCAGGTCTCAAGACAGGCTTCAGTTGGTGATCACCAAGTTTAACTTCTGGCCTAGAGAGTGGGGAGGACTCTCCATATTAAAATGGGATGAGCAGGATGTTTAGAGCAGTGGTTCTCAACCTTGGCTGCACATTAGAATTACCTGGGAATCTTTTTAAAATCCTGATTTCTTGGCCTCATCCTACAGAAATTCTGTTATTTTTTGTTACTAATGTTGTGGCCCCACCCCATAACAAAGAAACAGGATTTCCAGAGGATGAGGCCCAGAAATCAGGATTTAAAAAAGATTCCCAGGTGATTCTAATGTGCAGCCAAGGTTGAGAACCTAGGCTAAAGGGGCAAGGAGAGGGCATGTACTGAGACTAGGAAGAGCCATACCTATAGGAATGAGCCATTGCAAGAAAACCATGAATTTTGAGAGACAGCAAGGGGAGTGAGTCCCCCACCCACTCTCTTCCCTGAACCTCCTGTCTCTTGCTGGTACCTCTCTTTGCTGAACCCAGCCAGTAATCAGAGGGCATGAGAATGGGGTTGCTGCAGTACTTAGAAGTCAATGCCCAACATCACCACAAGAGAGCTCGGTAAGTGAATCTTGACATCACATCTGCGTTGTCAACCGATGGTTGTTGGTACCAATTCAATGAGAATCTCCAATTTGGGGTGCAGTAAGAAGGAAACTCTATTTAATACAAAACAGCTCATGGTGATACAGCACAATGTGAGGTGTGAGGTGGCCCTTGGGTCAGACCCCTCTCAAGCTAAATAGTCTGTTCTTCTCCTCACTCATCTGCTTTGTTCTGTGCCAGTCTGCTCTGCCTGTGCTGGTCTATCCCACTCCGCTCCAGTGAGACATCTTCTAGTTTCAGCTCCAGCCAGGGAAACACACTTTTTGGTGGAAACAGAAAGTGTGCTCTCAGAGACAGAGGAAATCGCATTTATATAGACTGAAGTCCCTGCCCCTGGTCCCTGATTGGCCTGTCCTCATGCAAATGAGGACTCCAAATCCTCATCATTTGATTGTTCCAAAAGACATTGTCCTTATTGGTCTGAGCTATTTGGATTTGTTGGTGAAGAAGCAGGTGGGGATATAGCCGCACAGCTCTGATTAGATGGGAAAAGCCTCAGTTTTATTGGTTGAAATAGGACTTCAGGAATTCCTTTATAAGGGCTGGCTGAGATGGCAGAAACACCATACAGGCAGGCAGTTCAGGGCAGAGGCAGGTAATTCAGTGCAGGTTTTTCCCTGAAGTACAGTTTACATGAGAGGTTCCTGTGTAAAAATGGCTGCTAGGCTGTTTTTATTTGTTTGTTTTTAATTTGAGCCCAGTTAGCCACTAGTGGCTCTTTTTAGTGGGTATCTTCTTTCTCAGGATTCACAACATTAATAGATTATACATATATAAATTATGACGAACAGAGGGATTTATGTGATTCATAATTTGGAGACAAGATTGAATGAAGTTTCTGCAGTAGTGGCATTTGAGACCTTAAATGATGAGTAGGAGATTCCTAAAAGAAGAATGAGGTGGAGAGGCATTCTAAAGAGAGAATGCATAGAGCAAAGGCCATAATACTAAATGTATGGACTATGATTTGGAAAAGCTGGTGGTCTGGTGTGACTAGACTGTAGGAACTTGGTGAGGAGGAAGGGACATGAGCTAAGCAAAGCAGAATGAGAAACCCCTGATGGCCATGCTGGGGGGTTTCTAGGCCAGTGGTCCTCAAAAATGTGGACTGAAGACCATCACCAGCAGCAGCAGCAGTTGAAACTTGTTAGAAATGCAAATTCATGGCCCCAACTTCACACCTACTGGGTCAGAAACTCTGGGGATAGGTCTTAGCAATCTGCATTTTATTGAGCCCTCCAATGATTCTAACACAAGATCAAGTTTCACAAGCACTGCTCTGGGCATTAGAGAATGACTGACATATCATCTGAGGAGTGATGAGATCAGAGCTATTTTTCTCAAAAAATAGTTTGCAGTAAGAGAAGGAAGAGAGTTGGGACAGAGAGAGTTTTATGTGGGTATTTTAATCATTCTGGTAAGAGAACTATGAAAATGCCAATGGGGTAGTGAGATTTGAAGTGAAGGAGAGGCAGGACTAGTGATGATGGACATGCAGGACAAGAGGGAGAAGCCAAAGGTGCCACTAAGACTATATATCAATGTACTATTTCTGTGATATATTTTATATTACCTGTTGTTTTCCCAGGAACTAAAACTAAGTTTCCTCCTCTATAAAATCAGGCATTTTAACATCATTTCTGCAGTCCTTTTCGACTCCTATGCCAAGCAAATAAAGCTGTGGAGTGATCTGCTGTGTCTTTTCAAAGCAGAGGTTGGAATGATAACCCATGGTGTTGCACTGTATCACATCTTAGTTGGCCTCACTTCCCTTTTTGTTTGTCCTTCCTTCACTGACCTGGGTTTGCACCTCCCAAACAAGTTGCTAACATCTTGATTTTTGCCTAAGGATCTGTTTTGGAGGCCTCAGAACCCAATCAATAGAAAAGAAAATGGTATCCAACTCCCATATGGCAATCAAAGCAAAGCTAGTACTACACCCCAAGATAAATGTAAGAAGTAGCACAAAGGTTTCATTTTTCTGCTGATTGCTTTGCTGCTATCTGCGATGTTGTAATTTATAATAGGAAGTTTATAATACGTATTTGGTACTTGTCCCAGTTTGTGGCACAGACCCAAGATCCTTGGACTTTCCCGAAAGCTGAGAGCCCATAAAGATGTATTTTATATTAATGAGGTGACTTGTTATAATGAGGTTGTTATGGAATTGGCTCGGAAGAAGGGACAGTTGTACACTCGGAGGTTCAGGAAAGTAAACCTTTATTCAAAGCCGTGCTGCCAGTTCAGGGGACTTAAAGATCCAGATCCTGAACCACTTAGACAATGAGATTTTCTCCGTATATATTTCTGCGTCTCTTGTTTCCTAACTACCAAGCTTCTGTAGTGGACTCACACAGCCCCCCTCGCGTCAGTTAGATGGTTAACTTAGACTGTAGCTAATGTCCATCCTGGATGGTGCCATTGACCTCCCTCTAGTTAAGCTGTTACATCCTTGGTTTATGTAACCTGTTACATCCTTGTAAATTGGAAGTATTTAGGTAAATAGGTCTTGCAAGACCAGATAATTAAGGATGGGGCAGTGACTTCCTTATAGGCTATCAGGAATGTGCATTAGGGATACTGATTAACTAGGTACAGAGTCCGGCTGCTAGTCTCCTACATTCTTTCACAAATGGAGTTACTTATCGGCTAGCAAGAGTGTGCAGTAGAAGGCAGGTTACTGGAACAAATTCAGATTGCTAGCTCCCACAAAATGTCTTATGCTCCCTATGAAGGGGACTAAAAATGGGGTCTGGTTACCAGAGGAGCCAACCACATGATTAGAGGTTTGGAACTTTCAGTCCCACTCCCTGACATCTGGGGTGGAGAGAGGAGCTGGAAATGAAGTTTAATCAACCATGTCTTTGTAGTTCAGATGGCAGGGAAGCTCCATGCTCTTTCCTACATGCCTTGCCCTGTGCATCTCTTAGCATCTGGTTAGTCATTTCTGAGTTTTATCCTTTTGTAATACACAGATAATTTAGGGAGTAAATTGGTTTCCTGAATTCTGGGAGTCACTCTAGTAAATTAGTTGAATCCAAGGGATGGGGACGTGGGAAGGAGAGAAGAGATGAAACTGCAGCCTACTCTTACCTTTGCAGTACTCTGTGTTAAGGAGGAAAAATATTAAGAAATGTGATTTTTCACAGCTGAAAATGACAGCAGTGGAGTCAAAAGTAATTTTGTTGTACACTGAATGTGTTGTAGGAAACCACCAAAATCTCAACCTAAGGAAAAAGAAAAAAGGAGTAGGGAAAGAACACAGACCATCTGTTCCTAATATGTAACTTTATTTAAAGCAGATACAGCCGATAATACCTCACATGGAGCAAAAGCAACAATCTAAAGGCTCACCAACCACTCACACCATTAAACTGCCTATGCACACACTACATTATAATCAAGAATCTAGACCTAAGCAGGAACCAAACTTTTGCTGTTTTGGAGCAAATTTAGCTAAAGGTTTAATAGATACAAAATAACTACTCACAATCGTGAAGATTTTAATGAATAATCAAAAATTAAATGCATCATCTAATATTTTTAAAGGCCTATCATTTAGTTTAAGCTTCCTCAACTCTCAAGATAAACAAAAAGATTCTGGGTTTTTAAGTTCTTCAAATAGGACTTCTTTGGAGGAAATGTGCTGTGAGCAACCTGTAGGAATGTGTTTTTGAGAGAAGCCCAGAGTAACAGGAACTCCTCAGTCACTCCATGGAGAAGTCCCCTATGGGAGGCAGTATAGCTCTGGGGTGTAGAAGCCTTGCAGCCAGACTATCTCCTTCAAATCCCAGCACTTCTACTTATTAACTATGTGACCTTTGTCAAGGTATCCTTTCTTTTCATCAGTTTTCTCAGTTATAAAATAGGGATACTAATGGTATCAATCACACAGATATAAAGATCTTATAAAGGGGACAAAATAAGTCCACAATAAATATTAACTATTACCCTCTGACCAAAAATATATGTGTGTGTGTATGTGTATCTTTACGAAAAGAAAAAGACATCGTGTTCATCATTTTCAGAGAGAGGCTGGGATGTGGGCAACCAAATAAGAAATTCAGTTTTCAAATCAGTGGTAAGGACTCCAGAAAGGACTTCCTTACTCCTGCCTCTGCTAAAGATTTCGGGAGCATATATCCCTCTGCTGGGGTATTAGCATCCTGAGTCAGGCAGCAAAAATACATTATGCACCAACGGTATATACCAGGCTCTATATCATGAAAAATAATAGCCTTATACTATTTATTAGCAAAGGTTGTGCAATCTTTGCTCCTGGTCACTTTTCTGGCCATCAGGGAGGGAAATGTGTCTTAATTTTCTTTAACCAAAGCTTCTCCCCTCCCTCATTCACACTAGGATATTACTTTTAGGGTACTTAAAGAGATAACCAACCAACCAACAATCAAAAACTAAAGGACCACCAAGAGATGGTAATTTAAAAAGGATCAATTGGCAGCTAGTATTTCAACTGAAAAGGACAGAATATGATTTCAGACCCATAGCACTCCATTCCCCCAACAATGACACAAGAATAAGGCAAAACACCTCTGCAGCAAAAATCACAGAGATCTTTGGGGCTTTTATCTTCTATAACAGGTTACACTCCAGAAATGACAGACTATCAGATTCTTACTCTTACGTGAATCCCCTTGAGATGAGTATTTTTAAAGGTTGTTTCTACATTAAGATTTAGATTGGTATTTACTCTGCCTTTTCAACTGTCTCTTTGGAACGTTTGGCTCAAAATATCCTTCCAGCAGTCTTCTTACTCAATTCCTTTATCTTTCAGCTCCTGCTTGAGGCGTTTCAGATAATTAGGATCAGGATAGCCATACCTGCAAAAGGAAAAGCCCCCTAGTTTCATAGATGGTTTTAAAGATTCTGTACAGCAGGCCCCTTGCATTAACATTATGTTGCAAACATTAACAAGCAATCCTGGAGACGGATGAATTATAATCACTTGTAAGTGTGCAGATGTTAGTCATTCAGCTAGTGAGTGAGCCTTGCTGTCTGTCTAGGACAGTGATGGCGAACCTATGACATGCGTGTCAGAGGTGACACGCGAACTCATTTTTTTGGTTGATTTTTCTTTGTTAAATGGCATTTAAATATATAAAATAAATATAAAAAATATAAATCTTTGTTTTACTATGGTTTCAAATATCAAAACTTTTCTATATTGACACGGCACCAGAGTTAAGTTAGGGTTTTCAAAATGCTGACACGCTGAGCTCAAAAGGTTTGCCATCACTGGTCTAGGATGTGCCTCCCAATAAGATTTTTTATTTTCAGCTTGTGCTAAGCTGTGACTCTAATAAAGTTATACTATACTATAAATATATAAAAAGTATAAAATATATTAAAAACATGTTACAGGAGAAACCAAGATGGCGGCATAGGTAAACACCTGAAATTGCTGCCTCACACAACCACTTCAAAACTACAACTAAAAGACAAAACAGACATCATCCAGAACCACAGGAAGGCTGGCTGAGTGGAAATTCAATAACTAGAAGGAAAGAGGAAAGCACACTGAGACTCAGAGGAGGTGCGGAAGTAAAGTGCAGAGGTACGGAGGCGCATACGGAAAGGGCTGGCAACTGAGGACGTGGTTGTCTTTTTCTATCAGGAGGGAGACACAAGTTCCCAACTGCTATGAACTCCAGTTCCAGGCGAGTCTCTCGGGACCCAGACTCATACTGGGAGAAACTGGACTGTCTGGCAGCTGGGGGACCTCGAGGGCGGCTTTCTCTCAGAGGTGCTTGCAGTGATTACCAAGGGACACTGAGACTCAGGGCCTCTTAGGGCAGGGCTGAAGATCAGCCATAGCTATTTGCTCCACACTGTTGATTCCCTGAGACCCCTCCCCACCCAAGCTGTGTGCAGAGGCTTTTGCATATGAATGGCCTGGCCCTTTGCAATCTGAAAATTACCTAACAAACTGCAGCTGGGTCAGAGAGACGCAGAACATCCAAAAGAAGGCCAAAGGCCGTATAGCAGCTTGCATTGCTTCACACCTGGGCCTCATCTGGGCAACTCCAAATCCCAAACAAAGAAGAGGAATCTGCAGATCTCTCCATAGCTCCTGCTGGGTAGCCTCAGGCAGAGACTAAATTAACACCTCCTTAGAGATCCATGAGCCAGTGCACACAGTGGTAAGAGTAGGACCATCCAGATTACAACTCCCCAGATCCATAAAGGACACACTCAAGGGGCAGACTCAGTGAGCACCAAAGCCCCACTGAAGCAAGTCTTGCCCCAGAAGGGTGTCTCCAGCACAGAAGTTCTCCCACTGTAGACACAGCTGATTCTCACAACCAATTGGCCTGGAGATCAATTCCTCCCAGTGATACCAGCAAAAATCAAGGCTTAACTACAAGAAGACTGTGCACAAAGCCCACAAAGGAGTGCAACAAGAGTGTCCACCTCAGGTAACTGGGGAGGCTGAGCCACTGGGCCTTATAGACACCTAGCACAGAAAGCCACTCTGTCAACACAGGGAAGCATAAAAAATGCGGAGATAAAGAAACAGGACACAAATGACAGAAATGGAGGAAAGCAAACTACTGGATATAGAGTTCAAAACCACGGTTATATGGTTTTTCAAGAATTTTTTAGAAACCGCCGATAAATTTAGTGAGACATTTGAGGATATGAAAAAGGACCAACTGGAAATTAAGCATACACTGACTGAAATAAAGAATATTATACAGAGTTCCAACAGCAGACTAGAGGATTGCAAGAATCAAGTCAAAGATTTGAAATATGAACAAGCAAAAAACACCCAACTGGAAAAGCAAAAAGAAAAAAGAATCCAAAAATATCAAGATAGTGTAAGGAGCCTCTGGCAGAACTTCAAGCGTACCAACATCCAAATTATGGGGATTCCAGAAGAAGAGAGAGCAAGATATTGAAAACCTATTTGAAGAAATAATGACAGAAAACTTCCCCTACCTGGTGAAAGAAATAGACTTACAAGTCCAGGAAGCACAGAGAACCCCAAACAAAAGGAATCTAAAGAGGACCACACCAAGACACATCATAATTAAAATGCCAAGAGCAAAAGACAAAGAGAGAATCTTAAAAGCAGCAAGAAAAAAACAGTTTACCTACAAGGAGGTACTCATACAATTGTCAGCTGATTTCTCAACAGAAACTTTGCAGGCCAGAAGGGAGTGGCAAGAAATATTCAAAGTGATGAATACCAAGAACCTATAACCAAGATTAGGTTACCCAGCAAAGCTATCATTCAGAATTGAAGGTCAGATAAAGAGCTTCACAGATAAGAAAAAGCTAAAGGAGTCCATCACCACCAAACCAGTATTATATGAAATGCTGAAAGGTATTCTTTAAGAAGAGGAAGAAGAAGAAAAAGGTAAAGATAAAAATTATGAAAAAACAAATACATATCTATCAACAAGTGAATCTAAAAATCAAGTGAATATAAAATCTGATAAGCAGAATAAACTGGTGAATATAATAGAATCAGGGGCATAGAAAGGGAGTGGACTGACAATTCTTGGGGGGAAAGGGGTGTGGGGTGGCAGGAAGAGCTTGGACAAAAATCGTACACCTATGGATGAGGACGGTGGGGTGGGGGGGAGGTCAGAGAATGGGGTGGGAACTGGGTGGAGGGGAGCTATGGGGGGGGGGAAGAGAAACAACTGTAATAATGTGAACAATATTTAATTTTAAAAAATAAAATAAAGAAATAAAAACATGGTATATATAAAAAAAGCATCGGCCTGCGGACTCAAGGGTCCCGGGTTCGATTCTGGTCAAGGGCATGTACCTTGGTTGCAGGCACATCCCCAGTAGGGAGTGTGCAGGAGGCAGATGATCGATGTTTCTCTCTCATCGCTGTTTCTAACTCTCTATTCCTCTCTGTAAGAAATCAATAAAATATATAGAAAATAAAAATATATTTTATTTTATACACACACACACACACATATATATGTGGTATATGCTACTGGAGGATTTTCAAATTTGGAGAATTTGCAAAAATCTCAGGACCCTTTTGTATATTAAGGATCTGAGCTATTCTATCTGAATTTCACTAAGAACAATTGGGTTGCCTACAATACAACGTTCACAACATTAAATAAGAGCTTTTCTAGAGTACTATTAGCCAAGTTAATTAAGGACTTCTACAGACCAATGGGAGGAGGGGGTAGAAGGATGATCCTAAAAGAAGGCAAAGTAAGTAACATTCCTAGGATCTACCCTTCAAATAAACAGGAAACCTCCAATCAAGTCATCTGAGATATCACTGATCTTGGATTCTGAAGACCCTTGCCTTTTGATGCAAAATTTAATAACTATATAACAACTGTATCATACATTTAAAAGGTGATGGGAACCGATCGTTCTGCCTTTGAGATTAACATCTCTCAAAAGACTGTATCCAATCCCACTGCTATAAACAGTCCCTTACAGCCATATCCTTAAATTGCCATAGCGTACAACTTCTAAATTCTGTTTGGCAATCATTGTATTTAAAAACGTTCTCACCTTTTTGGTCCCCCAGTCCTGGAGGTTTTGTGGTGGATATCATTCCATGTAATGACATTTGACCTTCCTGAAACTCGAGAAACCCCGACTGTGAAAATTAGCTTTTGGGCAAAGGCCTGTTGAAGCAGTGTCAAAACCTCCTTTCCTTCCTCATTAGCAGGCAAGAATGCAGTTTGCTGTATCCCAGAATATGGCATTCCTGGGTTTGGGTGCTCTTTCTGTGTGAAGACAAAACAATGTCACGTGAAAACACTCCTGACTCTAAATTTTACTGTACAGGATAGATGTGTTCATTTGCCGGTAGAGTAAATAAAAAAACAAAAAAAGTGTAGAAATTTTGCTCATATTCCCAATAATTCATATTTCTCCTCTTTCCCTAAATTCATGCTGGGAATACCATCCACCTTAACACATAATCACCACCCACCCTTCCTCTCCCTTAATAGACTCAAAAGGTAAGTTCTAAGTTAACACTGTTAACTTCATCACTACTTAAAGCCTTAGAAATATGACCATAGAATTAAGTCCCTGGGAAATCTACTAATTGGCAACAGCAGTCTCTTTGGCATTGGTAATCCTAGCACACTGGATAGGAACACAGGGATCGCAGAAACACTTACTGTTTGTATGCCTCCTCTCATATCATACGTAATCACGATGGAGCCATAGTTTTCATAACCTGGAAGTGAATCTCTTACATAATTGACAGACATCGTTCCCTCTGGCTGGTTCCCTTTCTGGACACCATAAACAGTCTGGCACAAAGGACAGGTTGACTTATATGTCATGGCTTTCTTGATACAAGGGGTGCAGAATTCGTGCTTGCACTTTGGTAGCACTAACTTGTTATTAATGGGCTCCATACAGATGACACACATATCCTCTTCCTTGTTCATTCCTGATGCCCCAGAACTGGCAGAGCGCTGGGATGTTGGTAAAAATGTTTCTGAATCATTACTATCAATGTCCATGGCTTTTTTATGATCCTCATTGGATTTCTCTCCAGCTAACGGGGACATCCCCCCTGTTTTTAAGACATATTGTTTTGCCTTTGCGATGTGATTTGGCAATCCAATAAAAGTAACTGATCCTTGAGTTAGCACGAAGTCTACACCTGGATGCCTTTTTCTAAGGTTATCAGCAAACTTGATCCCATATAAGTCCTTTCTCTCCTTGGCCAAAGGAACAACCTCTCTCATCAGCTGACAAGAAACATGCTGATAGGCATCAATGAAACTTGCATAAGCATGCACAGACAGATCTACCTCCTTGTCCTTAGGTTCAAATAGAATGCAGGTTTTATCACCTTTCCCCAAAATCTTACTTTGAGTGTTATACTTTTTTTCTATCTCTGATATCTCCTGGAGTAATTCAGCTTCTAAATACTTATAGTGAGCCTTGTCAACCTCAATTCCATTCATCATGTACGCAGGAGGCAATATTTTCACAGGTACCTTGACAAGACTTTCAGAGATTTGGGGGGCAAGAAAATGTCCGGCTGCTGAAATGTCATCTTGGGTCCCAGGGAGAGGTAATTCTCCTTCGTCCTCCTTTATAAAAGGCTTTTTAAGTGGGTGATAAGATCCCCAATTGACTTTATTTGCCCGCTTCTTGTCTGCTAATGCAACACATTCCGCCTCCATATTTCCTATGATTTTCTGAAATTCACTGAAAAAAGCCTCTTTGGCTGCTCTGAGGTCACCTGATTGACTTGAGGTGAAGTATAAAGAGACCGTATTCGGAGAACTCTCCTGGCTTTTTATTTTTACACCAAATCTTTTCTCTATCGAGTTTATTGTTTCAGGGTAGGTATTTTTGAAGTATTCAAATGAAGGCAAGGGAACTGTGTAACAACTGCCTTTTCCTTTTGACTTCATTCTTGGTTCAGAGGGAGAAACACGGCTGTTCTGGTCCTGCTGATGGAGTGGCTCCTTCTCTGTTGTCAACGGGGCTGATTCCTGTTTCTGCTCACTTTTTAGGAGTTGCTCACTCAAGAAGCCATGTATTTTTTCAATATCTCTGAAGTCACCACACACCTTCTCAATTCCATCGGAGCCCTCCATTCTCTTGACATTGGGGCAAAGAGTGGTTATGTGTTCCCTCTGCTCTTTAGAGAACAGGCTACAGTTCAGGTCAGCTGTGACACTATGGAAGATCTGAAAATTTAAAAGGAACAAATGAAATCTTTCAGACATCCAGGTCTACAGTCTCTTCTAAGGAGAATGTCTAAAGACTAGAGAAATAACTACTATGTCCTCCCTTAGATTTGTTCTTTCAAATCCTTTTCACAGAGGATGGAGCACACTATAGCCCAGTCAGAGATGCTCAGCCCTGTCTGCATATTTAGAACCACCTGGGAAGTTAAAAGAGAGAGGAAAAAAACAAAACATAAACCAAGGTCTAGGGCAGGAGTGGGCAAACTTTTTGACTCGAGGGCCACAATGGGTTCTTAAACTGGACCGGAGGGCCAGAACAAAAGCATGGATGGAGTGTTTGTGTGAACTAATATAAATTCAAAGTAAACATCATTACATAAAAGGGTACGGTCTTTTTTTTTTTAGTTTTATTCATTTCAAACAGGCGGATCTGGCCTGCGGGCTGTAGTTTGCCCATGGCTGTTCTAGGGCATATCTCCAGAGATTCTGATGTAAATGTAGAGACTGGACATGAGCATATTTTAAAGGCTCTGTGGACAAACAATCTGGATTCTGCCACTATCTGTTTGATAAAGGGAAGGCACTTTGTCTTTTCAGGCAAGCTGCTGTGGTTCTCACAAGAGTCTGTAAGCCAAGAAGGGACCCATAAATCTGAGGAGGATGTTTTTTCCTCTAACTGTTTTTTCTAGTCTTCGACCCCCCTCCTTTTTTTTTTTTTTTTAACTAAACACCTAAGTGTATGCAGTGTTGCTGAGTCCTCTACACCCTAGCCTTTAGTAGCTCAAGTATAAGGCAAGCACAACAAATTAGGCTAAAAAAAATATAGGCAAATTAAATGGAATAAAAAAAGGAAGATTTCTAATGTTTTGTTCCCCCTCGGGGTCTTTGCACACACTATTTCCTCTGCATGTACCATCTTTCTAGATCTTCCTTCAAAATGTTTACTGAATCCAGTCACTTCTTACACCTTGATTAGAACCAGCTGAAATCCAAGCCATTCTCATCTTGCACTTGGCCTACAGCAACTCCTCCTAACTGGGCTCTGACCTTTCTAGCCCCTTTCTAAAATCAGTTATCCACACAGCAGCCAAAGTGATCCTTTAGAGCAGTGGTTCTCAACCTTCCTAATGCCGCGACCCTTTAATACAGTTTCTCATGCTGTGGTGACTCCTAACGATAAAGTTATTTTCGTTGTTACTTCATAACTGTAATTTTGCTACTGTTATGAATCGTAATGTAAATATCTGATATGCAGGATGTATTTTCACTGTTACACATTGAACATAATTAAAGCACAGTGATTAATCACAAAAACAATATGTAATTACATATGTGTTTTTTTGATGGTCTTAGGTGACCCCTGTGATAGGGTCGATCGACCCCCAAATGGGTTGCGACCCACAGGTTGAGAACCGCTGCTTTAGAGACATAAATCAGATCACTCCACTCCCCTGGCTCAAAACCATCTGATGAATCCCCTAACATTTAAGTGAAAGTCCAAAGTCCTTACTTTCATCCCCAAAAACCTGACTTCTCGTTACCTCTCCAAGTTCCTCTCATATCATTCTCTGCCTTGCTCACTGCCCTCTACCCCACTAGCTTTCCTTCTTGAAGCTTCGGGGCTCATGATATAAGCTCCCATTTTGAGGCCTTTGTTCTTGTGCTCCCCTCTTAGAACATTCTTCCCCCCAATATCCACTTAGCTAGCTCCCTTACTTCATGCATGTCTCTACTCAGATGTTACCTCATTCAAGATGTTTTTCCAGATATCCGAAAGTAATGGTCTTGTCACTGTCATTTACCCTGCTTTATTCTTCTTCCTAGCACTTATCACTGTCAGACATCTATAATAATAAAAGTATAATATGCAAATCGACCAAATGACTGAACAGCAGACCATCAGGACAACCGTACTATGACACACACCGACGCCAGGCCAGCCAAGGTGGGTGCGATGCAATTAGTCTGGGGGCCCCACCATCACCCCATGATCACCCTGCAGGGGGAGACCCAGGCAAAGCAATCAATTTGGGGGATGGGGGAGCTCTGCAATCACCCCAAAGAGGGAGGCTACCCTCTGTACAGCGATTTATTGCAGAGCCCTGGACAGGCGAGCAATTGCATGAAAGTGGGAGGCCCAGGTTACCCGACTAGCAGCACTGTGTTGGGTGGGCAGGGCCTCCCTCTGCAGGGAGATCAATCTGGGGGCACCGCAATCTGGGGACCCCACAGAGGGAGGCCCAGGCCACCGGCCAGCAACTCTGTGGCGCGTGTGCGGGGCCCGCCAGCAATCGCCCGACAGAGGGAGGCCCAGGCCAGCCAAGCAATCACATTCCATGCCTGTTGCCTGCATAGGGTGGCAACTGGTTGCGGGGAGGGAGGAGGCAGCACCGCACAAATGGCAAGCAGTGGCAGCAGCAGAGGAGAGGCCAGCTGCCGGCAGCCAGGGGAAGGAAAGCCCCAAAGGCCCTGATCACTGGCCAGGCCTAGGGACACTACCCAAGGGGTCCCAGATTTCGCAGGCCAGGCTGAGGGAACACCCCCCCCCCCGCGCCCCCCATACACGAATTTCATGCACCGGGCCTCTAGTTTTATTATAAATCAACTAGAGGCCCGGTGCATGAAATTCGAGCACGGGTAGGGTCCCCAAGCCTGCCTGGCGATCAGGCCTGATCAGGGCCTTCTGGCTGCTTGCTGCGGCCTTTGTTCATTCCACACTGCCCCCTGGTGGTCAGCACACATCATAGCAGGCAGTCTAACTTCCGAAGGGACAATTTGCATATTAGCCTTTTATTCTATAGGAAGATTTGTTTACGCTAGGATCTGTATCCCTCACTAGAATGTAAGGTCCTTGAGGGCAGGGTCTGCTATGTAGCTGGCTGTGTCCCCAGCTTCTGTGACAGTGCCTGGCACACAGTAGGCAGTTGATATTGACTTGTCAAATGACTCTTAGAATGGCTAGCTCCTTCTCATTCAAGTCTCAGGCCAAATGTCACCTCAGAGACTTTGTCTCTGACTCCTGGTCAGAAGTAGCAAGACCTCCTTTGTCTTCTTTATTTGGTTTACTTGCTTATTGTCCTTTTATGTTGCACCCCCCCCCCCCACACACACACACAGGGACTTGTTGTCCTCTGGGTCCCAGTGCCTGAAACAGTGCCTGGCTCATAGAAAGTACTCAGCCAATGGTTTTAAGACAATAATGAAACATATGGTGACTGGGGAGAGTTGCAAATACACACCTACCTCCTTTCCATACTCACCTTTTGGACACAGGAATCCACAGAATTAGGAATATGTTCTTCATTTGGATGCTTCTCACCAGACCTTGCCCCTTCTTGTGATTGTGTTTGCACTTGAGACATTCCATTCTTCTCTACTGAATTTTCAGTGCGTTCCAGGAAAATAGTCACAAGTTTGTTGTCAACCGGAATTTGGTGCTCTCCTTTTTCCAACACTCCCTTCTTAGCTTCAGTGGAGACATTAAACACACACATACACAAAAACAAGGGAGTGATGTCAAATAATCTTCTATTCAGGCACCTGTATCCCACCCAAGCACCCTCCCAGTGAGGGCTGCTCCCTACTTGCTGGGAGGGTGTTTATGTTAGGGAATGTGAGGGAACTATTCAAAACTCTCACATGGGCAGCTTCAATTTTCTTGTACAAATGAAAGCTCAAGGATAACAAAACATTGACAATTCGTGACAAGTCATGTCTCTGAAACTGTCTCGGGTTTCCTTTTTCAATCATATGGCATAGTACTCACATAAAGTGGATTAAAAACAAGAGGTAGTCAGCAGTGCAGACTCAGAATTTTGTAAATATACGTGTGTACTGACATTTATAGAAAAAGGCTGGAAGAAATATACCAAAATGTTCACATTGCTTATCTCCAGGTGTTGCTCTTTATTCTTTTCTTTCTCTCTTTTCTATGGTGGGCATATATTATTTTTGTAATCCTCAAACATAAATCAATGGAATAATTACTTAAAACATAAAAGTGGAATATCTAAATGGAGAGGAGCCACAGCCCTATGGGGGATGGCAGGGTGTTAGAGCTGAGAAAGATGAGTCAGGGCCAGGATGCTGGGAGGTGTCAAGGGTAAGGTGCAGTCTGGCCAGATCAGCGACCGGGCACCTCTGGGCGCTATCCTCCAGTGGGCTGGTCGCTTGGCAGCAAGAGACCCCAGTTCCTGCCCCTCCCCCCCCACCTCCCGCCCTTTCCCCTTGTCTGCTCGCTCTGAGTCTGCCTGGAACCCCGTGAGGCCGGCCCCGGGGACGGCCTTTGCACCCCCAGCCCCAGCCCCACGCCTGCGGCTCACCTGCCCGGTCCAAGAACTCCACCCGGAAGGCGCCGGCGCCCAGGTCTCGGACGGTGCACTCCCCGCCGCCCGACTGCCGGCTCTGGAAGTAGCTTTCCAGCTTCCGACGTAAGTTCAGGCCGGGCTCGGACACCCGCACCAGCAGCGGGGAGGGCGGGCTGCGGTTCGAGGAGGCCATGGCTGCCGGCGGGCGTTGGGTGCGCGGTGGCTCTGGGCGGTGCGGGGCCCGGCCTTAGGCGGGGGGTGCGTCCCGCCCCCGCCCCGCCCTGCGGCAAAGTTTCAGTTCGCTTTCCGCGAAATCCCTCCCCGTTCGCGCTCCCGCACAGCCGCTCCTCGCCTTACCTCGCAGCCTTCCCTTCGCGGCCCAGCGCAGTGAGTAGTTCCGTCCCGCGTCCCCCGGGGCGGTGGGGACCGGCGGCCCGCGCCCCGTCCCTCGGGCTTGGGCTCGGGCGCGGGCGGCGGCGAGCGGGCGAAGGGGGTTGGGGCGGGGCGGGGGTCAGGCCGGCCGCGCGAGGGTGAGACTGGTCAGGTGCTGAAGTCAAAGAAAGTTTCTCCTGAGCTTGTGATTCCTCTCCCTGGCTCCCTGGTGGGCCCTTGGGAATCTTGAAATCTGGGCACAACAGTTCACTTGCTTTATAACATAGCACCAGTTACCTCCCTCCAACTTTATCCTTTTAGACTGACTCTCCTCATTCCTTACCTTGACCAACAGTATGAACCCGGTGCCGCCCTGTGCACTTGCGAGTAAAGATGAGCATGCCCTGGGGCCAGTAAAGGGAGGTGGAATTGTGAAGCAAATCTCTTGAAGGCCTCCAAGAGGAAATTGGAAGCAAAGTCTTAAAGAGAGAGGTGGGGGTGGGGGGATGGTGGGTCATGAGTAGGTTTTAGGGTGCATCTGAGGCACTGATGAGCACTGGGGCCTTGGAGGCGATCACATGGGTGAGGGACATGATGGAGGAAGGGGCTAGATCAGTGCTGTCCTTACAAATATCTAATTTTAATTTTTAAAATGTTAGCCATATTTTATAAACAAGTGAAATTAATGTTAATGATGTTATTTAACTCAATATATCCTAAATGTAATCATATATATCCTAAATTAATCAGCATGTAATCAATGTTAAAAACGTTTTTAAAATTTATCTTGATTGTTGAAAGTTATACAGATGGACCCATTGTTTCCTCACTGAACCACTCTAGCCCGTCCCCTCCTCCCCACCAGGCCTTCACCACACCAGTGCCTGTGCCCATGGGTTATGCATATATGCATACAAGTTCTTCGGTTAATCTCTTCCCATCCACCGCCACCTTCCCTCTGAGATTCATCAGTCAGTTCCATGTTTCTATGTCTCTGGATCTATTTTGTTCATGTTTATTTTGTCCTTTAGATTCTACGTGTGAGTGAGATTGTGTGATACTTGTCTTTATGTGACTGGCTTATGAGATATTTTACATCCTTTCTGTCATTCTGAGTCTTTGTGATCCAGTGTTTATCTCACACTTACATCACACCTCAGTTGGGACTAGCCACACTTCAGGAGCTCAAGAGCCGCATGTGGCTAACGGTCCACACTGGGCAGACAATACAGGTCTAGACAGTGAAAGGCATGAAGATCAGTGGGAAGAAACGGAATGGTTGTCAGATGTGCATTTTAGAAAGATGGTGTTGACAACCATGTGGAGGACACTTTTCCAAGCAGGGACGAAGGAAGGCAGAGAAGCCAGAGAGAACGTTTTTGCACATGGCTGGTAAGACTGGGAATGGGTCAATCCTAATGGGAAGCAATTTGGCAATACTAGCAGAATTACAGCTGCATAGACTTTCTGATTCTGCAGTTAGGGGTAGGAGGGAGCCTTTCACACTTCTAAATTTGAACCAGGAAACATAATACCTATCCAAACAATAAAATGTAAAATTAAATATATTTAAATATTTAAAGAGACTGTGTTGACATAGCTCAGGCAAGAGGCCCTGAGGCCCTGAAGTGAAGTGGTCAGTGGGCAAGAAGGATAGGTGCATAAGTGACTTAGGTGTTTAGAGCTAATTGATAGGTTGTTTATGGGACAGAAGAGAAGATTCTAGATTTCTGACTTGAGTGGATAAGTGGTATATCATTGATTGAACTGTGGTGTTTAGGAGAGAAAGCATGGACTTTGGAGGGAGTCGGATAAGGATAGGAAGGTGAATCCAGGCAAAAGGCCTGTAAAGCTAAAGTGAAAGGTACCAAAAGAACCAAGTGAAGGTGGCATAAGAGATGCTCAGAAAGCAGAGTTTTGGGACACAAAGAATGAAATACAGAAGAGAGTCTGTTGAGGTTAATTAACCTCATGGAGGACACTGATGAGCAGAGGAGTACAGGGGGTGAGGCAGGAACCCCCTACAGTGGGCTGAGCGGGCAATTGGATAGAGAATCCATTTCTTCACGTTGCCCATGCAGGGAAAAGAACTCGGTAGGAACCAGTGATGGAAAGTTGGGAAGGCTTTTGTTGCTATTGGTGTTGTTATTAAAATTGAACAGACTGTATTGTGGGCAATATGCTCCTTGTTTCTGATTTCTTTGGAGTTATATACACCCACACACACCCCTCACGTGTATTCCTACGCCATTAAAGCCAGCAGAGAAAGCAAAAGCCCCAGCCAGACTTCCTTCTTTTGTGAAAACAGCAGTGCCCTCTGGAGGCAAAAATGCATCGTGTCCTGGGACTTTAAGATTGGACTGAACTTGCTGTTTTTCCTGACATGGGGGAATAGTGCTCTGATGCTGTAGATAGCTACAGAAATTTTTTTCTGTTGCAAAGGCATTACAAATCATTTCAGAAGCCTATTGGCAACTCTGTGGACAACAAGTGCAGGCTACTGTGTCAGTAAGCATTTTCATTTCCACCTATTAGATAGAAAATCATCAAAATAGTTTTTCTTGAGTTTCTGATTTTCATCCAGATATTCCCATTTCTTGTTTTTTAAAATATATTTTATTGATTTTTTATAGAATGGAAGGGAGAGGGATAGAGAGTTAGAAACATCGATGAGAGAGAAACACCGATCAGCTGCATCCTGCACACCTCCTACTGGGGATGTGCCCACAACCAAGGTACATGCCCTTGACTGGAATCAAACCGGGGACCCTTCAGTTTGCAGGCCAACGCCCTATCCACTGAGCTAAACCAGGCAAGGCTCCCCTTTCTTATTAGATTAAGAATTTATCACAAATTCAGTACACACACCCTTGAGATACATAACTACAACCCTTTCTTCAAACACTCTCCAGGGTTCTTCATGTTCACGTAGAAGGCTGGTTTTTCCTCATTTTTTTTTTTTTTTTTTTTTTTTTTATGCTGCACTCAGTCTTACGACTTGGTATCATTCTCCTCTTCTAATTGTAAAAACCCGTTCCACCCTTCAAGGTCTAGTTCTAGTCTCACCTCCATAAAGCTCTCCCTGCTGTGGCCCGTACGTCTCTTTCCCTTCCCTGAACTGCCATTATAGTTTCAATTGGAACCTCATGGTAAAAAATAGGAGGTAAACAGTAACTATGGCAACAAAACAATAGTGCCAGTGCCTTTTCACTAGTAAAACTAAAACCTACTCATGACCAGAAATCATGTTTAGTTTTCCTATGGTTCATTCTTGCCAAATTCCCTAAGACTCTGGTCTGTGCTTATTTCATCCTTTGTATTCATTCCTAGAAGTGGACCACCATATTTGGGAACAGCAATCTATGCTTGGAAAAGCAAAACATTTGAAGGGTACAAACATTTGAAGACCCCAGGGTCCTAGAGGATGGTGCTTTCTAAGGTAAAAAGTACTTATATATAAACATAGGTGAATTTTGAACTTGATCAGCACATGAATATTTCCTCCCTTAATAGCAAGAAATCTGGGTCTTCAGTTTGGTATCAATAGCCCAATTAAAGTTTCTCCTTGTACCATGTGAGACACAGGGAATCCAGAATATGCTAATCTAATCACCAGAGGCAGCCAGAGGGTGGATGATGTGTGAAAATGGAACCTCAATATCATTTTGATTCTGTCTACTTATTCAGCAATTCTGCTTTTGCTGGATGGGGGGAGGGAGGGAGGAGGATTATGGAGGAAGAAGAAAAACAAAAAAATAGAGAAAAGACACCTCATTTGTTCAACCATAAAATTCTACATTCAGGCTTGTGTCATGAAATAAACAATTGAAAGTCGTCCCTTACTGGTAGATGGGGAGGTGTAGCTGGTGAGGCTCATGTCCCCATGTATTCTGTTCTGTCTAGAAAAACCCACAAGCCTTTGGAAATTGGAGGCCTATCTGAAAGTTTTGGTAATTTGGGCTGTGATCTTTGGGCCTTTGCATGTGTTAATCTCTAACCCTTCATCTCATCCTGAATCAGAAGTGTATTAATTGGCCTCTAGGAAGTGGGGTAGGGTCAATGTTTGCTATGATATTTAGTATTTCAAGTATTTCAGGCGCACAGATTAAACTAATGAACAAACAGGTAGGTGTTCCCCTTCCCCCAAACCCAGGGCTTTTAGCAGAGTATTTGTTGCTTTGTGATAATTAGGCTGTATCTGTTATCAGTAATCTGTAGTTATTCAGTTTCAGTTTTTTTAAAACCACTCTCATTTTTCACAGGGTGCTGGAGCAGCAGCTTACAGTGAGAAATCAGGTAGGATCACCTCACTCTCAGACTTGTTTCAGAAAGTCTTTACTCGTATCTGTCCTCAGTGGATAAAGGGGAATGCAGAAGGAGACTCTCTTCCCTGCAAGTGTTCAGGTGTGTAATTGCAGGAACTGTGGCAACCCAGACCGTGCCTCAGAAGGGGGACTGCTTCAGGGGCAGTGTGCATCAGCAGACACGTTCTCTAAGGGCTTCTATTGATCCCTTTCTTTGCCCATAGGATGTAAGACTCTTCTGACCACAAAAATACTATTGAAAAGAAAACTCTATAAGAGAGGAACATTTAAGAAGAAAACAAAGGGAGTTGAAGTTAAAAAGTATAATAGAAATGGAAAGAAAAGAAGATAAAATTGAGGAACTTTCAGAAAGTAAAAACTAAAATGAAAAATAGAAAACAAAGATAAAATTATAATAGATACAGAGGCAGAGCTGCCTCAAACAGAGTGTCAAACTGCAACGGGAAGGCTGGGGAGGGTTCGGGGGCGGGAGGTAGGGGGGTAAGAGATCAACCAAAGGACTTGTATGCATGCATATAAGCATAACCAATGGACATAAGACACTGGGGGATAGGGGAGGCTAGGGGTCTGTCTTGGGCGGGGGGGAAAAAATGGACACATATGTAATAACCTTTGTAATAAAAAATAAAATTTAAAAAAAAAATAAAAAAATAAAAAAAAAAAAGATAAAATTAGAAGACCAGTTTAAAGGGCCCAATGTTTAATTGATAGTAATTCCAGAAACAAAGAGATCAGGAACCAGAAAACTTAACAATGAAATTATTCAAGAAAACTTCTCCAAACTAAAGGACAGGGGTTTCCAGATGAATGCCTTAGTGCTCAGTTCAATAGGGAAAAAAAGGAACAAGAAGAATAAAAAGAGCAATCTCAGGGTATACCATGAAGAAATTTCAGAAAACACTGAGAACAAAATTTTAGAGGGAAGAAAATAAAAAAAGGAAGAAGAATCAGAATGGTTTCAGATTTCTCAACATCAACACTGGAAGCGTAAAAAAAATGGAGCAAATGTTTTCAAATTTCCAATACAAAGGAATTTCTAACTTTCAATATTGGCAAGAGCCTACTGATCACTGTAGACTATGATTCAGGAGAAAATTCAAGTCTGTCCAAATAAAAGATATTCTTCCATATTTACATGTGTTTGGATATGTTTAAAGTAGCTCTGGAAAGATACATAAGAAGGAATAATATAAAAATTATAAGTGCACATATCCTTGACATAGCAATCCCACTGCTAGGAATTTGTCATACAGATAAAAGTGAGGAGTAATCTATGTGCAAGGTGATTTGTTGCAGTATCATTGTATATTTTGCATTGTATTCCCTTCAAACAAGGCAACTAGCTAGCTAAATGCAGTGGAGGGAGATTCTTTGCTGCATACTTTCATGCCTTTGAATTTCATAGGTGTTATTACCTATTTAAAGGCAAACAGGAGGTCATCCAAGATGGTGGCTTAGGTAAACACCAGAAATTGCTGCCTGGCACAACTACTTCAAAAATACAAAAAGTCAAAACGGACATCATCCAGAACAACAGGAATGCTGGCTGAGTGGAAATTCTACAACTAGAGGACAGAGAAAAGCACACTGAAACTCAGAGGAGGTGCGGAAGTAAAGTGCAGAGGTATGGAGGTGCACGTGGAAAAGGCTGGCAACTGATGACGTGGTTGTCTTTTTCAATTGGGAGGGAGCCTCAAGCTCCCGACTGCTCTGAACTCCAGTTCCGGGCAAGTCTCTGGGGACCCAGACTCATACTGGGAGAAACTGGACTTTCTGGCATCAGTCAGAACTCAAGGGTGACTTTCTTTCAGAGGTGTTTGCAGTGATTACTGGGACACTGAGACCCGGGGCCACATAGGGTAGGACTGAGGATCAGCCATAGCTGTTTGCTCCACCCTGTTGATTCCCTGAGACCCTGACCCACCCAAGTTGTGTGCAGAGGCTTTTGCATATGAAAGGCCTGGCCCTTTGCAATCTGAAAATTACCTTACAAACTGCAGCTGGGTCAGAGAAACCCAGAACTTCCAAAAGAAGGCCCAAGGCCCCACAGCAGCTTGCATTGCTTCACAGCAGGGCCTCATCTGGGCACCTCCAAACCCCAAACAAAGAAGAGAAATCTGCAGATCTCTCCATAGCTCCTGCTGGGTAGCCTCAGGCAGAGGCTAAATTAACACCTCCTTAGCGATCCAAGAGCCAGTGTTCCTATTGGTCAGAGTGGGACCATCCAGATTACAAGTCCCCAGATCCATAAGGGACACACTCAAGGGGCAGACTCAGTGAGCACAAAAGCCCCACTGAAGCAAGTCTACCCCCAGAGGGGTGTCTCCAGCACAGAAGTTGTCCCAGCATAGACACAGCTGATTCTCACAGCCAATTGGCCTGGAGGTCAATTCTTCCCAGTGATACTTACAACAATCAAGGCTTAACTGCAACAATACTGTTCACAAAGCCCACAAAGGGGTGAACCAAGAGTGTCCACCTCAGGTAACTGGGGAGACTGAGCCAGTGGGCCCTATAGGACACCTAGCACAGAAAGCCACTCTCATTACATGGAAGCATAAAAAATGCGGAGACAAAGAAACGGGTCACAGATGACAGAAATGGAAGAAAGCAAACTACTGGATATAGAGTTCAAAACCACACTTATAAGGTTTTCCAAGAATTTTCTAGAAAGCGCCGATTAATTTAGTGAGACCCTCAAGAAATCTAGTGAGACCCTCGAGGATATGAAAAAGGACCAACTAGAAATTAAGCATACACTGACTGAAATAAAGAATATTATACAGAGTTCCAACAGCAGACTAGAGGATCACAAGAATCAAGTCAAAGATCTGGAATTTGAAGAAGCAAAAAACACCCAACCGGAAAAGAAAAAAGAAAAAGGAATCCAAAAATATGAAGATAGTGTAAGGAGCCTCTGGGACAACTTCAAGCGTACCAACATCCAAATTATGGGGATTCCAGAAGAAGAGAGAGCAAGATATTGAAAACCTATTTGAAGAAATAATGACAAAAAACTTCCCCCACCTGGTGAAAGAAATAGACTTACAAGTCCAGGAAGCACAGAGAACCCCAAACAAAAGAAAGCCAAAGAGGACCACACCAAGACACATCATCATTAAAATTCCAAGAGCAAAAGACAAAGAGAGAAACTTAAAAGCAGCAAGAAAATAACAGTCAGTTACCTACAAGGGAGTACCCATACAACTGTCAGCTGATTTCTCAACAGAAACCATGTAGGCCAGAAAGGAGTGGCAAGAAATATTCAAAGTGATGAATAGCAAGAACCTACAACCAAGATTACTTTATCCAGCAACGCTATCATTCAGAATTGAAGGTCAGATAAAGAACTTCTCAGATAAGAAAAAGCTAAAGGAATTCATCACCATCAAACCAGTATTTTATGAAATGCTGAAAGGTATCCTTTAAGAAGAGGAAGAAGAAGAAAAAGGTAAAGATAAAAATTATGAACAACAAATACACATCTATCAACAAGTGAATCTAAAAATAAGGTGAATAAATAATCTGATGAACAGAATAAACTGGTGATTATAATAGAATCAGGGCAATAGAAAGGGAGTTGACTGACTATTCTTGAGGGGGAAAGGGGTGTGGGTGGTCGGGAAGAGCCTGGACAAAAATCATACAGCTATGGATGAGGACAGTGGAGGGGAAGGGAGTATGGGCAGAGGGTGGGGTGGGAACTGGGTGGAGGGGATCTATGGGGGGGGGGGGAAGAGGAACAATTGTAATAATCTGAGCAATAAAGATTTAGTTAAAAAAACAAAAACAAAGGGATAAAACAAACAAACAGACATACACTATCCCTTAATCTTTTAAAGCTTTTGTATAATAATTTTGAAAAGTAATCAATACAGTAAGGAAGACCTTGGAAGATGATATTTGCAATGCATATAACCAGTAAAGAACTAGTAACCAGAAAATATAAACGAACATCTTTGAATCAACAGAAAATGCAAAAATCCCCATAAAAATATGGACAAGACCATGAAAAAGCAATTCACAGAAGAGGAAACTGACATGTTTAATAAACATTTTTTAAAATACTCAGCATCATTAAAACAATAATGATGTATTATTTCACATCTATCAGCTTGAAAAATGTAATGTCTGACAATATAAAGTATTGAAGATGTAGAAGTTTAAATTAGAGCAATTATTTTGAAGAGTAAGTCAGGGTCTGCAAGTGTACTATTGAAAAGGCATAATTAAAAACCCACTGAATAAAATGTAGGAGGAAAGATGTAAGAAATCATAAACTTATAAACTGTAAATAAACGAGTTCCCATATAAAATTTAAATTGAATCTCAAGTTGTATTCAATCTGTAATTTTGCCCTTGGGAGGATGTCTGTTTCTCCTCTGTGGAAGGGTACAAGCTGTTCAGATGATTTGACCCCACCCAAACTCTGTGGGAGCCATTCCCATGAGTGGGCTGTGTGCATTGAAGATGGCTCAGGTACGTGAGTGACTGGGAAGGTAGGGATGAGAGAATTACTTTGGTTTATTTCCTGCCCTCTGTGGTGTGAACACATGCATGCCACCCCCAAACAATGCTCCATATGCTCTTTACTCCTAGTTTCCCAGGGAAGAAGCCACACTGTAGCAGAACAAGAAGATCACAAGCCTCTAATAGAGCTCATCCTTCAAGGCAATACAGTCTCCTCACATCGACCTTCACCAGATAAAACCTGTAAAGTACAGAGCCCTCCTCCTTTCCTCATGCTACTTCATCCTCCCCTCTCCCCCAGCCTTTTAAACATCTACTCCTTCCAACTTTGATCCTTTGCTCCTTTCCCATATTATGGCCCTTTCCTCAGCAATTAGCAAGGCCCATGTTTCCCTTTGCCAAATCTTCACAACCTATGACATTAGTTGGAAGTCGGAGGCATTCCTTCCCTAGCCATGTTAGACTAGAGAGAGGAAGGTGCTGGAAGCGGAATGCCTGGGAATTAAGGAAAGGAAGAGGACATGAAGACATTTTTGCCCTGAAGGAGGCAGTTTATTTCCCCTCCCTCCTATCTTCCGTCCTTTATTACTAGTTATTATTGTTAGTCTCTTACTTTGCCTAATTTATAAATTAAACTTTATCATAGGTACATGTGGATGAAAGGGGCCACATGCTGACCTGACAAGCTCAGGGGAGGCCTGCATGGTAGTCTTGAAAACTCAGATACCTAAAGTAACCACAAAGGATGGTCTGAAATTAAAGTTAACTAAAGCACTTATGGTGGGCAGTTACGTCCTAGGCCGGTATCTTCACTGACAAGGTCAACCTTTACCTTAACTGAGCCTATCTGTCTTTTTGCATCTATTGTTACAGAAAAACCGGACAAGAACCAAACAGCACTCTGAGAGTTTGGAGTTACACTTTATTCACTGCGGCGGGCCTAGGGAAATGAATCCAAATTCTAAGCAAAGCTACAAGCAGAACTTCCTTCTTTATGGAAGAGCCAGCCCTTTGTGCGCTTGCTGGTGGCGGCCTTGAAAACTACACAGTTCTATCAATTAAAAATGCACCTGGCATGGCATTGGGTATATCTAGTCTCTGGCCTACAAGGTCAGACAGCTAATTTATCTCCCCCATTATTCAAGCAGACTAGAAAGCAAGTTACTTTTTCAGAATAAGAGGCTGTCCAAAGAATAGCAGAGAATTCCAAACAGTAGTTTTACAGAATAGGGGTTTTCCTTCACATTCCTCCCCACCTTGTCCCACAAGCTTTTCAGCCTTGTGGTACAACAACCACGGGATATTACGGTGAACAGGGGTGTTGATTGATCGTTTACTACTTCCTGCTGGAAAGGGATGATTTCCAAGGGGTTAACATCCCATTTCTTCCTCTTGGAAAGGTTTGTAGGGAATTCTTCTGGCTTGTAGGACCATTATGAAGTTTAAAAGTATCTAGATGGGATGAGATAAAGCAAGTTAACAGATTTAGAAGACATGCTCCTGTCTAGATCCCCCATTTCTAGATACTCCCCCCCCCCCCCCGCCAATGCAGCCCAGGACTCAGATAACTTCTGTTTTATTTATCTTGTTTCTTTTTTTTGTGTAGGAAGCAGTAATTTTATGTTGCTTCTGTATTTCAGCAAGGGCAGAAGAGTTCTCCTCCTGGGACTAGCCTCGGGTTCCTGCGGCATTTATAAAAAGACAAAATGAGAATTACTAGAAAGAGAAGAACAGTGATTATCCAGAAATACCAGAGCATTTTGCCTTTTAGAGAAGATAAGAAAGAAATTGTAAGGAAGAATTCAGAGTGCTCTCTGAATCCTTTGGAGCAGGTTGATTGGCCAGGTCCATTGTCTTCTTGAGGGTGATCTGCAGTAGGTGTGTCTGGTCAGAGGTCATCCTCCAGTCAGGCTCCTTGCTGTCCTGGGCACAGAAGGAGCTGGGCTTGTGATCTGGCAGAGACAAACTATAACAAATGGTCCAGTGGAAGGGAAGGAAAAAATTTCATCTTTAACAACCTCTATTAAAATAGGATTTTTCTCCTTAAAACTCCTCTATGGTTATCAAAAGTTAAATTAAGACTAATTTATCTACCATATTCAATTTGGTCTGATGTTTGCATAAATACAACAAGAATGGTAACTGACTATCTTTGCTGGAATTTCATGATTGAATCTTAATGTTCCCCGTAGGGCCAGGAAGCCAAGCCATCCAGCTGCCATCAGGCCTGCCTGCAGTATCTGCTGAGTTAGGTGAATCCCTCACCTGTAGCAACTCCACCTGAGCCCACGCTCTCTAGGCTTTAAGGCCCATTTCAGTAGCCCTCCTACTCGTTGCAGCCCAGAGTGAGTGGGGGTTCCACAGGAACGCAGAGGCGTCCTTGTTGCTCTCCTTCTACTTTGACCAACCACCAGTGATGGTAGGGCATGGGCCTGACGCTCCAGCGCCAGTCATCTTCAGGGCTCCCAAGCAGGATACCAGGCTTTTCCCATGGCACTCTTATTGGCTTCAAGTCTTTAGAGTTCAGACAGGTCTCTTTAAAACATGATACTCCAGTCAAAGTTTTCCGTTAATAAAACCACTATTAGGAACCAGTGTTATTGAATCTATGCAAAGAAATGTATTTCCATGATTTATTAAGCATTGCCAAATTCTAGAGGAATTATATAAGGAGAAAAACATACTGACCTGACCTGCTCCAAGATTTCCTGATTTTCCCTGCCAGTCCCTTTTCATGGACTCTTCAGAATAATTTAACCATCTTTAAATGACAAGAAGAAATTTATAATATGTCTATATTCAAATAGATAGTTATAGCTTCCCCTGTAGTAAGGCTCCCCTTACTTGACTTGTTCTCTCAGATCGGACTAAAGGAGCTTTATTTCCTAACAGGGTTTTACATGTCACAGGTCCTCACAGGGTCTGTAATCCTGTAACAGAGGGCTGGTATTTACCACTTCACTACTTCCTTCTGTTCCAAACAGGCCTTCCCCAGTTTCCTACAGTTGAGGTTTGTACCACCCCTGACATGGGCATGGTCACACAGGCCTGCAAGACAGTATACAGGCTGCCAACTGTTAACTGTCTCTTAATAGAGACCAAAACCTGATGGTTATTTTTCTTTGCCCAGTTGGGCACTTGCCCTCTAGGCAGCTACAGCTACATTCAAACCATCAAAGGTTAATATAACATATTAATACAATGAAACATAATATTGGCACCATGGCCGCTTCAGGCAGCTAAACCTTCTGCTACTACACATGAGATACGGTAGGGCTATATAAACATCTTAGGGAGGTGACTAAAGTCTACTCTTGACCTTCCTATATAAGGCAAAATTGTCCTTGTCTCTTTGGAGCCATGTCCATGAAGATGCAGGCATCGTCTAAGTTTATTATACAGTTTTCTGCAGGTTACTGTCAGGGCTGTGCACTGTGGCCAGTTCTTCTTTCTAACTATAAACACAGTCTGTCCAATTTCCTTAATATGTGTCCTGGCACAGGAGAAGGTTGTTTTGCTGTATACAGGTAGCTTAACCCCTATACAACTGGGCTTGGACCTCTGCCTAGCAAACTGCTGTTTATAAGTTCAATATGCAGCCTCCAGTTCTCCTAACCCAATGAGGTTTCAGCCAATCTCTGAGTCAGACTCCTCCTCTCTTGGAGAATTTCAAAGCCCTGATGGCTCCCAGGTCCAGGGAGAGTGCCCTTTTCTTTGCCTTTTTGTTAACCCTGTTTATTAGTTACAGGGCCCTGCTATCCTTGACTTCCCGCCAGTCCCCTTTGTGGCAGAGCAACAACCAGGCCTCTTCCAAGGGAGTGCACTGGAAGGGGATATTAGCCCCTCCTCTTCCAGCAGCAACAGGTACTGAACCCTTTCAGTACATTTGCAAACAGGGAGATTTCGCTAGCTCTATCCGCAGCTTTTATAGATCCCAGGCTTGCTGCTCTATTCCTGGGGCTGTAGGAAGGCTAGTACCAGTCACTGGCTTCTGTTTTAACTGTTGTAGCCAGTAAGCTAAAGGCCCAAGTCTTGTATTGCTTGTTGTAAGTACTCCTTACTCTCTGGGCAATAGAGAGGCAGCTCTAGTGGCAGGTAAATTTCTGCTTTCCCCACTTCTCTTGCTGCTGCTTCTTCTTTCAGGGCCGCAGCAGGCAGCTCAGGCATCCAGCCCCCCTTCTTTGACCTGGCTCTCAGGGGCTGAGTCTGCCTGGCAAACAGTTCTAAATCACCAGGGAAGCTGCAGACTTCAGCTCTGTTTCTCCTCCACTTTTCTCCTGGGAGTTTAGTTGTTTTTAATGTATTAGAATTCTTTATTCTTAGAAACTTTAATCTTTTGATGATTACTAAAAGTGAACAGTCAGCAATTTTAGATTACTATTTATGAACACATTTTAAAGTACTTTTACTCTTAAGATATATCTAGACCTTGAAGTTAGTTGATAACGCACCTGCTAGCAGTCTGCAGCCAGTAACATAACTGCTAACACCCCCCTTCATTGTCTCAGCCCAGGCCCGTTGCTTTCCCTCACAGATTTCTTGCAGACAGAAAGCCTGGAAGCCACCTGAAATTCAGTTACAGATACTTTCAGAATCAGGATGAGGGAGGAAGAGAAAGACCAGGTTATGTCATCTATGAGGATTCTAATAAATAACTGAAAACGGCAAGTCAAATAAAACACATAACCACAAAGACAAAGACAACAGACCACACGAGACACACAATCGGGTTACTGGGGTCTATAGACAGTTAATAATAACTTCAGCCTTAGGTGGCTCCTATTGGACTATGATGTCACAGGCAGGGTCAGGGCCAGTAAATCTCTCCTCCCTGCGGAGCTGTAAGCCCTCTGTGTCTACCAAAGAGATAAGAAAACCATAAATAACAAGTTCTTTGAAATTTACTACTTTGTTAATTTGCTAAGCAAATAGTTAACTTGAAAAGATTTCTCTCTTGCTTTTTTATAAGCAATCTCAGAACTAAGCAATCTTTGAACCTAGCCAGCCTTTATTTTAGCCTTTAAATCTACCCTAGAATTTCAAAATTTCAATTTAATACAGCGAATTTACAACCCAGGTGAGAGCAACTGATAGACAGAAATTTTTGTTAGTGAAGTGGGCTGATTCCTTCTGTAATGGCAAGCAAAAGACTCTGAGAACTGCTAGAGACTCTTGCAGCCCATTGCAGGTCCAGTCCAAATGTTCAGCCAGATGAATTAACAGAATGTAGAATAAATCAAAGTAGCTTTCACTTACACAGACCAGTTAATGAGTAGCCAAACAGATAAAACACTCGTACTCACATTCTCTCAGTAGACTAGCCCAGACTGGAGCTGAGCAAATAAAACAATGCCCAACTCCCAAAATGGGCATGGAGGCACTCCTGGCACCCATGTCCCAGAACAGAATTCTCAACCAACGTCTTGGTGAGAACCTACCGGAGGAGTTAAGACTGCGTCCAGTCCCCCTTCTTGGTAGCAAATTGGCTAGTCCCACACAAACCAACAGCTGTTCACTTAGAGTTTAAACAAATTCCCAAATTCTAAACAAATTCCAAATTCTAAGAAATTACAAATTCCAAATAAATTACAAATTCCAAATAGATTACAAATTCCAAACAAATTCCAAATTCAAAACAAATTCCAAATTTCAAACAAATTCCGAATTCCAAACAAATCCCCAATTCCAAAGGGAGCTCTGTGGCTTCCCAGGAGGTGATCAAGCTCCCCTTCCACTCATTCCGAGTGGGCCAAATGGTAGGGGATTGGGGCCCCTACCTTACCAATTCTGTCAACAGGTCCCAAGATGTGTCTGTCCACACTCTCCAGATGCTGGCCGGGTCCTGGGCTGAGGTCCGGGAGCGCCTGGTGTCCCGCCCCCCCCCCCACACACACATTCAATTCTGCTAAATCAGCAGAGCGGCGCCTCCCGGGGCCTATCTGGCTCCCCCAGTCCTCAAACCCAGTCCACACCGTAGGCCAAGAGGCCACAATGGATGGTTCCCCAGTCTTCCCGAAATGTCAGGGAACCAATAATGTTATAGAAAAACCAGACAAGAACCAATAAGCACTCTGAGAGTTTGGAGTTACACTTTATTCACTGTGGCAGGCCTAGGGAAATGAATCCAAATTCTAAGCAAAGCTACAAGCAGAGCTTCCCTTTTTATGGAAGAGCCAGCCCTTTGTGCGCTTGCTGGTGGCGGCCTTGAAAACTACACAGTTCTATCAATTAAAAATGCACCTGGCATGGCATTGGGTATATCTAGTCTCTGGCCTACAAGGTCAGACAGCTAATTTATCTCCCCTATTATTCAAACAGACTAGAAAGCAAGTTACTTTTTCAGAATAAGAGGCTGTCCAAAGAATAGCAGAGAATTCCAAACAGTAGTTTTACAGAATAGAGGTTTTCCTTCACACTATGATAACATACCCTTGAAAAGTCTGGGTAGCTTGTAACTTCCCTTTTTCTGGAGCCCTTGGGGCACAATCAAATGTGCTGGGCTCCAGGACAGATACCACAAATTCCTTCATTATCATATTAATTGTTCCTGTACCCACCTAAGTATGTGTCCATCATTTTACTTTTTATCTAATCCCAGGGGTTTCCCCTGCTTTGCTTTATCCCACCTCCTTAATCTATCTCCAATGAATTTCATGTAACCCACCTACGTCCCTACTTTGATTGGAATGTATAAATACAAATGTAACCCGCCATTCTCCAGAGCATTATCTCAATTCGTTGAGGTTCTGCTTCCTGGCATATGTCGACAGTTTGGCTCAAATAAACTCACAAAAAGTCTTTACAGGTTTCAATGGGTTTTTTTACATTAACATATGTATAGGGGAAAACATAGTATATATAGGGTTTGGTCCTATCTGCCTTTTTAGGCATTCACTGGGGGTCTTAGAATGTATCCCCCTGCAGATGTGTTTGTGTGTGTCAGGTGGGGAGGCAATATTTGCCTCCCACAATTTACCATCTATAGAGACTCAAGGCTCTTTTCCTTTATCTTGTCACTTCTCTAAAAATTAATTGTTCCTTTGCTAAGAAGCTATATATATAAACTTACATTCTGAGCAAAACTTTGAGTTTCTTATCTCTGGGTACTCCCATATGTGTCATACATTATATACAGGTTAATAAACTTCTGCTTTTGTGTGTGTGTGTTAATCTGTCGTGTCAGTCCAATTTGCAGGGCCCCTTGTGAAAGCCTAAAATGGGTAGAAAAGGAGATTTTTCCTCTTCTACAGCAAAATGTCAAACAGGAATAAGATTTTAGAAGTGTTAGCTAACATCACAACAGTAATCATATTGCAATATATAAATATGTCAAACTAACCCATTGTACACCTTAACTTACACATTATATGTGAATCATAACTCAATTTTTAAAGTTTTTTTTTTTAATATAAGAAGGTAAAATCAACATGTTTAAGGTGAAATGAACCTGTTTCTGAGTATGATGGATTAGCTAGTGACTGACCCATGCTCACACCTCAAGCAACCAAGAAATAGAAGCAAAATAGAGAAATCATCTGTGTAAGGCAGAGGAGAGCTGCTGAATCAACAAGAACTGGAGAGGCTCAGCCTCCACAGAGGACGGAACTTGGGGAGGGAGAGCTGGTTTCTGAGCCACTTTACCCGGGGTCATTTGCTGATTCTGGGCATGGTCCAGGGGCTGATCATTCCGGACCTTGGGCGACCACTGCTGGGAGACTGATGGGTGGAGCTATTGGAGGGGATTTGGGAGGTCTATGAGATTCTGGGGCTTCAAGAGGCTGGAGTTTCAAAATAGAAACAGAAAGCCGCTGAATGAAGAACAGAGTCTTCAGAAATCTTGTGAAACATTAGAATTACTGGATTTACCAGCAGGATTTCTGCTGAAAATCCTGAAGAGACAGGAGTAAAATGGAGGTAGACTGAGCCTTACCAGGGCTGCACTCAGCCTCAACTCAGCCTGGTTCATTATTGGATTCAGGTGACCAGCCTCAATAAAGTATAGTAACCTCCATCTTTGGTAAAAACTGCCGTTTAAAATTTTAACCCTGCTATTCTGGCTTCTGTAAACATTTGCTTCCTTGAATAATAGGGAAAATAAGACTACTCCCCATTCCAGAGAGGCCATAAAATATGCCCCAGACAGAGTTGTCAGTGCGAACACCAGGCCAGGCCTTGAGATACGGTTTTATGGCCCTGTCTCAGCAAACAGGACCTTTTCTCAGAAGGTCCGGAAGTCTCATTCCAAATTTGGAAAACAAAGAGCTGAAAAACATATAAATTGAAAAGACTTCCACCATATTGGGCCCCAGAATTTGAGAAGCAAGAGTTCCTCTGGGCCCGCTAGCAAAAATGAACAGGACTCCAAATAAATTTGGCTTATTAATTAAGGCGTCTTCTGATTTACAATATAACACAATGAGAAAGAAGATGCTTTATAAAATTAAAATGTAATGTAGTTTCAAATTTAAATTAATGTAATTTTTACTTTATATGGGAACGTAAATGAACAAAAATGTCAAACAGTATTCCTGATTCAAAAAGGGTCCTGAGAAGAATTTGTTCTAGCAGTCATTCAAATGCACTGGTAGCCAATTTGAGACCCTTGGCATACAAGAATATCAATAATGGGAATATTAAAAAAGACCTACACTTTTCATCATATTCTCTAAAAGATTTCAGGTGAATTAAATATTAAATACTTAAAAATCAAAAGAATCGCACCCCCACCTATGTGAATAGACTATCACAAGGGGAAATCACTTTTTCACTCTTGATGGAATAGAAATAAAAAAGATGGACAGATTCATGACTTAGATAGTTTTACCCCTGATGCAATGAATACCAACAAAGCTGAGATTTAAAAATTTAGAAGGATGGAGGAAGTGTTTGCATATAAACACAAAAATTCAATAACTTAAAAGTACAAATAATTAAAAGAGTTCACACAAGAAGAAACATGATTTTAAATCATGACTTTTTAAACTTTTGTTCAAACTTGTCAGTAAAATAACTGCAAATTAAACCTACCTGGAAGTTTCATTCTGTACCTAAAAAAGAATTAGAAAAAGTTTTAAAAAGCCTGCAAGGGTCCAGAAAGCACACATGCTCTCATATTAATGATAGCAATGTAAAGGAAGCCAGCCTTTCTGTGGGGAAAAATGGTACTTTATTGAAAAAAAATCATAAATATGCCTAATACCTGACCAAGTAATAAAACTTATCCTGAGGAAATAATGATTAATAAAAAAGTATACATATACAACATTTTTTTTTTTGTGCCAGTAAAACACTGGAAGAAAGCTAAGATCCCAACAGTAAATATAGAAGCTAACTGTGGTGTACCAAAATGATATACTCTAATGATACACTAAACATCATTAAAGTAAAGATGATAAAGGAAATAGAAAACATTTGGTTAAATCACATTACAGGAAAGGAAGAATACCAAATTGTGTGTACACACCCATAACTATAAAAGGACCATGAATATGTAAGGGCAGAGATATAGAGAATGTTTCTAGTTGGACTAAGAGCAACAAAACTTATAGTGAGTTATTCTGTAAAGGTGTTAAAATTATGTTTTTAGAGAATTTAATATTGCTATAATGAGAGCAGGATTTTCTTTTCAGGGCGTAAGGCTGGCTCTATCCTATCCTATCTAATAATAGCCAAACATGGCAATTGACTGTACCTTCGCTATGCCTCCCATTGGCTAATCAGCACGATATGCAACAAAGATGGCAGCTAATTTGCATACTGCAGGCAGGGCAGGACAGCATGAGCCGCCAGTGCTGCCCCATCCAGGCCAGCACCAGAAGCCCCAGAAGCCACCTTATATGGCAGTAACTCTATCAGTAAGCACTCTGAAAGTCAGTGACATAAATGCACCAATTAAAAGACAGATTATGAGGGTGAATAAAAAACAAAACCCACTTTAAATATAAAGACACATATAGATTAAAAGTAAATGAATTAAGCTGCAGCCTGTTTTGCTCAGTGGATAGAGCATTAGCCCATGGACTGAAGGGTCCCAGGTTCTATTCCAGTCAAGGGCATGTACCTCAGTTGCTGGCTTGATCCCCAGTCCCTATCAATGCATGTGCAGGAGGCAACCAACCAATGTGTCTCTCCCTTTCCCTTCACTCTCTCTAAAATTCAATGGAAAAATATCCTTGGGTGAAGATTAACAAAAACAAAGTAAATGGGTTAAGTAACATTAAAGAGATTATAAGAAAAATATACTCTAAATTTTGTTAGTTGTATAATGGTTATGTTTAAATTATTAACACCTAAGAAATTGGGTGAAGGGTACATATAATATGCTGTAGTATTTTATAGTTTTTTTACATATATGAGATTATTTCAAATTAAAATATTAAAAAATTAAAAATTAATAAAATATTAATTGAAATGTATCTGCGTTACATGAAAAATCTCCTAATTGCTTCTAGCATAATTTATTAAATTCTGCTAAAATTTATAAGGGTTCAATTAAAAAATATCTTAATTCTAAATGACATAATAGAAAATATATAATAGTGCAGTTATAAGCACTTATCTGAAAATAAAAATTTAAAGAAGGGATTAGCCAAAGAAAATATATGCATAACTCATGGACACAGATAACAGTATGGTGATGGCCAGAGAGAAGTGGGGGGCAAGAGCTGGGTGGAGGGGGCATAAGGGGGGAAATAGGGACATCCTATATAATAATAATAAAAGGCTAATATGCACATTGACTGAATGGCAGAATGACTGGTTGCTATGATGTGCACTGGCCACCAGGGGGCAGACGCTCAATGCAGGAGCTGCCCCCTGGTGGTCAGTGCACTTCCATATGGGGACTGCCACTCAGCCAGAAGCTGGCTCATGGCTGGCCAGCGCAGTGGTGGTGGCAGGCGCCTCTCCCACCTCGTGGCAGCACTAAGGATGTCCAACTAACGGTTTAGACCTGGTTCCTTCGGGGCCTAAGCCTTTAGTCGGACATCCCCGGAGAGCTCCCTGGCTGCTAGAAGGATGTCTGACTGCAAGCTTAGGCCTGATCCCCCAGGGAGTGGGCCTAGGTCGACAGGTGGACTTCCCCCAAGGGGTCCTGTACTGTGAATGGGAGCAGGCCTGGCTGGGGCACCCCCCCCTGAGTGCACAAATTTTTGTGCACCGGGCCTCTAGTATAATAATAAAAGGCTAATATGCAAATTGTCCCCTTGGGAGTTCGACTGGGAGCTTGATCACTTGCTATGATGTGCACTGACCACCAGGGGGCAGTGTGGAACATGGTGGGCAACCAGTGGTGGAGGTGGGGATGCCAGGAGGCAGGGAACCTGATCGGCCCTGATCACCAGCCAGGCCTAGGGACCCTACCCGTGCACAAATTTTGTGCACCGGGCCTCTAGTAAAAATATAGTTTTTGCTGCCTTCTTAACTGGACAGATGGAAAAATAATGTCGTTTACATTTAGTTATATGAACCTTATTGAATGCTCATTTTCATAAAAAGATAACAAGTTAGAGGTAAACAATGGTCAGAGTGAGTCACTCCACTCTAATGAAATGTTCTGTTGGGGAGAAAAAACAATTTTCCTTCTACCCTTATAAGGTATTGGCTGAGACCCCCTATAATAAAAGACAGATTAACAAAAGAAAAACAAACAGAATTGCATTAACATGTATGCTTGGGAGAGACTCAGGGAGAATGCATAACCACCAGAGGTGGCTTAGAATTCAGATTTAAATACCATCTTAATAGCTGAAGGGACATGGGTTGGGGAATGTAGGTCTCTTAGGGGAGAGTAAAGTATTTTGGGGAAAGATGAATGGGCCTTAGAAGAGTAAGATGAGACACATGATAGTTTGCAATTTGTCTGGGGGTTGTGTTGACTTCTAGTCTCCTCTCCTGTGAAGAGTCAATCTTCCCTGGTTCATGAAACTCCTGGGGAGGGAATTTATGACAACTGAGTTCCTTTTGGGGCTCTGTCTTTAGATAGATAGGGCGAATTCAGAGAAAGCCTTTTCCTGCGTTTGCTGCTCTGTGAGTCCCTTCAGCTCAAAATAATCAATATAGCAAAGCAGCGTATTTGGGGGTGGCATGTCTTGAACTCCTACAGTCATATTGGGGGGTGGCATACTCTACTACCCTTTAGTTCCAACTGAGAGTGTTGGCAAGCAGAAAGGAACTATTAGGTTATAGCCACCTGCCAGAAAGTAATTAGAGAAGTAGGACTACAGTGGGTAGAATTGTGCCCACCAAAAACATGTTGAAGTGCCAACCCCCATACCTGTGTATGCAACTTTTGGAAACTGGGTCTTTACAGATGTCATAAGCTAAAATGAACTCATACTAAGTTTTATTGAGACACAGTCATGCTTATTTGTTTACAGATCTTCTAAGGCTGCATAATGGTGGAAATAATTAAAAATCAATTTGCTCAGGTGTTAAAAAGGGGAGTGATCTTCCCTCCACTCTTCATTTTCACTTTAGAAAACTTGGCAATGAATGGTTCATTTGTTCTCTGCCTCTCTGAGGTGCATATAAATGGTTTTGAAATCTGTAAAAAGCCTTCTGCCGGATTTACAACCCAGGAATGTTTTTTCAAGGACCAGGGAACCATCTCTTTGAAATGCCATCCTCAAGGGAGATGGCACCCCATCTCCCAGTTTCCCTGGGAGGGCAGGAGCCTAACTTCCACTGGCATCTGGCTCCAAGTTGTAACTAGTCCCTGTCCCAGAGACAGGAGACACTTCGTTTGAATGAAGCAATTAGCTAACCCAGATGGACACCCCAATTACCAGGTGAATTTAGGATGAACAATGTGTGACAAATGGTGTTGTCAAGTCCTCTTACTTGAGGACTAGTTATCATTTGCCTTGAGAACATGTGTAGTGGATTGTATCTGCCTGGGTATATACAAAGCTGAGATTTCTTTCTGTCTTTGCAATCCCTTTAGTGGCTTGCCTGTGATGAGTATCACACTCAGGCTTAATGCTTAATCAATAATAAAACTATTTTTTTTCCTTTCTCCTTTATGGAGAGGTTTTCTGGGCTGGCAGAAGTTTTGTTTTTTAATTATATTGCCCCAGCAGTTGTTTCTGGTCTATGAAGGCAGAAATTGAGTACAGTGGGGCCTTGACTTAGGAGTGTCCCGACTAACGAGTTTTTTTGAGATACCAGCTGTCTCTCAGCCAATTTTTTGCATTGAGTTGATAGAGTAATTTGAGTTAACGAGCTCCTTAATGAGCTCGGTCTCGGAATGAATTAAACTCGTAAGTCAAGGCCCCACTGTAATTGTAACAGAGACCGTATAAATCAGTGGTACTCAACCTTGGCTGCACATTAGAATCACCTGGGAATCTTTTTAAAATCCTGATTTCTGGGCCTCATCCTCCCGAAATTCTGTTTCTTTGTTATGGGGGGCGATGGGGTGGGTGGCACAACATTACTTACAAAGAAACAGAATTTCTGGAGGATAAGGCCCAGAAATCAGGATTTTAAAAAGATTCCCAGGTGATTCTAATGTGCAGCCAAGGTTGAGAACCACTGGTATAAATGGTCTAAAATCTTTATTATCTGGCTCTTTATAGAAAAAGGCTGCAGCTGACTCCTGGTCTATGTGTGTGGGCAAGAAAAGCTAAGTTAGTCAGTATAGCAAAGTCAGAGGAATTTGGGGTAGGGTCCTGGGAACATGGGGAAGGTAAAGAGGAGGAGGTGGATCTTAGGGCAACGGGGTGCAAACAAACCCAAATGTCTAGAGGGGCCGGAAGTTAAAGTAAATGAGTGCAGTGGGCCAAATGGAAATTTTAGTGAATAGAAGCCAGGAGTCAGCTGGTCCTGGCTCCACCTGATCGCTGATATGTGAGGAAGTAAACCAGCCAAATATTGGCAAACCATCTGACTATTTTCCCAAGAGAAGCTGGAAATCTCACACTGTTAAAATATGACCATCTAATTCAAATTTGAAAAGCAGGTCTCAAGACAGGCTTCAGTTGGTGATCACCAAGTTTAACTTCTGGTCTAGAGAGTGGGGAGGACCTCTCATATTAAAATGGGATGAGCAGGATGTTTAGAGAGTGCCCTGGAGGAAATGGTTCGGGTGGGAAATGGCTGATAAATTCCTAGCAATATTTATGTGTGACCTGGGAGTTGATTCCAACACTGAGATGTAATTAGTGAATATGTTAGTGATGATTTGAAGAGAAAAAAAGGGGGTGGTGTCTGTAGCATAAAAGCAGGGTGGAAACAGGAGCCAAGAAGCCTATTTCAATGTGGACTTTCTCTGGAAAAAATAGTCCCCCTGAAAAGAGATATATTGGAGAGGGCTATGGACCTTCCCACAGTGCACTGGACGGGAATGTGGGCTCTTTTATGTGGATACTAGAGGCCTGGTGCACGAAATTCGTGCACAGGGGCAGGGCGTGGGGGGGGGGGGTCCATCTGCCTGGCCTGCACCGTCTTGCAATTCAGGACCTTTCAGACATCCCTCTCACAATCCAGGACTGCTGGCTCCTAACTGCTCGCCTGCCTGCCTGATCACCCCTAAAACTCAAGCTTCTTCTTTTTCTATTTTTAATATTTATATTTCTTTCGTATATCTTATTTTAAATGTCAAGCTTCTAGAGAACATGAAGTATTTAACATTATTCCATATTCCTTACAGAGAGCTAAGCATGGTAAACACAGCAAATACTAAATACTTACGGGCTTCTATACAAACATTTTCCAACCAGGAATGTTTTAATAGGCAGTCTCCAAAAACTTGAACTGGAAAACCTAAAAGTAGAGTGCTCAGATTTCAGGCATCAGGTGCTATTAGCAGGATTTCTATCCCATTTAAACTTTAATTCTTAGCTCTCAACAGTCTGGACAAACTGCCCTTCACTGTCCCAAAGTTTCTTATTTGTCACTATCTCATGTTCCTTTTTTTTTTGAGTTCAATATTTTATATCCACATCAGTATCAAGGTACCATACAAATTCCACCTGCCAGCCTAGCCAGGTAGGTGCGGGGGGCATCCATGGCAGCATAGAAAATCGGGGTTCTTGTCCCAAAAGAGGAGAAAATGGGTTTATAGTCAAGGAAACAAAATCAGAACCCAACATGATCAAGGAGAAGCCTTGAAACTGCATCGAGCAGAGATGCTGTGGGCAGCAGTGCATCTCAGCTGGTGCAGCAGTACCTGCAGCAGTCTTGGTTCCTGGGAAGCCTGGGGTCAGACAGGGCCCAGCTCTTTTTTTTTTTTTTCTAGTATAACATTTTATTTTATTTTTTTTAAATTTTATTACAAAAGGTATTACATATGTGTCCATTTTTTCCCCCCGCCCAAGACAGTCCCCTAGCCTCCCCTATCCCCCAGTGTCTTATGTCCATTGGTTATGCTTATATGCATGCATACAAGTCCTTTGGTTGATCTCTTACCCCCCACCTCCCACCCCCCAACCCTCCCTGGCCTTCCCGCTGCAGTTTGACACTCTGTTTGAGGCAGCTCTGCCTCTGTATCTATTATTGTTCAAAAGTTTATAATGGTCTCAATTATCCATGAATGAGTGAGATCATGTGGTATTTTTCCTTCATTGACTGGCTTATTTCACTTAGCATAATGCTCTCCAGTTCCATCCATGCCGTTGCAAATGGTAAGAGTTCCTTCCTTTTTAGAGCAGCATAGTATTCCATCGTGTAGATGTACCACAGTTTTCTAATCCATTCATCTACTGATGAGGGCCCAGCTCTTGAGGTTATTTTTAATAATTTTGCTTTAGAAGAGGAGGGCTTCTGGGCAGCAGCTCCATGTGGGGGTAACCAGTGGGAATTTCACTTCAGGGTTTGGAGGGGAAGTTGGGTCTGTGGGGCTGGGGCGGGGGCGGGGGTGGGGGCGGGACCCACCCGGGGAGGGACCCACCCGGCCCCAAATGTCACAGCTGAGGTTCTTGGAAGTGGCCCAGCAAAGTTCCTTCCTGCCTTCTTCCTGCCCTGATCCCAGGTCTATGGCTTAAAAATCAGGGCACCAGGCTGGGGCTGAGCACCCCAGGGGCCTTTGTAAACATGGCAGGTACAGGCAGGGGGACCTTGGGGGAACTGTAGGAACTGGTGGGGGCAGCCAGAGCCAGGGGAGGGCAGTACCCATAGGGAAAGGGGGCATGCGGTGGAGGAGGTATGCTCCTCTAACAGAGACTTAGAGGTACAGAGACCAAGAGAGACAGAGAGGACAGAGATGGGGATAGAAAGAGTGACAGGAAGAGAGAGACTCAGAGAAAGCAAGAGAGAGATTGAGACAGAGAAAGATTCACAAAGAAGAGAGACAGACAGACCGGCTTGGGGCGGGGCGGAGGGGTGGGGGGAGGCCGGGCTTGCACGGGATGTGCCAGTGGGATGGTAAGTGCATCCTTGTGTTGCACGAGAGAGGTGTGCCGGTCATGCAGCACCAGCTCCTTCAGAGACACGTACAGGTTGCAGGGCCACGCAAAACCCAAGCTAGTGGCCGAGCGGTAGATAACACAGTGCTTGGTATCACAGTCCACCACCACAGAGCAGGCATAGCAGCCCCACTGGCTGCTCTCACGGATAAGGAATGTACCATCCCGCTTGCTGTTCAGCATTTCCTCAGACGTGTGCGGTTGATCTTGCCCACATACCAGGTTCATTCCTCATGGTGGGGGAGGTCATCCTCAACCTCCATCAGTGCATACTGGTCTTCAGTCTCAGTTTTGATTCCCAACACTCGGTGATTTTCTTCTGCCAGGCGCCTTTCTGGATGAGCCATACCAGGTACTGGTCTTGGATCTTGTGCAGCTGCATGAGGTCTGGCTTCAGGCTATTCATGCACTTATCTCAGTGTCCACAGATCCTGTTCCAGCTTCGTGCGGCTCTCGTGGATCTCAGCGATGCAAGACTTGAGCTGTTCTGAGTTCAGCAGGATCCGCTGCATCTCTTTTTTATTGCCCTCACGCCAGAAGCGCTCCAGGTACTCCTGGCTGCACTTCTCTTGAGTCTGGCCCTGCTCTTGGAAGATCTTGATGGTTTCATTGAAGGCTTCCATTGTGGTGCGCTTCATCTGCAGTTCCTGGGAGGTGCATGTGTACTCCTCCTAGAGCTGGTCATACTTGCGGCTCTTGTCCTCAGCTTCAAACCAAGGTAACAAACAAATAATTTCCACCAGAAGTCACATCCAAATACTGTGAGACTGAGGACTATAGGGCTGACTATGTACATGCTAAGTAACAGGCTCACATTCTGGCCCTAGGCACCCAGGCATCCTCCACAATCCCACAATCCTCTGGTTGCATACTTCCGCTTCTTCTAGCTCCTTAAGTGGTGTTTCCTTCAGTCGCGTTGCAACGTCCAGGGCCTCTAGTTGGAGAGGATTTTTCTGTTCTTTGATGTTGGAACTATTGGAATCAGCGAAGTTTTGGGAGTATTGCCGCTGCCATGAACATGTCAGTCCCAAGTGCACTCATGAAACAACTGCCCATGCAGTCCACTGGTTCACAATGAGAAAGGTACTGTGCTGAGCCATTTTCCAACTGGATCTTCCTCTTCCCCAGCACACTCCAAACCTACACCAGGCTGACGATCCCAACCCCACAGACCCTTAAGACCTTCCCCCCTATTTCTTTGATGTTCCCCCACCAAACTCGCACCCTATCACGTTGTCTAGGGGGGCCCCTAACGGCTCCCAGTTCAATCCACCGTCCATTCGTTTAAGACATGATGGACCCTGACTCTTTATATATTAGGATTAGTGGAGAATAATTCACACAGGATAGTGAACTTGGGGACTTAGAATAATGAGTAGCCTATAACAAGCCCTCAATACATTTTGGCTTTTGTAATTAGCTATTGTTTTCTGGAATACATCTGGAGACACAGATCCCTTGGCCAGGATGCACACTTGCCAAGAAAGAAACAAAGGAAGCTCAGCCACTTTCCAGCTCTAAAGGAAAAGGTTTGGTAACATGTGGTGGTTTTAAAACACGTCTGCAAACTCTTAAACACTCCTCCCAAGAAGTGGTCTAATTCTCCTCTCCTTGAATGTGGGCTGAACTTAGTGACTTGCTTCTAATGAATAACATATTGGAGAAAAGACACATAACTTCTGAGGGCTAATTCACAAAAAATGATCCAGCTTTGCTGCCGGGAGCCGGTCCATCCTTGCTGTTTCTAGGGACCTGGTATATATGGCATACTGTTCTTAATATATTTGATCACCTTCTTGGCACTATGTATTTTAACCAAGGTCACCTCTCCAAGAAAGGTTGTTTCCCCAGGTAGGGATTTTCCCCTGAAGTTAGGGAGGGAATAAAACCTCTTAAGTGCCAGGCGGGTAATTAATCACTTTAACTATGAACAATCATGCTTAAGCTACATAATCTTTACTCCCTGGAATGGAGATAAGAAACGCCCTAACCTTTGGAATAGAGATTGATAGGATTAGAATCCACTGGTATAAATACAGATGTAACAAGACAGAGAGAGTCAGAACCTAGAGAGGCAGACCGAGAGACAGACCCGAGACACAGAACTCAGAACCTACAGACAGAACTTAAGAGGCAGAACTTAAGAGACAGAACTTAGGAGACAGAACTTACACGGAACTTAGAAGACAGAACCTGGCTGGAGATCCTAACCAGAACTTCACTGGAGATCCTGACCAGAACTTGGCTAGAGGAACCTGGCTATGATGATCACCCGATGGCTGCCTCCGTGTCAAGAGAACCTGACTAGAACTTGGACAGAACCTGGCTGGAGAACCTAGCGAGGGAACATGGCTACAGAACCTGGCTGGAGATCCTGACAAGAGAACCCAACTATGCTGATGAACTGAACACTGCCTCTGTGCCATTCATTCCTTCTTCGCCGACTCCGTCCACCCTTTGGGGACCCCTGGACCTGCTGGGGTTGGACCCCGGCACTTTGCTCTCTGAATCAATCTCTCTCTCTCTCTCTCTCTCTCTCTCTCTCTCTCTCTCTCCATCCCTTAGGAACTGAGCTGCCATGTTAGAAGTTCAGCTACCCTGAAGCTGCCATGCTGGAAGACCATGTGGTGAGCCCACGTGCTGATAGAGATGCCAGAGGAGCCCCGGCTGTTCCAGCTACCCGCCCCCGCCTCCTGCTGCTTGAGTTTTCCCAGTCTAGGCACCAGATGCATGTGAGTAAAATAGCCCTTGAGATGACTCCAGTCTCAGCCACGATCGGACCACAAACACTTGAGGGAGATTGCCTAGATGAGCCCAGTTAAGCCCCCAAATCTTGAGAGATAATATGGTAATGAGTGATCGTTGTCTTATACTACTAAATTTTGGGGAGGGTTGTTAAGAAGTAAAAGATAAGCTGGAATAATGTATTCAGCTCCTCCTATGTCAAGAATTTTTTTTAAAAAAAGTTAGGTACATTGCCTGATATAAAAAGAAAGCATGGTGAAATTTCTTTATGTCCACGCCTTTATTTCATTGACAGATTTTGGGATTTAGGGGAGAAATTGATATGTAGGGTGGAGATTTTATTTCTTTATCATATTTGGACATATGACTGATCTATGGAAACAGAAAAAAAAATCACCTCTTCCACACATCAAAGGCTTCTAGAATATAAGGGCTTGAGATATCCACCTTGTTGTATGTAGAATAACTCACAAGTTTGTGCTTTCTGACTGGCGATAGATAAACATCCACATGTCAAGGGCATGTACCTTGGTTGCAGGCACATCCCCAGTGGGGAGTGTGCAGGAGGCAGCTGATCGATGTTTCTCTCTCATATCGATGTTTCTAACTCTCTATCCCTCTCCCTTCCTCTCTGTAAGAAATCAATAAAATATATTTAAAACACACACACAAAACAACACATCCACATACCCTGAATTTGAGACTGCAGGAGGAAGGACATGGCTCATTTCTTCAGAAGGTGCTCTGGCTGGGCTGTGAACACACATGGATTGAGCAGATGGCATCAGGTCTCAATCACTGATGCTGTAAAATGTCATACCCAGTTATGTCAGGGGCTGGCTTCTCCAGGGATCAGATGCTGACCTGAAATGTGATGTGCAGGGCGTTTAGGGAGCACCCTTGAACAGCTGAGTCAACAAGCCCTTCCTTAAAGGGGACTCTGTGTGGTGCATCATTGTGGCCAACAGAAGTTGCCAAGTATTTCAGAAGAGATGAAAACTGGCTGAGTATGGATCGTCCATTTTGCTTCAAAGTATGACTTTGGAGAACAAATCTCTGGATTCCAACCAGGGTGATGATTTTCAAGTGGAACTGACTGAGCTGTGAGAAAAGGAGACTCAGAAAGCTATCGCTTCCCTGGAGTTTTAGGGATGATTTTATGAACCCCTGAGTTCTGAAATTTCTGGCTATGTGGCCAAATTCTGGGAAAAGTGTTTGTCAACTCAGATCTATGAATCTATTTTAGTTTCTGGTGTTTGGATTTGAACACATTTTTCACTGCTCACTGGACTTGAGGAAAAGATTTTTGAAGTAAAATTAGTAAGGACACAGGATGTAATAAAAACATATGTGGATGTTGTATTGTTAAAAGCCACTTTTCTTGTACCCTATGACAACATCCCCAAAACAGAAAAGAAAAAGGATTTCTCCCTAAGTGTCTCTATTTATGAAAGAAGAAAGTAACAGTGTTACATGGGCATCCCTAAACCAATCCCACTAGAAGGGAATGAGTTGACTAAAACTGGCTTAGCCCAACCATTAGTCAAATGTGGTCTTGAGAAGGTATCTGTTTACCTAAGTACTTTGCTCTCAGTATCTAAACAAAGTTAATCCTACCAGATCTGAGGCCCTGAACCTAACTGTCCCCTATATCTGGGCTCCTGAGCATTAAAGAGAAAAAACCAACATGGTATAGAAAAATGTTAGTTACATGCAAACAAGTGGTTAGAATAAGATGGAACTTGGAGACATTGTAGAAAATAGGTCTACCTTTCATCTACCTTTCATCTAGCGTCAGTATTCCACTTTTGTGTGGAAATTACCGAAAAATCGGTAAAGTGGTCTGGTAGGGTTAAGTTCTCCTAACGAGGAAGAAGAGACTGCCTTTGAGTAAGTAACCAACCTACTCAAAGTGTCCGTCACATTTAGCAAGGATTAACCAACTCAAAGTGGTCATAGCAATATTAATACAAGACAAAATGGACCTTAAGACAATGAGAATGAATAAAGGAGAAAGAGTGTTACTCATTAATGACAGAAAGGAACAATTTACTTGGATGATATAAAAATTATGAATCATAACACAGTTTTAAATTAAGCAAAAGCACAAGAAGATAAATTAACTAAAAAGTGGTGAAATTATAGTAGTCCCCCCTTACCCACAGTTTTACTTTCCATAGTAAATTTCCATTACCACAGTTAGAAAATATTAAATTTCCCCAACCATCAATATCATCTGCTCCTGACATCCAACCATCAACATTGTCATGGCTCAATGATCCAGGACCACCAGAAGCAGATGATCCTCCTTCTGATGTATCATCAGAATATATCGTTCACCTCACTTCATCTCATCACATAGGCATTTTATCATCTCACATCATCACAAGAAGAATAGTGAATATATAGTACAATAATATATTTTGAGAGTGACCACAATCACATAACTTATTATACTATCCTATATAATAAAAGGGTAATGTGCAAATTGATTGAATGGCAGAATGACCAGTCGCTATGATGCACACTGACTACCAGGGGACAGATGCTCAACAGAGGAGCTGCCCTCTGGTGGTCAGCGTTCTCCCAAAGGGGGAGCACTGCTCAGCCACAAGCTGGGCTGAGGGATGGTGAGACTCTCCCGCCTCTGTGGCAGTGCTAAGAATGCAGGCCTAAGCCCTCAGTCAGAATTCCTTAGACATCAGTCAGACAGCCCCTGAGGGCTCCCAGACTATGAATGTCATGCACCAGGCCTCTAGTTTACACTAATAAAAGAGAACGATGAGAATTAACTATCACTCCGTCACCCCACCACTCTGTTACACCCACAAGCCACGCACACCGGCCAATCAGGAGCAAGTATGCAAATTAACCCAACTAAGATGGCGGCGGCCATGGAGCTAGAGCAAGCAGGAGGCTTGGGTTGCCCCTAGAGATGGAGGAAGCCAAGCTTCCTGCCTACCCTGGCTGGCCCTGGGCTCCGCTCAAGGCTACAAAGTTTCAATTATAGAAGATAAATAAATCCCAGATACCTGCTTCCAGCTGGACCTGGGCTCTGCTCAAGCCTGCAAAGTTTCAATTACCGTATTTGCCGGCGTATAAGACGATTTTTTGGCCCTGAAAAATATGCCTCCAAGTGGGGGGTCGTCTTATACGCCAGGTACACTTCAGATAGACTGCCCATAGTGCTTGCCCCGTGCCATAGTGGCCTCCCGATGCCCGCCCACTTCATTCCACATACCGTTCAGGCATCAGCAGCGCTGCTGGGTGTATGCTCGGCTGTTATGCAATTTTGCTGTTATGCGATTTTACCACACTCGCAAAATCGCACACAGCCGACCATACACCCAGTATGATAGCGCAAAATCGCGAATCGCGATACCATACTGGGTGTATGGTTGGCTGTGTGCGATTTTGCGAGGGTGGTAAATTCGGGTTACCGTATATTTCTTTACATATGCATTGAAGATTCGCGATTTTGCGCTATCATGGTGCCTGTTAGAATGTTGAAGAGCTCGCACTTGCGCACTAGTGAGGTCCCAGGGAGATGCTGATGCAAGGGTGGACCAGACTGCTATAGTGACAGGGCGGGCAAACAGGGAGCAGGGACCAATCAAATCAGGCTTTGTATACAGCCAACAGCCAACCACAATACTGCCCCATTGTACAGTACAGCGTAGAAAATGTTGACCAGTCAAACCCCTATCATCCCTATCATGGCACCAAGATGTCGTTGATGAACTTTTCATATCAGATGATGAAGAGGAGTTTGAAGGCTTTTAAGGTGAAACTGTCACGCCAGCAAACTTGCTAGGGACTTGCTCTCTCCCTCTATTTGTTATCTTACTTCTATCATTGACAGTCCCTCTAGGTTGTGGGCTGCTTGCCTGTGTTCCTGAGAAGCATCTACGGTACCAGTCTATAGAGTGTGTTTTCTTTAGTGAATTACCGGTATGTTTACCGGTAATAAACTTGCACTGTTTTATGTATATGTTTGATTACATACAGCCTTGTGACAGTTTTCCTGCATGTCATAAGCATTTGAATATAAATTAAAATGTTAAAATCAAATCTGATATTGTTTTACCTTTTATTTGGTGTGTGGAAGGTGTGCGGAAGAGGGGGTAGTCTTATACGGCGAGTATATAACAAACTCTGTATTTTGAGTGGAAATGTTAGGGGGTCGTCTTATACGCCCAGTCGTCTTATACGCCGGCAAATACGGTATAGAAGATAAATAAATCCCCCCAAAAAAACAAAGGAAGAATAAAAGGAGAGTCTGGGAGCTTGGGTCGCTGGGGTGTGTGGCCAGCCTGAAAATGGCCATCAGCCCCTCACCCAGGCTGGCCAGGCATCCCAGTGGGGACCCCCACCCCACCCTGAAGGGGGTGTGGCCAGTCTGAAAACAGCCCTCAGCCTCTCACCCAGGCTGGCCACACCCCCATGGGGTGAAGGTCCCCACTGGAGGCCTCGACCAGCCTGCAAACAGCCATCAGCCCCTCACCCATGTTGGCCAGGCACCCCAGAGGATGCCCACCTTGATCCGGGACACCTTTCAGGGCAAACCAGCCAGCTCCCACCTGTGCACCAGGCCTCTATCCTATATAATCCTATATAATAAAAGGGTAATATGCAAATTGACCGTTCTAATAGCAGAACGACTGGGAATGATTGGTCACTATGACATACACTGACCACCAGGGGGCAGACACTCAATGCATGAGCTACTCCCTGGTGGTCAGTGCACTCCCACAGGGGGGGCTCTGCTCAGCCACAAGCCAGGCTGATGGCTGCCAGCACAGTGATGATGGCGGGAGCCTCTTCCCCCTCCTCAGCAGTGCTAAGGATGTCCAACTGCAGCTTAGGCCTGCTCCCTGCTGGCAAGTGGACATCCCCTGAGGCCTGCCGGGCTGCCAGAGGGATGTCTGGCTGCCAGCTTAGGCCCATTCCCCCAGGGAGCAGGCCTAAGCCAGCAGGTGGACATCCCCCAAGGGGTCCCAGACTGTGAGAGGGCACAGGCTTGGCTCAGGGACACCCCCCCCCCCGAGTGGGCACAAATTTTTGTGTACTGGGCCTCTAGTATTATTATAATTGTTCTATTTTATTATTAACTAGTGTTAATCTCTTAGTGTGACTAACTTACAAATTAAGCTTTATCATAGGTATGTACATATAGGGAAAACATAGTATATATAAGGTTCTTTACAATCTGCAGTTTTAGGCATCCACTGAGGGGAGGCAGGGTCTTGGAATGTATCCTGTGAAAATAATGAGGGACTATTGTACAAAGATAAATTAACAAATCATGCACCATATATTAGACTCCATACCCTCACTACCACAGCTTTGTTATTTGGACCACATAAATATGAATGGTTAACTTGGCCTAAGGGTAGAACTGGATTCAAATATAGGAGACAGAAATATTCCCTGCTATGAGGAAGAGGAAACTGTTAAGTAGGAGAGATGAGGCAAGGGCAAGGCCTGTGAGGGACACTGCTGTGAACTCTCAACAGCTCTAGCAGCTGGACAATGGGTTTATTTGCCTGAAGAAGAGATCTGGGCAGAGCATCACTATGTAAGTATAGCATCCTGCTGAGCTCTGGAGCAAGATTGCCTGAGTTTATATCTCAGCCTGATCAGTCACTAGCTGTGTAACCTCAGGGAAAGATTTTTAACCTTTTTGTGCTTCAGTTTCTTCATAGTAAAATGGAATTAATATTAATTCTCTTATACATTTGTTGTGAGTATTAGTTATTACACTTTATCATTTTTTTTACTACATTTGTCCATGTTTTATGATTTTCAAGGACATTTATTTCTTCCAGGATAGATTTTTCAAAAGTTATGAATACATTAATGAATGTTTGTCTTGGTAACTGATTGGCTGTAGAAATGAAGGGAAGCAATCAATTTTAAAATCTACCCTAAAAGTTTGAAAGGTGCTCGCGATCTATGTGGCTGTCAGGACCCAGTCTCAGGGGGTTTGCAGTTTGAAAGGTGCTTGTGATCTACGTGGGGGCCAGGACCCGGTCTCATGGGGTTTGCAGTTTGAAAGGTGCTTGTGATCTACATGGAGGCCAGAACCCGGTTTCAGGGGGTTTTACCCACGCAGTTTGAAAGGTGCTCGGGATCTACATGGCGGCCAGGACCCGGTCTCACTCAGGGGGTTTGACCTGCGCAGTTTGAAAGGTGCTTGCGATCTACGTGGCAGTCAGGACCCGGTCTCATGGGGTTTGCAGTCTGAAAGGTGCTCATGATCTACTTAGGGGTTAATGCCGCTTCTTCCCTGCCCCGCACAGCTTCTCCTTCACGGCTGCGGCTGCGGGGTGGGCAAAGGTGGCCCAGGTTCTTCAATCAGGGCTGGGGGTCAGGCGAAGGCCCCCAGTTCTCCAATCATGGCTGGGGGGCGGGGCAAAGGCCCCCTGGTTCTTGCCTGCCTCCTGGGTTTCCAATCACCGTCAGCGGCAGGCGGCTTCTCCCATCCTTTCCCTTTCTGCCTCCCATCATTGCGTCTACATATGCAAATTAACCGCTATCTTTGTTGGCAGTTAATTTGCATATCACCCTGATTAGCCAATGGGAAGCATAGCGGAGGTACTGTTAATTACCCTTTTTGTCTTCTATTAGATAGGATACACATTTGCTCTTTAGCAATGTATACAGGCATATCAAAGGTAAAGTTTGGTAAACAGTAAAAGGATTATCAGGTTAGGGAATTGCCCTCAGCCACCACTATCTCAACAGATGAGGTTCTTAGCATCAGCCCTGCTAATGCCCAAGGTCTATCAGCCTTCTGTGTTCCTTGGTGCACTCTCATGATAGTTTCAGCAGAGGGGCTTCCCGCATTCCCCCTTTTTGTTTGTAAATCTTGAAAAGTGTATGCCATCTGTAGGGCTTGAGTCCTTTTAAGACTCTTCATTCCGCATCTGCAGACTAGAAATAAACATATAAGAACAAGAATGAGACATACAATAGTGGTTATGCTAAGAGGCAGATGTAAGGAGATCCAGTGAAAAGGATTAAATTCTTTCATGTCCTTTTTCAATTGCTGCCAGGCTTCTAAAGAACTAGTTTGTAAGTTTGCCTGGGATAATTATACAATATGCTGTTGCAATTCTAAAATATCAAGGGTTGTGTTACCTTTACCCCAAGCACCAAGAAGGTGATTTTTTATTGATTCCCAAGGGTGTAAGGTACTCTTCTAGGGAATGGGGGTAACACAAATCTGGGAAAAATTATAATGACACTGTAAGGACATTCTTTGCTCTAAGCTGTGAATTTTATTGCCCATCCATAGAACTGTAGATTTTAATGCCGATAATTCTATCTCAAATCGGCTGTCAATTCTTTTTTCTGTACATTTTCCTTAACTTGATGTACAAGCCGAGAAGTTTGAACAGTTTGTACCATGGATGAAGCAGCAATTCCTACAGAAGTAAGTAACAATACTAGAGCAAAGAGTCCTGCAATTAACATTCCAAGAAATCTTTTTTGTCATTTTAAGATTTTTACCAGGTCATGTAACAGTTGGTAGGTTTGATGAGATTCCCAAGGCTCCATTAGGTTAATAAGAACCCAATGAAAGCAGGCTGTTTTAAAATCATGAGGGAATCTTTTTGGAATGTAGAATTAATACAATGGGACAGTGTGCAGCCTGTGTATGACACCTCATACAAATGGCTTGTTGCATTAAGGCACATCTGGATGGGGCCTGAGAGGAGTACAAAAGGATCAAATACACAGGCGGTGGCAAATACTGTCTTATTGGGAGTTCCCCATAAGGTACAAATGGAGTTATTAAAGCTATAGTTAAAACTATACCATTTTATAGGTGCAAGTGCAGAAGCTAATGTCCATTGTGTGTTTTGTAGGGGTCAATTATCTTGTTGTAATTGAGATCCAGCAAATCCTCCTCCATATCATGAGTGGAGTGATTTGCTTCAACATATAGATAGAATGTGGTCCCCTTCCATTTAAGTTGCTATTGTTACTATAAGCAGACTCATAGGGGCTCCAATCCACAAAGGAAAACTGTTATTAAGTTTGCTGCTAGTCGGGTGGTTATAGCAGTCTTGACAATTGATTTCTTCCTCTGAGGGGTGCCATTCATAAAACTTTTTACATAATGGCTTAGCTTGATGTACAAACTAAGGGGATAACTTAGTAATGTTACATTTTCTGTACCTTTTCCCAGGAGCAATTAGTGATAGTAGATGTATTTGGGCTTTTGCTTCCCTCTCCTTTGGTGTCCATAATCAGAAACATCTTTTTAATTCTACACACAAAGGAGCAGCAGTTGAATTCTGTGTCATACAAAAGGGAAGCTGGATGGTGACATCCGTGTAATTATATCTCACCCAGATACTTCCTTGTCCCACCTGTGCTCCCCTTAGATGACCAAGGTGCTGGTATTATTGGTGACTATACTAGGCGAGGGATCAGCTCAAGTAAGGGGTCTCACCCATGGAGGGTCAGGAACATAAGTCCAATATACTTCCCCATTTGCCCCTGGTAGTATTACCACATAACTGATAACTGCTAGCATGGCAAGGAAAACATTCTCAGGTGTTCTTGGGGTTTTTGTCTCCTCACAAATTCACTCAGCTTTCTGGACTGTCGTCTTCATCATCTCCCAGGTCATCTCCAGACTGTCGTCTGTCTTGTTCTCCTCCCATTCCTTATCTTCAGCGTGTTGCTTGGGGCTACTGCTTTTTGGGTCTGGAGTAGTTGTCTGTCTGCAGCTGCAGGTACAGGGTGAGGCTCCAGCTGCAAGGTCCTCATTAGTCTTGTCAGTTCCTCTCTTGGATCCATGTTGAAGTTTAATGTTCCTTGCAGGAATCCACATGGGCTTGGAGGAGTTTTCTGGAAATACAGAAGCATATCCTCGACCAAATGTTAACAAAGGGTTGGGACCTTCCATAAACCAGACTTGTGATCTTTCCATTTAACCAAACCATTTTCCTTTGGTTTAGTCTGACACCAGTGTACTTCCATAGGTTTCTTGCCATCATTGTTACAAGTGAAAAAAATTAAAGTGATTAAGGCTTGGTGTAGTCTACCTACAGGAGATTTCTCCAGCATCACTATTCCTCCTTTTTGTTTTTCAAGTTGGGATTTTAGCCACTGATGTTGGCATTCTATAACTGCCTGGTCTTGGAAATTGAATGGTATTCCCGTAATGTGTTGAATTTTCCATTTTGTACAAAATTGCTGGAAATGACAGCTTGTGTATGCAGGTCCATTATCAGTTTTAATAATTTTTGGAATTCCCATGATGGCAAAAGCAGCTAGGCAATGATTAATGATCTGTTTTGTTGTTTCTCCTATAAATGCAGTGGCCCATAGGACCCAATGCATCCAAAAGGAGTATAGTGTGTTACATCCATTTGCCATATATGGTCCCTTATCAATCCTCGAGGGCTAATTCCTGTATTAGGCCCTTCAAGCAGATGTAACATGCAAGTGGGACATTACTTGATAATCTGTTTTGCCAGCTGTCTAGTGATTGAGAATTTAATTGTTTAGACAACATTTTGGCAGGTTGATATAAAAGCTGATGAGATTCTGTGGCCTGTTTTAATAAAACAACCAATTGATTGGCATATGTATTTCTTTTTATAAAAGGACCATGCAAGGTGGTATGAGCCCTGATATGAGTAATATAAAAGGGATATTGTCTTTGCTGCACAATTTGCTGTACCTGTTTAAATAATATAAATACACTTTGGTCATTGAGACATCTTAATCGAGCAGTCTCAACTCTGTTTACAAGGCCAGCAGTGTAGGCAGAATCAGAAATAATATTAAGAGGCTCTTGGAAATCCTGCAATGCAGCCTTGATAGCTTCTAATTCAATTCTTTGCACAGAAGTGTGACTTATCTGAATTCATTGCATGATAAGCAGCTTTACCATCAGTAAAAACAGTTAATGCTCCAGGAATAGGCTCCTACCAGTATTTTTTGATATAATAATAGGGGTGTAATATAAAAATTGTAGTAACTTGTTTTTTAGTATGTGACAACTGAATTCCCCTGAATATCCACTTAGTCCAATCTGCCAATTTAAATCAGTTTGAAATAACATTTCTAATTGCTTTCCAGTGAGGGGAAGATAGATGCATTGGGGTTCTTCTCCTCTAAGCTGCCTGCAGTGCTTTTCTAGTTGAGTTCTATATATGTAACCAAAGTTTTAGAGGATTGATGGCATAGGTGGACCCATTCAATAATAGTTCGAGAGTTCTTATTTTGGAAAATAACTCCAGTGGGACTATTTGCAGTAGGATTAATCTGTCCTAATAAAGGTAATTCAGGCTGTACCCATGCTACTGAGGAGATTGCCTGCTCAATCCTTTGTAACTCCTTCCTAGCTTCATCTGTTAATACTAAGGATGAGGAAAGATTAGAGTCATCCCTAAATATATTGAATAAATTTATCATTTCTCCTGTAGAAATTTTTAGATAAGGTCTTAACCAATTAATGTACCCTAATAATTTTTGAAAGTCATTTAAGGTCTTAAGGCAATCCTTTCATATTTCCATCTTTTGAGGCCTAATACATTGGTTTTCAATTATGGTTCCTAGATATGCGAAGGGCTTTTCTCTCTGTATCTTTTCTGGAGCAATCTTTAAGCCCCACTTAAGAGAGTTCTTTCTCTAATTGGGAAAACATTGCTAAAGTCTGTTCCTCCTGTGGGTTTGCTAAGAGCAAGTCATCCATATAATGGATAATGTAATATTGGGAATATTTGTCCCTTAAAGATTGGATAGCTTGAACTACATATTTTTGACACAAAGTGGGGCTATTGGCTATTCCTTGAGGCAAAACTTTCCATTGATATCTTTTCATATGCTCTATATTATTAATAGATGGCACTGAAAAGGCAAATCTTTGTTTATGTTGAGGTGCCAAGGGAATGGTGAAAAAACAATCCTTCAGATCTACTACTGTAAAAAAAAAAAAGATCTACTACTGTAAGAGACCAATCTAGAGGGATTTGTGAAGGCGCTAGGAGTCCAGGCTGTAAAGCTCCCGTGGTATGCATAGTAGCATTAACTGCTCTAAGATCATCGCCATTTGCCTGTTGCCTTTTTAGGTATTGTCAATATAGGCGTGTTCCATGGGCTATTGGTAGGCTCTATGTGGCTAGCCTCTACTTGTCTGTATTAATTCATGAATATGACCTAATTTCTCCTTGGTTAATGGCCACTGATCCACCCATATAGGTCTATCATCTTTCCATTGTATAGGATCCGCATGGGGCGAGGAGACTGAGCAATGACCATTCCTAAAAAGGTTAATATCTTAATCCTTGTCTTCCTGGGTTTCCTTTGGCTTGAATGGGTTCTTAATTCCCTGACAATTTTTTCCTAAGCCTTGACCGGATTGATATCACATCTGAGTTATTAACTGTTGTCCCTTGCCAGTAATAATATAAGCTTGTAAACCTTCTAAAACATCATGGCCCCGTAAGTTGACTGCAGTTCCAGAGACTATGTAGGGCTGAAACCATCCTTTTTGTCCTTCCTCATCTTGCCACTTTAACACTTCAGCACTACATTGGGTATTATCAGGAACTCCGACCCCCGTAACAGAGCCCATAGCTTCTACCATGGACCAATTTGGAGGCCAGAATTCTTTACTAATAACACGGACATCCACTCCAGTGTCTACTAAACCCTTAAACAGTTTTCCCTCTATTCTTAAATTAATCATAGGACAGGTTTTATTAATTTCATGTACCCAATAGATATCTGAGCTTCTAATCTTTGCGTTACTCTTTTCCTATTTATAGCTTCACCTTGCTGAAATAAGTTAGAAGTAGGAGCTAGGCAACTCTTTGTCCTGGAGTAATTTGCATAATATGTTTGCATTCTAGTATTATTTTGATTTCTCCCTCATAGTCTGAATCTATGACTCCAGGCAAAACAGTTAGTCCTTTCAGAGTATTTTCACTCCTTCCTAAGACTAATCCTAACTTTCCCAGTGATACAGGCCCCCAAATTCCTATAAGAACAGCTTGCCAGGCCATATCAGGGAATCCAAAGTGACTGCTACTGTGCTGTTGAGACCCAGGCCTGTGCTCCCTGGAGTAGTTTGGATGAGGGGAATTCCCTGTAAACACCATGTTGTTGACAGGGTTGGGAGAAGCCCCTCTGGCCATTTCTCTGCAGCTGGCTGTTTCCTATGTTGCAATTTAATAGCTGCCCAATTCTATGAAATTTAGATCTACATTGACTAGCCCAGTGATTTCCTTTTTGACATCTAGGACATAAAGAGGCTGGATCTGTGTTGTTTGAATCAGGAGGCGGAATACTCACACCTTTCCCTTGGGCTCCACCCTGAGTCCTTTTTGGTTGCCTATACTCCTTTTTGAAATGTCCTGGCTTTCCACAATTAAAACATTTTTTACTCCCTGCCATTATAGCGGCAGCTAGTATGTTTGCTTGAAACTGCCTGATACCACATCCTGACATGCTGGAATTATTTCTGAAATGGTACCATTTCTCTTAGCGGAGTCAGACATTTCTTACAACCAGCATTGGCATTTTCATAGGCTAATTGCCAAATTAAAATGTCTCCTGCCATTTTATGTTGTATTTGTCATCTCACTGCTTGAGTGAGGCAAGCCAAAAAATCAGAAAATGATTCCGTGGGTCCCTGAATACACTTACTAAAAGCTCCCTCAGGATCCCCTTTTGCTGGTAAAGCCCACCAGGCTTTTCTTCCACAAAGTCTAATCTGCTCATAAGCTTGTTGCACATACTGTGGCTGATTCTGCAAGTTACTGTATTGTCCTCGTCCTGCTAACATCTCAAAAGTTATTTGAACATTCTGCCCTTGATTAGCATGAGCCTGCTCTTGACATCTCTCTAAAAATTTGTCCTTCCATAACAAATAATCTCCATCCAGGGCTGCACGGGCCAGTGAATACCAATTGAAAGGAGGTAGGTATGCTTCATAAATGTTAGTCATAATTTCTCCGGTAAGTGGAGTGGTGGGTCCATTTTTGTACTATGCTCTCATGCAAGGCCTTTATCATCTTAAAGTAAAATTTGTCATGCTGTCTTATTATTTGATTTGGGTAATGTGGATTAGCTACCTATATAATAGGAAAAGCAAGTCTCTCCTCCACCGTCGTTTCCTTTAATCCTTCTCGGGTAGCTCTTTGCACAGTTAATTCTATTAGCAGCGAATTAAATATTTCAGGATCAGGACGTGGACGTGGAGGGGGACATGAAGGTCACTCCTCCAATTTTTCTTTCTGCTCCTCTTTAGGAGTGGACAGTGTAAGGAGAGGAAGTCTAGCCTCTTTTGCCTCTCTAAAAGGTTCTAGCAAATGCAATACCATGCTCCACAAAGAGAACCAATTTGGGGGTTTTCCCCTGCTGATGAGCTATTTTCAAGTTCCGACCAACTCTTTCCCAACACTCAACATCTAATGTACCCTGGTCATGAAACCAGGGATTATATTCTATAATAATATGCAAAAACTGTAAGAGAATACCTTCTGACACCTTAATTACTTTATCCTTGAGCATGTAAGCCAAAAGTCTACAATAATGTTTTTCCCCTTTACTCTAATTCTGCCCCATTGTAACCTGGCTGAATCAAAACGTTCCCATCCACATATGGCAGTGTGACTTTGAAGTTGGCAGGGGCTCTGTGCGTGGTGAACCTCCCACCTTTCTGGTGAATTTCCACATTTTCTTTTTCACTTTGTTTTTCGCTCAGGTGAATCTTCTCCTCCAATCTCCTTTTTTGGGTGCCAGAATGCCGAGACCTGCCAGGATCTGAAGGAGGGGCTGACACAAAAATGAAAACATTAGTTAAGAAATATGAATTATTAAGGGGTGGGGGCCAGGTGGTGTCTCTTTCATGAAGAGCACATTGACCTCTGGCTGATCTGCTTTCTATTTACTTGAATAACACATTTGTCCTTTAGCAATGCATACAGGTATATCTAAGGTAAATTTTGGTAAACAGTAAAAGGATTATCAGGTTAGGGCAGTTGTTCTAAACCTTCCTAATGCCGCGACCCTTTAATACAGTTCCTCATGTCATGGTGACCCCTAACCATAAAATTATTTTCGTTGTTACTTCATAACTATAATTTTGCTACTGTTATGAATCATAATGTAAATATCTGATATGCAGGATGTATTTTCATTGTTACAAATTGAACATAATTAAAACATAGTGATTAATCACAAAAACAATATGTAATTATATATGTGTTTTCCGATGGTCTTAGGTGACCCCTGTGAAAGGGTCATTCAACCCTCAAAGGGGTCTCGACCCACAGGTTGAGAACTGCTGGGTTAGGGAATTGCCTTGAGCCACCACTATCTCAACAGATCAGGTTCTTAGTAACAGCCCTGCTAACGCCCAAGGTCCATCAGCCTTCCACGTTCCTGAGTGCACTTTCATGATAGTATCGGTACTGGGTGGCTTCCCACACTATATGTCTGTTCTTGTGCTAGTACCAGGCAGTTTTAAGAACAGTGGCTTTATAATACAGCTTGATGTCTGGTATTGCGATCCCTCCTACTTTGTTCTTCTTTCTCAGGATTGCTGCAGCTATTCGGGGTCTTTTTTTATTCCAGATGAATTTTTGGAGAGTTCATTGTAGGTCTGCAAAATATGCCGTTGGTATTTTAATGGGCGAGTGCATTGAATCTATAGATTGCTTTGGGTAGTATGGACATTTTAATGATGTTGATTCTACCAATCCATGAACATGGTATGTTCTCACATCTGTTTATATCTTCCTCTATCTCTTTTTTCAGTGTCCTGTAGTTTTCCCAGTACAGTACTTTTATCTCCATAGTTAAAGTTTATTCCTAGATATCTTAATTTTTTTTTGTGCAATGTTAAATGGGATTCTTTTTTAAATCTCTCTTTCTGTAAGTTCACTATTGGTGTATAAAAATGCCATAGATTTCTGGGTGTTAATTTTGTATCCTGCTACATTGACGAATTCATTTACTAAGTTTAATAATGTTTGATAGAGTCTTTAGGGTTTTTTATGTACAATATCATGTCATCTGCGAATAATGACAGTTTTGTGTCTTCTTTTCCAATTTGGATGCCTTTTATTTCTTTTTCTTATCTGATCACTATGGCAAGCACTTCCAGTACTATGACAAACAGAAGTGGTGAGATGGGCATCCCTGTCTTGTTCCTGTTCTTAGGGGAAATGGTTTTAGTTTTTGCCCATTGAGTATGATGTTGGCTGTTGGTTTGTCATGTAAGGCTTTTATTATGTTGAGGTATGATCCCTCTATTCGCACTTTGCTGAGGGTTTTTATCAAGAAAGGGTGTTGGATTTTGTCAAATGCTTTTTCTGCATCAATTCATATGACTATGTGGTTTTTATCACTCAATTTGTTTATGTGATGTATCATGTTTCTTTATTTGCAGATATTGTACCATCCTTGCATCCCCGGGATAAATCCTACGTGGTCATGGTGTATAAGCTTTCTGATGTAATGCTGGGTCTGATTTGCTAGAATTTTGTTGAGGATTTTGGCATCCATGTTCATGAGGGATATTGGCCCGTAATTCTCTTTCTTTGTGTTGTCTTTATCTGGTTTTGGTATTAGGGTAATGCTGGGTTCATAGAATGAGCTTGGAAGTGTTCCTTCTTCTTGAGTTTTTTGGAATAGTCTGAGGAGGATAGGTCTTAGTTCTTCTTTGAATGCTTGATAAAACTCCCCTGTGAAACCATCTGGCCCGGGCTTTTGTTTGCTGGAAGCTTTTTGATAAGTGCTTCAATTTCGTCCATAGTTATCGGCCTATTGAGATTTTTAGATTCTTCCTGATTGAGTTTTGGAAGCTTGTTTTTTCTAGGAATATGTCCATTTCCTCTAGGTTGTCTAGTTTGTTGGAATAGAGTTGTTCATAGTATTTTTTTTTTACAATCCTTTGTATTTCTGTGGGGTCTATTGTTATTTTGCCTCTTTCATTTCTGATTTTGTTTATTTGGGTCCTCTCTCTTTGCTTCTTGGTGAGCCTGGCTAGAGGTTCATCAATCTTGTTTATCCTTTCAAAGAACCAGCTTTTGGTTTCATTGTTCTTTAGTATCGGTTTTTTTTTTTTTTTTTTTTTTGGTCTCTATGTCATTTATTTTTGCTCTGATCTTTATTATGTCCTTCCTTATGTCCACTCTGGGCTTTTCTTGTTGCTCTCTTTCTAATTCTTTAAGTTGTAGAGTTAGATAATTTATTACTATTTTTTCTCATTTTTGAGGAAGGCCTGTAGAGTCATAAACTTCCCTCTCAGGACTGCTTTAACTGTGTCCCATAGATTTTGGAGTGTTGTGTTTTCATTGTCATTCATTTCCAGGATGCTTTTAATTTCATCTTTGATCTCTTTGGTAACCCAAGCATTGTTTAATAGCATGCTATTCAGCTTCCAAGTGTTTTAATTTTTTTTATTGTAGTTTATTTCTAATATTATGCTTGATATGATTTCAATCTTCTTGAATTTGGGAAGACTTTGTCTGTAACCCAATATGTGGTATTTTTAAAAAAATGTCACATGTGTACTTGAGAAGAACATATATTCCATGGCTTTGGGGTGAAATGTTCTGAAGATGTCAATTAAGTCCATATGATCTAGTGAGTCATTTAGGATTGCTGTTTATTTGCTGATTTTTTTGTATAGAGCAGTGGTTCTCAACCTTCTGGCCCTTTAAATACAGTTCCTCATGTTGTGACCCAACCATAAAATTATTTTTGTTGCTACTTCATAACTGTAATGTTGCTGCTGTTATGAATCATAATGTAAATATCTGATATGCAGGATGGTCTTAGGTGACCCCTGTGAAAGGGTTGTTTGACCGCCAAAGGGGTCGCGACCCACAGGTTGAGAACCACTGGTCTAGAGGATTTATCCAGTGATCTCAGTAGAATATTAAAGTCCTCTACTATGATTGTATTGTTGTTGATCTCTCTGTTGATATCTTCCAGGAGTTCTTTTTATGTATTTGAGTGTTCCTGTGTTGGGTGCATATATGTTTACTAGAGTTATGTCTTCTTGTTGAATTGCTCCCTTTAGTATTATGAAGTGGCCTTCCTTATCTCTTGTTATGGCCTTCACTCTGAGGTCTATTTTGAAGATATAAGTATTGCTACCCTAACTTTTTTTCATTTCCATTTGCCTGGAAGATATTTTCACTTTCAGTATGTGTGAATTTCTTGTTCTGAGGTGTGTCTCTTGTATACAGCATATATATGGGTCATGTTTTGTTATCCATTCAGCCATTTGATGTATTTTGATTGAAGCTTTTAATCTGTTATATTTAAAGTTATTATTAATAGGTATTTGTTTGTAGCCCTTTTAATTTTTTTGCCTGTGTTCCTTTTTACCTTTTTATTTCTTCTTTTTGCACCAGTCCTTTTAGCATTTCTTGCATTGCTGGCTTGGTGGTGATAAACCCCCTTAGCCTTTTTTTGTCTGTGAAGCTCCTGATTTCACCTTCAATTTTGACTGATAGCCTTGCTGAATAGAGTATTTTGGGATTTAGTCCCTTGCTTTGCATCACTTTGTAAACTTCCTTTTATTCCTTTCTGGCCTGATGTGTTTCTACTGAGAAATCATTTGATAATCTAATGGGAGATCCCTTGTATGTAACTTTCTGTCTCTCTCTTGCAGCCTGTAAGATTCTTTCTTTGTCCCGAACGTTTGCCATCATAATTATGCCGTGTCTTGGTGTGGGTCTTTTCGGGTTCATCTTGTTTGGAATTCTCTGGGCTTGTGTGACTTTTTCTTCCCCAAATCAGGGAAGTTTTCTGACATTATTTCTTCAAATAGGTTTTCTAAACCTTGTTCCTCTTCCTGTCATTCTGGCATCCCTATTATTCATATGTTGCTTCATTTCATGTTATCCCAAAGCTCCCCTAGGTTATCCTCCTGTGGTTTAATATTTTTCTCCAATTGCAGTTCAGTTTGGGTGTGTTTTGCTTCCCTGTCTTCTAATTTGCTAATTTGGTCCTCCACTGGAGAAAATATTCTTGCAGCATTTGAAAACTATTATCCAGGAGCCCATGTCACTGACAAATAAGAGAAGTTCTGACATATGTCTTCATTGTCTCATTTTCATTTCACTTGTTAATGTGAATAAAAGTATCGACCAACTTTTATGTCAGAACTACACTCATTAATTGCAGCCACAAATTGTCTATAAATATTAGCTAGGCAACAATCTTTGGAAAGTCATTGACTATTTGAAATTTATAAGGAAGGGCATTGTATATTTTATTATTATTTGTAAATTATGTGCTATACAATGTTTATATTTAAAAAATTTATAATGAGCAAAGAAATATATGCAAACTGCCCCCCACCCTCCAAGAGAGCTGGTTGTTCAATATCTAACAGTATGTCACAGGTAATCAAGCATGACATAGTGTAAAAAAATATTGTTTTTCTTTTTAAGTATAACTTAGGTTGTACTCTTTCTGAGAGTTAATGCTTGTCTTGAGATAAATGCATGTGTGTCTGATTCAATGTTAGCTGCCACATGACCAGGAAAAATCTTTACTCTTCATCTCACACAAACTTGGAAAGATCTGGTCTATTCTGGACTCGTCTGCAGACGCCTCCCTCCACTTCCCACCAGATGGTAGTATTAGTGAACCTAAATGACTCCTGTTTGGGAACATGTACATTAGGAATTACTGTACTGGCAGAGTGAAAGGTATTGGAGACTATGGAGGTTTGAAGAAAATGAATTTCCTGAAAGTGAGATGAGCACAGGAAACAAAGCCAGGAATGGGTGTGTCCATCATAGCTCTCAGCCACACAGTAGTGACTATTTCCCCACAAGGTGTCCCAACCCAAACCACAAGTAAAATCAGAATCCTCTTCTCCCCAGAGTTTGGGGGTCCGGAACTGGGCAAACAGCTTATCGTTTACCTCACATCATCATTTTCAGGAAATAAAATCTCTGAGGACTGAACTTGGAGTGGTAACAGAGAGGATGGTTGCTTCACTTCTTCTAAAGTCACATCCTATTTAGTGGACCTAGGCCAGGAGTTTCAGGAACAAGGACAAGAGGTGCTCACAACTCGCTGGTTCAGAACAGATGGGAAAACCACCCTTTCCCCAGTGTATATTGCAATGGATGAAATGGGGAGGGTTTGTAAAGAGGTCTATTGAGAAGTTGAAAGGAGCCTGATGCTAGAAGTTTGCATAGAAGGTTGTAGAGAAGCCGAAAAAAGAAATTTAGATGAAGCAGAGAAAGGGAAGGTCAGCTCAAAAATGCAGCTGTGGTTTTTATATTAAGATCAACCCCTGGCATGGCTCAGGGGTTGAGTGTCGACCTATGAACCAGGAGGTCACGGTTTGATTCCTGGACAAGGCACATGTCTGGGTTGCAGGCTCAATCCTCATTGTGAGGTGTGCAGGAGGCAGCTGATCAATTATTCTCTCTCATTATTGATGTTTCTATCTCTCTCTCCCTTCCTCTCTAAATCAATAAATATGTTATTTTTTAAAAAAAGATCAGCTGTGGCTATGAACTGAAAGGAGAACTTAGGTCAGCCATGTGAACATGGCCACTCCTATGTTGGAGGGCCACTGTCCCCAGGCCTGGAGGGAATACTTGCTTCCCTGGAAGAAAATGAGTTTCAGGAGGTAGACACCCATTGGAGATAGAGAATTGAGAGAGGATAAGAACACTGTGGGAAGGGGGAGGGTAGAAGTTCAGGAGTGAATAGGTTCAAAACAACTTCGGAGAGAAGACAAAGTACTCCAGGGGCTGATGACAGTCAACAACTTCCTTCTTGTAGCACTTTCTTTCCTTGGCTTTCAAGACCTGCCCTCCTGATCCTTTGTTAGCTTCTCCCCAATCCACCCAGGGATGATGAGTGGAACTTGAGTGGCTAGGTACACTGCTGATAATGAAATAAATCCTTGAAAGAAAAGCAGAAATGGCTAGCTAAAACTTCTACTATACAGGGTGGGGCAAAATTAGTAGCTTTACAGTTGTTTATATGGAAAAATAATACAGTAATTAATAAATAATAATACAAGAATAACCTATGTGTTTCACATATCTATACTAATAATAGCCTAGGTGGCGTCATGCCCTTGCGTGTAACAATGTCTCATGGTGGCCGCCACCAGATGGCCACCACAAGATGGCCTCCACAAGATGGCTACGTGCACAGCAGAGGCGGGGCCTGATGGCTGCTCCACACAGTAAGGCCTGGGGGTCCCGCAGCTCTGTGTGGCACTGAGGAGGTGGGTCCTGGCAGAGGAGGCAGGCCGTAGCAGGGGAGGGCAGTTGTGGGCGATCAGGCGGGCAGGGGAGGGCAGTTGTGAGTGATCAGGATGACTTGGAAGGAAAGGTGGGGGCCATCAGGTCAACAGGGGAGGGCAATTGGGGGCAATCAGGCAGGGGAGCAGTTAGGGGTCAATCAGGGAAGCAGGGGAGCGGTTAGGGGGCGATCAGGCTGGCAGGCAGAAGTGGTTAGGAGCAATCAGGCAGGCAGGTGAGTGGTTAGGAGTCAGAGGTCCTGGATTGTGAGGTCCCTGAGTGATCCGGCCTAAACTGGCAGTTGTACATCCCCCAAGAGGTCCCAGATTGGAGAGGGTACAGGCTGGGTTGAGGGAACACCTACCCCCGTGAACAAATTTTGTGCACCCGGCCTCTAGTAACTATATAACTATGGGTGTTTGCCTCACCCATAAATAAAGGGTTTCAGTTTCACTCTGATATATTCCTTGAAAACGATGATGTGAGGAAAAAGAGAAACTCTTGCCCAGTTCTGGATCCCCAAACTCTGGGAAGAAAAGGATGTTGATTTTACTTGTGGTTTGGGGTGGGACGACTTGTGGGGAAACAGTCACTGCTGTGAGGCTGAGGCTATGACTTGCCCTTCTGTGCCCTCCCCATTTCCCTGGCTGTGGACCAAGCTGCTTTGAACTGGTTGATGAGCTCCACCTGCAGGTAGAAAACTGGAGAAAATATCTGAATACAGTTCAGCATTATTATAGATCAGAACAAATGCCCAGTGAACTCTCTTTGGATCATCTCTGAAATGTAGTTTCTTTTTGATTAAGGGACAATATGTCAGGTCCAGTCCTGCAGGGGGAAGCAGGTCTAATTTTGGCAGAATCTGAGAGACCTCACTACTTTCTTCGCAGAAGAAACAGAATCCACCAGGGAAGGACTTCCATACCTTCCATCAACAGCCATTCAGAATTCCCCACTTCTCTACTCCATCTCCACCTGTTCCTGGTGAGTGGGAAAAGTGGCCCCTTCCTCAGGTTACCACTGTCTCTAGGATTCCATCCCACCCTCTCCCACAACCTGTATCTTCAACTTCCCTTCACTTCTTTCTACCAATATTTAAACATGCCTAAGACTCTTCCATGTTAAAAAGATTTTAAAAGCCAGAAAACAAACATAACAACAACTGCCTGATCTTATAACCCCAGAGCTGCTGCCTAACTCCCTTTCCCCTTCAGTCACACTTCTGGAAGAGCTGGCTTCGCTTGTCTCCAGTTTTTTCCCTTCCTTTCCTCCATCCAGGGCCATCTCCGTCTTCTGCCCCCACTAGGAGACAGTGCTTGCAAGGCCCTAGCAGTCCAAGAGACACTTCTCCAACCTGATGCACTGGTAGCGTTCGAATGAAAATCGCTCCCTCTCACTGGAAACACTCTTATTATGGGTCAAGGATGCACACACTCCTAGCCTCTCTTCCACCTTTCTGGACTCCTCTGGTGTTCCTACCTGGTAGAGGTCATTATGATCTACCCCCCCACTTTTCAACTATTTTCATCTCATGGCACACATAAACTAATTACTAAAATTCTGTGGCACACAAATAAAATATTATATTTTTTTCCAATCTGACAAAAAAATAGGTATAGTTTTGATTCATTCACACCAGATGGCTATTGTTGTGTTGGCTGTTGTCATATTTTTATTTGACAATCTAAGGGAAGAGAGGTCAATGTCCCTGACTAAATAGTCAGGTATTGCATGTTTAAAAAATTCTTGTGCACACCGGTTGCTCATGCCATCTGTCATCGTGAGCATCTTCTCTCACTGCCCTAATCCTTCATCCAGTCCTGCAGCTGTGCCTTCAGTATGGATTTGGGATCCTACCTTTTCTCAGAAGGTCCCCCTCTGCCAGCACCCTGGTCTCAGCCACTCCCATCTCTCACCTGGGACAACACAGTAGCCGCTTGGAGGTCCCCTTGCCTCTTCTCTAGCTGCCACACAACAGCCGGTGGTTCTGTACAAGTACAACACAATGGCATGCCCTCTTCTCACACCTCCAAGGTTATGCCCCGTCATCCTTAGGCCTCAGGTTATACCTCACCTCCCATAAGCCCTCCCCGAGCCTGTCCTAATTTGTTTCATTCTGTGAACACCTCTGTACTCCTTCCAAGAGCACTCAATCGGCTGTGTCCTAACTCCTCTGTCCCGCAGCTTCCTGAGCTCAGAGAAAGCAGGAGCTGTGTCCATCTGTTAAATCCATCCCAAGTGCATGGCACCTTGTAAATGTTACGTAAAAAACCTGTGAATGTACTGTCCTCCCCTCCCACCCCCCGTTTCTAGACAAACAATATTATCAGATCCAGGAACAAACTGCAAAGGAAGGAAAAGGAGGTAAAATTCTCACAGCTCATTAATTGTTGGAAGAAGTTCCCAAATGGACCCCAAATGTTCTAAAGATCCACAGTTTGATGAGCCATTTTGCTTCCTTGTCAAATGTCCTGTTGAGGCAAAAATAAAGCTCCAGGAAATCTGTGACACAAAGCTGCTGATTGCCCCTGTGGCTTGTGTGTGTGGTAGATGAGCCCTGAGTTTAGGGACCCGTGTTCATCCAAATACCTGGATGGCCTTGCCATGGGGCCCAGATGAAAGTGAAAATTCTGAGGGGTTCACTCATGAAATCTGATGTTGCTGTTTACAGCCAAAGGCAGTTACCTAAGAGCAGGGAGGAGTTCCCTCCCTGACCCCCCAAACGAAAGCGAAAGAGGCAAAGTTAACTGCTTGAGCTGGGGTAGGACTAGCAGTCCCTCCCTGAACAGGGCTGAGGATGGCTGCGCCTGGCTACTTCCCGCTGCTGGTCGAGGGGTCCTGGGGTCCCGATCCCCCGAAGAACTTGATCACCAAGTTCCAGTTGTACTTCCAGAGCCAGAAGAGATCGGGAGGCGGGGAGTGTGTGGTCCGACAGGAACCAGGCAGCCCGGCCCGCTTCCTAGTGCTCTTCCACCCGCTTGACGGTGAGGGGCGCCGGGGCGGGGGTGAGAGGAGACCATGGGGCTCTCCCTGTGGGGACACTTGGACTGGGGCGCGCAGCCGGACTGGCTCCAGCAGCAGCAGTTGGCGGTGGGCGGGTTGCAGAATGGACCAGAAATGCGCGGGGTCGCTGCGTTCCTCTACCCCGCGCTTCTAGGAACTCAGTGGTGCTGCCTCAGCCTGGAGGTGGCGGGTGGGGGCAGAACCGCGCCAGGGAGAACAGAAAGGCCCTGAGAGCCTGGGTACTCGCCTCATTTTACAAGGCTAATTGTGCATTAATGTATTCATACACAGAGTGCTAATGGCAGAGTTGCATCTCTTGCGTTTTTGGACTTTGCCAATTGAGGCAGCAGTTCTAGAACTCTCAAGGTTTATGGGAGCACGATTTTAAGGGAAGAGAAAGTTTCCCGGGATAAAAGTCCAAATATACGTTAGGGAGATAAATTTGGTTGAAAATAGGCACATTGGTTTCTGTTGGGAGAGACCATGAAAATCAAACCTTTGAAGAGATCCGTGCAGTTATTCTGAGTGAGGACAGGTGAGTCCTTAACAATGAAAGTCAGTGTGGGGATGGAGAGACATATTGTGTGCTGTTGTGGATTTGGTAACTGATTCTATGGGAATGGGCAGTGCTCCATTTGAGAGGGCAGAAGAGGAAGAGCCCTTCTTCCTTCTGTTAATTTTTAGTGGGGGAGTGGGAAGGGCCTAAGCCAGTGGTCGGCAAACTCATTAGTCAACAGAGCCAAATATCAACAGTACAACGATTGAAATTTCTTTTGAGCGCCAAATTTTTTAAACTTAAACTATATGGGTAGGTACATTGTTATTAACTTAATTAGGGTACTCCTAAGCTGGCTTTTGCTAAAAACGTCCTCAATCTGATCGAGGTATGTTCGCTGAGGTCGACCCCTTCCAACTCTCCCATCCACACTCATCTTTTATCTAATGAAAAAAGTATACAAGACGAGTGTGGGTGGGAGAGTTGGAAGGGGTCGACCTCAGCAAACATACCTCAATCAGACTGAACTCTTTAAAAGGTGGCTTCTAGGTTTTCATTTATGCAACTAGCACTAACCACTGCAAATGAGACTGCTGACTGCCTGGCTCACTCACCTCCTGCATGAATTTCACGCCTCCCCCACGCTATGTATCCCGTGCCCCGCCAGCGCTGCCAGCGCTGAGTCTCCCATCACCCTACTGACTGACACCCCCCACTTCTTCTAACTCCACTTCTTCAAAATAGACTCGCCCAGGCCAAAAACCAACTTCTGCGCATGGGCCACAAAGTTTCAATCTCACTGAACGTTCGCGCCTGCACGTGGTATTTTGTGGAAGAGCCACACTCAAGGGGCCAAAGAGCTGCATGTGGCTCGCGAGCCCGTGGTTTGCTGACCACTGGGCTAAGCAATGGGAGATTTCCTCATGGGCTCACGAGCCCGTGGTTTGCTTACCACTGGGCTAAGCAATGGGAGATTTCCCCATGGGTCATGGAGCTTCTCAGTGCTTCTGGGGTCACTTGGGGAGGGGCAGAGACCTGCTTAAAATCACATTGCCTGGGTGAAATAAAGTTATTGCAGGGAGATGAAAGCTTGCTCCTGATCACCACTGTCTTTGTTGGTCATTCGCTGGTACCTGTCCCTTGGTTTCAGGCTGGTCCTCAGACTGGGTTGAAGGAGGTTGAGAGTTTTGAGCTTTTGAGGGGGAAGTTCCTCCCTCACTGGCAATTGAGCAGCTGAGTTCTCTCCTCCCGCTTGCTTTTGCCGTTGAAGAAAAGGGAGGCCCTGGCTAGTGGGTTCAGTGGTTAGAGCATTGGCCAGTGCACTGAAGGGTTGCAGGTTCAATCCCGTGCTGATGTGTCTCTCTCACATCGAAGTTTTGTTCTCGCTCTCTCTCTCTCTCTCTCTCTCTCTCTCTCTCTCCCTCTCTCCCTCTCTCCCTCCTTTCCACTCTCTAAAAATCAATGGAATAAATACCTTCTGGTGAGGATTAACAACAATAACAACAACAACAAAAAAACCACACAAAAAAAGAAAGGGGGAGGATGAATATCAAACATCTGCTTGCTTAAGACAGTCACCAGGTCGTTTAGGGGGAAGCATGTGACCAGACACACCCGGAGCACACACTTTTTCCATTGGAATCTCACAGGAGAGGATGTGAACAACTCCTAATCCCACTTTCCTTCCCTGGATTTGAGAAGCGTTTGGGTCAGAGGAGAGACAAGGAGGCTTACAAGGCCATGAGAGCAACTGGAAAGCTTTAAGCAAGGATCCAGAAAGGAAAGATTTAACCCAGAGAGGAAAGGGTACACAGAGGAGTGTGAAAGAAGTGAGGCGGGCAGGGGGCAGGAGACAGGAGACCTGCTGGTCCCAGAGCTTTATGGAAACAGGTATACAGTTTTCCAAGGATTAATTTCACCAAGGAATGCACAGAAGGTCAGCTGTATGATATAAGTCATTTTCAAAAGGGATGTTACCACTTTGATTCCAACTGTTAGCATCACCAAGATTCTGGCCCTTGGCAACGATTCTTTCTTCTTTAGCATCTCATTAACCCTCAGCAGCTTAAACAGACACAGCCCAGCTCTGCCCTAGAGACTCAGGAACCCTGAGTGTGGGTGGGTGAGGGCATCAGCACTTTGAACCAGCACCCTCGGTGACTCTGAGGCACTAAAGTTTGAGAATGCTGGTTGTTGATGTTCCTGGATGAACAAAATGGGAGCCCATTATAGGAAATACACACAGCATAGAAATACAACCAGTGCAAAATATGATTCCGTGATGATATCATCATTCTGTTCTAGCCCTCAAATTAGAACCTATTTCAGTCTCCTGCTAGGCTTCTTCCTTCACCTGTTCTAGCCCACGACCCCCTACCTCCACCCCCAGGCTGCTCCTATGGCTCCTTTGTGTTGCCCTCAGTACAGACACCTCATAATCCCTGCAACTGATGACCTTTTATGGTCAAAATTTTGGGGGAGTGGAAAGTCCCAGTCAGTTTCGGTTTCCTATCAGAAGGCAGCTTTCTCAGCAGCAAGTTGCCAGGAAATTTGCTAACAATGAATGACCTGCCCTGGCAGTCCTAGGGCAGGAAATCTTGTCTTTACAGGGAGACCCATCCCCTCCACACCAGGAAGTGGCCTCAGCAGGAGCAGGCTCCTGGTATAACATGCCTTTAGTGATAGAATTCACATAATCAGGCTGAGCTCACCAGCATTTCTCTGTGGAAATTACTGTAGAACAACCTGAATTATTGAGAAGCTGCATCTTACTTTTATATAGTTCATTGAATTTCTGAAAAGTTGAGTGTAAATTGACTTGGGAGATTTTTGGATGTGTACATTTATCATCCTCTCTGGTCATAATTTGGCTCCTGATTATTGTCAGTCTCTTTGGAGTAAAGAAACCCATTAATAAATGTAAGTGTGGATGGTTTGAGATTAGTGCAGAAAGGACATAGGTCAGGGTGGCTGGACATCAGAGATTCAGCCTCATTCCTCCCAGATTCAGGTTTTCCTTGTTGGGGCCCACTTACTGACCTTGCTACCCTCTGTCCTCTTGAAGTAGTGATGCCCATGCATATTGCACACAGAACAGGATGGCACATTTATTTATTTTTAAATTATTTTTAATTGATTTCATAGAGGAAGGGAGGGAGAGAAAGATAGAAATATTAATAATGAGGGAGAATCATTGTTTGGCTGCCTCTTGCATGCCTCCTATGTGGGATAGAGACCAAAGCCCAGTCATGTGCCCTGACCGGGAATCAAACTGTGACCTCTTGGTTCATAGGTCAAAGCTCAACCACTGAGCACACCGGCCGAGCCAGGCTGACATTTTTATTTTATAATTTAATTGGTTTAGTTTATTCGCACCCAAGGATATTTTTTCCATTGATTGGAAGGTATAGGGGGAAAAGGGAGAGAGAGAGAAAGAAACACTGATGTGAGAGAGACACATCAATTGGTTTCCTTCTGCACTCGCCCTGATTGGGACCAGGGGATGGAACCTGAAAGAAACCCAGGTATGTGCCCTTGACCAAGAATCAAACTCCTGGCCCTTACATGGGAGGGTTGACACTCTTACCATTGAGCCACACAGGCCAGGGCCAGGCTGGCACATTTAAATGCGTGGCCCTAGCCAGTCACGGGTTTCATCGATTCCCGTCAAGGGCACATGCCCAGGTTTCGAGCTCCATCCACATTAGGAAGCATGCAGTAGGTAGCCGATCAATGATTCTCTCTTATCATTGATGTTTCTATCTTTCTCTGTCCCTCTCCCTTCCTCTCTGATATCAATAAAAAAATAAAAAAACCCAAATGTCTGGACAGGACTCTACCAAAGTCTAGGGAATAATAAAAGGGAGGTATCACAGAAGTCCATGGACAGCCTGACATACAAAACTTAGCTTCCTCTCTGGCACCGGGTTCTTATGCATCCCTTACTCAATCTTAGGGCAGCCCCTTAGGAGTCTCTGTGAAGACATCTTTCCTCCCATCAAGAGTGAAATTTGAGTCTTATATTATTTCTGGGGGTCTGTTTCATTCTATTGGCATCCTACCCTTCCATGGATGGTTGAGGTGGGAAAGCTATTTAAGCAACTCTTTTTGAAAGATTCCTATCTGTATCCTTGGCCTCATCAGGCCAACTATATCAGAATGCAACATGGTAACCCAACATTCATGGCAGGGCTACAACAGTGAACAGCAGGGAACTCTCAAAGTTTTCCCTTCACCCCAACGTTTTTGTACCATCTGACTATGTCGACCACATCTCCTCATCGAAACTCACTCCCTGTTCTCCATAGTCTGTGGTACACTAACTTTGCCTTTCTTTCTCTGCCTGCCTCTTATAATTATAACTTACATTTGCATACCTCTTGTGTGTGTTACAAAATTCATTCACAGACCACTGGTTTGAATGAGAAAACAGATTTAAGAGACGTGAAGATAGTTTCTCAATGTCACTCATCTAGGGTGGGAATTTTAATCTAGGTTTTTTGAATGCTTATGTTCACTGTTCAGTTTTTTTCATTACAGCCCAGCTGCCTGATGTGCGATTTTGTTTTTAAATCTCTCCATCCATTTTTTCCTTTTCTTTTACTATCAGATGGGAGGCTTTTATCTTCACAAGTTAACAGCATTGATTGAAAAACTTTTTAACTAGGCTCCTGGTTACCCGAGTCACCTTCCTAAAACATGGCTTTTATCATGCCATGTCCCAGCAGCCAATGTTCACGAGCTCACTGTGATGGATGCTTAAATTATTTCATTTACTGTAAAATAAATATTTTTCCCTTTCTCAGTGCCCACTGAGCATCAGGTACTATACTACATTCTTTATGTTTCTTCAGTTGAATCCACATAACACCCATATAATACAATCTTTATTAATTGCTTATTATACAAGAAGACTGAGGCTCTGGAAATATTTAAGGTTAAAAAAATAAATTTAAAGATAGAATTCATATCCATGTCTGCTTGATAAACTTTTCCTTTTTTTTTTTTCCCACGTAAGGTCTCTCTTGGTGAAATGACTGAGTAATTGATTGATGATGACAAAGGCTTTGGAAATATGGAATAATTTTGTGAATAAAGATTGCTTGATGGTTCTTCTTCTCCTCCTCCCTTCTTTTTTGATATTTCAGTACGGCAGAACGTTCTGGAGAGAGAGAACCATGAGTTGGCATTGCCAGGAAAAGGAACATTTAAGTTAACGGTCAAGTTGCCTCCAGACCCAAATGAAGTCCATGATGCCTCTAAGGAGAAAATTCCAGCAAAGGTTAGTAAAGGAGCAAGTAGCCAGGAAGTAGGGTGTTCTCCCAAGGTGTCTGGGATGGGAAGCACAATGAGGAACACCTAGTGGAACAAAAAATATAAATCAAACTGCAGTGAGAAATGCAACTTACAGGTGTGGTGGGACAGGTATGGAATAATGAAGGAGGAGGCACTTTTTGTTTGATTTTTAGACACTTTTGGAAAAGTCAAGATTTGGGGGTTATAATAAGGATGGTTTGAGATATAAAATTTTTGGTTGTTCTAAACCTGGAACTTGCTGTATTAGTTTTACTTTTACATTGTTTTGAGGAGATAGCGATCCATCCTGCATGTACTAAGTATTTCCTAAAATGGTATAGTAATAGTATATTTACCTTGTTGGTTTGTTGGATTGTTGTGAGGATTGGATGAGACAACCTGTGTAACGCAAATGGTACAGTGTTCATGGGAAAGACTCAATAAATGTTAAATGGGGAAAAGATGCAGATCTTACCCCATGCCCTGGACACTGGGTAATCACTGGGGTTTCTGCTATTTGAGACTAGCTTTTGCCAGTGACTTTTGTTCTGAGTAACTGGAGGTGCCACTACATAAGGGGGGTCATTCAAAAGCATTATTGCTGTATTTTTTCACTATTGTGTCTGCTGACCTTATATCTCCCGGCTGGTCTCAGGCACATTTTCTTAATGTAAAGAAATTTGCATTATTGGCAATTTATTAATGCTACTTTATTGTTTGAATTTCAGGAATCCAAGGCCAAAGAACATGCCAAAGAACCAGGTAAGGTTTCAATTGAGATGACTGGCCTTCACAAGGCAGTTTTGTTTTGATTAAAGATGGCACTTGTAGACATACATCATCCTTATCCTCTTTACTTCACAAGGCAGGTTTTTCTCAACTTGGCGGTGCCTTGGGCTCATTCTCATTATACTCCCAGCACCTGTTCAGAGGGTGAACACTGGGGCAGCCTCTTGAGCTCTAAAGGCTCAGGTCAGAAGGATGGATACTGCTCTCTCTGTGGGGACTAGGAGACACCTTGCAATTGAACAGAGGGCTAAGAGGGCCTGAAGGAAGGTGATGGACTGACCTTTAGAGCCCACTTGTGCCAAAGCTGCCATCGAGAAGCAAGTGCATGACATATCAGTGGGTGCTGTGTGTGGCTAAGTCAGTTTCTGAGCACTGGGTGTGGGAAGTGCTGTCCTCAGGAGTCACTACAGGAAGGTGTGGTTCTTCTGTGGATGAAAGCTTGAGTGCTGGGTGCAGGATGGCGTGCAACTTTCCAGAGCAGCAGCTCCTCTTCTCCATCTGCTGTAAGATAGAGCCATACACCTAGTGACTGTTGTGGAGTCTGTTGCTTAATTAGTGTCTGGGTGTTAGCCTGTGGCCCTGACATTTACTAAAGAAGCCAGTACTTCTACCCCACTTTTCTGGGCTAAGCATGGTGTTATAAAGGGGACGAAAACGTGAAATGTAATGAATGGCTGAGCAAGAGAGATAAAGTGATACATATCCAGATCTTAGGGTAAAGAAAATTCCAAAAAACTATGTAAGTATTTTCTTCTAAAGTAGAAATTTTCTTGAGAATATGTTTAGATTTTTGCTATTTTCTCTTTTTGAAAATGGTACTGGGATGAGAGCTTGGGGTCATTGTCAGGGCTCTTGGGTTAATAGAACTCTATTAATTCATTAGAATGGTGATCAAAATGAGGATGGAGGGTGGTTGCCTAGTAGTCCCATATCTAAGGGATGAGGAGAGCAGAGGACACAGCACCTTGAAGGCACTAGGCGTGCCTGAAACCCACAGCTTCAGGTTAAAGATTGACAGGCAGTGACAGAGTAGGGAAAGGCACACACCAACATCAGGGGCATGAGCACTAAGCCAGTGTCCTATTTCAGGTCACGCTGAGCTGGGTTGGGGCTCAATGGTGGAAACCAGCAAGTGGAAGAACTGGAAGAGAGACGAGTAAGAGCAGAGAAATACTGGTCACTTGTGGTCAGCAAATTCCGTTTATTCCAAGTCTATATTTGAGGCCTAGACCGGCTTCTAAATCCCAGAGCACTGTCTGACCTTCCTGTAAGAAAATATGTTAGTGACAATGTGTCTGAAGCCTCGTGTGTCATCTGCCTCCAAACATTGTCTTGAGAACATGTTTAGATTTTTGCAATTTTCTTTTTTTGAAAATGGTACTGGGATGAGAGCTTGGGGTCATTGTCAGGGTTCTTGGTCCATTGTTAGAACTTCTGTCTTTTTTATTTGTCTTCAAGTGCATAACCAGTTAGCCCATCACCTACTAGAAATTTGTCTTTTCTTTAAGCTTTCACATATGTTGGCCTCATTCATTCCTCCCTCCCCCATACTCATTATCACTTTACAAATCCAGCATGGCAGAATACCCTGCTTGGTCTCTCTGTGCCAGATGTCTTTCTCCTTAAATCTAACCAGTCCTTTGTATTGCTGGATATCTGGTCATCTTTTTTACAGAAACCTTCCCTGACTCACCTTACCACCAACTGTAAGATAAAGTCCAGACCCCATTCTGGATGAAGCTGACTTTTCTGGCCTCATTTCTTACATCTCTGTACGTGAGAGCTCCTTAAGCTTTTTTTTGTCAGATCACCATTTCCTACATAGTTTGGCGCAACACTATACTCTGCCTGTATTCTGTTGCTCACAGTACTCTCTACCGAACTTTTCTCTACCTAAATTCCATAGACCTTTCGAAATCTACTCAGATTTCTCCTCTTCTCTAAACCCTTTCCAAGCCAGCCAATCCCTTTATCTCTTTTTCTTGGAATCCTGCCTTAATTGTTGGTACTCTTTAAATGGCAATGCCTCTCTTGTGATGAAGCTTCTAATAGTATTGTAGCAAGGCTCTTATCATTCACTCAGTCCAATACTCTCATTTTTACATTAAGAGATGTGCCCAAGCTCACATGGCTAAAGAGTGGCAGAGTCAGGGGGTTGAACTCATAGGGCCTCACCTCCAGCCCAGTACTCATTCTGGTTTGTCATTCATGACTCATTGAATGCTAGTTTATGTTGTTGTTGAATCCTCAAGCTATTTTTTATTTGGCATAAATGTGCGTGTGTGTGTGTGTGTGTATTTATTGGGGTGATCTAACTGCTGTAACAAGTCCCCCGATCACAGTGCAGTGTAGTTGGCAGCTAGGGTCGTGGGTGGAGTCTAGACTGCTTTATGCAGTCATTTGGGAATCCAGGCCCCCTTGATACAGGCCTCCAAGGTCACAGCAAGAGAGAATGGAGATCCATATGAAGGAGGCATGTATTGGTCATGCTTGGAAGTGGAATTCACCCCCCTCTTCCCATATTCCATTAGCCACACGAACTCTACATTAGGAACTTAACTGTAGGACGTCTGGGCAATAATTCCCAGAAAGAAAACAAAATGGATTTGATAAGCACATGACATTTTACTCTGTGGTAATAAACATTTACAAATGTTAGTTTCTTTTCTTATTTTTCTTGATAACCTCCATTAGTAAATAAGTTCCTTATCCAATGTTTTTTGTATGTACCCCCTCCACATATCCAGTACCTTTAACATACCAAGAGCTCCAACTGTATATTTGTGCAAAGAATGTCTAAAGATACTATTATAGACATGCTTCTTTGCACTGGATTAAGCATAGAGTAAGACTGACCTTATGCATATGTGTAACTCACTTATGGTCAACAATGAGGAGGAACAAGCTGGCTGGAGTGATTGCTATTCACTGAGTTTGATGTACATGTATAGCCTCTAGGCCATTTTACCATCTCTGTGTATCCCCTCGTCATTCAGTGCAAGCATCTTTTTTTTCTGTTCAGTGATGGGAATTACTGCTTTTCATAGCATAAAGTGTTAGATCATGCTCATGTTTGCCATCATCAGATATTCTTGCTTTCCTCCAGTGGTCCAAGCACTAAATCTCCAATTCAACAGATATTCATTGAGCCTCAAGTATATACCATGTGCTAGCAATACCAGGATGCATAAACATGTTCCTTACCTTTGAGAAACTGAGTCAATAAGTATACTATGATGCTGTGATAGAAGTATATGTTGGCAAAAAAAGGTGTAATAAAATTCAACATCAACATCACAATTCATTTAAGCTAAAAGCCCTCTAAGATCTGTTTTTATTTGAGTTAGCTAAGAGGTTGGGAAGGAAAGAGGGCAGTGTCTTATGATAATTTACTTTGCTGAAAACATAGTAGATAAATATAACATCTTGACCTCTTTTGTATCCCTAAAATCAGATGCATCAGAAGATACACAAATCTCTCTCAACAAAAGATCAGAAAAAATGGAAGATATCCCAAAGCAATGTGAAAATATTCCCTCTTTGGTTGCATTTGAAAACCTCAAAGCAAATGTGACTGACATGACGCTAACCTTGTTGGTGGAGAACATAAGTGGCCTGTCCAGTGATGATTTTCAAGTGGAAATAATACGAGATTTTGATGTTGGCGTAGTTACCTTTCGAAAATACATAGGTAAGATGAACTGACCCTTCATGTTCAGTCTTCTTTGCACAGAACTTTTGGGATTTGGGACACCCAGCTAATGGAATGTCTCGGAAAGTTTGACTCTTGTTAGTAGCTGGTAAGAGAGGATGCCAAGTTAATATAGATCCCTTTTTATTTGAAAGAGAAGCAATTTTGTTGTGAATCCAAATTATGGCATGTTTAATGAATTAAATTTATTGTATGAGTTTTGTGTGTATATGTGTGTATGTGTGTGTGTGTAAGAGAGAGAGAGAGAGAGAGAGAGAGAGAGAGAGAGAGAGAGAGAGAGAACACACCTAAATTAAAATCTAATGAAGTCCATGGATCTTAAAGTGATTCTGAGCACAGGAGTGAGTGTTTTCACGTGCTACCTCATTGAGAGAAGTAAAGATGGATCTGTGTTACCAAATTGGACTTGAAGGTAATAATTATAATACTAGCAAACACTCAAATGCTGTTAGTGTAAGTCAGGTACTATGCTAAGCTCTTTACATGTATTACTTAATTTATTCCTTTCAACAACCTTTTGAGATGATTATTATTATTTCTCATTTTACACCTGAGGAGACAGAGGTGCAGAGATGCTAATAAATGAAGAACTGGATTCGAACCCTGGCAGCAGACCTCTATACAGCCTGTTCTGTTATCCCCTTTACCATATATCTTCTCAGTGTTTTCAGGGTCATCTACTTATGCAGGGAGAGTAAGTGCATGTGATGCAGAAAATGAGTGCTCTTTGAGGTCTGTGGGAGGAGTCTGTGAGTTCAAGAGCCCTCTCCAGAAAAATGGGGACATTTTCCAATTCCAAGTCCTCACTGTTCCATAGCTGAGGCAGTGGAAGAGCACAGGTCATGCCCTGGCCAGGTGGCTCCATTGGTTAGAATGTTATCCCATGCACCAAAAGGTTCTGGGTTTGATGCTGATGTTTTTCTCTCACATTGATGTTTCTCTCACTCTCTCCCTTCCTTTCTCTCTCAAATCAACAAAAACATATCTTGGGTGAGGATAAAAAAGAAAGAGCAAGGCCATGAAGTAAAAATTCTAGCTTCAACATTTAAGTAATTATTTGAGGTTGGCCAAGTTACTATCCTCTGTGTGCTTTGCTTTCTTCACCTATAAAATGGGGTTAAGAATATCTACCTTATTTAGTTTCTGTGAGAATTAAAGAAATAATGTTTGAAAAGCTCTTCACATCGTTTCTGGTAAGGATATATTAAGGACTCAATAAGGGAGCTATTCTACTATCAAGTTTATGATTATTTCTCATAAAGGAATAACTAGATGGATCTGCTTTTGTTTATTGAGCAAAAAATATGAATGCCTACTATGTGCACATGTCTAGGTGCTGAAGTAGTAATATGAGATGTTGATGTTGCCGAGATGAATAATCCTTGGTCCCTGCTTCTCAGGAACTCCTACGGGGCAGGGTGGAAACCAATACATAAATGAACAGTGAAGATCAAGAGGAGAAGTTGCCTCCCTTGACTGTGAACAGCAGGCTGTGGGGAATGGGAGGAAAGGGGACCCAAACAAGACAGCGTGGCTTTGCCCTGCCTCCATCCTTCTATGAAGCTTAGACTCCTGCAGTACCAGGCTATCAGGTCCCCAATATACTATGTTCAATGTCACTGCTATTCCCTCCGCCTGAAATGCTTCCTCCCTTATCTATCTGGTAAACTCTTCATCCTTCAGAACTCAGACTGGTGACTACCTACTCTGGGAATCCTTGTCTGAGTGCCAATATTAGTCTTCTGGCCCCATTTGAAACCACAATAGATCACTTGTTTGCTTTTAAGACTTCCTCCCTCCTGGAAGGTGAATGTTCAAGAACTTGTTGTATTCAACTCCCTCCCCAGCTCCTAGCACAGTGAATGACACAATGTGGGCCCAGCATCAATATTTATTTATTTGAAAGAGATAATTGGGTTGAGTCCTGAAGGAGGAAAAAGACCAAGATAAAATGTTGGAGGAGGGTATTTCAAGCACAGGAAACCATATAAACAAAGACAAAGGAGAATGGTCTTCAAAATAATGACTAGTTGTTGTGGCAGTATGAAAATAAAATGAATGGCATGGAATAACCAGAGGTGCTATTTAGAAATTCCTTTGGAGTCAACTAGCAAAGGACATACTTCACCTAGCTCAGGAGTGTGAACTCATGCCTGCAGGTAATGGGGATCCATTGAAAGACTTGAGAAAGGGGTGAAGTGAGGAGATTTGAATAGTAAAGAGTACTCAGGTGGTTATATCAAGGAGGGCTGGAGCAGGCTGTTAGTGAAGGTAGGGACACAACTCTGTGGTAAGACATTCATAAGTGCATCATTGTTTCTGAGACTGGGAATTTTTGGCAAATAAATTGCCTGCTCCACCCCCTGCCCAGGCCTGACACCTCTGACTCAGGCTTCAGGCCTTGACAGGGGACCCCCAGACCCCTCCGATTGCCGGCTCCGCCCCCCGCCCAGGCCTGATGCCTCAGCCAGAGGTGTCAGGCCTGGGCAGGGGACCCCCATCTCCCCCCAATCACCGGTTCCACCCTTGTCCAGGCCTGTCACCTCGGCCAGAGGCATGGACCCCCATCACCCTCCAATCGCCAGATCAGCCCCTTGCCCAGGTCTGACACCTCCGCCAGAGGTGCCAGGCCAGGGCAGGGGACCCCCAGGTGCTTCCTATTGCCAGCTCCACCCCCGCCCAGGCCTGACGCCTCTGGCCCAGGCTTTAAGCCTGGGCACGGGACTCCCATCTCTCCCCGATCACCGGCTCTGCCCCCCCACCCAGGGCTTATGCCTCTGGCCCAGGTGTCAGGTCTGGGCAGGGGACTCCCATCTTCCCCCAATTACCAGCTCCACCCTTGCCCAGGCCTGACGCCTTGGCCAGAGGCGTTGACCACCATCACCCTCCAATCACTGGATTGGCCCCTTGCCCAGTCCTGAGGCCTTCGCCAGATGTGTCAGGCCTGGGCAGGGAACCCCCATCTTCCCCTGATCACTGGCTTCTGGGAGGCTTCTGGGGCTTCTGGGGCCAGCCTGTGGCCCAGGATCGGAACCCATCATGGGTGGCAGGCAGGTGGCTTCTGGGGTTGTACACGGGGGCCTGGATAGTGGCTCTCGTGCTGGTGGCGGTGCTGTCCTACCCTGCTTGCAGTATGCAAATTAGTGGCAATCTTTGTTGGTGGTTAATTTGCATATAATGCTGATTATCCCATGGGAGGCGTAGCGAAGGTACAGTCAATTATCGTGTTTGTCTATTATTAGATAGGATAATTTTCTGATTGATTAATTTTGGTTTGCAGATGCCATGAAATTTCTTGAAGATTGTGTCATGCACCATTCAGTGACACAACTTCAGCTTTCTTCAAGACTTCTGGAAGCGACAAAAACAATCAGGGTTGAAAACCTGCCGCCTGATGTTGATGCCTATAATTTGAAATGTTTATTTGAAAATCCTCAAAATGGAGGGGGAAGAATTGTCAGTATTGAATGTTTTCCTGAAGAGAGTTCAGCTCTGATAGAATTTTTTGACAGAAAAGGTAATGTCTATTAGCCTGATTTTGTACACCTTACCTGGCATAATTTAAATATGTTAACAGATCTTATTATTATTATAGTTATCAGTTAAATTATGATGTATTTTATTTTTATTCATATATTTCCTTGGTAATCCAGTTAGGAATCCTGTTCATCTGGGGTATGATACTTAATGTGTCCAGTGATTCAAACATTAAAGAAGTAATGTCACTTTGTTGAAAGATATCAAGTTTTTCTTATAAGTCTCTACCTATGAGAACTGAAAAATATGTAATTCTTAGAATCCTGGAAATGCTGTGTTAAAAAAAAGAGATTATCTGCTTTTTAACTGTACATTTGGCCGAAATTCTCAAGTTAATTTCAACAATTTTAGATAAATACTCAGAAACGCAAATGCTCCTAGAAAGTGTCACTTCGTCCCCTTTCACCTGTCAGGGTCATCATTCAGAAGTTAATGGGGGCGATTTCACATGATCAGTGGGTGCAGTGACCCTGTGAAAACCATGTCCAGCTGAACCTCAGGGAAGCACTCCTGAGGGTTTTGTAGACATAAATTGCCAGTTCTCTGAGACACTTGCAAAGCCGGCTTGGAGATTCCATTCATGTTCAGAGGTCAAGGCTGAGGAATTAGGGAACCTGACTTCCTAGGGAAAGAAGAAACATTGTGTTTGGGGCTAAACAGGGGAGCGTGAGATAGGACCATGTGATATGCCACCCACTTAAGATAAATTGCTTCATGGGGTGCTTGGAAGAACCTTCTTCAGCTTTTATAAGTTGGAGAAGGTGGGGTGAAGGTATGTTTTAGCTTAAAATACAGTGAAAGACCTAGTGTTCCTTGGGAAAAGTTAGAGCTACGTAAAGCTGGCTACTCTAGAATTTGGCTCCCAGCCAATGGTGGAAGTTGACAACTTTGTGGCTTTTGAATAAATTGAGGGCATGGGGCAGTTGGGTGTGTCTTCAGAATGCCTAGTTATGTGGGTACCACTAATAATAGGAAGTATTTAATTGAGGCTTATCTTATTTTTAAAATTTTTTATTGTTTTAAGTGTTACATATAGTATTACATATGTCTCTTTTTCCCCGAATTGACCTCCCCCTACCTACCGCACCCACCATGCACATGCCCTCACCCTGCTAGTGTCTGTGTCTATTGGTTATGCTTATATGCATGTATACAGGTCCGTTGGTTGATCTCTTTCCCCCACCCCCCCACGTTCCCACTAAAGTTTGACCATCTGTTTGATGCTTCTCTGTCTCTGCATCTATTTGTTTTAAATTAAATCCTTATTGTTCAGATTATTACAGTTATTCCTCTTTTTCCCCTCATAGCTCCCCTCCACCCATTTCCCCACCCACCCTCTGCTCTCACCGCCCCCCCCAGCACTGTCCTCATCCATAGGTGCACGATTTTTGTTCAGCCTCTTCCCACACCCCTTTCCCCCCAAGAATAGTCAGTCGACTCCCTTTCTATGGCCCTGATTCTATTATAATCACCAGTTTATTCTGTTCATCAGATTATTTATTCACTTGATTTTTAGATTTACTTGTTGATAGATGTGTATTTGTTGTTCATAGTTTGTATCTTTACTTTTTCTTCTTCTTCCTCTTCTTAAAGGATATCTTTCAGCATTTCATATAATACTGGTTTGGTGGTGATGAACTCCTTTAGCTTTTTCTTATCTGTGAAGCTCTTTATCTGACCTTCAATTCTGAATGATAGCTTTGCTGGATAAAGTAATCTTGGTTGTAGGTTCTTGGCATTCATCACTTTGAATATTTTTTGCCACTCCCTTCTGGCCTGCAAAGTTTCGGTTGAGAAATCAGCTGACAGTCCTATGGGTACTCCCTTGTAGGTAATTGACTGTCTTTCTCTTGCTGTTTTAAGATTCTCTCTTTGTCTTTTGCTCTTGGCATTTTAATTATGATGTGTCTTGGTGTGGTCCTCTTTGGATTCCTTTTGTTTGGGGTTCTCTGCACATCCTAGACTTGTAAGTCTATTTCTTTCACCACGTAGGGGAAGTTTTCTGTCATTATTTCTTCAAAGAGGTTTTCAATATCTTGCTCTCTCTCTCCTTATGGCACCCCTATAATTTGGATGTTGGTACTCTTGAAGCTGTCCCAGAGACTCCTTACACTATCTTCGTATTTTTGGATTCTTTTTTCATTTTGCTTTTCTGGTTGGGTGTTTTTTGCTTGTTCATATTTCAAATCTTTGACTTGATTCTTGCGATCCTCTAGTCTGCTGATGGGATTCTGTATAATATTCTTTATTTCAGTCAGTGTCTGCTTAATTTCTAGTTGGTCCTTTATCACAACCTCAAGGGTCTCATTAGATTTCTTGAGGGTCTCATTAAGTTTATCGGCGGTTTCTAGAAAATTCTTGAAAAACCTTAAAAGTGTGGTTTTCAACTCTATATTCAGTAGTTTGCTTTCCTCCATTTCTGTCATTTGTGTCCTGTTTCTTTGCCTCCACATTTTTTTTATGCTTCGCTGTGTCGATAAAGTGGCTTTCTGTGCTAGGTATCCTATAGGGCCCAGTGGTTCAGCCTCCCCAATTACCTGAGGTAGACACTCTTGGTGCACCCCCTTGTGGGCTTTGTGCACAGTCTTGTTTTAGTTAAGCCTTGATTGTTGTAGGTAACACTGGGAGGAATTGACCTCCAGGCCAATTGGCTGCGAGAATCAGCTGTGTCTGCAGTGGTAGAACTTCTGTGCTGGAGAAACCTCTGGGGGAAGACTTGCTTCAATGGGGCTTTGGTGCTCACTGAGTCTGCTCCCTGAGTGTGCCCTTTATGGATCCGAGGAGCTGCAATCTGGATAGTCCCACTCTGACCACCGGGCACACTGGCTCCTGGATCTCTAAGGAGGTGCTAATCTAGCTTTTGCCTGAGGCTACCCAGCAGGAGCCAGCTGTGACACAATGCAAGTTGCCCTGGGGCCTTGGGCCAGGTGCAGTTTGTTAGGTAATTATCAGATTGCAAAGGGCCAGGTCTTTCATATGCAAAAGCCTCTGTGCATGGCTTGGGTGGGGCGGGGTCCCAGGGTATCAACAGGGAGGAGCGAGCAGTTATGGCTACTCTCAGTCCTGCCCTCAGAGGCCTTGCTTCTCAGTGTCCCAGCAATCACTGCAAGCACCTCCGAGAGAAAGCCGACCGATACCACAGTCCAGTTTCTCCCGTATGAGTCTGGGTCTCCAGAGACTCACCCAGAACTGGAGCTCAGAGCTTGAGACTCCCTCCCAATTGAAAAAGACAACCATGTCCTCAGCTGCCAGCCCTCTCCGCATGCACCTCTGTACCTCTGTATTTTACTTCTGCCCCGTACCTCCTCTGAGTCTCGGTATGCTTTTCTCTTTCTTTCTAGTTGTAGAATTTCCACTCAGCCAGCCTTCCTGTGGTTCTGGATGATGTCCGTTCCGTCTTTTAGTTGTATTTTTGATGTGGTTGTGCGTGGCAGCAGTCTCCGGTGTTTACCTATGCCGCCATCTTGGTTTTTCTCTCTGCATCTATTTTTGTTCATCAGTTTATGTTGTTCATTATATGCCACAAATGAGTGAGATCATGTGATATTTATCTTTTCTGACTAGCTTATTTTCCTTGGCATAATGGTCTCCTGTCCCATCCATGCTGTTGCAAAGGATAAGAATTCCTTTTTTTAACAGCAGCATAGTATTCCATTGTGTAGATTTACCACAGTTTTCTTTTTTTAAAATTTTTTTATTGCTTAAAATATTACAAAGAGTAGTACATTTGTCTCCTTTTTTTCCTGCCCTTGACCTTCCCCCAGCCTCCCCTACTCCCCAGTGTCTTGTGTCCATTGGTTATGCTTATATGTATGCATACAAGTCCTTTGGTTGATCTCTTACCCAGTCCACCCAAGCCTCCCCAGCCTTCCTGCTGTAGTTTGACAGTCTGTTTAATGCCTCTGTATCTATTTTTGTTCATCAATTTATAATGGTCTTTATTAACCATAAGTGAGTGAGATCATGTGGTATTTTTCTTTCACGGACTGGCTTATTTCACTTAGCATAATGCTCTCCACTTCCATCCATGCTGTTGAAAATGGTAAGAATTCCTTCTTTTTTTATAGCAGCATAGTATTCCATTGTGTACATGTACCACAGTTTTCTAATCCACTAGTCTGCTGATGGGCACTTAGGCTGTTTCTAAATCTTAGCTATTGTAAATTGTGCTGCTATGAACATAGGGGTGCATATATGCTTTTTGATTGGTGTTTCTGTTTTCTTGGGATATATTCCTAGAAGTGGGATTACTGGGTCAAATGGCAGTTCCATTTTTAATTTTTTGAGGAAATGCCATACTGTTTTCCACAGTGGCTGCACCAGTCTGCATACCCACCAATGGTGCACAAGTGTTCCTTTTTCTCCACATCCTCTCCAGCACTTGTCGTTTGTTGATTTGTTGATGATAGCCATTCTGACAGGTGTGAGATGGTACCTCATTGTTGTTTTGATTGGCATCATGGATGATTAGTGACTTTGAGCATGTTTTCATATGTCTCTCTGCTTTCTGTATGTCCTCTTTTGAAAGGTGTCTATTTAGGTCCTTTGCCCATTTTTTTATTGGATTGTTTATCTTCCTTTTGTTAAGTTGTATGAGTTCCCTATAAATTTTAAACCCTTATCAGAAATAACATTGGCAAATATGTTCTCCCATGCTTTGGGCTTTCTTGTTGTTTTGTTGATGGTTTCTTTTGCTGTGCAGAAGTTTTTTATTTTGATGTGGTCCCATTTGTTTATTTTCTCTTCGTTTCCATTGCCCTAAGAGCTGTATTTGTAAAGGTATTGCTATGACATATCTGCTATTGGTAAAGATATTATTATGACATGTCTGCTGTTATGCTGCCTATGTCTTCTAAGATTTTCATGGTTTTTCATCTTCTGTTTAAGTCCTTTATACATTTTGAGTTTATTTTTGTGTAAGTTGGTGATCTAGTTTCATTTTTTTGCATGTATCTGTCCAATTTTTTCAACACCATTTATTGAAGAGACTGTCTTGACTCCATTGTATGCTCTTGCCTCCTTTGTCAAATATTAATTGAGCATAATGGCTTGTGTCGATTTCTGGGTTCTCTGTTCTTTATCCCTTGGTCTATATGTCTGTTCTTGTGCCAGTACCAGGCATTCTTGAGAACAGAGGCTTTGTAAGATAACTTGATATCTGGTATTTTGATCCCTCCAACATTGTTTTTCTTTCTCAAGATTACTGTTGCTATTTGGGGTGTTGTTTTTTTTTAAATTCCAGATGAATTTTTGGAGAGTGTGTTCTAGGTCTTTGAAGTATAAGGTTGGTATTTTAATGGGGATTGCATTGAATCTATAGATTGCTTCGGGTATTATGGACATTTTAATGATGTTGATTCTATCAGTTCATGAACACGGTATATTCTTCCATTTGTTTATGTCTTTTCTCTATCTCTTTTTTCCGCGTCCTGTAAATTCCTGAGTATAGTGCCTTTACCTTCTTGGTTAAATTTTTTCCCAGGGTTCTTAATTTTTGTTGCAATCATAAATGGGATTTTTTTTTAGTTTCTCTTTCTGTGAATTCATTATTGGTGTATAAAAAAAGCCATAGATTTCTGAGCATTAATGTTGTATCCTGCTACATTGCTGAATTCATTTATTAAGTCTAGTAGTTTTTTGATAGAGTTTGTAGGGTTTTCAATGTACAATATCATGTCATCTGCGAATAATGACAATTTTACGTCTCCTTTTCCAATTTGGATGACTTTTATTTATTTTTCTTGTCTGATCACTATGTCTAGCACTTCCAGTACTATGTCAAACAGGAGTGGTGAGATGGGTATCCCGGTCTTGTTCCTGTTCTTAGGGGAAATGGTTTTAGTTTTTGCCCATTGAGTATAATGTTGGCTGTAGGTTTGCCATATAAGGCTTTTATTATGTTGAGGTATGATCCCTCTATTTGCACTTTGCTGAGGGTTTTTTTGTTTTTTTTATCAAGAAAGGGTGTTGGATTTTGTCAAATGCTTTTTCTTCATCAATTGATATGACTATGTAATTTTTGTCTCTCAATTTATTCATGTGATGTATCACGTTTATTGATTTGTGGATATTGTACCAGTCTTGCATTCCTGGAATAAATCCCACTTGGTCATGGTGTATGATCCTGCTGGATCCGATTTACTAGAATTTTGTTGAGGATTTTAACATCTATGTTCAACAGGGATAATGGCCTGTAATTGTCTTTCTTTGTAGTGTCTTTACTGGTTTTTGGATTAGGGTAATGCTGGCTTGGTAGAAAGAACTTGGAAGTGGCCTTCCCCTTGAATTTTTTAGAATAAATCGAGGAGGATAGGTTTTAGTTCTTTGAATGTTTGATAAAACTCCTCTGTGAAGCCATTTGTTCCAGGGCTTTTGTCTGCTGGAGTTTTTTTTTTTTTAAATTACTGTTTCAATTTCATCTGTAGTTATTGGCCTATTGAGGTTTTTTGATTCTTTCTGATTGAGTTTTGGAAGGTTGTATTTTTTTCTAGGAATATGTCCATTTTGTCGATGTTGTCGTTTGTTGGAGTAGAGTTGTTTGTAGTATTTTGTTTTTACAAACCTTTATATGTCTGTTGGGTTATTACTTCACCTCTGTCATTTCTGATTTTGTTTATTTGTGTCTTCTGTCTCTGTTTCCTGGGGAGCCTGGCTAGAGGTTCATCAATCTTGGTTATCCTTTCAAAGAACCTGTTCTTGGTTTCATTGATCTTTTGTATTGTGTTTTTTTTGGTCTCTATGTTGTTTATTTCTGTTCTGATCTTTATACTTTCCTTCCTTCAGCCTACTCTGGGCCTTTCTTGTTGCTCTATTTCTAATTCTTAAAGTGACAGGGTTAGATAATTTATTACCATTCTTTTTTGTTGTTTTTTTGAGGTAGGCTTGTAGAGCTATGAACATCCCTCTCCGGACTGCTTTCACTGTGTCCCATAGATTTGGGATTGTTGTGTTTTCATTATCATTTGTTTCTAGGATGCTTTTTATTTCTTCTGTGATCTCTTTATGACCCAATCATTGTTTAATAGGATGCTATTTAGTGTCCAAGTGTTTGCTTTTTTCATTGTTTTTATTGTAATTGATTTCTAATATTCTGCCTTTGTGATCTGAGAAGATGCTTGTTATGACTTCTATTTTATTGACTTGGAAGAGAGTTTTTCTGTGTCATAATATGTGGTCTGTCTTTGAAAATGTCCCATGTGCACTTGGAAGAATATATATTCTGTAGCATTGGGGTGAAATGTTCTGAAGATGTCAATTAAGTCCATCGGATCTAGTGAGTCATTTAAGATTTCCATTTCTTTGCTGATTTTTTCTTTAGAGGATTTATCCAGTGGTGTCAATGGGGTACTAAAGTCCTCTACTATGATTGTATTGCTGTGGATCTCTCCCTTGATATTTTCCAGAAGTTTTTTTTTTTATGTATCTGAGTTTTCCTGTATTGGGTGCATATATGTTTATCAGAGTTATGCCCTATTGCTGAATTGCTCCCTTTAGTATTATGAAATGGCCCTTCTTATCTCTTGTTATGGCCTTCATTTTGAGGTCTATTCTTTCAGATTGTATTGCTACCCCAGCTTTTTTCTGATTTCCATTTGTCTGAAAAATTTTTTTCCTTCCCTTCACTATCAGTCTGTGTGAGTCCTTGGTTCTGAGGTGGGTCTCTTGTAGACAGAAAATGTGTGGGTCATGTTTTCTTATCCTTCAGCTACCCTATATCTTTTGATTTGAGAATTTAATCCAGTTACATTTGAGGTGGTTATTGATAGGTAATTGTTAGTCGCCATTTTTATTCCTTATGCATGTGGTCCTTGTTCCCTTTCTATTTCTTCTTTTTATAGCAGTCCCTTTAGCTATTCTTGCATTACTGGCTTGGTGGTAATAAACTCACTTAGTCCCTTTTTGTCTGTGAAGCTCCTGATTTCACCTTAAATTTTTATTGATAACCTTGCTGGGTACAGTATTCTTGGATTCAGTCCCCTTTTTTGCATCATGTTGTATATTTCATTCCACTCCCTATGGTCTGATGTGTTTCTGTTGAGAAATAAGTTGCTATTCTAATGGGAGATCCCTTGCTGGTAACTTTCTGTCTCTCTCTGGCAGCCTTTAGAATTCTTACTTTGTTGTTGATGTTTGCCAGTTTAACTATGATGTGTCTTGGTGTTGGCCTTTTTGGGTTCAACTTGTTTGGGGGTCTAGGGGCCTCTTGGACTTGTGTGGCTTTTTTCTTCCTAACATCAGGGAAGTTTTCTGTCATTATTTCTTCAAACAGGTTTTCTATTCCTTACTCCACTTCCTCTTAATCTGGCAACCCTATTATGTGTATGGTGTTAGTTTCATGTTGTCCAAAAGCTGTCTTAGACTCTCCTCCTGCTTTTTAGGTTTTCTTTCCAGTTGCTGCTGTGTTTGTGTTTTTTTCTACCTCTTCTTCTAACTTGCTGATGCAGTACTTCACTTCTTCTAGTCTACTGTTGAAGCCTTCCATGTGTGCTTTCTTGCAGCTTTGTCATTCTTCATTTCCTTTTGATTCCTTTTCATGTTGATGACATTCTCATCCAGCTCCTTATAATTCTCATTGAGTTGTGTGTATTTGTCAGCCAGACGTTTAAGCATCCTTAAAACCATTACTCTGCTTTTTTTCTCTGACATGTTACTTGTCTCCACTTCATATAATTCCTCCTCTGGTGATTTCTCTTTTTCTTTCCTTTGCAGACTGTTTTTTATTGTCTCCCCATTTTTTGCTGTAACGATTTAATTGTTTCTATGTCTTAGATCCAACTACTTTGCTACCCAGGTTCTTTTGAGGGTGGTGCTATGTAGTTGATGATTTTGGTTACCAAGTGGTGCAAAATCTCAAATTCCCTACGCTTGGTGATCTAGTGTAGCGGCCCCCTTGAGCTATCTGGGTTCTCCTCATGTACTTGGGTCTTGACTGTTAGTTTCTAGTTCATGGATGAAGTCTCACCATGGATTGTCTGGCAATGTGACTCACCTCCAGCTTTATTGTGCAAGCTGTTGTGGATGTGATTGTGGTTCCAGCTCTTGTGAAAAGGGTTGCCTGAGGTCTCACTGGAATGTGTTCACTGTGAGTTCCTGGAGTCCACCGCCTGGGAGGAAGGGTTTACAGGGCCTGAGCCTCAAGTACAATGACTTTGGCCATTGTTGTGTGACTCTTGCTTAGATAGTCTCACTCTGCAACTCACTATGAGGATCTTAGAGTCCATGACGTTGGGGGGCAACTGTCCTGTACTCTGCAGTAGAGGCAGTGGGACTCTGGCCAAGGTGATTTCCCTCTGTGAGTGACGAGGGAGTCAGGAGCCAGCAGCTGCGGATATGGGAGTCTCATAGTGTGTGGCTGGAACAGTGTGGGGAGTCCTCAGTAACTCACCAAGGTGTCCAAAAGCAGGCACCAGGTGGGGGAATTCATGGATCCTGCTGAGGGAACTTTGCACCCTTGGTTGGAGAGGCATGTGCCCAGTGGCAGCTCATAGAGGGGCCCTGCATGCTGGGTCAGCACGACCATGGTGTTCAGACGTCATTAGCCAGGGAGGGGGAGGTGCCAGTTTTGTTGTAGGCGCCCCATGTCCTTAGTTGGATATGCGCACACCCAGTGGAGCTTCAAGGAGGCACCCTGAGGCTGCCTTCCAGGGCATAGACTCAGGGGAGCCTGTGCACTGGTTCGGTACAACTGGGGTGTCTTGAGGTCAACTGCCAGGGAGGGGGAAGTCCCACTTACTGCTGCAGGGGCCTTGTGCTCTTTGTTAGATAAGCTCGTGCACCCAGGAGCGGCTCACAGAGGCACCTGGGGGCTGCCTACTTGGGTGGCAGACTTGGGGGACCTGCACACTGTATCAGGGTGACCATGGTATCTATGGGCCATCAGCCAGGGAGGGGGAAGTCTGAGTTTTTGCTGCGGGAACCATGTGCCCCAGGTGGTGGATGTCCTAGGGTCTGCAGGTCTGTGGGCAGGGCAGCAGGATTTTGGCAATTGTGACTGCAGGGTCCCAGGTAGTGTCTCAGGCCAGTCTGGGTGATGGTGATGTTGAGTTCCTAGAGGAGGCCGCTCCCCCTTGAAGATGACATGAATTCTGTGCCTGAGCCTGGCAGCCTGGGGAGTGCCTACATCAATGCCAGGGGCTCCCTGTCCAAAAGAGCCTGGTCTGCTAGCTCCTGATACTCCTGCAGTGTCTGACTATCCCTCACTCACTCACACACACAGCATACATGTCCACATACCCCCTCACTCGCACCCTCCCTCTCACCTCAGTCCTGCCAGCCGCCTTCTTCCCAAGTCTCTTGAGATTTATTTTATATCCTAGCTACACCTGTGAATAGTAGGATCCTCTCAAAGGTTCCATTTCACTTGACATCTTTGAACCATCTGACTATGTTGGTCATGCCTCCTCCCTAACCTTGCACATTCCCTGTTTTCCAGGGTCTAAGATACACTGACTTTCCTGTTCTCGCTCTGGACATTTGCAGAGCTCTGCAGAGTGCTACAAAGTGGATTTATAGACATTGCTTTACAGGCTTTGCTATTATTGTAATCCTTATTTTACAAATGAAGAAACTGAGGTACAGAAAGGTCTAATCACTTGACCAAGGTTCCACAGCTAGTGAGTGACAGAGGCAGGATTTGAACCTTAGCAGTCTGGGCCCATAATCAATGTTTTTAAGTTCTCCACTTTTTCCCAGTTTCCCATTCACCTATAACATGAATTTTTCTTGTTTGAAATTTCACCACTTATGGTGGGTTACCAATAATGAGGCAAACTGTCAATAAAGATGGGCTAAGAACAGAATTTATTTAGCAATATTGTTTTCTATGTAGAAATTATTCACTCTGAAATCATTTGGTTCCATTTCCCAATATCTGATTCACAAAATCTTCCGGAAGGGAACCCTTATGAGACACCTTGTGCACGTGAGATTTTTGGCTGTTTTCTGCCATAGTATCTCACTGAATCCCCATACTAGCCTGCAGGTTAGATTTGGTTAGTCTTTCTTTACAGAAGAGGAAATGGGATGGAAAATTTAAGATCGCTCTGATGGTTCTTGTATCAGATAGACCCATGTTCAGCTCTGGCTTTGGTGCTTACTAGCTTTGTGATCTTGGACAAGTTACTAAACCCACCAAATCTTATGTTTTCTCATGTGTAAAACAGAGTTCCTCTATTACTTACCTTGCAGGAACATTATGAGGATTAAATGAAATTATATCTGCAAAGTGCTTGGCACATGGTGGGTGCTCAGTCAGTGTTAGTGGTCACTGGTACCGCCCAGGCTGTAGTGTGTACGGGGCCACATGGGGAAGTTGAGGCTATGTGTCTGGATCTCTGTAGGGCTTGTTTTTTGCATTATGTCTGGCTCAAGGCCTAGGATCCAATCATTACAAGTGAAGTTATTTTTAACATCTTTCCACAAGGATGCTATTTTAATCCAAGTTGTTACTGGAATTTATTCTAATTCCCTTCCTTCTTAGACTCCTTGTACCTGTCTAATAACTACCACAAAATGAGTTTGGGGAGAAGAGTATCCACCCACCCACACACAGACATGCCCATATTCCATCCTAGCGACTGTCCCAGTAACAGTGGCAAGAGACTGATTATAGCAGGGATGGGGGAGGTGCAGGACTTGCTGAATCAGTCTCTGGACTGGGCTCTGATGACTTTGAGGATGACCTTGGTTTTGAACGCCTGGTAGAAGGGCAAGAGCGTGGGCTTTGGGGTAAAAAAGACACTGATTTGAATTTTAGCTCAGACACTTACAGTCTACATAACCCTATTCGAGTTATCTATTTTTTACTAGCCTGAGGTGTTGTTGTTTTTTAAAAGATTTTTATATATTTTTATTGATTTCAGAGAGGAAGGGAGGGAGAGAGAGAGATAGAAACATCAGTGATGAGAGAGAATCACTGAATGGATGCCTCTTGCATAGCCCACACTGGGGATGAAGCCCACAATCCGGGCATGTGCCCTTGACCAGAATGAAACCGGAAACCTTCAGTCCACAGGCCCATGCTCTATCCACTGAGCCAAACCAGCTAGGGCTAGCCTGAGTTTTATCATTTGTAAATAGTGATGATGATACTAATAGTGTGTCTATCTCAAGGGTTGTCATGAGGATTAAATTAATTTAATATATGTAAAGCACTTAGAATAGTGTCTGACACTTAGTAAGCTATGATAATTATTATTATGCGCCTCCCCTGAGAAGTAATAATGGAATCTAAGTCATCTATGAAGCTTAAAATTGTGAGAGGCACAAGAAAGAGCACATAGTATGATTCTCAGAGAAGGTTGGCTTTAAGCACCAAAATATTCTTTACACTGGTGCAAACAGTATCCCCATGCTTGTGACCAAAGTCATATCTATTTCTTAACTTGTTGGTGATATATCAGTGTATCACAAAAACGGAAACTGGAATTTACATAACAGAATTTCACCATACAGTGATCTTGGCCAGAAAGTAATTACTCCATTACACAAGGGATACCTGTGCAGTGTTAATACATATCAATTCATATTTGAGCACTTTGAGAGTAGAGCTGCCTTTTTAATACTATGTTGTAACATCAAAGTTCTATAAACACTAGGATTGCCGCCCACCTCCCACAATAGGAAAGTTTTGTTTGTTTGTTTTGATTTGAAACCTATTACCCTGGGATTACTTTATTTTATTTTTTTCCTTTTAAGTGTTAGACACCATCATGACCAAGAAGCTTAATCTCAATAATATGCCGCTGTCCGTGTTCCCATATTATACCTCCTTGGGCACAGCTTTGTATGGAAAGGAGAAGCCTCTGATCAAGCTTCCAGCACCATTTAAAGAATCTTTGGATCTTTCTTTGTGGAAGTTCTTACACAAAAGGAATCATCTGATTGAGGAGATAAACGAAGAAGTGAGACGTTCTCACTGTGAGCTAACATGGTCCCCACTCAATGGTGAAGTTACCATCAGACCTGCAGCCACCTTAGTCAATCAAGGAAGAAAAAGAATCAAGAACTGGAAGAAAGATGCTTCCACAGCCTTCTTTGGCATCAGGTCTAGATTTAAAGCTAGCCCATTTAAAGTGGACCCAGTAGTGTGGGACATCATGAAAAATGACTTAGAAGATGAAAGAATTTTGATTGAGTTTGATACAGATCTGGGGATTGTAACCTTAGTGGGGAAATCAGAGGATGTACAAAACATTGAGCCACAAATCAAGGAATTAATAGAAAAGGCCACTCAAAAAGTTAAAAGAGAAGAGCAAAGTCTGAGGGAGAAAGTGCCTATGTCTCCAAGAAAGTACTCTCTTTTGTGCCACAGCGGTGTGCAGGAGCGTCTCCGCAGGGAGTACCCAGAGATGGAGATTTTTTATGACAGAGCCACCCAACACATGTGCTTTAAAGGACTCGGTATAGATGTTTATAAAGCAAAGTGTGAAGTCCAGGAAAAGATGTACACCATGGTTCAGAAAAGCATTCAGCTCTCCCCTGAGGTTTTGCAGTTTTTGCAACAGGTCGACTGCTCAGAACTCTCCAAGTCTCTTCTGATAGCACAGAAAATTCTTGCAGTTTATGAGCTAGAGGGCACAACTGTTTTCTTAACCGGCTGTTCTTCTGAAGTCCTCTTAGAAGCTGAGAAGCAAATGGTCAGTGCCTTAAGTTATAAGCGCATAGACATTGAGGACAGGGAACTTCTTAGCAGCAAGAAATGGAAAGCCATCACTAACAAGTTGCCAAAGAAACATAATTCCTCCTCAAAGACTGTAATGATCAATGAGTTAACTTCCGGAACCACAGCTGAGGTCATTATTGCAGGTTGTGTGAAAGAAGTAAATGAAATCTACCACTTCCTTTCTGACTTTGTGGAAAAAAACATGAAAATAGAGAGATTCCTTGAAGTAAAGCCTCCCTTAGTTATTGATTATTTAAAGGCAGAGAAGAAGATATTCTTGCAAAAGATAAAGATGAACAAGCTAAATGTCCACATAGATTTCAATGCTAGGAACAAACCAAAAGGCATTTTACTAACTGGCTCAAAGGCTGAAGTCCTGAAGGGAATGAACATCCTCAAGCAAGCCAGGGATTCAGTTTGTGTTAAAAGCATCAGTATTGATAAGCCAGGAGCCAGCCAGTTCTTCCGGGATAAACCATGGGATTATAAACGTGAGTTATGGTCATTAGGTTGTTTTGTGGAACTACTGCAGAATGAAGAAAAGAAGGAGAGAGGTGGCAGTGATGGGCAGAAGGCCTCCTGTCGGACAGAATTGGCCCCTGGAGTCTCGCTGATTGTACAGCAAGGCGACTTGACACAGTTTCCTGTTGAAGTGGTGGTGAATGCCGCAAATGAGGACCTCCGTCTCAGTGGGGGCCTGGCTGCTGCTCTTTCAAAGGCAGCTGGCCCTGAGCTCCAAGCAGATTGTGACCGGATAGTGAAGGAAAAGGGTAAAATACCAACTGGCCATGCCACCATCTCGAAACCAGGAAAGCTCCCATACCACCAGGTGATCCACGCAGTAGGACCCAAGTGGAACAGCAGTGATGTTCTGGGGTGTGTGTTACAGTTAAAGAATGCTGTGAAAAAAAGTCTCCATTTGGCTGATAAATGCCGGTACCAATCCATAGCCATCCCTGCCGTTAGTTCTGGAAAAGGTGGCTTTCCCTTATCCCAGTGTGTGGAGGCCATTGTTTTGGCCATCAAGGAATCCTTCCAGTATAACCGGGCTGGATGCACCTTGAAAAAGGTTTACCTTGTGGATTTAGCCGAGAAGACTGTTGAGGCCTTTGCTGAAACTGTGAAAACTGTATTTAAAAACAACAAGCCTGGTACTGCTTCCCTGCCCAGTGTACCTGCAGGAGTCCAGCCGGGCCCGAGAAACAGTGATGGAAACAGACAAATGCTGCTGTGCCCAGGAGGTCTGAGGATCCTGTTGGTGAAAGGAGATGTGCAGAATGCTACGGTGAGTGTCCCTTGTACAGAACACCCCTTAGGTGCTGCAACTCCAGGGAGTCTGTTGCCAAAGGAAGATTAGGATCAAGGGAGCATTAGGAAGAGAATCCCATGCTCTCCATGGTGACCTGGAAACAAATTTCCTTAGACAATTGGGCTACTTCTCCAAGGCATTTACTAATAGAGGATGTCCAGTTATCTGTGGACCTGGAAGATCACCAGGTTCCCAGTAAATGTGAAAATCCACAATAATGACTCACAATTACAAGCCTCTCTATATTTGTTCAGGGCCTTCAGACCTGTGATATTTTGGCAAATGTGAGGTTAATTTCCTATCAAATTTACTGATAGCAGATATAGAGCGTACAGTGGTGACAGAAGACAGGAATCTTGTCAGTGGAACGGAACCAGGTTGAGCCTGGAGGCCTGCGTCTGAGGGCCAATCAGCACCCAGCACCAGTAAGAATCTGTGGGAAGGAAAGTGGAAACTGAACCTGAAAGTGATCTGAGTACTATGTGGGGACAGTTATTGTAGGTCTGCCGGGGTGGGGGGGGGTCATGTGTTTTTTTTAAACATATTTAACAATCTCTTCAATAGGGGCTCCAGCTAATGGAAATAGCCATAGAAGCCCCTGCTGTGCCAGATGTTCCTTCCTTCCTTTGAGGATTGTGGGCAGGCCTGGGGAAGAGATTCCTAAGGAAGGCCACTTGCCTATCTTCTTTGGAGAAATATCTACTCAGATCCTTTGTCCACTTTTAAATTGGGTTATCTTTTTAAAAATAATATTTTTATTGATTTCAGACAGGAAGGGAGAGGGAGAAAGAGATAGAAACATCAATGGTGAGAGAGAATCCTTGATCAGCTGCCTCCTGCACGCCCTCTACTGAAGATGGAGCCTGCAATCCGAGGATGTGCCCTTGACTGGAATCGAACCGGGGACCTCTCAGTCCACAGGCTGACACTCTATCCACTGAGCAAAACCAGCTAGGGCAATTGGGTTATCTTTTTATTACTTAATTTTAAGAGTTTTTATGTATTTTGGATAGAGGTCCCTTACCAGATTATGATTTGCAAATATTTTTTCCATTCTGTGGGTCATCTTCCTTATATAGTAATCTTAAATGATAATTAGAAGAATAATGGCCAACAATGATTACTTACTATGTGCCAAGCACTATGCTAAGTGCTTGGCTTGCATTTTCTCATTCAATGCCATGAGGTAGATTCCAGTGTTATTATTCTTCTCAAAGATTTGAAGGAATGAGACTTAGAGAGGCTAAGTAATTTGCCCAACTCTCACAGCTAACAAATGGTAGAGGCAAGATTGGAATCTGTTCAGGAACTACTTCAAAAATATTATTAAATGATTTAGTTTCTCATTAAAAAAACAAATACATAAACAAGAAACTCTTTTGACCCCTAGTCAGTAATTGGAATATTCCATTTCCTGTCGATTTTGAACACTAAACAGTACGATATTTCTTCAATTCTTTTTTCTCCCATAGATATTTGAGTTCTGATGCCACAGTACCTGCCATGTGTTGCTTGTCCAGGACCCATGCAGGACAGCTTTGAAAATGACTTAGTCACATTCCTTCTCCTCTCTTCTCTTGGTGTCTTACTCTAGTTGATTAATCTGTTCACATTCATTTTTCTGCTGAAAAAGCCTCCATGGCTTCTCACTGTCTGTCGGGAAGTCCAGATGGCCTGGCACTTGAGGTCCTCTGCAGTCTACCCCCCACGGTAACATTGCCAGCCTGGCTTGCACCATTTTTCTGTAGAAGCTGTCTATCAGCTCAACAGCTCACACCCACCATGCCTGTGTTCCCCCTTCTGAATGATTTCCCCATCTCCCCCTGCCCGCTTCAACTATTCCCAAAGAGCCCACATCACACAGGGTGTACTCAGTGGCCACCAATGGCACTTCCTCTGGACCCCTTCAGTGATCCTACTTTTTGATAGCTCTCTTTGTCCTGGAGTGTAATTTAAATAAGTATCTAATAAAACATTGTCTTGGGTGGTATTTGTGTCTGAAAAAGTCTTCTTAGTTGTCCCCATTTTGCCAAGTCCAATGGCTCAAATACAGTAATCCTTGATGAATGCTTTTTGTTAGAATTTGAAACAAATTTTTGGTTTTGTCTTTAGGCTGAGGTTGTCATCAACTCCATTCCTCGGGATCTCAACCTTAATAGTGGGCCCCTTTCTAAGGCCCTCTTGGCAAAAGCTGGGCCAAATCTCCAGAAGGAATTAAACGCAGCTGGACAAGGGATAGCTGTTGACGTGGGCACGATTCTTCAAACCACTGGCTGTAATCTGCAATGCAACCAAGTGCTTCACGTGGTGGCTCCGAAGTGGAACAATGGTGATACATCTTCCCACAAGGTGGGGTCTGGTTTTAAATTCCCCGGGAAATTGGGTACCCCTTTGTTCTCTTTTCAATAATTGCACCCTGTCTGTTTCTCTTCTGCAATAACATCACATTCATGGCAGGTTCCATCATTATGACCCTTTCTTTTAGTGTAGCTGACTGCTCCTGAAGATTTTTTATTGAAGATAGGGAAGAGTTATTGAAGATCACACATCTTGTTTAAAAAATTGATTTCAGAGGGGAAGGGAGAGGGAGAGAGAGATAGAAACATCAATGAGAGAGAATCATTGATTGGCTGCCTCCTGCACGACCTCCTGCTGGGAATCGAGCTTACAATCCAGGCATATGCCTTGACCAGGAATGGAACCATGACCTCCTGGTTCATAGGTTGATGCTCAACCACTGAGCCACACTGGCCAGGTAAAGATAGCACATCTTTAGTGAGGAAGGTAAGGTGAGGGCATGAAGGATTAGTTGCTTTGATTCTTTTCTTCATTGCTAAGTGCATGTGAATCTTTTTGAAGGGTTTCTTACGTGCTCTTTTCCTTTTCCTATATTTTTCTTCCCCCTTCTGACTGCCCTTAGCCTGCTTTTTGTTGAAAGCAAAAAGGAGTAGACAGAGATCACAAAGTTGCTAAATTCTTTTATTCCTAACTCCCATTTCTAGGCAAAAATGTATAAGAATGTGCTTTGTACTTTTCAGATCATGCAAGACATAATCAGAAAATGTTTGGAAATGACTGAGAATTTGTCCTTAAACTCAATTGCATTTCCAGCCATAGGAACAGGCAATTTGGGGTTTCCTAAGACTGTTTTTGCTGAATTGATCATTTCGGAAGTGTTCAAATATAGTAGTAACAATCAACCAACAGCTTTACAAGAGGTTTGCTTTGTGCTGCACCCAAGTGATCACGGGAATATTCAGGTACAGCTTCACTCATTTCTGGTTATTTTGTCAACTGAGCCCTAATGGTATCCAATGTCTTCTTGGTCTAACGGGTTGTTTCTTCCATGTATTTCCCATGCAGGAAAGTAAAAGAACACTGTAGGCTAGTTGAAGCATGGGAATTTTTAAGCAAAGTTATGGACATAGAAAAAAATTAGCTTCTTATTTAGGAAAACTTCAAACATGTACAAACATAAACAAAATAGTATAATAAACTCCCTTTTAACCATCACTTATCTTCACAATGATCAACCCATGGCTAATATGTTTTATCTCTATCTCCATTTATTGCCCTTTTTCCCATACTATTTTTAAAGTTATTTATTTTTAATGGTCACCTGAGAATGTTTTTATTGATTTTTGTTTTGAGAGAGAGAGGAAGGAAGAAAGAGAGAGGAAGAGAGAGAAAGAGAGAGAGAGAGAGAGAGAGAAAGAGAACGAGACATTGATGTGAGAAACATCACATACACACTTACTGGGAATTGAACTTGAAACCTAGGTATGTGCCCAACCCACAACCTTCTGGTGTATGGGAAGACACTCCAACCAACTAAACCACTTTGCCAGGGCCCCCTATTATTTTGAAGCAAATGCAGATATACATTTTACCCATAAACAAATCAGTATTTATTTTAGACATTGGAATTTAAAAAGTAACAACACCATGACCCTGGCTGGTGTGGCTCAATTGGTTGAGCATTGTCCCATGTACTGAGAGGTCGTAGGTTCGATTCCCAATCAACGCACATACCTTGATTGCAGGCTCAATCTCTTTTAGGGGGCATGTAGGAGACAGTCAATCAATGTTTCTCTATCAGTGCTGTTTCACTTATCTCTCTCAAGTCAATAAAAACATCATTTTTTTTAAACAAAGAAGGGTTTCCCTTCACCTAAAAAAGTAACACCACCACAACACTCTTTTACACATGAAATTAATTGACAATCATTCCTTTATTTCATCAATTATCAAGTCAATGTTCAAATTTACAACTGTCACATAAATGTTTTGTTTTCACAGCTTGTTTGTTTGTATCAGAATCCAAACAAGGCCTATATATTGCAGTGGAGTTGACATATTCCTTAACCTTCTTTTAATCTATAGTATTTTCTTCCATATGAAGACAGAAAGTTTTATCTATAATAATAAAAGCATAATATGCTAATTAGACTGGACAGCCGAACAACCTTGTGGACACCATTCTGCATGTCCTTCCAGATGAAGCTGTGTTGGTGGGGGCCAGGGCAGAGACGGTTATGGGCAATCAGGCAGGCAGGCAAGCAGTTCAGAGTGATCAGACAGGCAGGCGGGCAGTTAGGGGTGATTAGGAAGGCAGTTGAACTGATAGGGTTGACCAGGCAGGCAGTTGAGCTGATAGGGGTGATCAGGCAGGCAGGCAGAGTGGTTAGGGTGATCAGGCAGGAAAAGAGGCAAACAGTTAGGAGCCAGCGGTCCTGGATTGAGAGAAGGATGTCCAACTGCTGGTTTAGGCTTGATCTCGCTGGCAGTTGGACATCCCCCAATGGGTCCTGGATTTTGAGAGGGTGAAGGCTGGGCTGAGGAACACCCCACCCATGCACTAATTCCATGCAATGGGCCTCTAGTACATAATATAAAAGCACAGTTGTGGTCCTATAAATAGGAGATTGTCAGGATGAAATACAACTGCAGGATATGGTAAGAATGAACTCAGCACATACCCACTGGAATAGGAGTTTTGGTACCAGAAGTCATAGAGAGTCCATCGACCAGCTCACATTTGCTGAACATCAGCTATGTTCATAATGTGAGCCACTGGACTCTACATTATCAAAGAACAAGAGGCATTTAATAAGAGGCCATTATCCTGCCTCCAAGTCCTTAGAGTCCAGTAGAACAAATGATATTAAATGTTTGAAAACTTCCATAGTAGTGCAAGAATTAAATGAACAGATCAAGGTTAGCAGCCAAGCAGATGTCCATGAATCGTTGAACCATTTGAATTTTTAGGTCATTCATTTTTTCCTGGATCTAATACTACCTTTAAGTTCTTACCAAGCAAACAATTCTAATCTAAATTCTATTCAGACAACCAAACCACCTGAGCAAGATAGTATGGTCCATTTAGTTGGTCTGAATAACTATAGTAATTTCTAGTCAATAAATGCTTTTTGAACAACCCCTCTACGATCTGTGTTATACAAGGTGATGTGGATCATGGGATAGGTATGTAGCACATACTTCCCCTCCTGTCAATCATAATTACTCTGGGAGCTAAGATTTACACACATACAATGAACTAAATTAGAGAGAAAGTGCTGAGGTTTTTGAATGGGTGAATAGGGGAGCGAGTCCTATGACATGGACCTGCACCTTCAACTTTCATGATTGCTGTGCAACCCCAGGCCCTGTTTCCTTTCCTAAAGGCTCAGGTTCCTCTGCAAGTATTCAGGAGAAGGATTAGTCTCTGCAGACACTTTTACTGCCACTGGAAATAGTATTGATTGTCTGCACATGGCTGTGACACTTTTTCACTTAAGACTTTTGAAGACAGTTAAACTTTGGTTATATTTGCACACACAAAAAAACAACACCAAAACTTATTGAGATGTTTAGAGGTAACAGAGGTTGCAAAACAGCAACCCATGGTCTGAACATGGCCTCTAGATGTGCTTTATTTGGTCTAGTTTTAAAAATTTTTGAATCAGTTCCTAATATTTTAAAATCAATCATTTCACATAATACTCCAGATGTCCACTGTGACCTAAAATTTCAAACATTCTGACACATTGGGTATGGGTTTCTGTCTGAACAGTTTGCTGTGGCTGAATGGCAGGTGCTGTATAGTCCTCCAGAGTCACATTCTTCACCTTTACACTTGTAGCTTCCTGCCTGGGCTCTGGAGGTTTATGAGTCTGACACCCTCAGTCTATAATCTGTTCCAGTCCTTTTCCTTTATTGTATCAGCCTGTTAGTCAAGATGTTACTTGGTACTTTTTGTTTTTTACCAACAAAATTCTCTGTTGCTTGTTTTACAAAATTGTAATGATTTTGGAGTGTCACTACCAGGCAAAGAAATGGAACTCATAAGTTCATTAAACCTAAAATACAGCCTCTTGCTCCAAAATGCACTACTCCAGTAGCCATTCCTCTTGTGGTACAATTAAGAAGTTAAAAACTGAAGTATCTGTGTTCTTGTGATTGTCTTTCTCTTAACACTATATTTTTAACAGCTGGCAACTTACTTGCTCTTACCGAATATGAAAGAAATATATATTCATTGTAGAAACTTTGAATAATGCAAAATGCATAAGTTATTTTAGTCATATTTCATTCTAGCCTTCTTCTATCTATATGTACTTTGCAAAGTGGTGTCATAAAAATATAATTAAAGTTAACCTTCTTTCATTTAATAGTGTAAAGTGAGTAGTTCCCTATTCTATTAACTACTCTTTGAAAATGCAATTCCTAATGGCTGCTAAATATTTTAACACAGGGATATACTAAAATGTATTTAACCATTTCCCTATTGGATTTTAAACTGTTGTATTCTCTTCTTGATTTTAATAAAAAGCACTGTAATGAATATTTTTGTATTTACATCTTTGTTCCCATTTCGATAATTTTCGTGGGATGCATTTGTAGAAATAATATATGTATTTTTTTAACTTTAAAAATATATAATGATAATAACAATACTTTGAGAATTGTTCTCGCATCAATATTTGTGCATTTATGATCATAAACTGTGATGAATCAAATTTGCCTATCTACTAAGGATTGTAGTAATCCAAACCGTCTTTGTGTTTCCAGGCATTTTCAGATGAATTTGACAAAATAGCTAATGGAAATTTCATCAGTGACAAAATTGCCAAGACTCAGAATACACAAGGTTCAGTAAAGATATAATTTTCATTTTTCCTAAATTTATTTCATTCTTATTTTGTTGTTCTTTTCTGGGGTTCAGAAAAAATATTAAATTCAATTATTTCTAGTTACTAGATGACTACTTAATGATAAGTGAAAGATGGCAGCGATGATTTTTAAAAATAATTTTAATTAAATCTTTATTGTTCAGATTATTACAGTTTTTTCTCTTTTTCCCCCCCATAGCTCCCCTCCTTCTTCTGCCCTTACCCCTGCCACTGTCCTCATCCATAGGTGTGTGATTTTTGTCCAGTCTCTTCCCGCACCCCCCCACCCCCTCCCCGCTGAGAATTGTCAGTCCACTCCCTTTCTATGTCCCTGATTCTATTATATTCACGACTTTATTCTGTTCATCAAATTATTTGTCTTCTTAAAGGATACCTTTCAGCATTTCATGTAATACTGGTTTGGTGGTGATGAACTCCTTTAGCTTTTTCTTATCAGTGAAGCTCTTTATCTGACCTTCAATTCTGAATGATAGCTTTGCTGGGTAAAGTAATCTCGGTTGTAGGTCTTTGCTATTCATCACTGGATATTTCTTGCCACTCCCTTCTGGCCTGCAAAGTTTCGGTTGAGAAATCAGCTGACAGTTGTATGGGTACTCCCTTGTAGGTAACTAACTGTTTTTCTCTTGTTGCTTTTAAGATTTTCTCTTTGTCTTTTGCCCTTGACATTTTAATTATGATGTGTGTTGGTGTGGTCCTCTTTGAATTCCTTTTGTTTGGGGTTCTCTGGGCTTCCTGGACTTGTAAGTCTATTTCTTTCACCAGGCAGGGGAAGTTTTTTGTCATTATTTCTTCAAATAGGTTTTCAATATCTTGCTCTCTCTCTTCTTATGGCACCCATATAATTCGAATGTTGGTACTCTTGAAGTTGTCCCAGAGGCTTTTTACACTATCTTCATATTTTTGGATTCTGTTTTCTTTTTGTTTTTCCAGTTAGGAGTTTTTGCTTCTTCATATTTCAAATCTTTGACTTGATTCTTGTGAGCCTCTAGTCTGCTGTTGGAACTCTGCATAATATTCTTTATTTCAGTCAGTGTATGCTTAATTCCTAGTTGGTCCTTTTTCATATCCTTGAGGGTCTCACTAAATTATTGGCAGTTTCTAGAAAATTCTTGAAAAACCTATTACCGTAGTTTTAAACTCTATATCCAGTAGTTTGCTTTCCTCCATTTCTGTCATTTATAACCTGTTTCTTTGTCTCCGCATTTTGGCTGCTTCCCTGTGTTGTGGCTTTGTGTGCTGAGTGTCCTATAGGGCCCAGTGGCTCAGCCTCCTCAATTACCTGAGGTGGACATTCTTGGTGCACCCCTTTGTGAGCTTTGTGCACAGTCTTGTTGTAGTTAAGCCTTGATTGTTGTATGTATCACTGGGAGGAATTGACCTCTAGGCCAATTGGCTGTGAGAATCAGCTGTGGTTATGGTGGGAGAACTTCTGTGCTGGGAACCCACTTCTGGGGCTAGACTTGCTTTAGTGGGGCTTTGGTGCTCACTGAATCTGCCCCCTGACTGTGTCCCTTATGGATCAGGGACTTGTAATCTGGATGGTCCCACTCTGACCATTGGGTATACTGGCTCTTTGATCTCTAAGAGGTCTTAATTTAGCCTCTGCCTGAGGCTACCCAGCAGGAGCTATGGAGAGATCTGCAGATCCCTTTTCTTTGTTTGGGTTTTGGAGGTGCCCAGATGAGGCCCAGCTGTGAAGCAATGCAAGCTGTTGTGGGACCTTGGGCCTTCTTTTTGGATGTTCTGGGTCTCTCTGACCCAGCTGCAGTTAGTTAGGTAATTTTAGATTGCAAAGGGTCAGGGCATTCATATGCAAAAGTCTCTGCACACAGCTTTGGTGGGGCGGGGTCTCAGGGAATCAACAGGGTGGAGCAAACAGCTATGGCTGATCCTCAGGCCTGCTCAAAGAGGACCTGAGTCTCAGTGTTCCGTGGTAATCACTGCAAGCACCTCTGAGAGAAAGCCTCCCTTGTGTTCCGCCCGTTGCCAGACAGTCCAGTTTCTCCCCATATGAGTCTAGGTCCGCACAGACTCGCCCGGAACTGGAGTTCAGAGCAGTCAGGAGCTTGTGTCTCCCTCCTGATTGAAAAAGACAGCCGTGACCTCAGTGTTCAGCCCTTTCCGCGTGTGCCTCCGTACCTCTGCACTTTACTTCCACATTGCACCTCCTCTGAGTCTCAGTGTGCTTCTCTCTTTCCTTTTAGTTGTAGAATTTCCACTCAGCCAGCCTTCCTGTGGTTCTGGATGATGTCCGTTTTGTCTTTTAGTTGTTTTTTTGAAGTGGTTGTGTGAGGCAGCAATTTCTAGTGTTTACCTATGCTGCCATCTTGGTTTTTCTCCTAATTTCCTTCTTGATGTAGCGGTTAATTCGGCAGTGATGATTTTTATGAAAAAAATCTATTTGTGAGAACGGAGATATTAAATCATATTCCATACACCAGAGCATGCAAGACAGTGGCCACGATTGACAATCTTGAGTGAAAGAGTAAGCAATCCAAGTTACATAATCTGTATAGAGGACTTTAAGTAGTGATGAGGTTTGTATTTCCTAAGGATGATGTGACCTGTGTTTTTGGAAATAGACATATTTAAAGAGACAATACCAACCAAATGCTTCTTCTCTGTCAAAGTTGCTGTTACATGTTTGGCTTTATCCTATTTGGAGTCTTCTGAGGCTTCTTGAATCTCAATATGTATGTCTTCCATCAAATTTGGGGATTTTTCAGTCATTTAATCAAATAGTTTTCCTGCATTCATCTCTCATCTCCTCTGGGGGCTCCAATAACATGAATGTTAGACCTTTTGATAGTGTCCTGCCAGTCCCTGAGGAACTATTCTTTTTTCCCTTTTAATCTTTTTTTCTCTGTTTTTCAGATTGGATATTTTTTATTGATCTGCATCCAAGTTCACAGATTCATTTCTCTGTCTACTATTGAGCCTATCCAATGTGTTTTTAAAATGTCAAATATTGCATTTATAAGTGCTAAAATGTGTATTTGATTCTTAATTTATAATTTATGTTTCTCTGCAGAGATACCTAATTTTCCACTCATTTCAAATCATTTCCACTTATTCAAATATCTTTATTTTGACCTCAGGGAGCATATTTATAGTAGATACTTTGAAGTCTTTGATAAGTCCAACATCTGGATCATCTTGACAGAAGAATTTATATTGAGTATTTTTACCCTTGAGAACTGCTCACATTTTCTTGGTTCTTTGTATGACAAGCAGTTTGGGATAATAGACTGGTTATTTTCATTATTATGTTTGACACTTGGGTCTTGTTAAAAAATCTCCTGGAAAATGGTAATTGTTTCAGCAGGCAGTCAGTCGGTTAAGTTCATCTTAACAGTCCTGTCTCACCTTCTATGGGAGGCGTTCCCATGTCACTTCAGTTCTCAGAGCCTTTGCTGTGCTCTTGGGACGGCTCCCCCATGTGCAGCTCCAGGGTGGGCTTAGGATTTATTCCAGTTTGTCACAGAACAGGGGCCCACCTTCTCCAGCTCTCCCCTCAGCAGAACTCCCCTCACACTCTTGGCTTGCAGGAGCCCATTTTTGAGGCCTCTCCCCAGAGAGACAATGTTCTCTTGGAGTTTAAGTTTCCTGTTCTGTTGCCACATAACTTTGTGTGATCTGGGTTGTCCTCAGGCAAAGTGGGGAGAGAGAAGAGAGAGAGAGAAATAACAGGTATTTCCCACATACAGTCATTTACACTTTTCAGACCATAAGGGCCCTTTTCACTGGATCTTCTGGATAGACATACAGAACTCTAAGAGCTTTAACTCCCTGTGGGGCCACTATGGAGTTCTGCAACTGGGGTCACCTTGGGGATAGGGCCTGGATTAATAAAAACAAATCTGGGACTTGTATGCATGCATATAAGCATAAGGATGGATGCAGACAACAGGGGGTGAAGGTGAGGACAGGACTGGGGGTGTGGGGGGATAATGAGGGGATAAAGGCACTTTGTAATACCTTAATTAGTAAAAAATGTATATAATGTAAAAATAGAATATCAGGATAAAAAATATTTAACTCAAAAATAAATATTAAGTATATGTACACATGCATTTTTCCAGTGGAAGCTGTGCCAATTTCTAAATAAAGCTCAATTGAATCTCAAAAAAATTATGGGAAATAAGGAAGATCCCTGCCATACTCTTCAGCTCACAGGGCCCCCTTTTCTCAATCCTCTGGTCACAAAAACAGGGATCCTCTGAGAGTTTTGCTACCTGTGCTCATGCAGTTCCACAAGTAGGGCTACACTTGTGTCAAATCAGGGAGAGAAAAGAGGAAAATTTCAAAACTTCCCTCTTTACAGGTTTCCTCTTCAGGTTTTGACTTCCCTTCCCAATCTGCCTGCTGCTGCTTACTTTTCAGTCCTCACTTAGTAGATATTGTATTTGTTCCTTGTTTTAGTTGTAATCAGTTGGAGAGAGGTTCTCACGGGGTTGACTTCACCTTGGCCAGCACCAGAATCCCATGTTTGATATGTTTTATCTAAATATGCAAATGGCTAAACTATAGTCTGACTGTCCGACTGGTAGCTATGATGTGCAATGACCACTAGGGGGCAGGCGCTCAATGCAGGAGCTGCCGAGCTTCCTTGACTTGACAGTGGTGGTTCTCAAATGATACACCTTGGAACCAGAGACTAGTCCAGGGTGTGCCACCCAGGGTGTGCCCTCTCAAAATCCAGGACCCTTTGGGGGATGTGGGAGAGCTGGTTTTGTCCCAAACCCTGCAGGCCAGGCTGAGGGAACCCACCTACCAGATGGATCCCACTCACTCCGCAGATGCCCTTCAAGTCACAGTGCTACCCTGGGTGTGACTGGCCCGTAAGGGACCTTAGGAGGTTGGCTCCAGGGTATACCTGGCCCATCCCGCCCAGTCCCACCCTGCCAGCCACCTTCTAATTAATTTCCTTTCAATGTGCATGAATCCATGCACCAGGGCACTAGTATTTTATAAGGCTTTTTCAGAAACAGACCATCCTTGGGGCTAAGGGTCAGGACAGGGGTCCTCAAACTACAGCCAGCGGGCCACATGCGGCCCACCGAAAACATTTATCCGGCCCGCTGGGTGTTTTTGCCGCCGCTGCCTGTCCTGCTTAGCAGCCGACTTGTCCTGGGCCCCCAGTGTGCATGTGTGGAATGTCTGAGGGATAGTGAACTGGCCCCCTGTTTAAAAAGTTTGAGTCCCTCTGGCTCAGGACCATATAAAAGGCCAGAGATACAGGGTTTGGTATGGAGACGGAGAGAAGTACGTTATGGGAGGGCCACATGTGAGGAGCATGAGACTTAAGTCATTCTTGTGATTGTTAACTTGATTATTAACTCCATTTCTTTTTTCTTTTCAGGTTTGTATGGGACTGTTACCAGCCCTGCTTCAGGAGTGCACGAAATGAAAATTGGCCCCATCATCTTCCAGGTGGCCACTGGAGATATTGCTAAAGAAGCAGCAGATGTGATTGTAAATTCAACAACAAAGACATTTGATCACAAAGCAGGTACTTTACTTGTAGGACTTTTGCAACAGTAATGGTCACAGTAGATCCCTTGAAGGAGGGTTTCTATTATGAAACTATTCTGCAGTTGCTCTAGCCAAACTGGTTTCTACAACTTTGGCTTAGTAATAGGAATTAATAATTTTAAAATTATTTTGACATGGTTTCCTATAATTGGTAACAGTTATTTCCTGAATTTTTCTTTTTTTGATCAAAAATGCTCAGGTTGTAAGATTCCTTTAATAATGGGGAAAGCCTTTAGATAATGAGGCAATCATTGTGATCTAAGTGCACTGTATTGATTTTTTATTCATGTTTGTAAATATGTTGATGTTCCCATGTAGGGGTCTCCAAAGCAATTTTGGAAAAGGCTGGACAAAATGTGGAAATAGAATGTTCTCGCCTAGGTAAGGCACAATGTTTTTTCTCAGTGCTAAAGTATAAGTGGAAGGCTGAATGTGGGAGGCTGTGGAGAGGGAGACAACATATTAACCTTAAAATCATACATTTTACTAAAGAATTCCACTCATAGAGAATTAGAAATGAAGAGGAGTGAAAAGTGAGATCATGGCTAAAAAGAGAAGGCAAGCAAGACAGATTCATCAGAGGTAGTATTTCAGGAGTCTCTTATTGGCATAAAACGCTTTATTTGACAAAGCAGACATTTTGCTTTGTAAACAATCAGAGAGTAGGTTCAGCATCTGATTTTGCATCTTTCTGTTTTGTGTTTCTTAGCTCAACAGCACAATAATGGTTATATAATTACTGATGGTGGATCACTGAAGTGCAAGAATATTATTCATGTCGTCGGTGGAGCTGATGTCAAGAGATCAGTTACCTGTGTTTTGCAAGAGTGTGAAAAACTGAATCACTCGACCATTTGCCTCCCAGCCATTGGGACAGGTTGGTAGCCTCTCAAGGCTAACTTCTTAGGTGTCCCTTTCCCTTTGACTTCCTGCTGACTTGAATGTAGTTGATGCTGAGTCTGAGTAAGGGCAGCTTCCTCACCCCAAGGCACTCACTGAGGGAATGAGCAAGACATCTGCACTCTGATATGGAAGGAAAGAGAGAGGAAGGGAAAGGAGCAAAGAGAAAGAATGGTCATCCCTCCTTCACTTTTCACCTGTTCCTGCCTCTTTTTTCCATCTCTTCCATATCCCACATTATTTAGTACTTAACCTTCCCCTCCATCCCTCTCCATGGAGAACATCAGTGCATCACCTCCCACCTCCCTGTAACTGAGTCCCAAATGAGCATTGCCAAGCCTCTTCTCTCAGCTCTTGAGCAGTGGCTGTGCAGGTTGGCCTCAGGGCATCTCTGCACAGAAACCTTTCAATCACCTTAACCCAGTGGGTTCTAATGGGTCAGAAACTCACCTCACCACCTTTCTCTTCTCAGCCTACTTGCTTCTTTCAAGTTTCCTGTTTCCCTCTAACTATCTAATGATTGATTGTGTGATTGATTCTCCATATACAAAGATGTGCTTTGGGTTTATGATTACTAAGGTTATGCTCTTTGAGCTCTTTTCCCAGGAATCTGAGTTCTATGCATTGATTAGGAATTTTTGCGCGGTCTCCCTTAAGAGAGCTGGTCAGGGGAGGCAAATTCCCTCAGGCTTGAAGTGGAATGGAGCTGACCGGTTCCAGAGGGACCACTTGGCCCTGGGTTGATCATCCCATTGCTCAGGAATCTAAATTTGAATGTCTGCACTGGCCTGGTAGGCCCTCCAGAAGCTTAGCCTTAATAAACTTCTCCATCCTTGTCACCTTCTGAACCTACAATTTAGCTGGTTCTCCTTGCTTACCTTTTTTGCCTATCTCCATCACCACCTGAGCTGGTCCTTAGACTAATGGATGGGGACACTTTCTCCCTTAGTGGTGTTTATGAGTTGAGTTTGACTGGGAGGGATGTAGACAGCTTCTGGACTTAAAAAAAGCCCTCTACCTAGTACCTACAGATATCTGCCCTCAGGGAGAGAATGGGTGGTCAGTGATTCCTGCAAGCACCTCGAGTTCAATGAAAACGCCAAACCAAATTCACTGTCGTCTCTCCCAAAAACTTACCTGCTGTTATATCCCTGATTATAACACTTTCTATTTAGAATCCTTGATTCTACTCTCTTTATCACTCCCATATTTATTAGTTTATTAATTAGTTTGATTAAATGTTTTCTGAGTGACTGCCATGTGCCAGGCACTGTGCTGAGGCCTGGAGGACAGAAAGATGACTAAGGAAAGGACTCAGTCCACAAGAACCACCTAGCTCATTGTGAGACAGACATGTACACAAATAATCACAGTACTGTGTGCCCATGATATTCACATGAAGATGTGAGGGTGGCAAAAGAAGGTACATTAGGTCAGGTACACAGGCCAGGTATACAGGCATTTGGTCCCTAGGTCCTCCTGACTTTATTTCCTAAATATCTCCTTGCTCTGATCCCCTTTTTACATAGCTTTTGTTGTTGCCTAACCTTTTATTATAGCCTCCTATCTAGACGTGGGTTCTCTGCTCCAGTGCCTCCTATGCCCCCCTCCTACCACACCCCCTGGCATGGTATGGGAGGACCTGCAGACATATTTTTTCAAAAACAGATCTATTTCCCTGAGCACACCAGGTGAGGTTGCACATATCACACCCCTATTACACAGTTCTAGGCTTTCCTTCAGTTTTCCATACTTCACCAATTGAACACCACTTGTCTTTACATATTATATGTTTTGTGTCCTAAGTGCCTAGATGAGCATCTAGCTTTTGATGGGACACATGAAATATTTGTTGAAAGTGAGTGACTATATCTTAACACTCTGATTTAAATTCTTCCAAAGTTCATGAGATAACCACAGCTTTGCAAAGGAGAATTTCCCTCTTTCCCTGCTCATCTAATTAATAACAAAAGCAAAAAACCTGAACAAACCTTCTTGGTTAGTTTTATGTGGGGTTTGTCTACACTCTCACAATCGTCTACAGAGCCAAGTCACAGAGGTCTACTCTTATTTCTGCAGTAAGGGTGGGCACCATCGATGGGGATAAACCTAGTGGGCCCTTAGTCTATCACACCAGGTTTGTCAGGGGACTTCTACATTGTTACCTGCTATTCCTCCACCCATTGTGATAGCTGCTGTTCAGATGGGACTGCTTCCATGGTTTTCCATGAGGATTTTCAAGGAACTTGCCATGATCTTACCAATGCAATAAGCTGAAGGAAAAAAGGTATGGAGCATGATGAATTAGGAGACGACCTGCTCAGGCGGCAATCTTAAATCCTGCTAGTCAGCTAAAATCTCACCAAGTGTGGGAAAAGAGACTTCCTGGAGGTTCAACATAACTTGTATGTAAAAAATTATATATTATAACAAAAGCTTAGAGCTCTAGGCGTCTTACTAAATTATCTTAGTGTAAATCAAGTCCCCAAAGAAAAAGGATACACTGTAAAGTCAATTGATGATTAAGCAAAACAAAAATTGTTGTCTTTAAAGAGCATGATAATTCAATATGCATTAGTATCTTTTACTTTGGATATTTTGAGAACACTAGTGAGCCAAGAAAGATTAACTGTGCTTGGTAACACAGAGAAACACAATGAGCTGGACTCCGCTAAATAGAGCAAATATGAACATCAGACATCAAAAGTTAGATTTCCTTTTTTCATTGTTGGGCTGTTGGCGTCTTTACATCCTGGAACAAGAACTCTCCACTGCATCTAGGGCTTCAAAAGCGTTTGCTAATGGATTCATAGAATAGTATATGAAGGTGAAAAATTTGGGGTGTGTGGATGCATTCTCTGATAATTGGAATCCCTAATTTATTCCTCAGCCTTCTCCAATTGTGTCTTTGTTTTTCCAGTCATTTTTATTTGCCTTTCTAGGACGTGCTCAACAAGACACAGATAAGGTTGCTGAAGCCATAATGGATGCCATTGAAGACTTTATCCAGAAAGGACTAGTCCAGTCTGTGAAAAAAGTTAAAGTTGTTATCTTTCAGCCTCAAATAATGGATGTTTTTTGTGCCAACATGAAAAAAAGAGAAGGCTCCCAGGCTCCCTCACAGTCTCTAATATCTAAAATTGCATGTGAGTTATGGATTTTTATGAAATGCATGTTCCTAATGTTGAGGTCGTATGAGAAATAGCTAAAATTGTACAGTATTTTTTGTGGTCGTTTATTAGCTTCCCCTGGTTGTATTGATATATAATTCATATATGTCACTGTTTAAGGTATACTGAATAATGGTTTGATTTTACATATGTTACTGCAATATGTTTAGTTAGTTTCCATCATCTCATACATGTCTTAAACAGAGAAAGCAAAATGATTTTATTTCCTTGTGATGAGAACTCTTAGAATTAACAGCTTTCATATATATCATACAGGTGTGTTAACTATAGTCATCATGCTGTACATTATATCCTTGGTCATTATTTATCTTGTAACTGAAAGTTTGTACATTTGACCTCTTTTTTCAATTTCCCCTTCCCCCAATCCACCTATGGTAACCACAAATGTGATCTCTTTTTTCTATGAGTGTGAGTTGTTTTTTTTAGCTTTTTTAGTGAGATTTTTAACAAAATATATATTTTTTGATTTCAGAGAGGAAGGGAGAGGGAGAGAGAGAGAGAGAAACATCCATGATTAGAGAGAATCATGGATCGGCTGCCTCCTGCACGCCCCCTACTGGGTTTGAGCCCACAACCTGGGCATGTGCCCTTGATCAGAATTGAACCCAGGACCCTTGGTTCCTCAGGCCAATGATCCATTCACTGAGCCAAACCAGCTATGGCTGTAAGTGAGATCTTATGGTATTTGGCTTTTTCTGTCCGCCTTGAATCGGCTAATCTTTAATGAACTATCAGAAAGAAAAATTAAGAAAGCAATCCCATTTACAATTGTATCAAAAAGAATAAAATATGTAGGAATAAATTTAACTATGAAGGTGAAACTGATAAGACACTGATAAAAGAAATTGAAGACGACAAAATAAATGCAAAAATGTTATGTGCTCACGTATTGTAAGAATTAACATTGTTAAACTATCCATTCTTTCTAAAGCAATCTACAGATTCAGTGCAATCCCTTTCAAAATTCCAATGGAATTTTCTCAGAAACACAACAAAGAATTGTTAAGTTCTTTGTATATAACCACAAAATACCCCAAATAACAAAAGCAGTTTGAGAAAGAATAAAAAAGGTAGAGGCATCACAATTTCTGATTTGAAGATATATTACAGAGCTACAGTAATCAAAACAGTAGGGTATTGGTGTAAAAATAGAAGCATACATCAATGGAAGAGAATAGAGAGCCCAGAAAGAAACCCATCATATATGGTCAATTAATTGACAACAAAAGAGCCAAGAATATACAATGGGGGAAGGGTAGTTTCTTTAATAAATAGTGTTGGGCGCCTACTTCAGTAGCACATATCTATATAAATAAAAGTCTGACCATTACGACTCATCGACTGAATGACTGGTTGACCAGTCACTATGACACGCATTGACCACCACGGGAGATGCTCAACACAGGAACTGCCCCCTGGTGGTCAGTGCGCTCCCAAGGCCATCCTCCTGCAGTCCCTCCCCCACGGAGGTTGGCCCAGACTGGCCCTGATCAGGACTGGGTGAGAAGGTCAGGCCAAGGCACCCCACCTGTGCATGAATTTGTGCACCAGGCCTCTAGTGCTAAAATAAATGGTGTTGGGAAAACTGGACAGCCATGAAAAAGAATGAAACTGGCCACTATCTTCCACCATACACAAAAATCCACTCAAAATAGATTAAAGACTTGAATGTAAGACCTGAAACCATAAAATGTCTAAAAGAAAACATAAGGGTTAAGCTTCTTAACATCAGTCTTGACAATAATTTTTTGGATTTGACACCAAACAAACACAGCAAAAACAAAAATAAACAAGTGGGAATATATCAAACAAAAAAGCTTCTGTAGAGCAAAGAAAACCATCAATATTTTTCTATTGAATGGGAGAAAATATTTGCAAGTCATATACCTGAGTAGGGGTTAATATAAAAAATATATAAAGAACTCATTCAACTCAACAGAAAAACCCCCCAAACAATCCAATTTAAAAATGCACAGAGGATATGAATAGACATATTTTATCCAAAGATGATATACAAATGGCCAAGAGGTACATGAAAAGGTGCTTAGCATCACTAATCATCAGGGAAATGCAAATGAAAATAAAGATGAGATATCACTTCACAATATTAGAATGATATTATGGAAAAGTCGAAAAATAAGTGTTGACAAAAATGTGGAGAAAACGGAATCCTTGTGCACTGGGAATGTAAACTGGTACAGCCACTATGGGAAATAGTAGGAATTTCCTAAAAAAATTAAAAATATAATTAAGACATGATCCAGTAGGTACACTTCTGGGTATTACCTGAAGGAAATGAATCATTATCTCTAAAAGATATCTGCTGCCCCATATTTCATTGAAGCAGTATTGAGATAGCCAAGGGATGTAAACAACAACATTGGCAAAATAAATGGCTAAAGATGTGGTATATACAGGGTGGGGCAAAAGTAGGTTTATGTTGTGAGTATGTGAAACTGAGTTTATTCTTGTATAACTACTTATAAATTATTGTATTCCTAGAGGCCAGGTGCACGAATTCATGCACAGGTGGAGTCCCTCAGCCTGGCCGGCGATTGGGGCCGCAGGAGTTTGGTTGGTCATGGCAGCTTGGCTGTGGGATTGCACTGACCCCTGATGTGCATGTCATAGCTATGGGCCAGTCATCTGGTTGTAACAGTTGCTTAGGCTTTTATATGTATAGATTTTCCATATGGACAACTGTAAGCCTACTTTTGCCCAATCCTACATAGATGATGGAATATTATTCAGTCATAAAAAAGGAAATCCTGTTATTTTCACCAACATGGATGGACCTTGAGGGTATTATGCTAAATGAAATGTCAGACAGAGAAAGACAAATAATGTATAATAAGTCTAATATGTGGAATCTAAAAAAACCTGAATTCAGATACAGAGAACAGATTAGTGGTTGCCAGAGGTGGGGTGGTGGGAGGTGGGCAAAATGGGTGAAAGTGGTCAAAAGGTACACACTTCCAATCATAAGATTAATAATTCCTACAAATGTGATATGCAGCATGGCAACTATAAAACAAAAAAGAAACAAAGAAGGGAGGGAGGGAGGAACAGAGGAAAGGAGAAAGGGAGAAATAGCTAATAGCTAAACATTCTTTTTCTTTTTAAATCCAAAACAATTGTTGCATTCCCTTGTGTTTCTGTTTTAGCATTTTTCGGCTTCTCAAAACAACCTTCCCCCAAACAAAAGCTTTTGGTTTTGGAGAAGAAAACGGAATCAGCAATTTTCCAGGTGTGTGGTGAAAATGAAACATCTGTAGAAAACGCCCTCTCCTGCCTACAGAATCTGATGGAAAAGGAACAGAGTCTTTACACCAGTGAAGAGGAATGTATCAGAGACTTTGATGAAAAGGAATATCAGGAACTGAATAAGCTGCAGAAGGACTTGAATATTTTGGTGGACTTGGACCATCAGAAACCTTTGATTAAGGTTTCAGGGATTAGCAAAGATGTGGAACAGGCTAGAAATGCAGTTGAGGAGATGATCAAGACAATTAGATCAGCCAAAGAGCAGGAATCCAGAGCAGATTATATCACTGAGTTTGTAGAATGGCAATATGACGACAATAACACTTATCGTAGTTTTGAGAAAAGAACGAATATGAAATTGGAAGAGGCAAGAATAAAACAGGAAAAAACAGTTGATGTCCAAATTAATAATCAGAACTACACAGTGGACATGAAAGCATGCATTGCTACAGGTGCAAATGGACAGAGTTTACAAATTCAGCGCATCACGAAACCTCAAGGTGAGTCAAACTTTCACGCTTGTTATCCACTTACTTTGGGCTTAACACTATTTTGTACAGTCTATCAACATTCTAGTCAAGTCGATAGAATTCAAGTAACTCTTATGCATTAAAATAGAAAACATATGGAGTTTACGTTAAGGTTGGGAAAATACAGCCTGGGGGAGCCCAACATCCTGAGGATGACCATCTTAGTGGTAACCTAGCCAAACCTTGCCTTTTTGTAGTTCACAAGCTTCCTAGAGCCGGTTCTTCCGGGAGGTAATGGCTGCTTCAGTCCGGAGAGGGAAAGCCATGGGGTTTAAAGAAATGTGGCCCAAGGTTTTATTTAGAACAAAATGGGGAAGACAGCCTGGTCAGAAAGTGGGCACTTTCTGCCTCTGTGATTGGTACCCAGAAAGCCCCTGGAGCCTGCAGGATCTCCCAGAAGTCACTGCGTCCTCTGCCCTGAAAATAAAGTTCCTAGACACACACACAGGAAGCAGCCTCAGATTCTCTGACTAGATCTGCTTCTGAGAAGGGAATGCTTGTCTCGTATAGAGGTGAGACAGACTTCCAACCACAGAATTCCCCCACTGAAAACTAGTAAAAATGGCTTACCTTTCAGTACCTTCTCTTCATCTTTTGGGAGATCAGTGTGAATGAATTCCTCACACCCTGAGCAACCCTGGGGCAATGAGAACTCAAGAATAAAATTTCATTTAGCAGAAGAGGAGATGGAGCTGCCCCCACAAACTGCCACATAGCAAAACCCACCCACCCACTCAACTCTTAAGGATGTTGTGAAGAATAACGAAGGAACAGATGTGGATGACCTTGTGGTGTGAGCTCTAGCAAAAATCCATGCATTTGTAAACAGGAGAATAGCCACTATTTAAAACATCGCAGGGAATAATTGATTATTGAATTATGACCGATTGGAGACTGATCAGAATATGCAGTGTAGTCACACTACACCAGCAGTTCTCATATCTGGGCATGATCAAAACTTGTGAAGATGTAGGGAAACAGGTCCATCCCTCAGAGATTTTGATTTGATTGATGTGTGTGTGTGTGTGTGTGTGTGTGTGTGTGTGTGTGTTAATAAGCATTACAGTTGGTTCTGTGGTGGTCTGTGGTCTATGCTTTGAAAAACATTCTCCTAAAAATATAAGAAATGCATTGACTACATTGAATCAGGAGCTTGTAAAAGAAGAAAACACATGCTGTTCGGTTTTTTGAAACATGCCAGGGAGGGGGGCTGTGTAGATGAGCCTTCCTGGGGTCAGTGTCCTAAATGTCTACTTTGCAGTTGAGAACCCTAGTCACTGGAGTGATATGAAGCAGCAGCGTGTCTGTCTGGTTGAGCTACAGCCTGGCCAACCAGAATACAGCAAAGTGGCAGATGCCTTCAATCAGACCTGCTCACAATTCAAGATAGAGAAGGTAAGCATTCTGATGACATGGAGTTTGTTAATGGTGAAAATAAGGAGTATCATGTTCCTGGATAAATACATTTCTATTTACTTCCTATCATATTTTTAACCCAGAATTAGAATATTTCATGGTAGTTAGATTTTAGACTCTAGATTTTCCTCATCTCCCCATAATTGCTGAGACATTAATACTGGGATCTTTGAGTAATTTATTACAAGATAACAGATTGCAATATGATATTAGAATACTGAAGACATATATTTCCTTTGTGAAGCAAGCTAATAAAAATTCAAAGTATGGCTTCAAAGTTGGAGTTGATAAGAAGCAAACCACCACAGAGAGACCAGTGAAGGCTCCTCAGGGTTGGGTTATGTGCCTTTGCCCCAGTGTTCACAGGCCAACAGTGCTTGCTTCCTTAATAAACCTACTATTCCTTTCACTGTTCATCTCATTTACTAGTATTTTGAAATCTCCTACTCTTAAAAATTAATTTTTCTATTTGATATTTGTGTTCTATCTTGACTTCTATGGCAATAATACTTTGATGTTTTCTTCTTCATTAATTAATTCGTTATCACTGGAATCTGTTTCTCCTCCAAAGCTCTCATCCTAGCTTTTCCCACATGATTTATACTTTGGTCTTCTGTCTCTGCACTTCACCAGGGAATATTTTTACCCTTCATGGATGCAGCTATTATTTTAATATTAATAGCTCTAAAATCAACGTATCACCAACCTGGATCTTTGACTCTAGCTCTAGAATATTTTCCCAGTGGACTAAAAATATCTTCACTTGATTATCTATCTGCTAAATCAGTTTCCTAAAACTTAACTCATCATCTCTAAGTAATTATCTAACCCCTCCTTCTCTTTTCTGACCTAGGTTCCACCACTCCTTGAGTAAAGCTAGAAATCTTCTTTTGGTCTAGTTTTACATATGTCTTCTTTTTTCCTGATTGATCCCCCCAAAGCTAGAGATTTTTGAGTTCCTTCTCTTCACCCATAATAATGAGTGTGCCAATAAGGTCTACAATTCCTGTCTTTGCAAATATTCTTTTACTTTCCATTTGCATGGCCACAACTGCTCTTTAGAAGTGGGGCCACGCCCCAAACACCAATGTGAGGGGATGCTCTGATGAACTCCAGCTGCTTCTCCCAAGAGAGTGAACCTGGGACAAGTGCATTTATATGTTAAGTGACTGGAGAGCACCAAATTCTTAGCATCGCTCCAGACTTCAGAGGCCTAGTTCTCAGCCTGGCCTCCCTGTGCTGTGCAGCCAGACTACATTGCTATTTACCGCCCTGGCCTGGAATCCTGATTTCCTCAATTATGTTGTCACCCTTCTGTTGCCAATTCAAGAGTGCCAGTGCCTTTTGGCCCCATTTGTGGTACTCTCTCCCATTATGTCTGTTCATGTAGTTAAGCACATAATAATTCAGAAAAGATTTAAAATGTCCTAAGAGATATATACCAGAGAGAAACCAAGATAGTGGCAAAGGAAAACGCTGGCACTTGCATCCTCCCACAACCACATCAAAATTACAACTAAAATACACAACAACCATAATTCAAAACCACCTGAAATCTGGCTGAATTGAAGTCCTACATCTAGAGAATTAAAGAAGAAAGCACATTGAGACTGGTAGGAGGGGTGAGGTGCAGAATGGGCTGGTCTGACACCCACCTGTGGCATGTTTTTAATTGGGAGGGACATCTTGATTGAGGAGTACTTCCATGAGGAACAGTCCAATACCAGGCCCCAAGCCCAGGGTTCCATTGCTGAGAAGAGAACACCCCATGACCTCTATCCTGCTGTAAAAACCAGTGGGCATTGTGTCTGAGTGACACTGTGGCTACTGGAATCCCAGGCAGTTCCTCTTAAAGGGCCCATGCATGGACTTAGACTCATTTCTTCTGAGCTCCAGCGCTGGGGCAGCAGCATGAAAGGATCAAGGGACATAAGGGGACATAAATTGTCTTGCAGCAGGGAAAGCCATCTTCTCCCTCCTTCTTTTGGTTATTGTTGGCATCCCTAACCCTTTTCCTTTTCAACTTCCTATAATTGTGTATTTAAGATAATAGCATATACTTGAGTTTTGTTTTTTTATTCATCCATTTGGACCATTTTATCTTTTTAAAAATATGTTTTTAATGATTTCAGAGAGAAGAAGAGAGAGGGATAGAAACATCAGTGATGAGAGAGAATCATTGATTGGCTGCCTCCTGCACATTCTCTACTGGGGATAGAGCCCGCAACCCAGGCATCAAACCAGAATCAAACCTCAACCTTCTGGTTCAAGGGTGGATGCTCAAGCATTGAGCCACCCTTGCTAGGTCAATCTTTATCTTTTAATTGGAGTACTTAGTCTGTTTAATGAATTTACTGATATGTTTGGATTTAAACATGCCATATTAATCTTTTTTCCTATGTATCACTTCTACTCTGCTCCTTTTCTCTTTTTCCTACCTTATATTACATTAAGTATTTTTATCATTTCATTTTTATGCCCTATTAAATGTTCATTACTTATCCTATTATAGTCCTTTCATTGGTTACTTAGGATTATTAAACTCTAGTGCAAATTTCCCAAACAATGCAATAAACTTTGAACACTTTAAACCATTTATCCCTCCTGCCTCTTATACTACTTTTACCTGTATTTTAATTCTATGTATATTTGAAACCCTATAAAACATTTTAATTTTTTAATACAGTTATTGTATATTTACCCTTTTAGCCCACTGCCCTTCCATTTTTCTTGCATTTTCATGCCTATACCTTGGGATCATTCTCCTTCTGCTTTGACTGTTTTTTTCAGGTGTAGATCTGGTTGTGATGTTTCTGGTAGTCTAAGTTTTTGTCTGAAAATGTCTTCGTTTCACTTTCATTCTTTGAAGGATATTTTTGCTGGGTGTAGAGTTCTGGATGACAGTTATTTTCTTGAAGCACTTTGAAGTTGCTATTCTATTATCTTCTGACTTTTTTTTCCACTCTGCACTGCCCTTCTATCTTGGAATTTGGTCTGTTAAGTCCTTGTTGCCTTCAAACAGCTATCCCCCTCACCCCCAAGCCCTTCTAATAGTTGTTGGCAAGAGGATTGGTCTGATACAAATCGTTTAAAACAGCCAGAAGCCTGCTACTAAGATAAACCTACTACCGTATTTGCCGGTGTATAAGACGACTGGGCGTAAAAGACGACCCCCTAACATTTCCACTCAAAATACAGAGTTTGTTATATACTCGCCGTATAAGACTACCCCCTCTTCCGCACACCTTCCACACACCAAATAAAAGGTAAAACAATATCAGACTTGATTTTAACATTTTAATTTATATTCAAATGCTTATGACATGCAGGAAAACTGTCACAAGGCTGTATGTAATCAAACATATACATAAAACAGTGCAAGTTTATTACCGGTAAACATACCGGTAATTCACTAAAGAAAACACACTCTATAGACTGGTACCGTAGATGCTTCTCAGGAACACAGGCAAGCAGCCCACAACCTAGAGGGACTGTCAATGATAGAAGTAAGATAACAAATAGAGGGAGAGAGCAAGTGCCGGGCAAGTCCCTAGCAAGTTTGCTGGCATGACAGTTTCACCTTAAAAGCCTTCAAACTCCTCTTCATCATCTGATATTAAAAGTTCATCAACGACATCTTGGTGCCATGATAGGGATGATAGGGGTTTGACTGGTCGACATTTTCTATGCTGTACTATACAATGGGGCAGTATTGTGGTTGGCTGTTGGCTATATACAAAGCCTGATTTGATTGGTCCCTGCTCCCTGTTTGCCCGCCCTGTCACTATAGCAGTCTGGTCCAGCCTTGCATCAGCATCTCCCTGGGACCTCACTAGTGCGCAAGTGCGAGCTCTTCAACATTCTAACAGGCACCATGATAGCGCAAAATCGCGAATCTTCAATGCATATGTAAAGAAATATACGGTAACCCGAATTTACCACACTCGCAAAATCGCACACAGCCAACCATACACCCAGTATGGTATCGCGATTCGCGATTTTGCGCTATCATACTGGGTGTATGGTCAGCTGTGTGCGATTTTGCGAGTGTGGTAAAATTGCATAACAGCAAAATCGCATAACAGCTGAGCATACACCCAGCAGCGCTGCTGATGCCTGAACGGTATGTGGAATGAAGTGGGCGGGCATCGGGAGGCCACTATGGCACGGGGCAAGCACTATGGGCAGTCTATCTGAAGTGTACCTGGCGTATAAGATGACCCCCCACTTGGAGGCATATTTTTCAGGGCCAAAAAATCGTCTTATACGCCGGCAAATACGGTAAGTAACATTTTAAGATTTACTTGCAGTGTTTTTTTAACCTTATAATTGATCACATTACGAATATAGAATCAGATTGCTGTTTAGAAAACTTCTTGAAGTAATTATTTTCTTTATGTGGTTAGTAAATTTTAGAAAGCTGGGTGCTAGCTCCAGCAGCACATATACTAAGAAAAAGGTGAGGAGCAAGAATGAAAAGACTAAGGAGTAAGAATTATTTCAAAACTCTAAGATGAAAGTTTTAAGGCTTTTGTAAGATGAGTAAAAGAAATAAAATTCAAGGTAAATAGAAACAAAATGGAAGTAGACAGTTTAAAGATTAGAAACTTAATTGTAGATATAAAGAAAAATAAATTTTAAAATCACAAATCAGATTAACAAAAAGCATGATAATGCAGAGACTGAGCTAGAGGTCAAACTGTATCTTGATGAAAAAAATAGGAATCCTAAAACTGAAAAAAACAAACCAATCAAAAGATGGCAGGTAACAGTATTAGAACTGAGAGTCCTTTAGAATGGAAGAAGATTCTGACAACTTTATGGAACTACCACTACCTATTGATTAGGGAAGTTCTGAGGCTGATCTGCAATCCAGGATCCAAGGAGTTTTCACCACAGCCCTGGAACCAAAAAGAGGATGGTCAGAGCATGGCCACTTTGAAATGCAGATTGGTGGAGCCACTAAGGAAAATGGTGTGGAGGTGCTTCAAAACATTAAAAATGGAATTGCCTTATGACCCAGTGATCCCACTTCTGAAAATATATGTAAAGAAACTAGAAACACTGGTTTGAAAGAATTTATATGCACCCCTATATTCGTTGCAGCAGTATTTACAATAGCCAAGATTTGGAAGCAGCCCAAGTGCTCATCCGTAGATGAGTGGATAAGAAAGTGGCAATACATTTACACATCGGAATACTTCTGTGGGCTGTAAAAAAGAAGGAAATCTTACCTTTTACACCAGCATGAATGGAACTAGAGAGGATTATGCTAAGTGAAAAAAGTCAGAGAAAGACAAATGCCATATGATTTCACTTACATGTGGAATCTAGTGAATAAAATAAACAAAATAGAAACACTCATAGATACAGAGGACAGATAGCTGTTAGAGGAGAGGGTATTGGGGGACCTGGTGACAAAGGTGAAGGGATTAAGAAGTACAAATTGTTAGTTGCAGAATAGCCACAGAGGTGTAGATGACAGTGTAGGGAATATAGTCCATAATATCGAGATAAATGGGTATAGGACTAGGTGGGTACTTGACACAGTGGGGGGACCAGTCTGTAAAGTACATAATTTTTTAACTACTTTGTTATACACATGAGACTTGTAGATAATGATATTGAATGTAAAATGTAATTGAAAAATAAATTAGAAAAGGAAAAGCATGGCCACTTTGGTCTACAGCCAGGCTCCCTGTCACCAGGATTCATGCCCCACTCTTCCAATTGGATGAGAGATTAATTTTCATGAACTAATTTCCTTCTTCCCTAGAAACTCTAGTGCTTTTCCCATGGTTAGACCTTAACTAGGTAAACCAATATCTTAAAAGGACTGAAGAGGAGAGAGGCTAATGGACAAAAGGGATAGACTGCAACAGGAGCAGTAATTACAGTGAAAGTAAGAAGCAGTGGTCGTCCAAGATCCTAAATATTGCTTGCTGCATGTGGTGCATAAAAGATGTTAAAAATTAAAACAACTTTTCCTCCAAGGTCTGATTTGTGAAGCAGTGGATCTAAAAAGATTTCTGAATGCAGGGAGTTGCCATCTGGCATTGAATTCGCAGAATTTTTACTTATAAAAAATAGTGGCCATGCCCTGGACAGTAGTGGATCCGTTGGTTTGAGTGCCATCCGGAACACCAAAACGTTTTGGGTTTGATTCCTGGTCAGGGAACATACCTAGGTTGTGGGTTTGAGTCTTGTTTAGGCACATATGGGAAGCAATAGATCGATGTTTCTCTTTCACATCAATGCCCTCCCACCCCTATCTCTATCTCTATCTCTATCTCTATCTCTATCTCTATCTCTATCTCTATCTCTGTTTTTCCCCTTCCTCTCTCTAAACATATCCTCAGGTGAGGATTAAAACAACAAAAAAATAGTGATCACGTTTCATTTGCTGTATCTGCCACAGGCCCTTGGCACTGACAGAATGTTTTTCCTTATTTATTTGCAGATTGAGAGAATCCAGAATCCAAGTCTCTGGCAGCACTACCAGACAAAGAAAAAAACCATGGATGACAAGAATGGCCATACGCAAAATGAGCAGCTGCTCTTCCATGGGACAGATGCTGACTCCTTGCCACATGTCAATCAACATGGCTTTAACCGCAGTTATGCAGGAAAGAATGGTAAGGAAGTAAGTCACGTGGCTGCTCCAAAGGAGGTGTCAGCCATGAGAAGCCAAGCTGGCTCAGGGTTCCTGTGGATTGCATTGTGTTCCCTCATGGCTCATGACCAGGGTGCAGCCAAAGTTTCAGGTCAGACTCACTATGTTTCCTCTCAAAGGGGTTGACTGGCCCTTTGAGGTGGAGGAATAATTTTTAAAAATCAAAAACACACATTTTTTTAAAAAAGAGGCTTTAGAGAGAACTGAACATTATATTAACATTATTTGACATATTGAGTCAATACATCAAATTATAGACAAATTGAAATTCTTAAAACTGTTGTTTTTCTTTTCACAGCTGTGGCATATGGAAAGGGAACCTACTTTGCTGTCAGTGCCAATTATTCTGCCCATGATACTTACTCCAGACCAGACGCAAATGGGAAAAAGCATATGTATTATGTGCGTGTGCTCACTGGATTGTACGCACTTGGAAATACTTCATTACTTGTGCCTCCTCCAAAGAATCCTCAAAATCCTCTTGACCTGTATGATACTGTCACAGATAATGTGAGCAATCCAAGTTTATTTGTGGTATTTTATGACTACCAGGCTTACCCAGAATACCTCATTACTTTTAAACGATAACATTTTGGCATCCTTCACAGAAGACATTATTTATCTACACAAGTAATTTTCAACATTTTCCAACTCATGTCACACATAAACTAATTACTAAAATTCTGTTACACACCAAAAAATATATTTTTTGCCGATCTGACAGAAAAAAATCAACAGTATGGTTTTGATTCATTCACAGCTATTGTGCTGGCTCTTGTCATTAAAAATATATATTTTTATTGATTTCAGAGAGGAAGGCAGAGGAAGAGAGAGAAACATCAATGATGAGAGAGAATCATTGATCGGCTGCCTCCTGCACACCCCACACTGGGGATTGAACTGCAACCTGGGCATGTGCCCTGACCAGGAATTGAACCGTGACCTCCTGGTTCATAGGTTGATGCTGAACCATTGAGCCGCGCCGGCCGGGTGGCTGTTGTCATTTTTTTACTTGACAATCTAACAGAAACGAGGCCAGTGTCCCTGACTAGTCAGGTATTGCATGTTCCAAAAACTTTTGCAGCACACCAGTTCAAAATTGCTAATCTAAACTATGTACAACAAGTTTTAGATTTTTTACTCTTAACCGCTTATTCTAAGATCAGAGGATCCTTATCACTGAAGTCAGACTTTCTTCAGCTTCTCTTTCATAACTGCAGCGACCTTTTCTTGAAATCAATAACTTTGAGAATTTAAATTAGATTAATTTAGTTACAACTGTGTGTCCACAACCAGGGACATCAAATCTGTAGAAGAAAAGAACAGGTTTATATTTCTAGGAAAAATAGGAAAGCCTTAATCTTAAAAGCCGAGGGCACAGCTATGCAATTTTAGCTGCCACTAAAGGGGACAGCTGTTACCATGTCAGGATGCCATATTACTGTGGGGAGCACAACTTACTGAGCGGACTGCTGCCTTTCCTGGGGGCAGAGATGGTGTCTTATTCATTTTATTTTATCCCTGGACTGAGGCTTGCATCTGAAGTCCAGTGGATTATCCAGAAATGTTTCATGAACCAATTAAGAATGAAAAGGTCCCTCCAGCCGGTTTGACTAGTGGATAGAGGGTCGGCCTGCGGACCAAAGGGACAAAATGTGCACCAATAAAAAGGTACACATTCTAGTCAAGGTTTGATTCAAGTCCAGGGCATGTACCTCGGTTGCAGGCTCCTCCTCGGCCCAGGCCCTGATTGGGTGAGGATTAACAAAAAAACAAACAAATAAGCAAAAAGACTGAAAAGGTCTAGTCCAGTGGTCAGCAAACTCATTAGTCAACAGAGCCAAATATCAACAGTACTTCTTCAAAATAGACTCGCCCAGGCCGAAAACCAACTCTGCGCATGGGCCACGAAGTTTCAATCGCACTGTACATGCCGGTGTACCTGGTATTTTGTGGAAGAGCCACACTCAAGGGGCCAAAGAGTCACATGTGGCTTATGAGCTGCAGTTTGCTGACCACTGGTCTAGTCAGACTCCTATCCATTCCTTCTACATCCTTGACTTATTGTCATGTTGCCTTAAATCAAACAGATTCCGTGATAGGGAACTTCGTTTTTCATGAGCCAGCCCATGACAGGAACTCCAGTTGGGGCTCTCGGACTGCAGTGCAGCTGGGCCCTGCACAGCCCAGGGCTGTGGTCTGCCTTGTCGCGTAGATGAATCGTGTCCCCTGGAGTTGTGCAGCACAGCAGCCCAGGCCCCAGTTGGTCCTTTTAATGTTGAACCCAAATCTGCCTTCTTATAACTTTTCATTGGTGCACATTTGGTCCCAGTGGAAACAGTAGGACAATGCCTGCTACATTTTCAGTGTGAAACCCTCTGTTATGTTAAGATGAAATGATTCTAAGATTATTAAATGGCATATTTTCTTTGGCAGCCTAGCTTTAGATGATTTAAATCAAATACACACAGCAAAGGAATGAAATATAATGCTAATTTGCTAACTCAGTATCTGTTGGATGGTAAAGGAAAGTTTCTTTCTTAACTTTTCCCTAGGTAAATCTCAGGCTCAAACACTGCTTATTGAGCACTTAGCTTGTACCAGATAGTATAATAGATGCTTTCATATACAGTGCTAATTTTATTCCCCAAACAATCCTGTGGGGTAAGAATAATATCCCCATTTTAAAGCTGAGGAAACTGATGCTCAGAGTGCAAGCAGCTTCCTTGCCTGAGGTCGGTCACCTAGGTAACAGCCCTCAGAGCCAGCAGAATCAGGTCCTGTGTCATCAAGCCTCTGTTCTTCTCATGATAGAACATGGCCTCTAGATGAATGTTATGAATCCAGGAACATCTCAGCTAATCTGCGAACCGCTTTTATATTTCCTCCACTTTTTCCTTCTGGCTCTGGTTCCTATCCTAGTTTTCATTTGAAGCTCTGTAGGCTGAGGTCAGAGCTGATGCTTATGCAAAGCCTGTACAGATGTTGCCCTCTGACACCAGGGGTCGCTCTTCCCTGGCTCAGGGAACAGCACCTGAGCTTGAAGCAGAGGTAGGTGGTTGAGAGAGCCACAGTGGCTGCTTCATTAACATAGACACCTTGACATTTCTCTTGCTGTTGTTTGTTTTGTAAGGGGGTTGGGCACTGGCATCTCAACTAGGGCTTGACGATGAATGTAAGAAATCAAAAAAGAGAGGCCTGCTCTCTATTGCTGTTCCTGTAGTGGTTTGGTTAACTTAGGGCAAGGCTGAATATCAGGATGCATTGAATCAAGGTATAATGATCCAGTCAGTAAATGTTAAGTTATCCCCAATCAAGAGAAATATGTCACTTATCTGCTTTTTGAATAAAAGGCTTGGAAAATGTCATGTGGTGGTGAACATTTTTATCCTCAAGGGCAAATACAGGACAGCTTGATGATGAACACAGGCCACTGCTGAGAAAGACCACACCTACATATGACAGCATCAGAGGATCCTCAGAGTAGTAATACTATTCGGCTGAGCCCTGGCAGGGTGGCTCAATTGGTTGGAGTGTCGACCTGAGTACCAAAAGGTTTCGGGTTTGATTGCCAGTCAGGGCACAAGATGGGCACAGCGCAGGTTTAGTTCAGTAAGTCCGAAGGGCAAACTGACCCCAGCAAGTAGCCCCTGCTGAAAGAAGCCCACCTTGACCCTGTGGTCAACTCCAGGGCAGAGGTTCTCCAACTGTTTTTGGTATTTAAATCACCTGAGGTGTCTGCTGATACTGTAAATCCTGGCCCATCCCAAGGGAGTCAGACTCTGTGGCTCTAGAAAGTGCCCAGAAATCTGCATTTTCAGCAAGCACCTCAAATGCTTCTGAAACCCCTGGTTCCCACAGCCACTTAGGACTCTCATGGGCCCCAGGCACTTTGGCCTTTGTGGGCCTCTTACTCTATTAAGTATTAAAACTTGTACTTTGCAACTTCATTGATATAAACATGAATGTAATTGAGGATGGATTAAACTTATTTTTTTAAAGAAACTAAACCACTTTTGTGACCCCTAAAAGCTCAGGGGCCCTAACCACAGTGCCTACTGTATAGGTCAGCCCTACTGTGACTTTAAGCACAGGATGAGCTTGTAGTCCTTAATCCCTCCAGCCTCTGGAGTAGTGGTTCCCAATGAGGGCACACACCCCACAGGGGGGCAATTTCATTTTTAAGGTGGGCAATTTTAGAATGAGTTATTAACAGTGAATTTTTTGCCTTTCTTATGGTTCTAGGGGCCTCATACAAAGTATCCTATCTAATACAAGAGAAACATGCAAATTGACCATAACCCCGACACCCTTCCCATTGGCTAATTAGCAGGATATGCAAATTAACTGCCAACCAAGATGGCGGCCGGCAGCCAGGCAGTGAAGCGAACAGGAGGCTTGCTTGCTCCAGTGATGGAGGAAGCCAACATTCCCCACCTGCTGCTGCCGGCCTCTGAGCTGCAGTCTAAGTAACTATGTTGCAATTATAGAACCTAAAGAAACTCTGGAAACCTGCTTTCAGCCAGCAGGGCTTCAGCCAGCAGGACTGCAACAGTGTTTCAATTATAGAACCCAAACAAACCAGATACCTGCTTTCAGCAGTGAGGTCTCAGAGCTGGAGCCGAGCCTCAGAGCTAAAGCTGGTTCTCAGATCCAGTGACAGCCATAGAAGGTAAATAAATCCCAGAATAAAAAGAAAAGAAAAAAAGGAGAGGTTGGGAGCTTCAGTCGCCCTCCAGCCTGAAAATGGCCCTCAGCCCCTCACCCAGATTGGCGAGGCACCCCAGTGGGGACCCCCACCCTGAAGCAACAAGATGGTGGCTAATTTGCATACTGAAGGTGGGCGGCAGTGGGCAAGGCTGTCCGTGGTCCGGGACCCGGATCTGTGACCCTGCCAGGCAGGGGGCACTGCTTGAAGCTGTCCACGGTCTGGGACCTGGATCCATGACCTGGCGGGCAGGGCAGCAGCACTTGAGGTTGTCCACGGTCTGGGACCCGGATCTGTGACCTGGCAGGCGGGGGGCACCGCAGAAGGCTGTCCACAGTCCCGGGACCCGGATCCGTGACCCTGCCAGGCAGGGGACATCGCGGGAGGCTGTCCGTGCTCCTGGGACCTGGATCCGTGACCTGGTGGGCGGGGGGCAGTGCTTGAGGCTATTCGTGGTCCCGGGACCTGGATCCATGACCCTTCCTGGTGGGGCAGCAGCTCGCACAGGGGCGAATTGGCCAGGGTTGGGCAGGGCAGGACGCCTGGCTTCCGCCCAGCCCCAGTCACTCTGGGCAGGTGAGCAGCACAGAGAGCCTCTGGACAGGGGAGGCAGGCCTGCAGAGGGCGGCCTGTTCTCCCCACATGGCAGTGGTGACAGCTGTGAGCGCGCTAAGCGGAGCCTGCAGGCTGAGCTGAAGTAGCGCCTGCAGGCCATCAGTGCCCAGGCCTGGCTGTGCAAGATCCACCTCCTGGCCCAGAAGGTTCAGGATCGCAGGGACAGCCACCGTGGTGGAACAGACTGACACCCCCCCGGCCGCACCACGGGGGTTTGCAGATCTGCAAAGCCAGAGGCCTCTGGTGGGCACATCCCCCGCTGGCATGCGAACATTCCCCAGCAGACTGTCACCCTCCCACGCCTGCAACAGTTGCAAACCAAGGCGTGCACAAGTTCCCCCCGCCTCTCCACCGCACTCCCATCAACCCAGCATGCCTAACAACCCCACAGGATGTGCACACATCCCCTCTGATGCACTCACGTCCTTTGGAGAGTGTCTGGATGTTCTGGGTGCTGAGGGTGGGCGCCTGTGAGATGACAGTCAGAGAGCGGAGTGGTGATGCCCTGTTCCCACGGAGGCCAGTGCAGCTACGAGATCACCTCTGGGGGTTAATGCAGGCGCTGAGGCAGGAGCAGGTGCAGATAGACACACCTGGTGGGCACAGGTGGCCCTCGCTGAGGTGCCTTGGGTCAGCGTTCAAGATCAAGAACCCGGAGGTGGAGAGGAATTCCATCCTCTCAGTAAAACAGTGGGATAGTCGGGGTGACTGTAGAGGAGGAATGTGCACTTTGGGTGCCAGCACCCATGAGCGAAGGCTGCCCTGCTGAGCCTCGCTTGCTTGGGGCCTAGCTCACTCCTGCTGGGCAGCGGGTGATAGGACGTGCTTTTCTGAATTAATGAGAGAAAACTTTGATTCTCCTGCTGCCCACGAAGGTGGGAAGTGAAGTGGGGAGACATGTGGGGAGTGAGTGAGGTTCCCTGTCTGGGGATTACAAATCTGCTGTTGGTTTCTTCCACCGCTGACTATAGATATACAGGGTGTCCCCCCAAAATGTATACACACTTTGAATACCTACTAATTCCAATGGTTTTAAGCATAAGAAAGAAACAACAATGGAGCTGTTATCCGTTAAAAGTGTGGGCATAAACAGGCAGTTGGACATTCCCTGAGGGGTCTCAGATTGGAGAGGGTGAAGGTCAGACTGAGGGGCCCCTTCCCCCCCTTACCCCAGTGCACGAATTTTATGCACCGGGCTACTAGTATAAATATATATTGTGACATATTTATGCATTTCAGTTCTCTTTGTTTTGAAACGTTATTTGCTATTTTTTTCATATCACTTCCTATTATTATTATTTTTTAAACAATTTCTTAGTGATTTCTTCCTCAGTACTTCAATTGTCCTTTCATTCTTTTGTTTTTCTCTTTCATGGATGCCATGTTCTTTGGAAGCTGGTTAGACCAAGTTAATGGCCTTTTAGGCTTCCTCCACGTGAACATGAGTTCACTTTTTGAATAATAAGAATTATATTCACAGGGAGTGGGGGGACATCACGTTTTAGAGATACTGAGGTGGGGCATGGCCAAAAAAAGGTTGGGAACCACTGCTCTAGAGTAAGTGCTTTAATAATTGACTTCCACTCACTCAGGCATGCTCATCTGAGAAACACAGGTTGAAACGGGACCGAGGTACACAGGAACCACTGCTCTAGGGTCAGTGCTTTAATAATTGATCTGCCCTAGCTGGTTTGGCTCAGTGGATAGAGCATCAGCCTACGGACTGAAGGGTCCCAGGTTCGATTCTGGTCAAGGGCACATGCCTGGCTTACAGGCTTGATCTCCAGAAGGGGGCGTGCAGGAGGCAGCCAATCAATGATTCTTTCTCATCATTGATGTTTCTATCTCTCTCTCCCTCTCCCTTCCTCTCTGAAATCAATAAAAATATATTTTTAAAAAACAATTGATCTCACTCAGGCAGCTCATCTGAGAAACGGAGGATGGAATAGGACCAAGGTATCCAGGCAGGTGACAGCCTCCCCCTTTCACTGTCTTCTCTCTCAGGCTCCCCACTTGCAGAGAGCCAGGATCTCTTGCTGCATCATATCTCTTTATTTGAAGTCAGGAAATTACCTATTTACACTTTGAGTCCATTCATACCAATGTATTTTTTAAAACTGTACTTTTTATTGACTTCAGAGAGGAAGGGAGAGGGAGAGAGAGACAGAAGCATCAATTGATCGGCTGCCTCCTGCATGCCCCACACTGGGGGTCGAGCCTGCAACTCAGGTGGGAATCAAATCATGACCTCCTGGTTCATATGTCAAGGCTCAGCCACTGAGCCACAACAGTTGAGCCCAATGTCTTAACTGTTTCCAGCTCTGCATGTCAAAGACTATTATTTCTGAGTCAAATGCTTTGTCCCAGGACAACTTTCAAATGTTTCTGACCTACACTAAGAAATACATTTTATATTAGGCTCAGTATACATGCAAATATACCTGAAAAGTCTTATGAAATATATTTACCCTGAAAAAATGCTTTTCCTGCAAAGTTTCACAGAATACTTAAATTTACTATTGAATTCATTGAAATTACCTATTATGTCCAATTAAAAAAGATGTTGATCTCACTCACTAGGTTGATTTTATGACTCACTAATGCAGTGGTTCTCAACCTGTGGATCGTGACCCGTTTGGGGTCGAATGACCCTTTCACAGGGGTCGCCTAAGACCATTCTGCATATCAGATATTTACATTACGATTCATAATAGTAGCAATGTTACAGTTATGAAGTAGCAACAAAAATAATTTTATGGTTGGGTCACAACATGAGGAACTATATTTAAAGGGTCACAGCCTGCAAGTTGAAAAACAATGGGCAAAGGAGTAACAAACATAAAAAATAAAATTTTTGAAGACAAAGATATGTGTATTTCTGCAATAGAGATATACCTATTAAGGTTCATGGACATCATACCCTTGGCTACAACATCCTCTGCCCCAGTGTTTTTGATGGACTATTGCCAACAAGGCATCCTTGGAACAATAACCCGCCCAGATATTTAACGAACAGCTGCCATATTCTGGTCACTGATCTGGCTCTGTGAATACAGCAATAATCAAAGTCCAAACCCTCATGCTGTGAGATTCTGGTTGGGGAAAATAAACAACAATCAAATCAATAGGTAAATATATAGTGATCAGATGGTGGTAAGTGCTACAGAAGGGTCTTTTCCAGATCCTCCTTTCCTAGTCATGTTCACACAACACCTCCCTCCCTCGCTCTCACCTGGAAGGCATTTTTTTTTTATTTACTGATACATTCAGTCTGAAGACTGAGAAGGATGGGGCCAGTAGTGAGCTAATCAAAAAGATGACTTAGTCTATCTTTTGTTATGTATTTGTTTCATAAGTGGTTATGCAGAAATCAATATGCTTTTCTAATTTCTAAATTCTTACAGAGTAATGGTAATAATTATCCCCAGATCTTGCAAATGTAATGAGTGGGATCAATTTCACCAAACCAAGCCAGTGGAAAAGTAGTACACAGAAAGGTGGTATAGTGGTGAATTAGAAGAGTGGACACTGGTGCAAGGGAACTTCAAAGGTGGAAGGAGCAGGCACTAATCAAGGTCAGGGGCATCCTGGATGGAGGAAGTGTGATTTGAACCAGGGCTGGTAGAGAGTTTAAGACAGAGAAAAGGATGAGGACCTATCAGGAAGGAGAAGTGGCACAGACAAGGGAGGTGGGACTGTTGACGCACAGCAAGTAGGCCAGTCTTACCACTGCAGATGAGAGATGAGGTGGGAGAGTTAGTTAGGTGAGGGTCTGTAGAGGGCTCTGAAATCAGAACACAGAGTCTGGATTTTATCCTATTGGCATTGGGAGTGGCTGAAAAACATTGAGTAGGAGGATGGTCAAAATAGTGACATTATGGCAGAGTGTGGGAAGGACGAGAGATTCTTGCAATAGTCCAGTTATTAAATGTTAAGATCTAAATAGAAAGTTATAGTAGACAAAAGCAATGGGCAGAGTCAAGGAGGACTGCGCTTGTCCAGACTCAGTATGAGATTTCCTCGGAAGGCTGAATAGAGCACATGGAGATGCCTCAGGCTTTTGGGCTTCAAATTTAGGAAACTGGTGGCACTCATATGGACAAGTAGAGCTGGGAGGTGGGAAGAGAGCACCTTTCAGTGAGACAGGACTAAACACAACCACTGGATTCCATCATTAGGAGGTCATGAATGTCCCATCACAGAGTATACTTTCAATACAGTAGGAAGAGAGAGAGCCAGTTTGCAGTAGATTAAGTAATGAGCAGGATGTAAGCAAAACGGATATGATAGACAAAAACACTCATTGAAATTTGGCTAATAAAATGAAAGAAAAAGTGAATTACAACCCCTTTACACCCACTAGAATTTTTATAACCATAATTAAAACAGTAAAGAGAAATAACAAGTGTTGTTGAAGTTGTAGAGAAATCGGAACTGTCAGACGTTGCTGGTAGGAAGATAAAACGAAGCAGATGGTATGGAAAAAAGTTTGGCAGCCTGGCCCCATCCGAAGAACAGCAGCTCCGTAAGAAGCCTGCACCCATTAAAAGAACACCAGCCACCCGAACAGCCCGCCCCTGTCTGAGGAGCAGGAGCCACATGAGCAGACCACTGACACCTGGGAGCGGCAGCCCTGCGTGACCTGCACCAGGCTGAAGAGCAGTAGCCACACAGCCTGCACCTGTCCAGCGAGCACCAGCTGGGTGAGCAGCCCAGAACCTTCCGAGGAGCAGCCTGCCCCCATACTAGGAGCAGCAGTCTTGCAAGCAATCTGCCCTTGTCCAAGGTGCATCAGCCTCACTAGTAGCCCGCCCAAACCGAGGAACAGCAGCAGCATGCAGCCAGTCCCCATCCAAGGATCAGCAGTCGTGTGATCAGCCCACCCCTGTCCATGGAACAGCAGCAGTGTGAGTAGCCTCCATCCACCAACAGAGGAGCCACCACTTCTGCAAACAGCACCCACCAGAGGTGCCACTGCCACCCAAGGAGCAGCCACTGCATGACTCGACATCAAGATCCGTCAGTAAGATAAAAAATGGGAAGACAAAGAAACCCCCAAAGGAAAGAAAAGGAAAAATCCTTAGAAAAGCAGCTAACTGAAACAGAGGCATGCAATATGTCAGGAAAAGATTCAGAATAAGGGTCATACAGTTCATAAACCAGATGTATGAAAAAATTAATAACTTATATAAGAATCAAGAAGAAATGGATGAAAACATCAAAAACTTATGTAAGAATCAAGAAGAAATGAAGAGTGATATAGCTGCAATAAAAAACACCATGGAAAGTTTCAACAGTAGACTAGGAGAAGTGAAGGACCGAATTAGCAAATTAGAAGACAGGGAAGCAAAACACACCCAAACTGAACTGCAATTGGAGAAAAAAAAAATTAAAAGACAGGTATAGAGCCTAATGGAGCTATGGGACAACATGAAACGAAGCAACATACGAATAATAGGGGTGCCATAACAACAGGAGGAGGAACAAGGCTTAGAAAACTTACTTGAAGAAATAATGTCAGAAAACTTCCCTGAGGTGGGTAAGAAAAAAGTCACGCAAGCACAGAGAGTCCCAAACAACATGAACCGTAAAAGACCAACACCAGGACACATCATAATTATGACGGCAAATGTTCAGGACAAAGAGAGAATCCTAAAGGCTGCAAGAGAGGGACAGAAAGTTACATACAAGGGATCTCCCATTAGATTATCAAATGATTTCTCAACAGAAACACATCAGGCCAGAAAAGAATGGAAGGAAATTTACAAAGTGATGCAAAGCAAGGGACTGAATCCAAGAATACTTTATCCAGCAAGGCTATCATTCAAAATTGAAGGGGAAATAAGGACCTTCACAGACAAAAAAGGCTAAGGGAGTTTATCACCACTAAGCAAGCAATGCAAGAAATGCTAAAGGGAGCTGGTTTAAAAGAAGAAATAAAAAGGTAAGAAGGAACACAGGCACAAAAAATAAAAATGGCTACAAACAAATACCTTTCAATAATAACTTTAAATGTAAACAGACTAAATGCTCCAATCAAAAGACATCGAGTGGCTGAATGGATAAAAAAAAACATGACCCATATATTTGCTGTCTACAAGAGACCCACCTCAGAACAAGGACTCACACAGACTGAAAGCTAAGGGGTACAAAAATATCTTTCAGGCAATTGGGAAAAAAAGCAAGGGTAGCAATACTTATATCTGAAAAAATAGGCCTCAAAGTGAAGGCCATAACAAGAGATAAGAAAGGCCACTTCATAATACTAAAGGCCACTTAATAATACAACAAGAGGATATAACGCTGATAAACATATATGCACCCAATGCAGGAGCAACCAAATACATAAAAAAATCCTAGAAGGTATTAAGGGAGAGATCGACAATACAATCATAGTAGGGGCTTTAATACACCACTGACATCACTGGATAAATCCTCAAGACAAAAAAATCAACAAAGAAACAGCAATACTAAATGACTCACTAGATCAGATGGATTTGATTGACATCTTCAGAACATTTCACCCCAAAGCCACGGAATATACGTTCTTCTCAAGTGCACATGGGACATTTTCAAAGAAAGACCACATATTGGGTCACAGGCAAAGTCTCCCCAAATTCAAGAAGATTGAAATCATATCAAGAATCTTCTCAGACCACAAGGGCATAATATTAGAAATAAACTACAATAAAAACAATAAAAAATTTAAAACACTTGGAAGCTGAATAGCATGCTATTAAACAATGATTGGGTTACCAAAGAGATCAGAGAAGAAATTAAAAGCATCTTGGAAATGAATGACAATGAAAACACAAAAATCCAGAATCTATGGGACACAGTGAAAGCAATCCTGAGAGGGAAGTTTATAGCTCTAAAGCCTTACCTCAAAAAAATAACAAAAAAAGGTAGTAAATCATCTAACTCAACAACTCACAGAATTAGAAAGAGAGCAACAAGAAAAGCCCACAGTATCCAGAAGGAAGGAAATAATAAAGATCAGAGATCAGAGCAGAAATACATGACATAGAGACCAAAAAAATCAATACAAAAGATCAATGAAACCAAGAGATGGTTCTTTGAAAGGATAAACAAAATTGATGAACCACTAGCTAGGCTCAAAAAGCAAAGAGAGAGGACCCAAATAAATAATATCAGAAATGAAACAGGCGAAAGAACAACAGACGCCACAGAAATACAAAGGATTGTTAAAAAATAATATGAACAACTCTATTCCAACAAACTGGACAAGCTGGAAGAAATGGACATTTTCCTAGAAAAATACAACCTTCAAAATTCAATCAGGAAGATGCTAAAAATCTCAATAGGCTGATAACTATGGAAGAAATTGAAGCGGTCATCAAAAAGCTTCCAGCAAATAAATGCTTTGGGCCAGACAGCTTCACAGGGGAGTTTCACCAAACATTAAAGGAAGAAGTAAAACCTATCCTTCACAGACTATTCCAAAATATTCAAGAGGAAGGAACACTTCCCAGCTCATTCTATGAAGCCAGCATCACCCTAATACCAAAACCAGATAGAGACAACACAATGAAAGAGAAATACAGGCCAATATTCCTCATGATCATAGATGCCAAAATCCTCAACAAAATTCTAGCAAATAGGATCCAGGAGTACATCAGAAAGGTCATACACCATAACCAAGTAGGATTTATCCCGGGGATGTAAGGATGGTACAATATCCACAAATCAATAAATGAGATACATCACATAAATAAATTGAGAGATAAAAATCACATAGTCATATCAAGTGATGCAGAAAAAGCATTAGACAAAATCCAACACCCTTTCCATTTTTTAAAAATATATTTTATTGTATTTTTTTACAGAGAAATGAAGAGGGATTGAGAGTTAGAAACATCGATGAGAGAGAAACATTGACCACCTCCTGCACATCCCCCACTGGGTACATGCCCTTGACTGGAATCGACCCTGGACCCTTCAGTCTACAGGTCGACGCTTTATCCACTTAGCCAAACAGGTCAGGGCCCAACACCCTTTCTTGTTAAAAACTCTCAGCAAGGTGGGAATAGAAGGATCATACCTCAACATAATAAAAGCCATATAGGACAAACCCACAGCCAACATCAAACTCAATGGGCAAAAACTAAAACCATTTCCCTTAAGAATAGAAATGAGACAGGGATGCCCACTCTCACCACTCCTGTTTGACATAGTGCTGGAAGTACTAGCCATTGAGATCAGACAAGAAGAAATAAAAGGCATCTAAATTGGAAAAGAAGTAGTAAAACTGTCCTTATTTGCAAATGACATGATACTGTACATAGAAAAGCCTAAAGACTCTATCAAAAAATTATTAGACTTAATAACTGAATTCAGCAATGTAGCAGGATACAAAATTAACGCCAAGAAATCTATGGCATTTCTATACACCGATAGTCAACTTACAGAAAAAGAGACTAAAAAGCAAACCCATTTACCATCGCACCAAAAAATTTAAGATACCTAAGAATAAACTTAATTAAGGAGGTAGAAGACCTGTATGCGGAAAACTTCAGGATGTTGAAAAAGAGATAGAGGAAGACATAAACAGATGGAAGAACATACTGTATTCATGTATTGGTAGAATCAACATCATCAAAACGTCCATACTACCCAAAGTAATCTATAGATTCAATGCAATCCCCATTAAAATACCAATGGCATATTTCACAGATCTAGAACAAACATTCCAAAAATTCATCTGGAATTTAAAAAGTCCCTGAATAGCTGCAGCAATCCTGAGAAAGAAGAATAAAGTAGGTGGGATCTCAATACCAGATATAAAGCTGTATTACAACGCCACTGTTCTCAAAACAGCCTGGTACTGGCACAAGAACAGACATATAGACCAATGGAACAGAATAGAGAACCCAGAAATCGACCCAAGCCATTATGCTCAATTAATATTTGACAAAGGAGGCATGAACACACAATGGAGTCAGGACAGTTTCTTCAATAAATGGTGTTGGGAAAATTGGACAGATACATGCAAAAAAACGAAACTAGACCATCAACTTACACCATACACAAAAATAAACTCAAAATGGATAAAGGACTTAAACATAAGATGGGAAGCCATAAAAATACTAGAGGAATCCACAAGCAGCAAAATCTCAGACACATGCTGAAGCAATTTCTTCACTGATACTGCTCCTACGGCAGTGGTCGGCAAACTCATTAGTCAACAGAGCCAAATATCAACAGTATAACAATTGAAATTTCTTTTGAGAGCCAAATTTTTAATCTTAAACTATATAGGTAGGTACATTGTTATTAACTTAATTAGGGTATTCCTAAGGCTTAGGAAGAGCCACACTCAAGGGGCCAAAGAGCCTAATGGCTCGAGAGCCGCAGTTTGCCGACCATGGTCCTAGGGCAATGGAAACTAAAAAGAAAATAAACAAATGGGACTACATCAAAATAAAAAGCTTTTGCACAGCAAAGGAAACCATAAGCAAAACAAGAAGAAAGCCCACTGTATGGGAGAACATATTTGCCAATGTTATCACCAATAAAGGTTTAACGTCTAACATTTACAGGGAACTCATACAACTTAACAAAAAGAAGATAAACGATCCAATCAAAAAATGGGCAAAGGACATAAAGAGATACTTTTCAAAAGAAGACAGAAGGAAGGCCAAGAGACATATGAAAACATGCTTAAAGTCACTAATAATCTGAGAGATGAAAATCAAAACGACAATGTGGTGCAGGCACAGTGACCCAGCACTGACTGCTAAGGGGCATGTGGATCAGGCCCGGAGAGAGGCCTGGAGAGAGAAGCAGGGTCTGATCCATAGCCTCCGTGGCAGCTGTTGATCAGCCCTTCCCTCTCTCTTTCTCTCCGGGCCTGGCCAGCTGCTGCACCTCTCTTTCTCTCTGGGCCTCCATGGGGGTTGCAGATCAGCCCCGCCTTTCTGACCAGGTTCAGAGATAGGCCGAGACACTGACTGGCATAGAAACCGACCAATCAGAACCAACTCTGGGTGAACTGTGAGGAGCCAATGGCTGCCTAGGAGGTGGAGCTTTTGACACTGACTGGCATAGAAACTGACTAATCAGAACCTAATCTGGGTGAACTGTGAAGGCAGAACCTAAGGTGGGAGATGAGGAGAGGTTTTAAGGGCAACAGCTGTTTGGTGTAAGGTGTAAGAAAGCGGTTCAATTTTTTAATGACAGGTTTGGCAGTATAGTGCATATGGCTGGCTATCAGTCCAGATATAGGGATTATATATTTTTGTCTGCCAAGTGCATCTCCTCCTGATGAAAAAGGCTCCCCCGCCCCTCATTTAAGCAATCCTATCCTATATAATCTATCCATACTACCAAAAGTGTAATATGCAAATTAGTCCAGGTCGACTGGCTATCTTCCTACGTCCGACTGCCTTTTGGACAAAGCCATGGTGGTGGGGGCTGAGGTAGAGGCCTTTAGGGGCGATCAGGCTGGCTGGGGAGGGCAGTTGGGGACTAGATCAGGCCAGCAGGGGAGGGCAGTTGGGAGTGTGATCAGGCCAGCAGAGGAGGGCAGTTGGGGGCGTGATTAAGCTGGCAGGGGCAGAGGGGCAGTTGGGAGCAATCAGGCAGGCAGAGGCAATTAGGGGCCATCAGGCCGGCAGGGGAGAGCAGTTGGGGACTAGATCAGGATGGCAGGGGAGGGCAGTTTGGGGTGCAATCAGTCAGGCAGGAAAGAGCAGTTGGGGGCGAGATCAGGTCAGCAGGGGAGGGCAGTTGGGGGCAACCAGGCTGGCAGGGGAGGGCAGTTGGGGCAACCAGACTAGCAGGGGAGGGCAGTTGGGGGTGAGACCAGGGCGGCAGGGGAGGGCAGTTACAGGTGATCAGGCAGGCAGAGGTAGTTGGGGGCAAGATCAGGTCAGCAGGGGAGAGCAGTTGGCAGTGAGATCAGGACTGTAGGGGAGGGCAGTTAGGGGCGATCAGGCAGGCAGGCATAGGCAGTTAGGGGCAATCAGGCAGGCAGGCAGGTGAGCGGTTAGGAGCCAGTGGTCCCAGATTGCAAGAGGGATGTCCTATGGGATCAGGCCTAAACCAGCAGTCGGATATCCCCCAATGGGTCCCTGATTGGAGAGGGTGCAGCCTGGGCTGATGAACACCGCCCCGCCGTGCACAAATTTTGTGTACCAGGCCACTAGTACAAGAATAAGCTTTGTGAGTCTTGTCCAGCTTGGCTCAGTGGATAGAGCATTGACCTGTGGACTAAAGGGTGCAGTGTTCAATTCCAGTCAATGGCACGTACCTCAGCTGCAGCCACCTCTCCAGCTGACAACCAATCGATGTGTTCCTCTCACATAGATATTTCTCTCTGTTTTTCCCTCTCTCTAAAAATCAATGGAAAAATATCCTCTGGTGAGGATTAAAACAATAAATAGATAAATACATAATAAATAAATAAATAAAATTTTAAAAAGCATAAACTCTGTGTTTCATGTACTTACAACTATAAACCTACTTTTGCCTCACCCATAAATAAAGGGTTTCAGTTTAACTCTGATTTTATTTCTTGAAAGTGATTATGTGGGGAAAAAGAAAAACTGTTTGCCCAGTTCTGGCGACCCAAATTCTGGTGAGAAGAGGATGTTGATTTTACTTGTGGTTTGGGGTGGGATACCTTGTGGGGAATCAGTCACTGCTGTGAGGCTGAGAGCTATGACCTGCCCTTCTGTGCCCTCCCCATTTCCTTGGCTGTGGACCAAGCTGCTTTGAACTGGATGATGAGCACCACCTGCAGGCAGAAAACTGGAGAAAATATCTGAATACAGTTCAGCATTATTATGGATCAGGAGAAAAGCCCAGTGAACTCTCTTTGGATCTTCTCTGAAGTGTAGTTTCTTTTTGATTAAGGGACAATATGTCTGGTCCAGTCCTGCAGGGGGAAGCAGCCCTAATTTTGGCAGAATCTGAGAGACCTCACTACCTCCTTCACAGAGGAAACAGAATCCACCAGAAAGGACTTTCATACCTTCCATCAACAGCCATTCCGAATTCCCCGCTTCTCTACTCCATCTCCACCTGTTCCTGGTGCGTGGGAAAAGTGTCCCCTTCCTCAGGTTACCACTGCCTCCAGGATTCCATCCCACCCTCTTCCACAACCTGTATCTTCAACCTTCCTTCACTTCTTTCTACCAATATTAAAAACATGCCAAGACTCTTCCATGTTAAACGATTTTAAAAGCCAGAAAACAAACATAACAACAACTGCCTGATCTTATAACCCCACAAACTGCTGCCTAACTCCCTTTCCCCTCAGTCACACTTCTGAAAGAGCTGGCTTCGCTTGTCTCCACTTCCTTCCCTTCCTTTCCTCCGTCCAGGGCCATCTCCGTCTCCTACCCCGACGAGGAGACAGTGCTTGCAAGGTCCTCAGCAGTCCAAGAGACACTTCTCCAACCTGATGCACTGGTAGCGTTTGAATGAAAATCGCTCCCTCTCACTGGAAACATTCTTATTATGGGTCAAGGATACACACACTCCTAGCCTCCCTTCCATCTTTCTGGCCTCCCCTGGGTGTTCCTACCTAGTAGATGTCATTATGATCTAGCCCAGCGATTTTCAACCATTTCATCTCATGGCACACATAAACCAATTACTAAAATTCTGTGTCACACAAAAAAATTTATATTTTTTGCCAATCTGACAAAAAAATAAAAGGTATAATTTTGATTCATTCACACCAGACAGCTATTGTTGTGTTGGCTGTTGTCATATTTTTACTCGACAAACTAAGGGAAGAGAGGTCAATGTCCCTGACTAAATAGTCAGGTATTGCATGTTTTAAAAATTCTTGAGGCACACCGGTTGAAAATCATTGATTCAGCCAGTAGCTCACGCCATCTGTCATCCCACATCCTTCATCCAGTCCTGCAGCTGTGCCTTCGGTATGGATTTGGAATCCTACCTTCTCTCAGAAGGTCCCCCTCTGCCAGCACCCTGGTCTCAGCCACTCCCATCTCTCACCTGGGACAACACAGTAGACGCTTGGAGGTCCCCTTGCCTCTTCTCTAGCTGCCACACAACAGCCGGTGGTTCTGTACACGTACAACACAATGGCATGCCCTCTTCTCACACCTCCAAGGTTATGCCCCGTCATCCTTAGGCCTCAGGTTATACCTCACCTCCCATAAGCCCTCCCTGAGCCCCTCCTAATTTGTTCCATTCTGTGAACACCTCTGTATTCCTTCCAAGAGCACTCAATCGGCTGTGTCCTAACTCCTCTGTCCCACAGCTTCCTGAGCTCAGAGAGGGCAGGAACTATGTCCATCTGTTAAATCCATCCCAAGAGCATGGCACCTTGTAAATGTTACGTAAAAAACCTGTGAATGTACTGTCCTCCCCTCTGGCCCCCATTTCTAGACATACAATATTAGCAGATCCGGGAACAAACTGCAAAGGAAGGAAAAGGAGGTAAAATTCTCACAGCTCATTAATTGTTGGAAGAAGTTCCCAAATGGACCCCAGATGTTCTAAAGATCTACAGTTTGATGAGCCATTTTGCTTCCTTGTCAAATGTCCTCTTGAGGCAAAAATAAAGCTGCAGGAAATCTTGTGACACAAAGCCGCTGATTGCCCTTGTGGCTTGTGTGTGTGGCAGATGAGCCCTGGGTTTAGGGACCCGTGTTCATCCAAATACCTGGATGGCCTTGCCCTGGGCCCTGATGAAAGTTAAGAATTTGAGAGGATGACTCATCAAATCTGGGGTTGCTGTTTACAGCCAAAGGCAGTAACACAAGAGCAGGGAGGAGTTTTTCCCTGAAACGAAACCGAAAGAGGCAAAGTTAACTGCTTGAGCAGGGGTAGGACTAGCAGTTCCTCCCTGAACAGGGCTGAGGATGGCTGCGCCTGGCTACTTCCCGCTGCTGGTCGAGGGATCCTGGGGTACCGATCCCCCGAAGAGCTTGATCACCAAGTTGCAGTTGTACTTCCAGAGCCAGAAGAGATCCGGAGGCGGGGAGTGTGAGGTCCGACAGGAGCCCGGCAGCCCGGCCCGCTTCCTAGTGCTCTTCCACCCGCTTGACGGTGAGGGGCGCCGGGGCGGGGGAGAGAGGAGACCATGGGGCTCTCCCTGTGGGGACACTTGGACTGGGGCGCGCAGCGGGACCGGCTCCAGCAGCAGCAGTTGGCGGTGGGCGGGTTGCAGAATGGACCAGAAATGCGCCGGGTCGCTGAGCTCCTCTGCCCCGCGCTTCTATGAACTCAGTGGTGCTGCCTCAGCCTGGAGGTGGCGGGTGGGGGCAGAACCGCGCCAGGGAGAACAGAAAGGCGCTGAGAGCCTGGGTACTGGCTTTATTTTACAAGGCTAATTGTGCATTAATGTATTAATACACAGAATGCTAATGGCAGAGTTGCATCTCTTGCTCTTTTGGACTTCTGCTTATTAAGGCAGCAGTTCTAGAACTCTCAAGGTTTATGGGAACACGATTTTAAGAGAAGAGAAAGTTTCCAGGGATCAAAGTCCAACTATACCTTAGGGAGATAAATTTGGTTGAAAATAGGCACATTGGTTTCTGTTGGGAGAGACCATGAAAATCAGACCTTTGATGGTATCTACGTGCAGTTATTCTGAGTGAGGACAGGTGAGTCCTTAACAATGAAAGTCAGTGTGGGGCTGGAAGAGACATATTGTGTGCTGTTGTGGATTTGGTAACTGATTCTCTGGGAATGGGCAGTGCAATTGAGAAGGAGGGAGGGAGGGAGAGCCCCTCTTCTTTCTGTTAATATTTGGGGGAGGGGAGAGGAAGGAAAGGGGCTAAACAATGGGAGGAGCCATGAGATTTCCCCATGTATTGTGGAGCTTCCCAGTGGTTCTGGGGTCACCTGGGCAGGGGCAGAGGCCTGCTTAAAATTACATTGCCTGGGTGACATAGAGAGAGTTATTGGAGGGAGATGACAGCTTGCTCCTGATCACCACTGTCTTCCTTGGTCATTCGCTGGTACCTGTCACTCGGTTTCAGGCTGGTCCTCAGACTGGCTTGAAGGAGGTTGAGAGTTTTGAGCTTTTGAGGGGGAGGTTCCCCACTTACAGGCAGTTGTGCAGCTGAGTTCTCTCCTCCCCCTTGCTTTTGCTGTTGAAGAAAAGGGGAGGCCCTGGCTGGTGGGTTCAGTGGTTAGAGCATTGGCCAGTGCACTGAAGGGTTGCAGGTTCAATCCCGGGTGGATGTGTCTCTCTCACATCGAAGTTTCTCTCTCTCTCTCTCTCTCTCTTTCTCTTTCTCTCTCTCCCATCCACCTCCTTTCCACTCTCTAAAAATCAATGGAATAAATATCCTCTGGTGAGGATTAACAACAGTAACAACAACAACCACAACAAACACACACAAAAAAGAAAGGGGGAGGACGAATACCAAACATCTGCTTGCTTAAGACAACCACCAGGTCCTTTAGGGGGAAACACGTGACCAGACACTCCCAGAGCACACACTTTTCCATTGGAATCTCCCAGGAGAGGATGTGGACAACTCCTAATTCCGCTTTCCTTCCCTGGATTTGAGAAGCATTTGGGCCAGAGGAGAGGCAAGGAGGCTTAAAAGGCCATGAGAGCAATTGGAAAGCTTTAAGCAAGGATCCAGGAAGGAAAGATGAAACCCAGAGAGGAAGGGGACACAGAAGAGTGTGAAAGAAGTGAGGCGGGCAGAGGGCAGGAGACAGGAGACCTGCTGGGCCCAGAGCTTTGTGGAAACAGGTACACAGTTTCCCAAGGATTAATTTCACCAAGGAATGCACAGAATTGCAGCTATATGATATAAGGCATTTCCTCAAGGGATGTTACCACTTTGATTCCAACTGTTAGCATCACCAAGATTCTGGCCCTTAGCAACTCTTCTTTCTTCTCTAGTATCTCATTAACCCTCAGCAGGTTAAACAGACACAGCCCAGCTCTGTCCTAGAGACTCAGGAACCCTGAGTGTGGGTGGGTGAGGGCGTCAGCACTTTGAACCAGCACCTTCAGTGACTCTGAGGCACTAAAATTTGAGAATGCTGGTTGTTGATGTCCCTGAATGAACAAAATGGGAGCCCATTATAGGAAATACACACAGCATAGAAATACAACCAGTGCAAAATATGATTCCGTGATGATATCATCATTCTGTTCTAGCCCTCAAATTAGAACCTATTTCAGTCTCCTGCCAGGCTTCTTCCTTCACCTGTTATAGCCCACAACCCCCTTCTCCACACCCAGGCTGCTCAATGGCCCCTTTGTGTTACCCTCAGCACAGACATCTCATAATCCCTGCAACTGATGACCTTTTATGGTCAAAGATCCTGGGGAATGGAAAGTCCCAGTCAGTTTCGGTTTCCTATCAGAAGCAGCTTTCTCAGCCTCAAGTTGCCAGGCAATTTGCTAACAATGAATAACCAGCCCTGGCAGTCCTAGGGCAGGAAATCTTGTCTTTACAGGGAGACCCATCCCCTCCACACCAGGAAGTGGCCTCAGCAGGTGCAGTCTTGTCGTGAAACATGCCTTTAGTCATATAATTCACATAATCAGGCTGAGCCCATCAGCATTTCTCTGTGGAAATTACTGTAGAGCAACCTGAACTATTGAGAAGCTGCATCTGACTTTTATATATTTCATTGAATTTCTGTAAAGTTGAGTGTAAATTGACTTGGGAGGTTTTTGGATGTGTACATTTATCATCCTTTCTGGTCATAATTTGGCTCCTGATTATTGTCAGTCTCTTTGGGGTAAGGAAACCCATTAATAAATGTAAGTGTGGATGGTTTGAGATTAGTGCAGAAAGGACATAGGTCAGAGTGGCTGGACATCAGAGATTCAGCCTCATTCCTCCCAGATTCAGGTTTTCCTTGTTGGGGCGCACTTACTGATCTTGCTACCCTCTGTCCTCTTGAAGTAGTGATGCCCATGCATATTGCACACAGAACAGGATGGCACATTTATTTTTTTTTAATTATTTTTGATAGATTTCAGAGAGGAAGGGAGAGAAAGACAGAAATATTAATGATGAGGGAGAATCATTGTTTGGCTGTCTCTTGCATGCCTCCTATGTGGGATAGAGACCGAAACCCAGTCATGTGCCCTGACTGGGAATCAACCTGTGACCTCTTGGTTCATAGGTTGAAGCTCAACCACTGAGCACACCAGCTGAGCCAGGCTGACATTTTTATTTTATAATTTAATTTAATTGGTTTAGTTTATTCTCACCCATGGATATTTTCTTCCATTCATTGGAAGGTATAGGGGGAAAAGGAAGAGAGAGAAAAAGAAACATTGGTGTGAGAGAGACACATCAATTGGTTTTCTTCTGCACTCGCCCTGATTGGGGCCAGGGGATGGAACCTGAAACCCAGGTACGTGCCCTTGACCAGGAATTAAACCCCTGGCCCTTCCATGGGAGGGTCGACACTCTTACCATTGAGCAACACAGGCCAGGGCCAGGCTGTCACATTTAAATGTGTGGCCCTAGCCAGGCCCGGATTCCATCGATTCCCGTCCAGAGCACATGCCCCAGGTTGTGGGCTCCATCCCCATTAGGAAGCATGCAGGAGGCAGCTGATCAGTGATTCTCTTTCATCATTGATGTTTCTCTCTCTCTCTCTCTCTCTCTCTCTCTCTCTCTCTCTCTCTTTCTCTCTCTCTCTTTCTTCCTCTCTCTCTCTCTCTCTCTCCCTCTCTTCCTCTCTGATATCAATAAAGAAATAAGTGTCTGGATAGGACTCTACCAAAGTCTAGGGAATAATAAAAGGAAGGTATCACAGAGATCCATGGACAGCCTGACTTACAAAACTGAGCTTCCTCTCTGGCACCGGGTTCTTATCCAGCCCTTGCGGAAGCTTGGGGCAGCCCCTTAGGAGTCTCTGTGAAGACATCTTTCCTCCCATCAAGAGTGAAATTTGAGTCTTATATTATTTCTGGGGGTCTCTTTCATTCTATTGGCATCCTATCCTTCCATGGATGGTTAAGGTGGGAAAGCTACTTAAGCCCCCCCTTTTTTTGAAAGATTCCTACTTGTATCCTTCACCTCATCACACCAACCTTATCAGAATACAACATGGTAACCCAACATTTATGGCAGGGCTACAACAGTGAACGGTAGGGAACTCTCAAAGGTTCCCCTTCATCCTGACATTTTTGCATCATCTGACTATGTCGACTACATCTCCTCATCGAAACTCACTCCCTATTCTCCACACTCTGAGATACATACACTAACTTTGCCTTTCTTTCTCTGCCTGCCTCTTATAATTATAACTTACATTTGCATACCTCTTGTGTGTGCTACAAAATTCATTCACAGACCACCGATTTGAATGAGAAAACAGGTTTAAGAAAACTTCAGATAGTTTCTCAATGTCACTCATCTAGAGTTGGAATTCAGATCAAGGTTTTCTGAATGCTTATGTTCACTGTTCAGTTTTTTTCACTACAGCCCAGCTGCCTGATGTGCGATTTTGTTTTTAAATCTCTCCATCCATTTATTCCATTTCCTTTCCTTATCAGATGGGAGGCTTTTCTTTTCACACGTTAACAGCATTGATTGAAAAACTTTTTAACTAGGCTCCTGGTTACCCGAGTCACCTTCCTAAAACATGGCTTTTATCATGCCATGTCCCAGCACCCAATGTTCACGGGCTCACTGTGACAGATGCTTTAATTATTTCATTTACTGTACAATAAATATTTCTCCCTTTCTGAGTGCCCACTGAGCATCAGGTACTATACTACATTCTTTATGCTTCTTCAGTTGAATCCACATAACACCTATATAATACAATCTTTATTAATTGCTTATTATCCAAGAAGACTGAGGCTCTGGAAATACTTAAGGTTAAAAAAATAAGTTTAAAGATAGAATTCATATCCATGTCTGCTTGATAAACTTTTCCTTTTTTTTTTCCCACGTAAGGTCTCTCTTGGGGAAATAACTGAGTAATTGATTGATGATGACAAAGGCTTTGGAAATATGGAATAATTTTGTGAATAAAGATTGCTTGATGGTTCTTGTTCTCCTCCCTTCTTTTTTGATATTTCAGTGCGGCAGAACGTTCTGGAGAGAGAGAACCATGAGTTGGCATTGCCAGGAAAAGGAACATTTAAGTTAACGGTCAAGTTGCCTCCAGACCCAAATGAAGTCCATGATGCCTCTAAGGAGAAAATTCCAGCAAAGGTTAGTAAAGGAGCCAGTAGACAGGAAGTAGGGTGTATGGGATGGGAAGCACAATGAGGAACACCTAGTGGAACAAAAAATATAAATCAAACTGCAGTGAGAAATGCAACTTACAGATGTGGTGGGACAGGTATGGAATAATGAAGGAGGAGGCACGTTTTGTTTGCTTTTAGACACTTTCAGAAAAGTCAAGATTTGGGGGTTATAATAAGGATGGTTTATGATATAAAATTTTGTGTTGCTCTTAACCTGGAACTTGCTGTATTAGTTTTACTTTTACATTGTTTTGAGGAGATAGCAATCCATACTGCATGTACTAAGTATTCCTAAAATGGTATAGTAATAGTAGATTTACCTTGTTGGTTTGTTGGATTGTTGTGAGGGTTGGATGAGACAACCTGTGTAACGCAAATGGTACAGTGTTCATGGGAAAGACTCAAATGTTAAATGGGGAAAAGATGCAGATCTTACCCCATACCCTGGACACTTGGTAATCACTGGGTTTCTGTTATTTGTGACTAGTTTTTGCCAGTGATTTTTGTTCTGAGTAACTGGAGGTGCCACTACATACGGGGAGTCATTCAAAAGCATTATTACTGTATTTTTTCACTATTGTGACTGCTGACCTTATATCTCCAGGCTGGTCTCAGGCACATTTTCTTAATGTAAAGAAATTTGCATTATTGGCAATTTATGAATGCTACTTTTTGTTTGAATTTCAGGAATCCAAGGCCAAAGAACATGCCAGAGAACCAGGTAAGGTCTCAATTGAGATGACTGGCCTTCACGAGGCAGTTTTGTTTTGATTAAAGATGGCACTTGTAGACATACATCATCCTTGTCCTCTTTACTTCACAAGGCAGGTTTTTCTCAACTTGGCGGTGCCTTGGGCTCATTCTCATTATACTCTCAGCCAGCTGTTCAGAGGGTGAACACTGGGGCAGCCACTTGAGCTCTAAAGGCTCAGGTCAGAAGGATGGAAAGAGCTTTCTCTGTGGGGACTGGGAGACACCTTTCAATTGAGTGGAGGGCTGAGAGGGCCTGGAGGAAGGTGAGGGACTGACCTTTAGAGCCCACTTGTGCCCAAGCTGCCATGGAGAAGCAAGACGTATCAGTGGGTGCTGTGTGTGGCTAAGTCAGTTTCTGAGCACTGGGTGTGGGAAGTGCTGTCCTCAGGAGCCACTACAGGAGGGTGTGGGTCCTCTGTGGATGAAAGCTTGAGTGCTGGGTGCAGGATGGGGTGCAACCCTCCAGAGCAGCAGCAGCTCCTCTCCTCCATCTGCTGTAAGATAGAGCCCGACACCTAGTGGCTGTTGTGGAGTCTGTTGCTTAACTAGTGTCTGGGTGTTAGTCTGTGGCCCCTGACATTTACTAAAGAAGCCAGTACTCTCTACCCCACTTTTCTGGGCTAAGCATGGTGTTATAAAGGGGACGAAAAAGTGAAATGTGTTGAATGGCTGAGCAAGAGAGATAAAGTGATGCATATCCAGATCTTAGGGAAAAGAAAATTCCAAAAAAATGTGTAAATACTTTCTTCTAAAGTAGAAATTGTCTTGAGAACATGTTTAGATTTTTGCAACTGTCTCTTTTTGAAAATGGCACTAGGATGAGAGCTTGGGGTCATTGTCAGGGTCTTGGGTCCATTGTCAGAACTCTAGAAATTCATTGGAAATGTAAGCAAAAAGAGGATGGAGGGTGATTACCTAGAAGGTTCCATATCTAAGGGATGAGGAGAGCAGAGGACACAGCACCATGAAGGCACTAGGCATGCCTGAAACCCAGAGCTTTAGGTTAAAGATTGACAGGCAGTGACAGAGCAGGGAAAGGCGCACACCAATATCAGGGGGTATGAGCACTAAGCCAGTATCCGGTTTTAGGTCAAGCTAAACTGGGTTGGGCCTCAAATGTGGAAACCAGCAAGTGGAAGAACTAGGAGAAGAGAGACGAACAAGAGCAGATAAATTCTGCTCATTTGTAGTCAGGAAATTCTGTTTATTTCGAGTCTATATTTCAAGCCTGGACCCTCTTCTAAATCCCAGAGCTGCGTCTGACCTTTCAGTTGAAAAATATGTTAGCGCCAATGTGTCTGAAGCCATGTGTGTCATCTGCCTCCAAACCAGTGCCCTCTTCTGCCCTTTTTATTTTTCAACAAGTGCATAACCAGTTTGCCCATCACTTACTATAAATTTGTCTTTTCTTTAAGCTTTCACATATGTTGGTCTCATTCATTCCTCCCTCAACCCAGGCCCCCATTATCACTTTACAAATCCAGCATGGCAGGAATACCCTGCTTGATCTCTCTGTACCTGATGTCCTTCTCCTTAAATCTAACCAGTCCTTTGTATTGCCAGATATCTGGTCATCTTTTTCACAGAAACCCAGTGGCAGAGTCAGGGGTTGAACTCATAGGGCCTCACCTCCAGCCCAGTACTCATCCTGATTTGTTATTTATGACTCATTGAATGCAAGTTTATGTTGCTATTGAATCCTCAAGCTATTTTTTATTTGGCATAAGTGTGTGTGTGTGTGTGTGTGTGTGTATTTATTGGGGTGATCTAACTGCTGTAACAAGTCCCCAGATTACAATGCAGTGTATTTGGCAGCTAGGGTGGTGGGTGGAGTCTAGACTGCTTTGTGCAGTCATTTGGGAATCCAGGCCCCCTTGATACATGGCCTGCAAGGTCACTGCAAGAGAGAATGGAGATCCATATGAAGGAGGCATGTATTGGTCATGCTTGGAAGTGGAATTTACCCCTTCTTCCCATATTCCATTAGCCACATGAACTCTACTATAGGAACTTAACTGTAGGAAGTCTGGGCAATATTTCCCAGAAAGAAAACAAAATGGATATGATAAGCACATGACATTTTACTCCGCTGTAATAAACATTTACAAATGTCATTTTCTTTTCTTTTTTTTCTTGAATACCTCCATTAGAAAATAAGTTCCTTATCCAATGTTTTTTGTATGTACCCTTTCCACATATCCAGTACCTTTAACATACCAAGGGCTCCAACGGTGTAGTTGTGCAAAGAATGTCTAAAGATACTATTATACCCATCATGCTTCACTGCAATGGATAAGCCTAGAGTAAGACTGACCTTATGCATATGTGTAGCTCACTTATGGTCACCAATGGGGAGGAACAAGCTGGCTGGAGTGATTGCTATTCACTGAGTTTGATGTACATGTATAGGTTCTAGGCCATTTTACCATCTCTGTGTATCTCCTAGTCATTCAGCGCTAGCATCTTTTTTTCTCTTCAGTGATGGGAAGTACTGCTTTTCAGAGCATAAAGAGTTAGATCATGCTCATGTTTGGCATCATCAGATATTCTTGCTTTCCTCCAGTGGTCCAAGCACTAAATCTCCAATTCAACAGACACTCATTGAGACTCAAGTATATACCATGTGCTAGCAATACCAGAATGCATAAACATGTTCCTTAACTTTGAGAAACTGAGTTCAATAAGTATACTATGGTGCTGTGATAGAAGTATATGTTAGCAGAAAGAGGTGTAATAAAATTGAACATCATCATCACAATTCATTTAAGCTAAAAGCCCTCTAAGATCTGGTTTATTTGAGTTAGCTAAGAGGTTGGGAAGGAAAGAGGGCAGTGTCTTATGATAATTTACTTTGCTGAAAACATGGTATAAATATAACATCTTTACCTCTTTTGTATCCCTAAAATCAGATGCATCAGAAGATACACAAATCTCTCTCAACAAAAGATCAGAAAAAATGGAAGATATCCCAAAGCAATGTGAAAATATTCCCTCTTTGGTTGCATTTGAAAATCTCAAAGCAAATGTGACTGACATAATGCTAACCTTGTTGGTGGAGAACATAAGTGGCCTGTCCAGTGATGATTTTGAAGTGGAAATAATACGAGATTTTGATGTTGGCGTAGTAAACTTTCGAAAATACATAGGTAAGATGAACTGACCCTTCATGTTCAGTCTTCTTTGCACAGCACTTTTGAGATTTGGGACACCCAGCTAATAGAATGTCTCTGAAAGTTTGACTCTTGTTAGTAGCTGGTAAGAGAGGATGCCAAGTTAATATAGATCCCTTTTTATTTGAAAGAGAAGCAATTTTGTTGTGAATCCAAATTATGGCATGTTTAATGAATTAAATTTATTGTATGAGTTTTGTGTGTATATGTGTGTATGTGTGTGTGTGTAAGAGAGAGAGAGAGAGAGAGAGAGAGAGAGAGAGAGAGAGAGAGAGAGAGAGAACACACCTAAATTAAAATCTAATGAAGTCCATGGATCTTAAAGTGATTCTGAGCACAGGAGTGAGTGTTTTCACGTGCTACCTCATTGAGAGAAGTAAAGATGGATCTGTGTTACCAAATTGGACTTGAAGGTAATAATTATAATACTAGCAAACACTCAAATGCTGTTAGTGTAAGTCAGGTACTATGCTAAGCTCTTTACATGTATTACTTAATTTATTCCTTTCAACAACCTTTTGAGATGATTATTATTATTTCTCATTTTACACCTGAGGAGACAGAGGTGCAGAGATGCTAATAAATGAAGAACTGGATTCGAACCCTGGCAGCAGACCTCTATACAGCCTGTTCTGTTATCCCCTTTACCATATATCTTCTCAGTGTTTTCAGGGTCATCTACTTATGCAGGGAGAGTAAGTGCATGTGATGCAGAAAATGAGTGCTCTTTGAGGTCTGTGGGAGGAGTCTGTGAGTTCAAGAGCCCTCTCCAGAAAAATGGGGACATTTTCCAATTCCAAGTCCTCACTGTTCCATAGCTGAGGCAGTGGAAGAGCACAGGTCATGCCCTGGCCAGGTGGCTCCATTGGTTAGAATGTTATCCCATGCACCAAAAGGTTCTGGGTTTGATGCTGATGTTTTTCTCTCACATTGATGTTTCTCTCACTCTCTCCCTTCCTTTCTCTCTCAAATCAACAAAAACATATCTTGGGTGAGGATAAAAAGAAAGAGCAAGGCCATGAAGTAAAAATTCTAGCTTCAACATTTAAGTAATTATTTGAGGTTGGCCAAGTTACTATCCTCTGTGTGCTTTGCTTTCTTCACCTATAAAATGGGGTTAAGAATATCTACCTTATTTAGTTTCTGTGAGAATTAAAGAAATAATGTTTGAAAAGCTCTTCACATCGTTTCTGGTAAGGATATATTAAGGACTCAATAAGGGAGCTATTCTACTATCAAGTTTATGATTATTTCTCATAAAGGAATAACTAGATGGATCTGCTTTTGTTTATTGAGCAAAAAATATGAATGCCTACTATGTGCACATGTCTAGGTGCTGAAGTAGTAATATGAGATGTTGATGTTGCCGAGATGAATAATTCTTGGTCCCTGCTTCTCAGGAACTCCTACGGGGCAGGGTGGAAACCAATACATAAATGAACAGTGAAGATCAAAAGGAGAAGTTGCCTCCCTTGACTGTGAACAGCAGGCTGTGGGGAATGGGAGGAAAGGGGACCCAAACAAGACAGCGTGGCTTTGCCCTGCCTCCATCCTTCTATGAAGCTTGGACTCCTGCAGTACCAGGCTATCAGGTCCCCAATATACTATGTTCAATGTCACTGCTATTCCCTCCGCCTGAAATGCTTCCTCCCTTATCTATCTGGTAAACTCTTCATCCTTCAGAACTCAGACTGGTGACTACCTACTCTGGGAATCCTTGTCTGAGTGCCAATATTAGTCTTCTGGCCCCATTTGAAACCACAATAGATCACTTGTTTGCTTTCAAGACTTTCTACCTCCTGGAAGGTGAATGTTCAAGAACTTGTTGTATTCAACTCCTTCCCCAGCTCCTAGTACAGTGCCTGACACAATGTGAGCCCAGCATCAATATTTATTTATTTGAAAGAGATAATTGGGTTGAGTTCTGAAGGAGGAGTAGGACCAAGATAAAAAATTGGAGGAGGGCATGTCAAGCACAGGAAACCAAATAAACAAAGACAAAGCAGAATGGTTTTCAAAATAATGACTAGTTTCTGTGGCAGTATGAAAATAAAATGAACGGCATGGAATAACCAGAGGTGATATTTAGAAATTAGTTTGGAGTCAAATAGCAAAAGACATATTTCACCTAGCTCAGGAGTGTGAACTCATGCCTGCAGGTAATGGGGAGCCACTGAAAGACTTGAGAAAAGGATGAAGTGAGGAGATTTGAATAGTAAAGAGTACTCAGGTGGTTATATCAAGGAGGGTTTTAGCGGGCTGTGAGTTGAGGTAGGAACACAACTCTGTGGTAAGACATTCATAGATGCGTCATTGTTCAGAGACTGGGAATTTTGGGCAAGTAAATTCGTATTTAGGAATTAAAATCTTGCACCTAAAAATTGAGTGCTTAGTTCCGCTCTTTATCTCTATTAATTCAGACAGTTTTTTGTATACTATAAAGATATAATTTTCTGATTGATTAATTTTGGTTTGCAGATGCCATGAAATTTGTTGAAGACTGTGTCATGCACCATTCAGTGACACGACTTCAGCTTTCTCCAAGACTTCTGGAAGCGACAAAAACAATCAGGGTTGAAAACCTGCCGCCTGGTGTTGACTCCTATAATTTGAAATGTTTATTTGAAAATCCTCAAAATGGAGGGGGAAGAGTTGTCAGTATTGAATGTTTTCCTGAAGAGAGTTCAGCTCTGATAGAATTTTTTGACAGAAAAGGTAATGTCTATTAGCCTGATTTTGTACACCTTACCTGGCATAATTTAAATATGTTAACAGATCTTACTATTATAGTTATCAGTTGAATTCTGATGTATTTTATTTTTATTCATATATTTCCTTGGTAATCCAGTTAGGAATCCTGTTCATCTGGGATATGATACTTAATGTGTCCAGTGAGTCAAACATTAAAGAAGTAATGTCACATTTTTGAAAGATATAACGTTTCTCTCATAAGTCTCTACTTATGACACCTGAAAAATATATAACTCTTAGAATCCTGGAAATACTGTGTTAAAAAAGCGATTATCTGCTTTTTAACTGTACACTTGCAGAAATTCTCAAGTTAATTTTAACAAGTTTAGGTAAGGAAATACTCAGAAACGCACATGCTCCTAGAAAGTATCACTATGTCCCCTTTCACCTGTCAGGGTCATCATTCAGAATTTAACAGGGGCGATTTCACATAATCAGTGGGTGCAGTGACCCTATGAAACCTTCCCAGCTGAACCTCAGGGAAGCACTCCTGAGGATTTTGTAGACATAAATTGCCAGTCCTCTGAGACACTTGCAAAGCCAGCTTTGAGATTCCATTCATGTTCAGAGGTCAAGGCTGAGGAATTAGGGAACCTGACTTCCTAGGGAAAGAAGAAACAACGTGTTTGGGATTAATTGGGAGAGCATGAGATAGGATCATGTGATATGCCACCCACTTAAGATAAATTGCTTCATGGGGTGTTTGGAAGAACCTTCTTCAGCTTTTATAAGTTGGAGAAGGTGGGGTGAAGGTATGTTTTAGCTTAAAATACAATGAAAGACCTAGTGTTCCTTGTGCGAAGGTAGAGCTACATAAAGCTGTCTACTCTAGAACTTAGCTCCCAACCAATGGTGGGAGTTGATAACTTTGGGGCTTTTGAACATCTTGAGGGCATGGGGCAGTTGGGTGTGTCTTCAGAATGTCTAGTTATGTGGGTACCACTAATAATAGGAAGTATTTAATTGAGGCTTATTTTATTTTAAAAAAATTTTTATTGTTGTGTTACATATAGTATTACATATGTCTCTTTTTTCCCCCCATTGACCTCCCCTCACCTACCCCATCCCCCAGCACATGCCCTCACCCTGCTAGTATCTGTGTCTATTGATTATGCTATATGCATGCATATAAGTCCTTTGGTTGATCTCTTACCCCCTTACCTCCGCCTTCCCACTGAAGTTTGACCACCTGTTTGATGCTTCTCTGTCTCTGTATCTATTTTTGTTCATCAGTTTATGTTGTTCATTATATGCCACAAATGAATGAGATCATGTGATATTTATCTTTCTCTGACTGGCTTATTTTGCTTGGCATAATGTTCTCCAGTTCCATCCATGCTGTTGTAAATGATAAGAATTCCTTTTTTTTTTTAACAGCAACATTGTATTCCATTGTGTAGATGTACCACAGTTTTCTAATCCACTAGTCTGCTGATGGGCACTTAAGCTGTTTCTAAATCTTAGCTATTGTAAATTGTGCTGCTATGAACATAGGGGTGCATATATGCTTTTTGATTGGTATTTCTGTTTTCTTGGGATATATTCCTAGAAGTGGGATTACTGGGTCAATTTTTTTGAGGAAATGCCATACTGTTTTCCACAGTGGCTGCACCAGTCTGCATTCCCACCAGCAGTGCACGAGGGTTCCTTGCCAGCACTTGTCATTTGTTGATTTGTTGATGATAGCCATTTTGACAGGTGTGAGATGGTACCTCATTGTTGTTTTGATTTGCACCTCTGGGATGCTTAGTGACTTTGAGCATGTTTTCATATGTCTCTCGGCTTTCTGTATGTCCCCTTTTTTAAAGTGTCTATTTAGGTCCTTTGCCCACTTTTTGATTGGATTGTTTATCTTCCTTTTGTTAAGTTGTATGAGTTCCCTATAAATTTTAAACCCTTATCAGAAATAACATTGGCAAATATGTTCTCCCATGCTTTGGGCTTTCCTGTTGTTTTGTTGATGGTTTCTTTTGATGTGCAGAAGCTTTTTATTTTGATGTGGTCCCATTTGTTTATTTTCTCTTCATTTCCATTGCCTTAGGAGCTGTATTTGTAAAGATATTGCTATGATATATCTGCTATTGGTAAAGATATTATTATGACATGTCTGCTATTTTGCTGCCTATGTCTTCTACTAAGATTTTCATGGTTTTTCAATTTACGTTTAAGTCCTTTATTCATTTTGAGTTTATTTTTGTGTAAGTTGGTGATCTAGTTTCATTTTTTTTGCATGTATCTGTCCAATTTTTTCAACACCATTTCTTGAAGAGACTGTCTTGACTCCACTGTATGTTCTTGCCTCCTTTGTCAAATATTAATTGAGCATAATGGCTTGGGTCCATTTCTGGGTTCTCTTTTCTTATCTATTGGTCTATATGTCTGTTCTTGTGCCAGTATCAGATAGTTCTGAGAACAGTGGCTTTGTAAGATAGCTTGATATCTGGTATTTTGATTCCTCGAACATTGTTTTTCTTTCTCAAGATTGCTGTAGCTATTTGGGGTCTTTTTAAAATTCCAGATGAATTTTTGGAGAGTTTGTTCTAAATCTTTGAAGTATAAGTTTGGTATTTTAATGGGGATTGCATTGAATCTATAGATTGCTTTGGGTAGTATGGACATTATAACGATGTTGATTCTGCCAGTTCACGAACATGGAATATTCTTCCATTTGTTTATGTCTTCCTCTATCTCTTTTTTCAGCGTCCTGTGATTTCCTGAGTATAGGACCCTTACCTTCTTGGTTAAATTTATTCCCAGGTATCTTAATTTTTGTTGCAAATTATGGTAAATGGGATTTTTTTTTTAGTTTCTCTTTCTGTGAATTCATTATTGGTGTATAAAAAAGCCACAGATTTCTGGGCATTAATGTTGCATCCTGCTACATTGCCAAATTCGTTTATTAAGTCTAGTAGTTTTTTGATAGAGTCTTTAGGGTTTTCAATGTACAATATCATGTCATCTGTGAATAAGGACAATTTTGCTTCTCTTTTTCCAATTCGGATGCCTTTTATTTCTTTTTCTTGTCTGATCATTATGTCTAGCACTTCCAGTACTATGTCAAACAGGAGTGGTGAGAGTGGGCATCCCTGCCTTGTTCCTGTTCTTAGGGGAAATGGTTTTAGTGTTTGCCCATTGAGTATGACATTGGCTGTAGGTTTATCATATAAGGCTTTCATTATGTTGAGGTATGATCCCTCTATTTGCACTTTGCTGAGGTTTTTTTTTTTTTTTTTATCAAGAAAGGGTGTTGGATTCTGTCAAATGCTTTTTCCGCATCCATTGATATGACTATGTAATTTTTGCCTCTCAGTTTATTTATGTGATGTATCACGTTTATTGATTTGTGGATATTGTACCAGTCTTGCATTCCTGGGATAAATCCCACTTGGTCATGGTGTATGATCCTGCTGAATCCGATTTACTAGAATTTTGTTCAGGTTTTTAACATCTATGCTCATCAGGGATAATGGCCTGTAATTGTCTTTCTTGTAGTGTCTTGGGATTAGGGTAATGCTGGCTTGGTAGAAAGAACTTGGAAGTGGCCTTCTCTTTGAATTTTTTAAAATAGTCTGAGGAGGATAAGTTTTAGTTCTTCTTTGAATGTTTGATAAAACTCCCCTGTGAAGCCATTTGTTCAAGGGCTTTTGTTTGCTGGCGGTTTTTTAATTTCATCAGTAGATATTGGCCTATTCCGATTTTTTTATTCTTTCTGATTGAGTTTGGAAGCTTGTATTTTTCTAGGAATATTTCCATTTTGTCAAGGTTGTCGTTTGTTGGAGTACAGTTGTTTGTAGTATTTTTTACAAACCTTTATATGTCTGTTGGGTTGTTACTTCACTTCTGTCATTTCTGATTTTGTTTATTTGTGTCTTCTCTCTCTGTTTCTTGCGGAGCCTGGCTAGAGGTTCATCAATCTTGGTTATCCTTTCAAAGAACCAGTTCTTGGTTTCATTGGTCTTTTGTATTTTTTTTGGTCTCTATGTTGTTTATTTCTGTTCTGATCTTTATAATTTCCTTCCTTCTGCTTACTCTGGGCCTTTCTTGTTCTATTTCTAATTCTTAAAGTGACAGGGTTAGATAATTTATTACCATTTTTTCTTGTTTTTTTGAGGTAGGCTTGTAGAGCTATGAACATCCCTCTCAGGACTGCTTTCATTGTGTCCCATAGATTTTGGATTGTTGTGTTTTCATTGTCATTTGTTTCTAGGATGCTTTTTATTTCTTCTGTGATCTCTTTATGACCCAATCATTGTTTAATAGGATGCTATTTAGTGTCCAAGTGTTTGATTTTTTTCTTTGTTTTTATTGTAATTGATTTCTAATTTTCTGTCTTTGTGATCTGAGAAGATGCTTGTTATGATTTCTATTTTCTTGACTTGGAAGAGAGTTTTTCTGTGTCCTAATATGTGGTCTATCTTTGAAAATGTCCCATGTGCACTTGAGAAGAATATATATTCTGTAGCATTGGGGTGAAATGTTCTGAAGATGTCAATTAAGTCCATCTGATCTAGTGAGTCATTTAGGATTGCTGTTTCTTTGCTGATTTCTTGTTTAGAGGATTTATCCAGTGGTGTCAATGGGGTAATAAAGTCCCCTACTATGATTGTATTGCTGTCGATTACTCCCTTGATATTTTCCAGAAGTTTTTTTTTATGTATCTGAGTGTTCCTGTATTGGGTGCATATATGTTTATCAGAGTTATGTCCTATTATTGAATGATCCCTTTAGTATTATGAAATGGGTCTTCTTATCTCTTGTTATGGCCTTCACTTTGAGGTCTATTTTGTCAGATATAAGTATTACTACCCCAGCTTTTGTCTTATATACATTTGCCTAAAAATTTTTTTTCTGTCCCTTCACTATCAGTCTGTGTGAGTCCTTGGTTCTGAGGTGGGTCTCTTATAGACAGAAAATATATGGATCATGTTTTCTTATCCACTCAGCTACCCTATATCTTTTGAGAATTTAATCCAGTTACATTTAAGGTTGTTATTGATAGGTAATTGTTAGTCGCCATTTTTATTCCTTATGCATGTGGTCCTTGTTCCCTTTCTATTTCCTCTTTTTATAGCAGTCCCTTTAGCTATTCTTGCATTACTGGCTTGGTGGTAATAAAGTCCCTTTTTTGTCTGTGAAGTTCCTGATTTCGCCTTAAATTTTTATTGATAGCCTTGCTGGGTACAGTATTCTTGGATTCAGTCCCCTTTTTTTGCATCATGTTGTATATTTCATTCCACTCCCTATGGTCTGATGTGTTTCTGTTGAGAAATAAGTTGCTATTCTAATGGGAGATCCCTTGCTGGTAACTTTCTGTCTCTCTCTGGCAGCCTTTAGAATTCTTACTTTGTTGTTGATGTTTGCCAATTTAATTATGATGTGTCTTGGTGTCAGCCTTTTTGGGTTCATCTTGTTTGGGGGTCTAGGGGCTTCTTGGACTTGTGCGACTTTTTTCTTCCCAACATCAGGGAAGCTTTCTGTCATTATTTCTTCAAACAGGTTTTCTATTCCTTGCTCTGCTTCCTCTTAATCTGGCAACCCTATTATGTGGATGTTGTTTTATTTCATGTTGTCCGAAAGGTCTCTTAGGCTCTCCTTCTGCTTTTTAAGTTTTCTTTCCAATTGCTGCTGTGTTTGTGTGTTTTTTTCTACCTCGTCTTCTAACTTGCTGATGCAGTACTCCAGTTCTTCTAGTCTACTGTTGAAGCCTTCCATTGTGTGCTTTCCTGCAACTATGTCATTCTTCATTTCCTCTTGATTCCTTTTCATGTTGGTGACATTCTCATTTAGCTCCTTATAATTCTCATTGAGTTGTGTGTATTTGTCATTCAGAAGTTTAAGCATCCTTAAAACCATTACTCTGCTTTTTTCCTCTGAGAAGTTACTTGTCTCCACTTCATTTAATTCCTCCTCTGGTGATTTCTCTTTTTCTTTCCTTTGGAGAATTTTTTTTGTCTCCCCATTTTTTTTTCTGCAACGATTTAATTGTTTCTATGTCTTAGATCAAACTGCTTTGTTACCCAGGTTCTTTTGGAGGTGGTGCTATGTAGTTGATGGTTTTGGGGACCCAAGGGTACAGAATCTCATATTCCCTGGGCTTGGTGATCAGGTGTAGCCCCCTACTTGAGCTATTTGGGTTCTCTTGATGTACTTGGGTCTTGAATGTTAGTTTCTGGTTCATGGATGAAGTCTCACCATGCATTGTCTGGCAATGTGACTCACTTCTGGCTTTATTGTTCAAGGTGTTGTGGATGTGATTGTGGTTCCAGCTCTTGTGAAAAGGGTTGCCTGAGGTCTCACTGGAATGTGTTCACTGTGAGTTCCTGGAGTCCACAGCCTGGGAGGAAGGGGTTTCAGGGCCTGAGGCTCAGGTACTATGACTTTGGCCATTGTTGTTTGACTCTTGCTTGGGCAGTCTCACTCCAACTCACTATGAGGATCTCAGAGCCCATGACGGTGGGGGTCAGCTGTCCCTTACTCTGCGGTAGAGGCAGTGGGACTCTGGCCAAGGTGATTTCCCTCTGTCAGTCACGAGGGGGTCAGGAGCCAGCAGCTGCGGATATGGGAGCCTCATAGTGTGTGGCTGGAACAGTGTGGGGAGTCCTCAGTAAATCACCAAGGTGTCCAAAAGCGGGCAGTCAAGAGGGGGAAGTCATGGATCCTGCTGAGGGAACTTTGCACCCTTGGTTGGAGAGGCATATGCCCAGTGGCAGCTCATAGAGGGGCCCCACATGCTGGATCAGCACGACCACAGTGTTCAGAGGTCATTAGCCAGGGAGGGGGAGGTGCCAGTTTTGTTGCAGGCTCTGTGTGTCCTTAGTTGGATATGCACACACGCCGTGGAGGTTCACAGAGGCACCCTGGAACTTCCTGCCAGGGCAGCAGACTCAGGAGAGCCTGCGCACTGGAGCAGCGCAACCACGGTATCTATGGGCCATCAGCTGAGGAGGGTAAAGTCTGAGTTTTTGCTGCGGGAAACATGTTTCCTGGGAGGTGGATGTCCTAGGGTCTGCAGGTCTGTGGGCAGGGCAGCAGGATTTGGCTGTTATGACTGCAAGGTCCCAGGCAGTGTCCAAGACCAATCTGGGTGATGGTGATGTTGAGTCCCTAGAGGAGGCCGCTCCCCCTTGAAGATGGCATAAGCTCTGTGCCTGAGCCTGGCAGCCCAGGGAATGCTTACATCAATGCCAGGGGCTCCCTGTCCAAGAGAGCCTGGTGTGCTAGCTCCTGATACTCCTGCAGTGTCTGACTATCCCTCACTCATTCACACACATGGCACATATGTCCACATACCCCCACACCTCAGTCCTGCCAGGGTCTTCTTCCCAAGTCTCTTAAGGTTTATTTTATACCCGAGCTACACCTGTGAACAGTAGGATCCTCTCAAAGGTTCCATTTCACTTGACATCTTTGAACCATCTGACTGTGTTGGTCATGCCTCCTCCCTAACCTTGCACATTCCCTGTTTTCCAGGGTCTCAGATACACTGACTTTCCCTTTCTCACTCTGGACATTTGCAGAGCTCTGCAGAGTGCTACAAAGTGGATTTATAGACATTGCTTTACAGGCGTTGCTATTATTGTAATCCTTAATTTACAAATGAAGAAACTGAGGTACAGAAAGGTCAAATCACTTGACCAAGGTTCCACAGCTAGTGAGTGACAGAGGCAGGATTTGAACCTTGGCAGCCTGGGCCCATAATCAATGCTTTTAAGTTCTCCACTTTTCCCCAGTTTCCCATTCACCTATAACATGAATTTTTCTTGTGGGATATTTCACCACTTACGGTGGGTTACCAATAATGAGGCAAACTGTCGATAAAGATGGGTTAAGAACAGAATTTATTTAGCAATATTGTTTTATATGTAGATTATTTGAGATGGATGTTAGGCACTTCACTCTGAAATTATTTGGTTCCATTTCCCCAAATCTGACTCACAAAATCTTCAGGAAGGGAACCCTTATGAAACACCTTTTGCACGTGAGATTTTTTGGCTGTTTTCTGCCACAGTGTCTCACTGAATCACCATAATAACCTGCATGGTTAGATTTAGTTATTATTTCTTTACAGAAGAGGAAATAGGGTGATAAATTTAGGAGAATTTTGATGGTTTTCAGATCAGATAGATCCAAGTTCAGATCTGGCTTTGGTGCTTACTAGCTTTGTGATCTTGGACAAGTTACTAAACCGACCAAATCCTATGTTCTCTCTTGTGTAAAACAGAGTTCCTCTATTACTTGCCTTGCAGGAACATTATGAGGATTAAATGAAATTATATCTGCAAAGTGCTTGGCACATGGTGGGTGCTCAGTCATTGTTAGTGGTCACTGGTACCGCCCAGGCTGTAGCGTGTACGGGGCCACATGGGGAAGTTGAGGCTATGTGTCTGGATCTCTGAAGGCCATGTTCTTTTTATTATGTCTGGCTCAAGGCCTAGTATCCAGTCATCACAAGTGAAGGTATTTTTAACATCTTTCCACAAGGATGCTATTTTAATCCAAGTTGTTACTGGAATTTATTCTACTTCTCTTCCTTCTCAGACGTCTTGTAATAACTACCACAAAATGAGTTTGAGGAGAAGAGTATCCTCCCACCCCCACACAGACATGCCCATATACCATCCTAGTTACTGTCCCAGTAAAAGTGGCAAGAGACTGATTATAGCAGGGATGGGGGAGGTGCAGGACTTGCTGAATCAGTCTCTGGGCTGTGCTCTGATAACTTTGAGGATGACTTTGGTTTGGAACCCCTGGTAGAAGGGCAAGAGTGTGGACTTTGGTTTCAGACAGACACTGGTTTGAATCTTAGCTCAGACATTTATAGTTTACATGACCCTATTGGAGTTATCAAATTTTTACTAGCCTGAGGTTATTTTTTAAGATTTTCATTTTATTTTTATATATTTTTATTGATTTCAGAGAGGAAGGGACGGGGAGAGAGAGATAGAAACATCAATGATGAGAGAGAATCATTGAATGGCTGCCTCTTGCACACCCCACAGTGGGGATTGAGCTCACAACTCGGGCATGTGCCCTTGACCTGAATGAAACCGGGACCATTCAGTCCACAGGCCCTTGCTCTATCCACTGAGCCAAACCAGCTAGGGCTAGCCTGAGTTTAATCATTTTATCAAAAGTAGTGATGATGATAATAATAGTGTGTCTATCTCAAGGGTTGTCATGAGGATTAAATTAATTAAATATATGTAAAGTACTTAGTATAGTGTCTGACACTTAGTAAGCTATGATAATTATTATTATGTGCCTCTCCTGAGAAGTAATAATGGAATCTAAGTCATCTATGAAGCCTAAGATTGTGAGAGGCACAAGAAACAGCACATGGCATGATTCTTAGACAAGGTTGGCTTTAAGCACCAAAATATTCTTTACACTGGCCCAAACAGTATCCCCATGCTTGTGACCAAAGTCATATCTATTTCTTAACCTGGTGGTGATATATCAGTGTATCACAAAAACGGAAAATGGAATTTACATAACAGAATTTCACCATACAGTGATCTTGGCCAGAAAGTAATTACTCCATTACACAAGGGATACCTGTGCAGTGTTAATACATATCAATACATATTTGAGCACTTTGAGAGTAGAGCTGCCCTTTTAATACTATGTTGTAACATTAAAGTTCTATAAACACTAGGATTGCCCCCACACCCCACAATAGGAACGTTTTGTTTGTTTGTTTGTTTTGATTTGAAACCTTTTACCCTGGGATTACTTTACTTTGTTTCTTTCCTTTCAAGTGTTAGACACCATCATGACCAAGAAGCTTGACCTCAATAATATGCCGCTCTCCGTGTTCCCATATTATACCTCCTTGGGCACAGCTCTGTATGGAAAGGAGAAGCCTCTGATCAAGCTTCCAGCACCATTTAAAGAATCTTTGGATCTTTCTTTGTGGAAGTTCTTACACAAAAGGAATCATCTGATTGAGGAGATAAACGAAGAAGTGAGACGTTCTCACTGTGAGCTAACATGGTCCCCACTCAATGGTGAAGTGACCATCAGACCTGCAGCCACCTTAGTCAATCAAGGAAGAAAAAGAATCAAGAACTGGAAGAAAGATGCTTCCACAGCCTTCTTTGGCATCAGGTCTAGATTTAAAGTTACCCAATTTAAAGTGGACCCAGTAGTGTGGGACCTCATGAAAAATGACTTAGAAGATGAAAGAATTTTGATTGAGTTTGATACAGACATGGGGATTGTAACCTTAGTGGGGAAATCAGAGGATGTACAAAACATTGAGCCACAAATCAAGGAATTAATAGAAAAGGCCACTCAAAAAGTTAAAAGAGAAGAGCAAAGTCTGAAGGAGAAAGTGGCCATGTCTCCAAGAAAGTATTCTCTTTTGTGCCACAGCCGTGTGCAGGAGCGTCTTCACAGGGAGTACCCAGAGATGGAGATTTTTTATGACAGAGCCACCCAACACATGTGCTTTAAAGGACTCGGTATAGATGTGTATAAAGCAAAGTGTGAAGTCCAGGAAAAGGTGTTCACCATGGTTCAGAAAAGCATTCAGCTTCCCCCAGAGGTTTTGCAGTTTTTGCAACAGGCTGACTGTTCAGAACTCTCCAAGTCTCTTTTGATAGCACAGAAAATTCTTGCAGTTTATGAGCTAGAGGGCACAACTGTTTTCTTAACCGGCTGTTCTTCTGAAGTCCTCTTAGAAGCTGAGAAGCAAATGGTCAGTGCCTTAAGTTATAAGCGCATAGACATTGAGGACAGGGAAGTTCTTAACAGCAAGAGATGGAAAGCCATCACTAACAATTTGCCGAAGAAACATAATTCCTCCTCAAAGACTGTAACGATCAATGAGTTAACTTCCGGAACCACAGCTGAGGTCATTATTGCAGGTTGTGTGAAAGAAGTAAATGAAATCTACCACTGCCTTTCTGACTTTGTGGAAAAAAACATGAAAATAGAGAGATTCCTTGAAGTAAAGCCTCCCTTAGTTATTGATTATTTAAAGGCAGAGAAGAAGCTATTCTTGCAAAAGATAAAGATGAACAAGCTAAATGTTCAGGTAGATTTCAGTGCTAGGCACAAACCAAAAGGCATTTTACTAACTGGCACAAAGGCCGAAGTCCTAGAGGGAATGAACATCCTCAAGCAAGCCAGGGATTCAGTTTGTGTTAAAAGCATCAGTATTGATAAGCCAGGAGCCAGCCAGTCCTTCCGGGATAAAACATGGTATTATAAACGTGAGGTACGGTCATTTGGTTGTTTTGTGGAACTACTGCAGAATGAAGGAAAGAAGGAGGGAGGTGGGAGAGATGGGCAGAAGGCCTCCTGTTGGACAGAATTGGCCCCTGGAGTCTCTCTGATTGTACAGCAAGGAGACTTGACACGGTTTCCTGTTGAAGTGGTGGTGAATGCTGCAAATGAGGACCTCCGTCACAGTGGTGGCCTGGCTGCTGCTCTTTCAAAGGCAGCAGGCCCTGAGCTCCAAGCAGACTGTGACCGGATAGTGAAGAAAAAGGGTAAGATTGCAATTGGCCATGCCACCTTCTCAAAACCAGGAAAGCTCCCATACCACCAGGTGATCCATGCAGTAGGACCCAAGTGGAACAGCAGTGATGTTCAGGGGTGTGTGTTACAGTTAAAGAATGCCGTGAAAAAAAGTCTCCATTTGGCTGGTAAACGCCAGTACCAATCCATAGCCATCCCTGCCATTAGTTCTGGAGATGGTGGCTTTCCCTTATCCCAGTGTGTGGAGACCATTGTTTTGGCAATCAAGGAATCCTTCCAGTATAACTGGGCTGGATGCACCTTGAAAGAGGTTTACCTTGTGGATTTAGCTGAGAAGACTGTTGAGGCCTTTGCTGAAACTGTGAAAACTGTATTTAAAAACAACAAGCCTGATGCTGCTTCCCTGCCCAGTGTACCAGCAGGAGTCCAGCCGGGCCCGAGAAACACTGATGGAAACAGAAAAATGCTGCTGTGCCCAGGAGGTCTGAGGATCCTGTTGGTGAAAGGAGACGTGCAGAATGCTATGGTGAGTGTCCCTTGTACAGAACACCCACTAGGTGCTGCAACTCCAGGGAGTCTGTTGCCAAAGGAGATTAGGATCAAGGGAGCATTAGGAAGAGAATCCCATGCTCTCCATGGTGACCTGGAAACAAATTTCCTTAGAAAATAGGGCTACGTCACCACAGCATTTACTGATAGAGGGTGGCCAGTTATCTGTGGGACCTGGAAGTGTATTCAGGTCACCATGTCCCCAGCAAATGTGAAAATTCACAATAATGGCTCACAATTACAAGCCTCTCTATATTGGGCCTTCAGACCTGTGATATTTTGGCAAATGTGAGGTTAATTTCCTATCAAATTTACAGATAGGAGATATAGGAAAATTAGAGAGTAGAGTGGGGACAGCAGACAGGAATCCTGTCAGTGGAACTGAAGCAGGTTGTGCCTGGAGGCCTGAGCCTGAGGACCAATCAGCACCCAGCACCAGTAAGAAGCTGTGGGAAGGAAAGTGGAAACTGTACCTGGAAGTGGTCTGAGTACTATGTGCAGACAGTTATTGTAGGTCTGCCAGGGAGCTCATGTGTTTTTTAAAAACATATTTAACAACCTCTTCAACACAGGCTCTAGCTAATGGAAATAGCCCTGGAAGCCCCTGCTGTGCCAGATGTTCCTTCCATCCTTTGAGGATTGTGGGCAGGCCTGGGGAAGAGATTCCTAGGGAAGGCCAATTGCCTATCTTCTTTGTAGAAATACCTATTCAGATCCTTTGTCCACTTTTAAATTGGGTTATCTTTTTTTTTAAAAGATATTTTTATTGATTTCAGAGAGGAAGTGTTTGGGAGAAAGAGATGGAAACATCAATGGTGAGAGTGAATCCTTGATCAGCTGCCTCCTGCACGCCCTCTACTGAGGATGGAGCCTACAACTCTGGCATGTGCCCTTGACTGGAATTGAACCTGGGACCTTCAGTCCACAGGCTGACGCTCTATCCACTGAGCCAAACCGGCTAGGGCAATTGGGTTATTTTTTTATTACTGAATTTTAAGAATTCTTTATGTATTTTGGATATACGTCCCTTACCAGATTATGATTTGCAAATGTTTTTTCCCATTCTGTGGGTCTTCTTCCTTATATGTATAAATCTTAAATGATAATTAGAAGACTAATTGCTAACAATGATTCCTTAGTATGAGCCAAGCACTTAGCATAGTGCTTGGCTTGCATTTTCTCATTCAATGCCATGAGGTAGATTCCAGGATTATTATTATTCTCAAAGAGAAGAAGGAATGAGACTTAGAGGGGCTAAGTAATTTGCCCAACTCTCACAGCTAACAAATAGTAGAGGCAAGATTGGAATCTGTTCAGGCACTATTTAAAAATATTATAAAATGATTTAGTTTCTCATTAAAAAAACAAATACATAAACATTAACTCTTTTGACCCCTAGTCAGTAATTGGAATGTTCCATTCCCTGTCCATCTTGAACACTAAATAGTAAGATATTTCTTCCATTCCTTTTTCTCCCATAGATGTTTGAGTTCATATGCCACAGTACCTGCCATGTGTTGCTTGTCCAGGACCCATGTAGGACAGCTTTGAAAATGACTTAGTCACATTCCTTTTCCTCTCTTCTCTTGGTGTCTTACTCTAGCTGATTAGTCTGCTCACATGTCCTGCTGGAAAAGCTTCCATAGCTTCTCACTGTCTGTCGGGAAGTCCAGGTGGCCTGGCACTTGAGGTCCTCTGCAGTCTACCCCCACGGTAACATTGCCAGCCTGGCTTGCACCATTTTTCTGTAGAAGCTGTCTATCAGCTCAACAGCTCACACCCACCATGCATGTGTTTCCCCTTCTGAATGATTTCCCTGTCTCCCCCTGCCCGTTTCAACTATTCCCAAAGAGCCCACATCACACAGGGTGTACTCAGTGGCCACCAAGGGCACTTCCTCTGGACTCCTTCAGTGATCCTACTTTTTGATAGCTCTCTTTTGTCCTGGAGTGTAATTTAAATAAGTATCTAATAACACATTGTCTTGGGTGGTATGTGTTTCTGAAAAAGTCATCTTTAGTTGTCCCCCTTGTGCCAAGTCCAATGGCTCAAATACAGTAATCCTTGATGAATGCTTTTTGTTAGAATTTGAAACAAATTGTTGGTTTTGTCTTTAGGCTGATGTTGTTGTCAACTCCATTCCTCGTGAGCTCAACCTTAATAGTGGGCCCCTTTCTAAGGCCCTCTTGGCAAAAGCTGGGCCAAATCTCCAGAATGAATTGAATGCAGCTGGACATGGGATAGCTGTTGACGTGGGCACGATTCTTCAAACCACTGGTTGTAATCTGCAATGCAATCAAGTGCTTCACGTGGTGCCTCCGAACTGGAACAATAGCGACACATCTTCACTAAAGGTGGGTTCTGGTTTTAAATTTTCCAGGAAATTGGTTACCCCTTTGTTCTCTTTTCAATAATTGCACCCTGTCTGTTTCTCTTCTGCAATAACATCACATTCATGGCAGGTTCCATCATTATGACCCTTCCTTTTAGTATAGCTGACTACTCCTGAAGACTATGTATTGAAGATAGGGAAGACTTATTGAAGATAGCAATCTTTTTTAAAAATTTTATTTCAGAGGGGAAGGGAAAGGGAGAGAGAGATAGAAACATCAATGAGAGAGAATCATTGATTGGCTGCCTCCTGCACGAACTCCTACTGGGGATCGACCCTGCAATCCAGCCATGTGCCTTGACCAGGAATGGAACCATGACCTCCTGTTTCATAGGTCGATGCTCAACCATTGAGCCACTCTGGCCGGGCAAAGATAGCACATCTTTAGTGAGAAAGGTAAGGTGAGGGCATGAAGAATGGAAGAGCATGATGGATTAGAACAGTAGTTGCTTTCATTCTTTCCTTCATTGCTAAGTGCATGTGAATCTTTTTGAAGGGTTTCTTACATTCTCTTTTCTTTTTCCTGTATTTTTCTTTCCTCTTCTGACTGCCCTTAGCCTGCTTTTTGTTTAAAGCAAAAAGGAGTAGACAGAGATCACAAAGTTGCTAAATTATTTTTTTTTCCTAACTCCCATTTCTAGGCAAAAATATATAAGAATGTGCTTTGTACTTTTCAGATCATGCAAGACATAATCAGAAAATGTTTGGAAATGACTGAGAACTTGTCCTTAAACTCAATTGCGTTTCCAGCCATAGGAACAGGCAATTTGGGGTTTCCTAAGACTGTTTTTGCTGAATTGATCATTTCGGAAGTGTTGAAATTTAGTAGCAACAATCAACCAACAGCTTTACAAGAGGTTTGCTTTGTGCTGCACCCGAGTGATCACGGAAATATTCAGGTACAGCTTCACTCATTTCTGGTTATTTTGTCAACTGAGCCCTAATGGTATCCAATGTCTTCTTGGTCTAACGGGTTGTTTCTTCCATGTATTTCCCATGCAGGAAAGTAAAGTAGCACTGTAGGCTAGTTGAAGCACGGTAATTTTCAAGCAAAGTTATGGATATAGAAAACAATTAGCTTCTTATTTAGGAAAACTTCAAACATGTACAAACATCAACAAAATAGTATAATAAACTCCCTTATAACCATCACTCATCTTCACAATTATCAACCTATGGCTAATATGTTTTATCTCTATCTCCTTTATTGCCCTTTTTTCCCATACTATTTTTAAAATTATTTATTTATTTTTAATGGTCAGTATCAGAGAGAGATACTGATGTGAGAAACATCGCACACACACTTACTGGGAATTGAACCTGAAACCTAGGTATGTGCCCAACCCACAACCTTCTGGTGTATGGGAAGACACTCCAACCAACTAAACCACTTTCCAGGCCCCCCTACTATTTTGTAGCAAATCCAGATATACATTTTACCCAAAACCAAGTCAGTATTTATTTTAGACATTGGAATTTAAAAAGTAACAACACCATGGCCCTGGCTGGTGTGGCTAAATTGGTTGAGCATTGTCCCATGCACCAAGAGGTCACAGGTTTGATTCCCAGTCAATGCCCATGCCTGGGTTGCAGGCTTGATCTCTTTTAGGGGGCATGTAGGAAACAGTCAATCAATTTTCTTTCTCATCGCTATTTCACTTACCTCTCTCAAGTCAATAAAAACATAATTTTTTTTAAACAAAGAAGAGTTTTCCTTCACTTAAAAAAGTAACACCACCACAATACTCTTTCACACATAAAATAAATTGACAATCATTCTCTTATTTCATCAATTATCAAGTCAATGTTTAAATTTACAACTGTCACATATATGTTTTGTTTTCACAGCTTGTTTGTTTGAATCAGAATCCAAAAAAGGCTTATATATTACAGTGGAGTTGACACATTCCTTAACCTTCTTTTAATCTATAGTATTTTCTTCCATATGAACACAGAAATTTTTATCTATAATAATAAAAGCATAATATACTAATTAGACCAGACAGCCGAACAACCTTGCGGACATCATTCTGCATGTCCTTCCAGATGAAGCCATGGTGGTGGGGGTCGAGGCAAGGGTGGTTAGGGGCAATCAGGCAGGCAAGCGAGCAGTTAGGGGAGATCAGACAGGCAGGCAGGTGGATAGGGGCAATGGGGAAGGCAGTTGAGCTGATAGGGGTGATCAGGCAGGCACGTGAGCGGTTAGCAGTGATCAGGCAGGCAGGCAGAGTGGTTCGTGACGATCAGGCAGGAAGGCAGGCAAGCAGTTAGGAGCCAGTGGTCCTGGATTGAGAGAGGGATGTCCGACTGCTGGTTTAGGCCTGATCCCGCTGGCAGTTGGACATCCCCCAAGTGGTCCTGGATTTTGAGAGTTTGCAGGTTGGGCTGAGGAACACCCCACCCGTGCACTAATTTTGAGCAATGGGCCTGTAGTAAATAATATAAAAGCACAGTTGTGGTCCTATAAATAAGAGATTGTCAGGATGAAATACAACTGCAGGACATGGTAAGAATGAACTCAGCACATACCCCCTCAAATAGGAGATTTGGTACCAGAAGTCAAAGAGAGTTCATCGACCAGCTCACATTTGCTGAACATCAGCTATGGGTGAGGCGCTGGACTCTACAGTATGGGAGAACAAGAGACATTTAATAAGAGGCCATTATCCTGCCTCCAAGTCCTTAGAGTCCAGTAGAGTAAATGACATTAAATGTTTGAAAACTTCCATGGTAGTGCAAGAATTAAATGATCAGATCAAGGCCAGCAACCCAGCAGATGTCCATGAATCATTGGACCATTTGAATTTTTACGTCATTCATTTTTTCCTGAATCTAAATACTACCTTTAAGTTCTTATGAAGCAAACAATTCTAATCTAAATTCTATTCAGACAACCAAACTACCTGAGCAAGATAATATGGTCCATTTAGTTGGTCTGAATAACTATAGTAATTTCTAGTCAATAAATGCTTTTTGAACAACCCCCCTATGACCTGCATTATACAAGGCAATGTGGATCATGGGATGGGTATGTAGGACATACTTCCCCTCTTGTCAATCATAATTACTCTAGGAGATAAGATTTATACACATAAAATGAACTAAATTAGAGAGAAAGTGCTGAGGGTTTTTGAATGGGTGAATAGGGGAGTGAGTCCTATGACATGGACCTGACCCTTCAACTTTCATTATTGCTGTGCAACCCCAAGCCCTGTTTCCTTTCCTAAAGACTCAGGTTCCTCTGCAAGTATTCAGGAGAAGGATTAGTCTCTGCAGACACCTTTACTGCCACTGGAAATAGTATTGATTGTCTGTACATGGCTGTGACACTTTTTCACTTAAGACTTTTGAAGACAGTTAAACTTTGGTTATATTTGCACACAAAAACAACAACAAGACTTATTGAGATGTTTAGAGGTAACAGAGGTTGAAAACAGCAGCCCATGGTCTGAACATGGTGTCTAGATGTGCTTTATTTGGTCTAGTTTTAAAAATTGTTGATTCAGTTGCTAATATTTTAAAATCAAACATTTCACATAATACTCCAGATGTCCACTATGACCTAAAATTTCAAACATTCGGACACATTGGGTATGGGTTTCTGTCTGAACAGTTTGCTGCTGCTGAATGTCAGGTGCTGTATAGTCCTCCAGAGCCACATTCTGCACCTTTACACTTGTAGCTTCCTGCCTGGGCTCTGGAGGTCTATGAGTCTGACACCCTCAGTCTATAATCTCTTCCCATCCTTTTATTGTATCAGCCTTTTAGCCAAGATGTTACTTGGTACTTTTTGTTTTTTATCAACAAAATTCTCTGTTGCTTGTTTACAAAACAGTGATGATTTTGGAGTGTCACTACCAGGCAAAGAAATGGAACTCATAAGTTCATTAAACCTAAAATACAGCCTCTTGCCCCAAAATGCACTACTCCACTAGCCATTCCTCTTGTGGTACAATTAAGAAGTTAAAAACTGAAGTATCTGTGTTCTTGTGATTGTCTTTCTCTTAACACTATATATTTTTTTAATATATTTTTTATTGATTAAGATATTACATATGTGTCCTTATCCCCACATTATCCCCTATCCCACCCCCGCCCCCGCTCATGCCCTCACCCCCCCGTTATCCGTGTCCATTGGTTAGGCCTATATGCTTGCATATAAGTCCTTAGGTTGATCTTTCCCCCTTACCTCCACCCTCCCCTACCTTCCCTCCAAGGCCCGACAGTCCAATCAATGCCTCTCCCTTTCTGGATCAGTCCTTATTCATCAGTTTATGTTGTTCATTATACTCCACAAATGAGTGAGATCATGTGGTATTTATCCGCTCTCCAGTTCCATCCATGTTGTGGCAAATGGTAAGAGTTCCTTTTTCTTCTTCCTCTTCTTAAAGAATACCTTTCAGCATTTCATATAATGCTGGTTCGGTGGTGATGAACTCCTTGAGCTTTTTCTTATCTGTGAAGCTCTTTATCTGACCTTCAATTCTGAATGATAGCTTTGCTGGATAAAGTAATCTTGGTTGTAGGTTCTTGCTATTCATCACTTTGAATATTTCTTGCCACTCTCTTCTGGCCTGCATGGTTTCTGTTGAGAAATCAGCTGACAGTCTTATGGGTACTCCCTTGTAGGTAACTGACTGTCTTTCTCTTGCTGCTTTTAAGATTCTCTCTTTGACTTTTGCTCTTGGCATTTTAATTATGATGTGTCTTGGTGTGGTCCTCTTTGGGTTCCTTTTGTTTGGGGTTCTCTGTGCTTCCTGGACTTGTAAGTCTATTTCTTTCACCAGGTAGGGGAAGTTTTCTGTATTTCTTCAAATAGGTTTTCAATATCTTCCCCTCTCTCTTCTTCTGGTACCCCTATAATTCTGATGTTGGTATGCTTGAAGCTGTCCATCCCAGAGGATCCTTACACTATCTTCATATTTTTGGAATCTTTTTTCTTTTTCAGTTGGGTATTTTTTGTTTCTTTGTATTTCAAATCTTTGACTTGATTCTTGGGATCCTCTTCTCTGCTGTTGGATCTCTGTATATTATTCTTTATTTCAGTCAGTGTATGCTTAATTTCTAGTTGGTCTTTTTTCATGTCCTCCAGGGTCTCACTAAATTTATCAGCAGTTTCCATAAAATTCTTGAAAAACCTTATAAACGTGGCCTTGAACTCTATATCCAGTCATCTGCTTTCCTCCATTTCTGTCATTTGTGACCTGTTTCTTTGTCTCTGCATTTTTTTATGCTTCCGTGTTGGTAGAGTGGTTTTGTGTGCTAGGTGTCCTGTAGGGCCCAGTGGCTCAACCTCCCCAGTTACCTGAGGTGGACATTCTTGGTGCCCCCCCCCCCCCCCCGCCCGTGGGCTTTGTGCACAGTCTTGTTGTAGTTATGTCCTGATTGCTGTAGGATCACTGAGAGAAATTGACCTACAGGCCAACTGGCAATGAGAATCAGCTGTGTCTGCAGTGGGAGAACTTCTGTGCTGAAGACACCCTTCTGGGGCAAGACTTGCTTCAGTGGGGCCTTGGTGCTCACTGAGTCTGCCCCCTGAGTGTGTCCCTTATGGATCTGAGGAGTTGTAATCCGGATGGTCCCCCTCTGACAACTGGGTACACTGGCTCTTGGATCTAAGGAGGTGCTAATTTAGCTTCGGCCTGAGGTTACCCGGCAGGAGCTACGAAGAGAACTGCAGATTCCCCTTCCTTTTTTGGAGTTTGGAGGTGCCCTGATGAGGCCCAGCTGTGAAGCAATGCAAGCTGCTGTGGGGCCTTGGGCTTTCTCTTGGAAGTTCCGGGTCTGTCTGGCCCAGCTGCAATTTTTTAGGTAATTTTCAGGTTGCAAAGGGCAGGGGCATTCATATGCAAAAGCCTCTGCCACAGCCTGGGTGGGGCGGGGTCTCAGGGAATCAAAAGGCGGAGCAAGCAGCTATGGTGGATCCTCAGCCCTGCCCTAAGGGGCTGCACGTCTCAGTGTCCCGATAATTGCTGCAAACACCTCTGAGGGAAAGCCGCCCTCAAGTTCAGAGTTCTGCCTGCTGCCAGACAGTCCAGTTTCTCCCCATATGAGTCCTGGGTCCCCAGAGACTTCCTGGAACCAGAGTTCAGAGCAGTTGGGAGCTTGTGACTCCCTCCCGATTCAAAAAAACAGCCCCTTTCCGCGGACGAGCCTCCGTACCTCTGCACTTTCCTTCCGCAGCTCCTCTGGCTCTCAGTGTGCTTTTCTTTCCTTCTAGTTGTAGAATTTCCACTCAGCCAGCCTTCCTGTAGTTCTGGATGATGTCCATTTTGTCTTTTCGTTGTATTTTTGAAGTTGTTGTGGGAGGCAGCAATTTCCTGGTATATACCTATGCCGCCATCTTAGTTTCTCCTGGTCTTTTCACACCAACACTATATTTTTAATAACTGAAAACTTACTTGCTCTTACCGAATATGAAAGAAATACATATTCATTGTAGAAACTTTGAACAATGAAAAATGCATAAATTATTTTAGTCATATTTCATTCTAGTCTTCTTCTATATATATGTACTATGCAAAGTGGTGTCATAATAATATAATTAAAGTTAACCTTCTTTCATTTAATAATGTAAAATGAGTATTTCCTATTCCATTAACTACTCTTTGAAAATGCAATTCTTAATGGCTGCTAAATATTTTAACACAGGGATATACTAAAATGTATTTAACCATTTCCCTATTGGATTTTAAACTGTTGTATTTTCTTCTTTATTTTAATAAAAAGCACTTTAATCAATATTTTTGTATTTATATCTTTGTTCCCATTTTTATAATTTTCATGAGATGCATTTGTAGAAATAATATATGTATTTTTATGACTTTAAAAATATATAATGATAATAACAATACTTTGAGAATTGTTCTCTCATCAGTATTTTTGCATGCATGATCATAAACTGTGATGAACCAAATTTGTCTATGTACTAAGGATTGTAGTAATCAAAAATGTCTTTGTGTTTCCAGGCATTTTCAGATGAATTTGACAAAATAGCTAATGGAAATTTCATCAGTGACAAAATTGCCAAGACTCAGAATACACAAGGTTCAGTAAAGATATAATTTCATTTTTCCTAAATTTATTTCATTCTTATTTTGTTGTTCTTTTCTGGGGTTCAGAAAAAATATTAAATTAAGAAATCATTTCTAGTTGTTAAATGAGTACTTAATGATAAGTGAAAGATGGCAGTGATGATTTTTATGAAAAAATCTATTTCTGAGAAAGGAGATATTAAATCATATTCCATACACCCGGGCATGCAAGACACTGGCCATGATTGACAATTTTGAGCGGAAGATTAAGCAATCCAAGTTAGATAATCTGTACAGAGGGCTTTAAGTAGTGATGAGGCTAGTATTTCCTAAGAATGATGTGACCTGTGTTTTTGGAAGTAGATATATTTAAAGAGACAATACCACCCAAATGCTTGTTCTCTGTCAAATTTGCTGTTACATGTTTGGCTTTATCCTATTTGGAGTTTTCTGAGGCTTCTTGAATCTCAATATGTATGTCTTCCATTAAATTTGGGAATTTTCAGTCATTTATTCAAATAGTTTTCCTGCACTCATCTCTCATCTCCTCTGGGGCTCCAATAACATGAATTTTAGACCTTTTGATAGTGTCCTGCCAGTCCCTAAGGATATGTTCTTTTTTTCCTCTTAATCTTTTTTCTCTGTTTTTCAGATTGGATATTTTTTATTGATCTGCATCCAAGTTCACAGATTCATTTCTCTGTCTACTGTTGAGTCTATCCAATGAATCTTTAAAATTTCAGATATTGTATTTATAAGTGCTAAAATGTCCATTTGATTCTTAATTTATAATTTATATTTCTCTGCAGAGACTCCTATTTTTCCACTCATTCCAAATCATTTCCATTCATTCAAATATATTTAATTTGACTTCAGGGAGCATATTTATAGTAGACACTTTAAAGTCTTTGATAAGTCCAACATCTGGATCATCTTGACAGAAGCATTTATATTGAGTATCTTTACCCTTGAGATCTGCTCACATTTTCTTGGTTCTTTGTATGACAAGCAGTTTGGGATAATAGACTGGTTATTTTCATTATTATGTTGTGACACTTGGGTCTTGTTAAAAATCTCCTGGAAAATGGTAATTGTTTCAGCAGGCAGTCCGTCAGTTAAGTTCATCTTAACAGTCCTGTCTCAGCTTCTCTGGGAGGCATTCCCATGTCACTTCAGTTCTCAGAGCCTTTGCTGTGCTGCTTGGGACGGCTCCCCCATGTGCAGCTCCGCAGTGGGCTTAGGATTTAGTCCCGTTTGTCACAGAACAGGGGTTCACCTTCTCCAGCTATCCCCTCAGCAGAACTCCCCTCACACTCTTGGCTTTCAGGAGCCCATTTTCTAGGCCTCTCCACAGGGAGACAGGAGAACTCCTTGTGGGGCCACTATGGAGTTCTGCAACTGGGGTCACCTTCGGGTAGGACCTGGATTTAAAAAAAAACAAACATGGGACTTGTATGCCTGCATATAAGCATAAGGATGGATGCAGACAACAGGGGGTGAGGGTGAGGGCAAGACTCGGGATGGTGGGGTATAATGAGGGGATAAGGACACATTTGTAATACCTTGATTAATAAAAAATGTATATAATGTTAAAAAAATCAGGATAAAAAATATTTGATTCAAAAAAAATATTAAGTATATGTATACATACATTTTCCAATGGAAGTTGTGCCAATTTCTAAATAAAGTTCAATTGAATCTCAAAAAAAATATATGGAAAATATTGAAGATCCCTGCCATACTCTTCAGCTCACAGGGCCCCCTTTTCTCAATCCTCTGGTCACAAAGACAGGGATCCTCTGAGAGTTTTGCTACCTGTGCTCATGCAGTTCCACAAGTAGGGCTACCCTTGGTTCAAAGCTGGGAGAGAAAATAGGAAAATTTCAAAACTTCCCTCTTTACAGGTTGCCTCTTCAGATTTTGACTCCTCTTCCCAATCTGCCTGCTGTTGCTTACTTTTCCTCAGTTACTAGATATTGAATTTGCCCCTTGTCTTAGTTGTAGTCAGTTGGAGAGATAGGCTCTCTTGGGCTGACTTCACCTTGGCCAGCACCAGAATCCCAAGTTTGATATGTTTTATCTAAATATGTAAAAGGCTAAGCCACCGTCTGACTGTCCGACTGGTAGCTATGACGTGTAATGACCACTAGGGGGCAGACGCTCAATGCAGGAGCTGCCGACCTGCCTTGACTTGGCAGTGGTGGTTCTCAGAACCAGAGATGAGGGAGCCCGATTCCAGGGTGTGCCACCCGAGAACTGCACTCTCAAAATCTGGGACCCCTTGGGGGATGTGGGAGAGTTGGTTTTGGCCCAATCCCCGCAGACCAGGCTGAGGGACCCCACCTACCAGAGGGATTCCACTCACTCCGGAGATGCCCTTCAAGTCACAGAGCTGCCCCAGGTGTGGTCGGCCTGTAAGGGACCTCAGGAGGTTGGCTTCAGGGTATGCCTGGCCCATCTTGCTCAGTCCACCCTGCCAACCACCTTCTAATTAATTTCCTTTCAATGTGCATGAATCCGTGCACCAGGGCACTAGTATTTTATAAGGCTTTTTCAGAAACAGACCATCCTTGGGGCTTAGGGTCAGGACCATATTGAAGGCCAGAGATACAGGGTTTGGTATGGAGACGGAGAGAAGTACTGTATGGGAGGGCCACATGTGAGGAGCATGAGACTGAAGTCATTCTTGCTATTGTTAACTTAATTATTAACTCCATTTCTTTTTTCTTTTCAGGTTTGTATGGGACTGTTACCAGCCCTGCTTCAGGAGTGCATGAAATGAAAATTGGCCCCATCATCTTCCAGGTGGCCACTGGAGATATTGCTAAAGAAGCAGCAGATGTGATTGTAAATTCAACAACAAAGACATTTGATCACAAAGCAGGTACTTTACTTGTAGGACTTTTGCTACAGTAATGGTCACAGTAGATCCCTTGAAGGAGGGTTTCTTTAACGAAACTATTTCGCATTTGCTATAGCCAAACTGGTTTCTACAACTTTGGCTTAGTAATATGAATTAATAATTTTAAAATTATTTTGACATGGTTTCCTATAATTGGTAACAGTTATTTCCTGAATTTTTCTTTTTTTAATCAAAAATGCTCAGGTTGTAAGATTCCTTTAATAATGGGGAAAGCGTTTAGATAATGAGGCAACCATTGTGATCTAAGTGTACTGTATTGATTTTTTATTCATGTTTGTAAATATGTTGTTGTTCTCATGTAGGGGTCTCCAAAGCAATTTTGGAAATGGCTGGACAAAATGTGGAAATAGAATGTTCTCGCCTAGGTAAGGCACAATGCTGTTTTTCAGTCCTAAAGTATAAGTGGAAGGCTGAATGTGGGAGGCTGTGGAAAGGGAGACAACATATTAATCTTTAAATCATACATGTTACTAAAGAATTCCACTCATAGAGAATTAGAAATGAAGAGGAGTGAAAAGTGAGATCATGGCTAAAAAGAGAAGGTAAGCGAGACAGATTCATCAGAGGTAGTATTTCAGGAGTCTCTTATTGGCATAAAACGCTTTATTTGACAAAGCAGACATTTTGCTTTGTAAACAATCAGAGAGTAGGTTCAGCATCTGATTTTGCATCTTTCTGTTTTTTTTGTTTCTTAGCTCAACAGCACAACAATGGTTATATAATTACTGGTGGTGGATCTCTGAAGTGCAAGAATATTATTCATGTCGTTGGTGGAGCTGATGTCAAGAGATCAGTTACCTGTGTTTTGCAAGAGTGTGAAAAACTGAATCACTCGACCATTTGCCTCCCAGCCATTGGGACAGGTTGGTAGCCTCTCAAGGCTAAATTCTTAGGTGTCCCTTTTCCCTTTGAATTCCTGCTGATTTGAATGCAGTTGATGCTGAGTCTGAGTAAGGGCAGCTTCCTCACCCCAAGGCAGTCACTGAGGGAATGAGCAAGACATCTGCTCTCTAATATGGAGGGGAAGAGAGAGGAAGGGAAAGGAGCAAAGAGAAAGAATGGCCATCCCCCTTCTCTTTTCACCGGTTCCTTTCTCTTTTGCCATCTCTTCCATATCCCCCCTTATTCAGTACTTAACCTTCCCCTCCATCCCTCTCCATGGAGAACATCAGTGCATCACCTCCCACTTCCCTGTAACTGACTCCCAGATGAGCATTGCCAAACTTCTTCTCTCAGCTCTTGAGCAGTGGCTGTGCAGTTTAGCCTTAGGGCATCTCTGCACAGAAACCTTTCAATCACCTTAACCCAGTGGGTTCTAATGGGTCAGAAACTCACCTCACCACCTTTCTCTTCTCAGCCTACTTGCCTCTTTCAAGTTTCCTGTTTCCCTCTAACTATATAATGATTGTATGATTGATTCTCCATATACAAAGATGTGCTTTGGGTTTATCATTCCTAAGATTATACTCTTTGAGCTCTTTTCCCAGGAATCTGAGTTCTATGCATTGATTAGGAATTTTTGCTTGGTGTCCCTTAAGAGAGCTGGTCAGGGGAAGGAAATTCCCTCAGGCTTGAAGTGGAATGGAGCTGACCTGTTCCAGAGAGGGACCACTTGGCCCTGGATAGATCATTCCATTGCTCAGGAATCTAAGTTTGAATGTCTGCACTGACCTGGTAGGCATCCAGAAGTTTAGCCTCAATAAAGTTACCCATCCTTGTCACTTTCTGAACCTGCAATTTAGCTGGTTCTCCTTGCTTATCTGATTTGCCTATCTCCATCACCACCTGAGCTGGTCCTTAGACTAATGGATGGGGACGCTTTCTCCCTTAGTGGTGTTTATGAGTTGAGTTTGACTGGGAGGGATGTAGACAGCTTCTGGCCGTAAAGGAAGCCCTCTACCTAGTACCTACAGATATCTGCCCTCAGGGCGAGAATGGGTGGTCAGTGATTCCTGCAAGCACCTCAAGTTCAATGAAAACTCCATACCCAATTCATTGTCTTCTCTCCCAGAATACTTACCTGCAGTTATATCCCTGATTATATCACTTTCTCTCTAGAATCCTTGACTCTACTCTCTTTATTACTCCCATGTTTATTAGTTTATTAATTAGTTTGATTAAATGTTTTCTGAGTGACTGCCATGTGCCAGGCACCATGCTCAGGCATGGAAGACAGAAAGATGACTAAGAAAAGCATCCAGTCCACAAGAACCACCTAGCTCATTGTGAGACAGACATATAAACAATCAACCGCAGTACTGTGTGCCCATGATATACACATGAAGATGTGTGGGTGACAAAAGAAGGTACATTAGGTCAGGTGCCGGGAGCCGGTCCATCCTTGCTGTTTCAAGGGACCTGGTGTATATGGCATACTGTTCTTAATATGTTTGCTCACCTTCTTGGCGCTGTGTTTTAACCAAGGTCACCTCTCCTAGAAAGGTTGTTTCCCCAGGGAGGGATTTTCCCCTGAAGTTAGGGAGGGAATAAAACCTCTTAACTAAGTGCCAGGCGGGTAATTAATCACTTTAACTATGAACAATCATGCTTAAGCTACATAATCTTTACTCCCTGGAATGGAGATAAGAAACGCCCTAACCTTTGGAATAGAGATTGATAGGATTGGAATCAACTGGTATAAATACAGATGTAACAAGACAACAGACAGAACTTACTTAGAACTTAGGAGTCAGAACCTAGAGAGGCAGACCGAGAGACAGACCTGAGACACAGAACTCAGAACCTACAGACAGAACTTAGGACACAGAACTTAAGAGACAGAACTTAGGAGACAGAACTTACACGGAACTTAGAAGACAGAACCTGGCTGGAGATCCTAGCCAGAACTTCTCTGGAGATCCAGACCAGAACTTGGCTGGAGATCCTAGCTAGGCTGCTGATCAACTGAACGCTGCCTCCGTGTCATTCCTTCTTCGCCGACTCCGTCCACACCTTTGGGAACCCCTGGACCTGCTGGGGTTGGACCCCGGCAGTCAGGTACACAGGCCAGGTATACAGGCAGTTGGTCCCTAGGTCCTCCTGACTTTATTTCCTAAATATCTCCTTGCTCTGGTCCACTTTTTATTTAGCTCTTGTCTTTGCTTAAACTTTTATTATAGCCTCTATCTAGACGTGGGTTCTCTGCTCCAGTGCCTCCCATGCCCCCCTCCTACCACACCCCCTGGCATGGTATGGGAGGACCTGCAGAGTTATTTTTCTCAAAAACAGGTCTATTTCCCTGAGCACACCAGGTGAGGTTGCACATATCACACCCCTTTACATAGTTCTAGGCTTTCCTTCAGTTTTCCATACTTCACCTATTGAACACCATTTGTCTTTACATATTATATGCATTGTATCCTAAGTGCCTAGATGAGCATCAACAAATATTTGTTGAAAGTGAGTGACTATATCTAAACACTCCGATTTAAATTCTTCCAAATATCATGAGATAACCACAGCTTTGCAAAGGAGAATTTCCCTCTTTCCCTGTTCATCTAATTAAAAACAAAACAAAAAACTGGAGCAAACCTTCTTGGTTAGTTTTATGTGGGCTTTGTCTACATTCTCACAATCGTCTACAGAGCCAAGTCACAAAGATCTACTCTTATTTCTGCAGTAATGGTGGGCACCATGGATGGGGATAAACCTAGTGGGCCTTTAGTCTATCACACCAGGTTTGTCAGGGGACTTCTACACTGTTACCTGCTCCTCCCCCACCCAATGTGACAGTTCCTGTTCAGATGGGACTGCTTCCATGATTTTTCATGAGAATTTTCATGGAACATGCCATGATCTTACCAAGGCATTAAGCTGGAGGAAAAAAGGTATGGAGCATGCTAAATTAGGAGACTACCTGCTCAGATGGCAACCTTAATTCCTGCTAGTCAGCTAAAATCTCACCAAGTGTGGGAAGAGAGACTTCCTGGAGGTTCAACATAACTTGCATGTAAAAAATTATATATAATAACAAAAGCTTAGAGCTCTAGGCGTCTTACTAAATTATCTTAGTGTAAATCAAGTCCCCAAAGAAAAAGGATACAATGTAAAGTCAATTGATGATTAAGCAAAACCAGAATTGTTGTCTTTAAAGAGCATGATAATTCAAAATGTATTAGTATCTTTTACTTTGGATGTTTTGAGAACACTAGTGAGCCAAGAAAGATTAACTGTGCTTGGTAACACAGAGAAACACAATGAGCTGGACTCCGGTAAATAGAGCAGATATGAACATCAGACATCAAAAGTTAGATTTCCTTTTTTCATTGTTGGGCTGTTGGCTTTTTTAGTGAGATGTTAAAAAATATATGTATCCTGGAGCAAGAACTCTCCACTGCATCTAGGACAGCCCGTTTGAAATGAATAAAATTTAAAAAAAAGACCATACCCTTTTATGTAATGATGTTTACTTTGAATTTATATTAGTTCACACAAACTCTCCATCCATGCTTTTGTTCCGGCCCTCCGGTCCAGTTTAAGAACCCATTGTGGCCCTCGAGTCAAAAAGTTTGCCCACCCCTGATGTAGGGCTTCAAAAGTGTTTGCTAATGGATTCATAGAATAGTATATGAAGGTGAAAAATTTGGGGTGTGGATGCATTCTCTGAGAATTAGAATCCCTAATTAATTCCTCAGCCTTCTCCAATTGTGTCTTTATTTTTCTAGTCATTTTTATTTGCCTTTCTAGGACAAGCTCAACAAAACACAGATAAGGTTGCTGAAGCCATAATGGATGCCATTGAAGACTTTATCCAGAAAGGACTAGTCCAGTCTGTGAAAAAAGTTAAAGTTGTTATCTTTCAGCCTCAAATAATGGATGTTTTTTATGCCAACATGAAAAAAAGAGAAGGCTCCCAGGCTCCCTCACAGTCTATAATATCTAAAATTGCATGTGAGTTGTTGATTCTTATGAAATGCGTGTTCGTGATGTTGAGGTCGTATGAGAAATAGCTAAAATTGTACATTATTTTTTGTGGTAGTTTATTAGTTTCCCCTGGTTTTATTTACATATAATTGATATATGTCACTGTTTAAGGTGTACTGAATAATGGTTTGACTTTACATATGTTACTGCAATATGTTTAGTTAGTTTCCATCATCTCATACATGTCTTAAAAAGAGAAAGCAAAATGATTTTATTTCCTTGTGATGAGAACTCTTAGAATTAACAGCTTTCATATATATCATGCAAGTGTGTTAAGTATAGTCATCATGCTGTACATTATATCCTTGGTCATTATTTATCTTTTAACTGGAAGTTTGCACATTTGACCTCTTTTTTCAATTTCCCTTTCCCCCAATCCACCTATGGTAACCACAAATGTGATCTCTTTTTTTTTTCTATGAGTGTGAGTTATTTTTTTTTTTTTTAGCTTTTTTAGTGAGATGTTAAAAAATATATATATTTATTGATTTCAGAGAGGAAGGGAGAGAGATAGAAACATTCATGATTAGAGAGAATCATGGATCAGCTCCTCCTGCACACCCCCTACTGGGTTTGAGCCCACAACCTGGGCATGTGCCCTTGCCCAGAATTGAACCCAGGACCCCTTGGGTCCTCAGGCCGATGATCCGTTCACTGAGCCAAACCAGCTAGAGCTGTACGTGAGATCTTATGGTATTTGTCTTTTTCTGTCCACCTTGAATTGGCTAATCTTTAATGAACTATAAGAAAGAAAAATTAAGTAAATAATTCCATTTACAATTGTATCAAAAAGAATAAAATATCTAGGAATAAATTTAACCATGAAGGTGAAACTGATAAGATACTGATAAAAAAAATTGAAGAAGACAAAACAAATGCAAAGATACTATGTGCTGACCTATCGTAAAAATTAACATTGTGAAAGTATCCATTCTTCCTAAAGCAATCTACAGATTCAGTGCAATCCATATCAAAATTCCAATGGAATTTTCTCAGAAACACAACAAACAATTGTAAAGTTTGTATATAACCACAAAATACCCCAAATAGCAAAAGCAATCTGAGAAAGAATAAAAAAGGTAGAGGCATCACAATTCCTGATTTGAAAGTATACTACAGAGCTACAGTAATCAAAACAGTAGGGTATTGGTGTAAAAACAGAAGCATAGATCAGTGGAAGAGACTAGAAAGCCCAGAAAGAAACCCATGTATATATAATCAATTAATTGATAACAAAAGAGCCAAGAATATACAATTGGGGAAGGGTAGTTTCTTAAGAAATAGTGTTGGGCACCTACTTCAGTAGCACATATCTATATAAATAAAAGTCTAAGTGACCGTTACGACTGGTTGACTGAATGACTGGTTGACCAGTCACTATGACACGCATTGACCACCACAGGAGATGCTCAGCACAGGAACTGCCCCCTGGTGGTCAGTGCACTCCCAAGGGCAACCTCCTGTGGTCCCACCCGCACGGAGGCCAGCCCAGATTGGGCCTGATCAGGACTGGGTGAGAAGGTCAGGCCAAGGCACCCCACCTGTGCATGAATTTGTGCACTGGGCCTCTAGTGCTAAAATAAATGGTGTTGGGAAAACTGGACAGCCATGCAAAAGAATGATACTGGCCACTATCTTCCACCATACACAAAAATCCACTCAAAATAGATTAAAGACTTGAATGTAAGACTTGAAACCATAAAATGCCTAAAAGAAAACATAAGGGGTAAGCTTCTTAACATCAGTCTTGACAATATTTTTTTTGGATTTCACACCAAAAACACACACAGCAAAAGCAAAAATAAACAAGTGGGAATATATCAAACAAAAAAGCTTCTGTAGAGCAAAGAAAACCATCAATATTTTTCTACTGAATGGGAGAAAATATTTGCAAGTCATATTCCTGAAAAGGGGTTAATATAGAAAATATATAAAGAACTCAATACAACTCAATAGAAAAAACCCAAACAATACAATTTAAAAATGCACAGAGGATATGAATAGACATATTTTTTCAAACGACGATATACAAATGGCCAAGAGGTACATGAAAAGGTGCGTAGCATCACTAATCATCAGGGAAATGCAAATGAAAATAATAATGAGATATCACTTCACACATATTAGAATGATATTATGGAAAAGTCAAAAAATAAGTGTTGACAAAAAAGTGGAGAAAACGGAATCCTTGTGCACTGGGAATGTAAACTGGTACAGCCACTATGGGAAATAGTAGGAGTTTCCTAAAAAATTAAAAATATAACTAACATATGATCCAGTAGGTACACTTCTGGGTATTTATCTGAAGGAAATGAAATCATTATCTCTAAAAGATATCTGCTGCCCCATATTTCATTAAAGCAGTATTGAGATAGCCAAGGCAGGGAAACAACAACATTGGCAAAATTAATGGATAAAGATGTGGTATATACAGGGTTGGGAAAAAGTATGTTTATAGTTGTGAGTATGTGAAACTGAGTTTATTCTTGTATAACTACTTATAAATTATTGTATTCCTAGAGGCCAGGTGCACGAATTCATGCACAGGTGGAGTCCCTCAGCCTGGCTGGCAATTGGGGCTGCAAGAGTTTGGCTGGTCATGAGAGCTTGGCTGTGGGAGTGCACTGACCCCTGATAGTCAGTGCATGTCATAGCTACAGGCCGGTCATCTGGTTGTAACAGTCACTTAGGCTTTTATATGTATAGATTTTCCATATGGACAACTGTAAACCTACTTTTGCCCAATCTTGCATAGATAATGGAATATTATTCAGTCATAAAATAGGAAATCGTGTCATTTGCACCAACATGGATGGACCTTGAGGGCATTATGCTAAATGAAATGTCAGACAGAGAAAGACAAATAATGTATAATAAGTCTAACCTGTGGAATCTAAAAAAATCTGAATTCAGATACAGAGAACAGATTGGAGGTTGTCAAAGGTGGGGTGGTGGTAGGTGGGCAAAATGGGTGAAAGTGGTCAAAAGGTACACACTTCCAATTATAAGATTAATAAGTCTTAGAAATGTGATATGCAGTACGGCAAGTATAAAAGAAAAAAGAAGCAAAGAAGGTAGGGAGGGAGGAACAGAGCAAAGGAGAAAGAGAGAAATAGCTAATAGCTAAACATTCTTTTTCTTTTTAAATCCAAAACAATTGTTGCATTCCCTTGTGTTTCTGTTTTAGCATTTTTCGGCTTCTCAAAGCAACCTTCCCCCAAACAAAAACTTTTGGTTTTGGAGAAGAAAACGGAATCAGCAATTTTTCAGGTGTGTGGTGAAAATGAAACATCTGTACAAAATGCCCTCTCCTGCCTACAGAATCTGATGGAAAAAGAACAGAGTCTTTACACCAGTGAAGAGGAATGTATCAAAGACTTTGATGAAAAGGAATATCAAGAATTGAATAAGCTGCAGAAGGACTTGAATATTTTGGTGGAATTGGACCATCAGAAACCTTTGATTAAGGTTTCAGGAATTAGCAGAGATGTGGAACAGGCTAGAAATGCAGTTGAGGAGATGATCAAGACAGTTAGATCAGCCAAAGAGCAGGAATCCAGAGCAGATTATATCACTGAGTTTGTAGAATGGCAATATGAAGACAATAACACTTTTCGTAGTTTTGACAAAATAACCAATATGAAATTGGAGGAGGCAAGAAAAAAACAGGGAAAAACAGTTGATGTCCAAATTAATAATCAGAACTACACGGTGGATGTGAAAACATGCATTGCTACAGGTGCAAACGGACACAGTTTACAAATTCAGCGCATCATGAAACCTCAAGGTGAGTCAAACTTTCATGCTTGTTATCCACTAGTTTACACTTACTTTGGGCTAAACACTATATTGTACGTCTATCAACATTGTAGTCAAGTAGATAGAATTCAAATAACTCTTATGCATTAAAATAGAAAACTTACGGAGTTTACATTAAGGTTGGGAAAATACAGCCTGGGTGAGCCCAACATCCTGAGGATGACCATCTTAGTGGTCACATAGCCAAACCTTGCCTTTTTGTAGTTCACAAGCTTCCTAGAGCCAGTTCTTCTGGGAGGTAATGGCTGCTTCAGTCCGGAGAGGGACAGCCATGGGCTTTAAAGAAAAGTGGCCCAAGATTTTATTTAGAACAAAATGGGGAAGACAGCCTGGTCAGAAAGTGGGCACTTTCTGCCTCTGTGGTTGGTACCCATAGAGGCCCCAGAGCTTGCAGGGTCTCCCAGAAGTCACTGCGTCCTCTGCCCTGAAAATAAAGTTCCTAGACACACATACATAAGAAGTAGCCTCAGATTCTCTGACTGGATCCTCTTCTGAGAAGGTAATTCTTGTCTCGTATAGAGGTGAGACAGACTTCCAACCACAGAAGTCCCCCACTGAAAACTAGTAAAAATGGCTTCCCTTTTGTACCTTCTCTTCATCTTTTGGGAGATCAGTGGGAATGAATTCTTCACACCCTGAGCAACCCTGGGGCAATGAGAACTCAAGAATAAAATTTAATTTAGCAGAAGAGGAGATGGAGCTTCTACCACAAACTGCCACATAGCAAAACCCACCCACTCACTCAACTCTTAAGGTTGTTGTGAAGAATAACAAAAGAACAGATGTGGATGGCCTTGTGGTGGGAGCTCTAGCAAAAATCCATGCATTTGTAAACAAGACAATAGCGACTACTTAAAACATCATAGGGAAATAATTGATTGTTAAATTATTGAATTATGACAGATTAGAGACCGAGCAGAATATGCAGTCCAGTCTGGGCATGATCAAAACTTGTAGAGACACAGGTTCTGTCCCTCAGAGATTTTGAATTGATCTCTCTCTCTCTCTCTCTCTCTCTTTCTCTCTCTCTGTGTGTGTGTGTGTGTGTTTTAATAAGCATTACAGTTGGTTCTGTGGTGGTCTGTGGTCTATGGTTTGAAAAACATTCTCCTAGAAATATAAGAAATGTATTAAATACATTGAATCAGGAGTTTGTAAAACAAGAACACACATGCTATTCGATTTTTTGAAGCATACCAGGGAGGGGGACTGTGTAGATGAGCCTTCCTGGGGTCAGTGTCCTGAAATGTCTACTTTGCAGTTGAGATCCCTGGACACTGGAGTGATATGAAGCAGCAGCGTGTCTGTCTGGTTGAGCTACAGCCTGGCCAATCAGAATACAGCAAAGTGGCAGATGCCTTCAATCAGACCTGCTCACAATTCAAGATAGAGAAGGTAAGCATTCTGATGACATGGAGTTTGTTAATGGTGAAAATAAGGGGTATCATGTTCCTGGATAAATACATTTATATTTATTTCCTATCATATTTTTAACCCAGAATTAGAATATTTCATGGTAATTAGATTTTAGATTCTAGATTTTACTCATCTCGCCATAATTCCTGAGACATTAAGACTGAGATTTTTGAGTCAGTTATTATAAGACAGTAGATTGCAATATGATATTAGAATACTAAAAAGATATATTTCCTTTGTGAAGCAAACTAATAAAGATTCAAAGATATGAGAAGAGACTGGCAAAGGCTCTTCAGGGTTGGGTTATGTGTCTTTGCCTCACTGTTCACAGGCCAACAGTGCTCGCTTCCTTAGTAAATCCACTAGTACTTTCACGGTTCATCTCATTTACTAGTATTTTGGTATCTCCTACTCATAAAAATTAATGTTGCTATTTGAAATTTGTGTTCTTTCTTGCCTTCTAAGGCAATAATACTTTGATGTTTCCTTCTTTATTAATTAATTCTCCTTTCATTATCACTGGTATCTGTTTCTCCTCCAAAGCCCTCATCCTAGCTTTATCCACAGGGTTTATAATTTGGTCTTCTGTCTCTGCACTTCACCAGGGAATGTTTTTACCTTTCATGGATGCAGCTATCATTTTAATATTAATAGCTCTCAAATCAACATATCACCAACCTGGATCTTTGACTCTAGCTCTAGAACATATTCCCATTGGACTAAAAATATCTCCACTTGATTATCTATGTGCTAAATCAATTTCCTAAAACCTAACTCATCATCTCTAAGTAATTATCTTCCCCTTCCTTCTCTTTTCTGACCTTGGTTCCACCACTTCCTGAATAAAGCCAGAGAGTTTTTTTTTTATTGTCTAAAGTTTTACATGTCTCCTTTTTTCCCGATGGATCCCCCAAAGTTAGAGATTTTTGAGTTCCCTCTCTTCATCCATAATAATGAGTGTGCCAATAAGGTGTACATTTTCTTTCTTTGCAAATTTTCTTTTACTTTCCATTTGCATGGCCACAACTGTTCTTTAGAACTGGGGCCACGCCCCAAACACCAATGTGAGGGGATGCTCTGATGAACTCCAGCTGCTTCTCCCAGGAGAGTGAACCTGGGACAAGTGCATTTATATGTTAAGTGACTGGAGAACACCAAAGTCTTAGCATCGCTCCAGACTTCAGAGGCCTAGTTCTCAGTCTGGCCTCCCTGTGCTGTGCAGCCAGACTACATTGCTATCTACTGCCCTGGCCTGGAATCCTGATTTCCTCCATTATGTCGCCACCTTTCTATTGACAACTGAAGGGTGCCAGTGCCTTTTGGCCCCATTTGTGGTATTCTCCCCCATTCTGTTTACTCATGTAGTTAAGCACATAATAATTCAAAAAAGATTTGAAATGTCCTAAGAGATATATACTAGAGAGAAACCAAGATAGTGGCAAAGGAAAACGCTGGCACTTGCATCCTCCCACAACCACATCAAAATTACAACTAAAAAATAGAACAACCATCATTCAGAACCACCTGAAATCTGCTGAATCGAAGTCCTACAGCTAGAGAATTAAAGAAGAAAGCACATTGCCCTAGCTGGCTTAGCTCAGTGGATATAGCGTCAGCCTGTGGACTGAGGGGTCCCAGGTTCCATTCCGGCCAAGGACACATGCCTGGGTTGCGGGCTCGATCCCCAGTAGGGGACGTGCAGGAAGCAGCCGATCAAGGATTCTTATCATGGATGTTTCTATCTCTCCTTCTCCCTTGCTCCCTGAAATTAATAAAGAAATATATTTCTTAAAAAAAGAAGAAAAAAACACATTGACACTGGTAGGAGGGGTGAGGTACAGAATGGGCTGGTCTGACATCCACGTTTGGTATGTTTTTAAACCGGAGTCCAATATCAAGCCTCAAGCTCTGGGTTGCAGTGCTGGGAAGAGAACTCCCCGTGATCTCTATCCGGCTGTAAAAACCAGTGGGGATTGTGCCTGAGTGACATGGAGGCTGCTGGAATCCCAGGCAATTCTTCTTAAACGGCCCATGCATGGACTTAGTCTCATTCCCTCTGAGCTCCAGCACTGGGGCAACAGCGTGAAAGGATACAGGGCCATATGGGGACATAAATTGGCAGCAGGGCAAGCCATCTTCCCCCTTCTTCTTTTGGTTATTGTTGGCATCTCTAACCCTTTTCCTTTTCAACTTCCTGTAACTGTGTAATTAAGATAATAGCATAAACTGTACTTGAGTTTTGTTTTTTATTCATCCATTTGGACCATCTTTACTTTTTTTTAAAATATGTTTTTGATGATTTCAGAGAGAAAAAGGGAGAGGGAGGGAGGGATAGAGACATCAATGATAAGAGAGAATCCTTGATTGGCTTCCTCCTGCACATTCCCTATTGGGGATAGAGCCTGCAGCCTAGGCATGTGCCCTTACCAGGATCAAACCTCAATCTTCTGGTTCATGGTTGGATGCTCAATCACTGAGCCCCCCTGGCTGGGTCAATCTTTATCTTTTAGTTGCAGTACTTAGTCTGTTTAATGAATTTACTGATATGTTTGTGTTTAAATATGCCATATTAATCTTCCACTGAGCCAAACTGGTTAGGGCTAATCTTTTTTTCTATGTATCATTTCTACTCTGCTCCTTTTCTCTCTTTTTCTATGTTATTTTATATTAAGTTATTTTTACCATTCCATTTTTATGCCCTATTAGAATGCTCATTATACATCCTATTACAAACCTTTCATTGGTTACTTAGAGATTATTAAACTCTAGTGCAAATTAGTGTAGTTCTCATTTCCCAAACAATGCAATGAACTTTGAACACTTTAAACCCACTTGTCCCCTCCTGCCTCTTGTACTACTTTTACCTGTATTTTATTTCTATGTATGTTTGAAACCCTATAAAACATTTTAATTTTTTAATACAGTCATTGTATATTTACCCTTTTAGCCCACTGCCCTTCCATTCTTCTTGCATTTTCATGCCTACACCTTTGGGATCATTCTCCTTCTGGTTTTACTTTTCTTTCGGGTGTAGATCTGGTTGTGATGTTTCTGGTAGTCTAAGTTTTTGTCTGAAAATGTCTTCATTTCACTTTCATTCTTTGAAGGATATTTTTGCTGGGTGTAGAGTTCTGGGTGACAGTTATTTTCTTTAAGCACTTTGAAGGTGTTATTCTATTATCTTCTGATTTTTTCTTTCATTTTGCACTGCCCTTCTATCTTGGAACTTGGCCTATCAAATCCTTGTTGCCTTCAAAAAGCTCTCCCCCTTGCCCTCACCCTCAAGCCCTTCTAATAGTTGCTGGCAAGAGGATTGGTCTGATACAAATAGTTTACTACACCAGAAGCCTACTGCTAACATAAACCTACTAAGTAAAGTTTTAAGATTTACTTGCAGTGTTTTTTTTTTTTAACTTTATAATTTATCCCATTAGGAATATAGAATCAGATTTCTGTCTTGAAAACTACTTGAAATAATTCTTTTCTTTGTGTAGTTATTAAATTTGAGAAGGGTTGGGTGCTAGCTTCAGCAGCACATATACTAAAAAAAAAAGGTGAGGAACAAGAATGAAAAGACTAAGAAGTAAGAATTATTTAAAAACTCTTTAAGGTGCCGAAACCAGTTTGGCTCAGTGGATCCAGCGTCGGCTTGTGGACTGAAGGGTCCCAGGTTCGATTCTGGTCGAGGGCATGTACCTGGGTTGCGGGCACATCCCCAGTGGGAGATGTGCAGGAGGCAGCGGATCAATGTTTCTCTCTCATCGATGTTTCTAACTTTCTATATCTCTCACTTCCTCTCTGTAAAAAATCAATAAAATTTAAGAAAAAAAAACACACAAAGAAAAAACTCTTTAAGATAAAATTTTTAAGGCTTTTAGGAGATGAGTAAAAGAAATAAAATTTAAGGTAAATAGAAATGGAATAGAAGTAGGCAGTTTAAAGATTAGAAAATTATAGATAAAAAGAAAAATAAATTTTAAAATCACAAATCAGATAAACAAAATGCATGATAATGCAGAGACTTTGAGCTAGAGGTCAAGCTATATCTTAATTAAAAATAGGAATCCCAAAACTGAAAAAATAAACAAACCAGATGATGGTAGGTAACAGTATTAGAACTGAGAGTCCTTTAGAATGGAAGAAGATTCTGACAACTTTATGGAACTACCACAGCCTATTGATTAAGGAAGTTTTTTATTTTATTTTATTTTTTTTATTTTCTCCCCCCACACCCCCCTGCCCCTGGGCACCAGGCTTGCTGCCTGCCCCTCATCTCTCCAGAGGGGTGCTCCCCAAACAGAGCTGCTGGGTGGTGCCCCCTGCAGCTCTGTCCACTAATTGAGACTGCTGAGGGGCAGCCATAGAATTGTGGTCAGAGAGACAGTGCAAATCTTCAGTCAAGTCAAGTCGGGGAAAGAGTCAGAGCTGGGCAGCAGGTGAGGAATGAGGGTGAGGAATGGGGGAACGTGAGCAGAAAACCTGGAATGAGCATCTTACTGCACCATTAGGACTCCCATTTTCTGACACCAGGTAACACTGGGACAGAATGAGAAGAGGAACTTAGGAAGACCCTGAGCCAGGGTTGGTGCTGGGGGTGGGGGACCCCTCAGCCAGGGCACCTCAAAGGGCAGTCTGAGGCCTGCGTCAAAGTAGTTTGGGGAGTTCCTTACGATGGAGATTCCAGCACCTGGCCTTTCAGGGGTGGGGTCAGAACTCCATGTTAAGCAAGCCCCCCAGCAGCCTCTGAGGCTCTTAGACTCTGTCATAAGCCCAGCCCCTCCTCCCACTCTGGTGTACCCCCACACAAGACTGGAGCCCTGGGAGGTGGGAGATACGACAGGGTCAAGGTCTTTTCCTCGCTGCCCTCCATTCCACCTCTCCTCCTTAGGCAAGCCAGTTTTCCAGATGTCTCTGGGTCAGCAACAGTGGGAAAAAGTGACCAGCTGGCAAGTGACCTATTTAAGGCATGATCACACCCTACCAGTGCCCCAGCCTCTCTCTGGGAAATCCATTCCTGGCTGGGGGTGGAGGAGGCAGCCTTCCTGGGGATGAGGCCTGGGGTCAGGTCTTGAAGGAGTTAAAAGGGGAAGGGTCTGCTTGCACCATTCACACTGTCATCAGTCTGTATGATGAGCTTTCCCAGCAGGTGGTCTCCCTGATTCTATACTCAAGGATGCAGGAGCTGGGATTTGAGCCTGGGTCTCTCTAACCACAATCCATGGTCTGTCTAGGTCAGTGATGGCAAACCTTTTGAGCTCGGCATGTCAGCATTTTGAAAAACCCTAACTTTGGTGCTGTGTCACATATAGAAATTTCTTGATATTTTCAACCATAGTATAAAAAAGATTCATATTTTTGATATTTATTTTATATAATTAAATGCCATTTAACAAAGAAAAATCAACCAAAAAAAATGAGATTGTGTGTCACCTTTGACACGCATGTCATAGGCTCGCCATCACTGCCTTAGGGGACCTCAGAGGAGTCACTCTCCTCTGAGACTCCTTTGTGCAACCAGTACTTGAAGAGCACATATCCAACAGCAGTCACTGCTTACAGGCTTCCAATTGGAAATTCTTTCATTTTACAAATGCTTATGGAGTATCTCCTATAGGTAAGGGACTCTTCTGGGGCTGGAGATACAGCAGGGCAAGACAGGCCAGCTCCCTGTCTGCATGGCATTCACATTCCAGGGAATACCGTGGTGCCACAGTGGCAGGGTTAAGATTAGAGACTCTATAGCCATCTGGGCTCAAATCCTGGCTCTGACAATTTTTTAAAAATAAATCTTTATTGTTCAGATTATTACAGTTGTTCCTCTTTTTCCCCCCATAGCTCCCCTCCACCCGGTTCCCACCCCACTCTCTGCCGTAACACCCCCCACTGTCCTCATCCATAGGTGCACGATTTTTGTCCAGTCTCTTCCCGCACCCTCCACACTCCTTCCCCCACCGAGAATTGTCAGTCTACTCCATTTCTATGCCCCTGATTCTATTATATTCACCAGTTTATTCTGTTCGTCAGATTTTTTATTCACTTGAATTTTAGATTCACTTGTTGATAGATGTGTATTTGTTGTTCATAATATGTATCTTTATCTTTTTTTTCCTTCTTCCTCTTCTTAAAGAATACCTTTCAGCATTTCATATAATGCTGGTTTGGTGGTGATGAACTCCTTTAGCCATTTCTTATCTGTGAAGCTCTTTATCTGACCTTCAATTCTGAATGATAGCTTTGCTGGGTAAAGTAATCTTGGGTAAGTAGGTTCTTGGTATTCATCACTTTGAATATTTCTTGCCCCTCCCTTCTGGCCTGCATAGTTTCTGTTGAGAAATCAGCTGACAGTCGTATGGGTACCCATATGTAGGTAACTAACTGTTTTTCTCTTGCTGCTTTTAAGATTCTCTCTTTATGTTTTGCTCTCGGCATTTTAATTATGATGTGCCTTGGTGTGGTCCTCTTTGGATTCCTTTTGTTTGGGGTTCTCGGCACTTCCTGGACTTGTAAGTCCATTTCTTTCACCAGGTAGGGAAAGTTTTGTGTCATTATTTCTTCCAATAGGTTTTCAATATCTTGCTCTCTCTCTTCTTCAGGCACCCCCATAATTCAGATGTTGGTACCCTTGAAGTTGTCCCAGAGGCTCCTTACATTATCTTTGTATTTTTGGATTCTTTTTTCTTTTTGCTTTTCCAGTTGGGTGTTTTTTGCTTCTTCATATTTCAAATCTTTGACTTGATTCTTGTGATCCTTTAGTCTGCTGTTGGATCTCTGTATAATATTCTTTATTTCAGTCAGTGTATGCTTAATTTCTAGTTGGTCCTTTTTCATATCCTCAAGGGTCTCACTAAATTTACCAGCGGTTTCTAGAAAATTCTTTAAAAACCTTATACGTGTGGTTTTGAGCTCTATATCCAGTAGTTTGCTTTCCTCCATTTCTGTCATTTGTGACCTGTTTCTTTGTCTCTGAATTTTGGCTGCTTCCCTGTATTGATAGAGTGGCTTTTTGTGCTAGGTGTCCTATAGGGCCCAGTGGCTCAGCCTCCCCAATTACCTGAGGTGGACACTCTTGGTGCACCCCTTTGTGGGCTTTGTGCATTGTCTTGTTATAGGTAAGCCTTGGTTGTTGTTGGTATCATTGGGAGGAATTGACCTCCAGGCCAATTGGCTGTGAGAATCAGCTGTGTCTACAGTGGGAGAACTTCTATGCTGGAGACACCCTTCTGGGGCAAGACTTGCTTCAGTAGGGCTTTGGTGCTCATTGAGTCTGTCCCCTGAGTGTGTCCCTTATGGATCTGAGGAGTTGTAATCTGTATGGTCCACTCTGACCACTGGGTACACTAGCTCTTTGATCTCTAAGGAGGTCCTAATTTAGCCTCTATCTGAGGACACCTAGCAGGAGCTATGGAAAGATCTGCAGATTCCTCTTCTTTTTGGGGGGTTTGGAGGTGCCCAGATGAGGCTCAGCTGTGAAGCAGTGCAAGTTGCTGTGGGGCCGTGGGCCTTCTTTTGGATGTTCGGGGTCTCTGACCTAGCTGCAATTTGTTAGGTAATTTTAGATTGCAAAGGGCCAGGCCATTCATATGCAAAAGCCTCTGCACACAGCTTGGGTGAGGCGGGTCTCAGGGAATCAATAAGGTGGAGTAACAGCTAGGGCTGATCTTCAGCACTGACCTAAGAGGTCCTGGGTCTCAGTGTCCTGGTAATGACTGCAAGCACCTCTGAGAGAAAGCTGCCCTCAAAATCCAACCGATGCCAGACAGTCCAATTTTTCCCCGTATGAGTCTGGGTCCCCAGAGTCTTGCCCGGAACTGGAATTCAGAGCAACCAGGAGCTTGAGACTCCCTCCAGATTGAAAAAGACAACCATGTCCTCAGTTGCCAGCCCTTTCCACGTGCGCCTCCGTACCTCTCCACTTTACTTCCACACCTTCTCTGAGTCTCAGTGTGCTTTTCTCTTTCCTTCTAGTTGTAGAATTTTCACTCAGCCAGCCTTCCTGTGGTTCTGGATGATGTCCGTTTTGTCTTTTAGTTGTAGTTTTGAAGGGATTGTGGGAGGCAGCAATTTCAGGTGTTTACCTATTCCGCCATCTTGGTTTCTTCTCGGTTAGGGAAGTTTTATTTTTTTTAACTAAATCGTTATTGTTCAGATTATTACATTTGTTCCTCTTCCCCCCCCCCACAACTCCCCTCCACCCAGTTCCCACACAACCCTCTGCCCTTACTCCCCACCCACTGTCCTCATTCATCGGTGTGCGATTTTTGTCCAGTCTCTTCCCGCATCCACCACATTTCTTTCACCCCCAAGAATAGTCAGTCCATTCCCTTTCTATGCCCCTGATTCTATTATAATCACCAGTTCATTCTGTTCATCAGATTATGTATTCCCTTGATTTTTAGATTCACTTGTTGATAGATGTGTATTTGTTGTTCATAATTTGTATCTTTACCTTTTTCTTCTTCCTCCTCTTCTAAAGGATACCTTTCAGCATTTCATATAATACTGGTTTGGTGGTGAGAGCTCCTTTAGCCATTTCTTATCTGTGAAGCTCTTTATCTGACCTTCAATTCTGAATGATAGCTTTGCTGGATAAAGTAATCTTGGTTGTAGGTTCTTGGCATTCATCACTTTGAATATTTCTTGCCACTCCCTTCTGGCCTGCATAGTTTCTGTTGAGGAATCAGCTGACTATCGTATGGGTACTCCCTTGTATGTAACTGACTTTCTTTCTCTTGCTGCTTTTAAGAGTCTTTGTGTTTTACTCTTGGCATTTTAATGATGATGTGTCTTGGTGTGGTCCTCTTTGGATTCCTTTTGTTGGGGTTCTCTGCACTTCCTGGACTTGTAAGCCTATTTCTTTCACCAGGTAGGGGAAGTTTTGTGTCATTACTTCTTCCAATAGGTTTTCAATATCTTGCTCTCTCTCTTCTGGCACCCCTATAATTTGGATGTTGTTATGCTTGAAGCTGTCCCAGAGGCTCCTTACACTATCTTTGTATTTTTGGATTATTTTTTCACTTTGCTTTTCCGGTTGGATGTTTTTTGCTTCTTCATATTTCAAATCTTTGACTTGATTCTTGTGATCCTTTAGTCTGCTGTTGGATCTCTGTATAATATTCTTTATTTCAGTCAGTGTATGCTTAATTTCTAGTTGGTCCTTTATCACAACATCGAGGGTCTCACTAGATTTCTTGAGGATCTCACTACATTTATCGGTGGTCTCACCAGTCTTTTCGAGGGCCTTACTAAATTTATCGGCAGCTTCTAGACAGTTTTTGAAACACCTTAAAAGTGTGGTTTTGAACTCTATATCCAGCAGTTTGCTTTCAACATTTCTGTCATTTGTGTCCTGTTTCTTTGTCTCCACTTTTTTTATGCTTTCTTGGTGCACCCCCTTGTGGTCTTTGTGCATAATCTTCTTGTAGTTAAGCCTTGATTGTTGTAGGTAACTCTGGGGGGATTTGGCCTCCAGGCCAATTGGGTGTGAGAATCAGCTGTGTCTCCAGTGGGAGAACTTATGTCCTGATCTCTAGGGAGGTGCTAATCTAGCCTCTGCCTGAGGCTATCCAGCAAATGCCTCCATGCAAGGCTTGGGTGGGGCGGGTCCCAGGGGATCAACAGGGTGGGTGGAGTGAGCAGTTATGGCTGCTCTCAGTCCTGCCTTCAGAGGCTCTGCTTCTCAGTGCCCCAGCAATTGCTGCAAGTACCTTGGAGAGAAAGCTGCCCTTGAGTTCTGACCAATGCCAGCCAGTCCCGCTTCTCCCGTTTGAGTCTGGGTCCCCAGAGACTCGTCCGAAACTGGAGCTCAGAGCCTGAGACTCCCTCCTGATTGAAAAAGACAACCTCGCCCTCAGCCGCCAGCCCGCTCCATATGCACCTCCGCACCTTAGTATTTTACTTCCACACTGAACCTCCTCTGAGTCTTGGTATACTTTTCTGTTTCCTTCTAGTTGTAGAATTTCCACTCAGCCAGCCTTCCTGTGGTTCTGGGTGATGTCCGTTCCGTCTTTTAGTTGTATTTTTGAAGTGGTTGTGCGAGGCAGCAATCTACAGTGTTTACCTATGATGCCATCTTGGTTTCTCCTTGGTTAGGGAAGTTTTGTAGCTGAAGTTTTGTATCTGCAATCCAGGACCCAAGGAGTTTTCACCACAGCCCTGCAACCACTGCCCAAAGAAGATGGTCAAAGCCTGCCACTGTGAAATGCAGATTGGTGTAGCCACTATGGAGAATAATGTGGAGGTTCCTCAAAAAATTAAAAATGAATTGCCTTATGACCCAGTGATTCCACTTCTGGGACTATCTCTAAAGAAAGTAGAAACACTAATTTGAAAGAATATATATGCACCCCTATATTCATTACAGCAGTATTTACAATATCCAAAATTTTGAAGCAGCCCAAGTGCTCATCAGTAGATGAGTGGATAAGAAAGTGGCAGTACATTTACACATTGAAATACTACTTTGGGCTGTAAAATAGAAGAAAATATTACCTTTTATGCCAGCATGAATGGAACTAGAGGGGATTATGCTAAGTGAAATAAGTCAGAGAAAGATAATTGCCATATGATTTCACTTACATATAGGATCTAATGAATAAAATAAATAAACAAAATAGAAATAGACTCATAGATACAGAGGACAGACTGATAGCTGTTAGAAGGGAAAGTACTGGGGGACATGGTGACAAAGAGGAAGGGATTAAGACGTAAAAATTGCTAGTTGCAGAATGGCCACAGAAGTGTAGATTACAGTGTAGGGAATATAGTGCGTAATATCGAGATAAATGGGTATAGGACTAGGTGGGTACTTGACGTAGCCGGGAGAGCACTCTGTAAAGTACGTAACTTTTTAACTACTATGCTGTACACATGAAACTAATAGAGAATGGTATTGAATGTAAAATGTAATTGAAAAATAAATTAGAAAAGAAAAAACATGGCCACTTTGGTCTACAGTCAGATTCCCTGCCTCCAGGATTCATCATTCACTCTTCCAATTGGATGATTTCCATTAACTAATTTCCTTCTTGCCTAGACACTCTAGTGCTTTTCCCATGGTTAGACCTTAACTAGGTAAACCAATATCTTAAAAGGACTGAAGAGGAGAGAGGCAAAGGGACAAAGAGGGATAGACTGCAACAGGAGCAGTAATTACAGTGAAAGTAAGAAGCCAGAATTGAGATACCTTGGTCGTCCAAGATCCTAAATATTGCTTGCTGCATGTGGTGCATAAAAGATGTTAAAAATTAAAGTAACTTTTTCCCCAAGGCCTGATTGTGAAGCACTGGATGTAAAAAGATTTCTGAATGCAGTTAGCAGCCACCTGGCATTGGATTTGCTGTTTATACTAATTTTTACATATAAAAAATAGTGGTCATGCCCTGGCCAGTGGTGCTCCATTGGTTGGAGTGCCATCTGGAACTCCAAAAGGTTTTGGGCTTGATTCCTGGTCAGGGCACATACCAAGTTGTGGTTTTGAGTCTTCTTTGGGCCCATATGGGAGGCAATAGTTCGATGTTTCTCACATCATTGCCTCTCTCTATCTCTGTCTCTATCTCCATTTCTATCTCTTTCCCCTTCCTCTCTCTAAACATATCCTTGGGTGAGGATTACTAGAAAAAAAAAATAGTGCCCTGGCTGGTTTGGCTCAGTGGATGGAGTGTGAGCCTGCCCAGGTTCTATTCTGGTAAGGGCACATGCCTGAGTTGCAGGCTCAGTCCCCAGTAGGGGGCATGCAGGAGGCAAGCCAATCAATGATTCCCTCTCATCATGGATGTTTCTCTCTCGCTCTTCCTTTCCCTTTCTCTCTGAAATCAATAAAAATATTTTTTAAATAAAAATAGTGATCATGTTTCATTTGCTGTATCTTGCCACAGCCCATTGGCACTGACAGAATATTTTTCCTTATTGATTTTCAGATTGAGAGAATCCAGAATCCAAGTCTCTGGCAGCACTACCAGACAAAGAAAAAAACCATGGATGACAAGAATGGCCATATACAAAATGAGAAGCTGCTCTTCCATGGGACAGATGCTGACTCCTTGCCACATGTCAATCAACATGGCTTTAACCGCAGTTATGCAGGAAAGAATGGTAAGGAAATAAGTCACGTGGCTGCTCCAAAGGAGGTGTCAGCCAAGAGAAGCCAAGCTGGCTCAGGGGTCCCGCAGATTGCATTGTGTTCCCTCATGGCTCATGGTCAGGGTGCAGCAAAAGTTTCAGGTCAGACTCACTATGTTTCCTCCCAAAGGGACTGACTGTCCCTTTGAGGTGGAGGAATGATTTTTTGAAATTAAACACACCCACCCACCCACCCACACACACACACACAAACACACAGACACACACACATTTTTAAGGAGGCTTTAGAGAGAACTGAACATTATATTAACATTATTTGACATATTGAGTCAATACATCAAATTATAGACAAATTGGAATTCTTAAAAATGTTGTTTTTCTTTTCACAGCTGTGGCATACGGAAAGGGAACCTACTTTGCTGTCAGTGCCAGTTATTCTGCCAATGATACTTATTCCAGACCAGATGCAAATGGGAAAAAGCATATGTATTATGTCCGTGTGCTTACTGGATTGTATGAACGTGGAAATCATTCGTTACTTGTGCCTCCTCCAAAGAATCCTCAAAATCCTCTTGACCTGTATGATACTGTCACAGATAACGTGAGCAATCCAAGTTTATTTGTGGTATTTTATGACTACCAGGCTTACCCAGAATACCTCATTACTTTTAAAAAATAACATTTTGGCATCCTTCACAGAAGACATCATTTATCTAATTAATTTTCAACATTTTTCAACTCATGTCACACATAAACTAATTACTAAAATTCTGTGACAGACCAAAAAATATATTTTTTGCCGATCTGACAGAAAAAAACCAACAGTATGGTTTTGATTCATTCACAGCTATTGTGCTGGCTCTTGTCATTAAAAATACATATTTTTATTGATTTCAGAGAGGAAAGCAGAGGGAGAGAAACATCAATGATGAGAAAGAATCATTGATCGGCTGCCTCCTGCATGCCACACACTAGGGATTGAACCTGCAACCTGGGCATGTGCCCTGACCAGGAATTGAACCGTGACCTCCTGGTTCATAGGTTGATGCTCAACCATTGAGCCACGCCGCCCGGGTGACTGTTGTCATTTTTTTACTTGACAATCTAACGAAAGCGAAATCAGTGTCCCTGACTAGTCAGGTATTGCATGTTCTAAAAACTTTTGCGGCACACCAGTTCAAAATTGCTAATCTAAACTATGTACAACAAGTTTTAGATTTTTTACTCTTAACCGCTTATTCTAAGATCAAAGGATCCTTGTCACTGAAATCAGACTTTCTTCAGCTTCTTTTTCATAACTGCAGCGACCTTTTCTTGAAATCAATAACTTTGAGAATTTAAATTAGATTAGTTTAGTTACAACTGTGTGTCCTCAACCAGGGACATCAAATCTGTAGAAGAAAAGAACAGGTTTATATTTCTAGGAAAAATAGGAAAGCCTTAATCTTAAAAGCCGAGGGCACAGCTATGCAATTTTGGCTGCCACTAAGGGGACAGCTGTTACCATGTCAGGATGCCATATTACTGTGGGGAGCACAACTTACTGAGTGGACTGCTGCCTTTCCTGGGGGCAGAGATGGTGTCTTATTCATTTTATTTTATTCCTGGACTGAGGCCTGCATCTGAAGTCCAATGGATTTTCCAGAAATGTTTCATAAACCAGTTAAGAGTGAAAAAGTCCCTCCAGCTGGTTTTACTAGTGGATAAAGCGTCAGCCTGCGGACCAAAGGGACAAAATGTGCACCAATGAGAAATTGCACATTTAAGTCAAGGTTTGATTCAGTCAAGGGCATGTAGCTTGGTTGCGGGCTCCTCCCTGGCCCAGGCCCTGGTTGGGTGAGGATTAACAAAGAAACAAACAAGTAAACAAAAAGACTGAAAATGTCTAGACAGACTCTTATCCAAGTAGGAACCATTTCTTCTACATCCTTGACTTATTGTCATGTTGCCTTAAATAAAACAGATTCCGTGATAGGGAACTTCGTTTTTCATGAGCCAGCCCATGACAGGAACTCCAGTTGGGGCTCTGGGACTGCAGTGCAGCTGGGCCCTGCACAGCCCAGGGCTGTGGTCTGCCTTGTCCCATAGATGAATCGTGTCCCCTGGAGTTGTGCAGCACAGCAGCCCAGGCCCCAGTTGGTCCTTTTAATGTTGAATCCAAATCTGCCTTCTTATAACTTTTCATTGGTGCACATTTGGTCCCAGTGGAAACAGTAGGATAATGCCTGCTACATTTTTAGTGTGAAACCCTCTGTTATGTTAAGATGAAATGAATTCTAAGATTATTAAATGGCATATTTTCTTTGGCAGCCTAGCTTTCGATGATTTAAATTAAATACACACAGCAAAGGAATGAAATATAATGCTAATTTGCTAACTCAGTATCTGTTGGACGGTAAAGGAAAGTTTCTTTTTTAACTTTTCCCTAGGTAAATCTCAGGCTCAAACACTGCTTATTGAGCACTTAGCTTGTACCAGACAGTATAATAGATGCTTTCATATACAGTGCTAATTGTATTCCCCAAACAATCCTGTGAGGTAAGAATTATATCCCCATTTTAAAGCTGAGGAAACTGATGCTCAGAGTGCAAGCAGCTTCCTTGCCTGAGGTCGGTTGCCTAGGTAACGGCCCTAAGAGCCAGCAGAATCAGGTCCCTGTGTCAAAAAGCTTCTGTTCTTCTAATGACAGAACGTGGCCTCTAGATGAATGTTACGAATCCAGGAACATCTCAGCTAATCTTCGAACCGCTTTTATATTTCCTCCACTTTTTCCTTCTGGCTCTGGTTCCTATCCTAGTTCTCATTTGAAGCTCTGTAGGCTGAGGTCAGAGCTGATGCTTATGCAAAGCCTGTGCAGATGGTGCACTCCGACACCAGGGGTCGCTCTTCCCTGGCTCAGAGAACAGCACCTGCTCTTCAAGTAGAAGTAGGTGGTTGAGAGAGCCATAGTGGCTGCCTCATTAACATAGACATCTTGACATTTCTCTTGCTGTTGTTTGTTTTGTAAGGGGATTGGGCACTGGCATCTCAACTAGGGCTTGACCATGAATGTAAGAAATCAAAAAGAAGAGGCCTGCTCTCTATTGCTGTTCCTGCAGTGGTTTGGTTAACTTAGGGCAAGGCTGAATATCAGGATGCATTGAATCAAGGTATAATGATCCAGTCAGTAAATGTTACGTTATCCCCAATCAAGAGAAATATGTCACTTACCTGCTTTTTGAATAAAAGACTTGGAAAATGTCATGTGGTGGTGAACATTTTTATCCTCAAGGGCAAATACAGGACAGCTTGATGATGAACACAGGCCACTGCTGAGAAAGACTACAATTACATATGACAGCATCAGAGGATCCTCAGAGTAGTAATACTATTCGGCTGAGCCCTGGCAGGGTGGCTCAATCGGTTGGAGTGTCATCCTGAGTACCAAAAGTTTTCAGGTTTGATTCCCAATGAGGGCACATATTGAGATTGTGGGTTTGATCCCTGGTCCGGGTGCATATAAGAGGAGACTTATTGATGTTTTACTTTCACATCGATGTTTCTCTCTCTTCCCTCCTCTCTTTGTAAGATAAATAAAATTTTTAAAATCGATAAAGAGCATATCCTCAGGTGAGGATTAAAACAAAAATAGTCTCTCTTAAAAAAAATCGGCTAAAATTTACAAGAAGGGCACAGCGCAGGTTTAGTTCAGTAAGTCCGAAGGGCAAACTGACCCCAGCAAGTAGCCCCTGCTGAAAGAAGCCCACCTTGACCCTGTGATAGGTCATGGTGGTCAACTCCAGGGCAGAGGTTCTCCAACTGTTTTTGGTATTTAAATCACCTGAGGTGTCTGCTGAGACTAAATCCTGGCCCATCCCAAGGGAGTCAGACTCTGTAGATCTAGAGGTTGCCCAGAAATCTGCATTTTCAGCAAGCACCTCAAATGCTTTTGAAACCCCTGATTCCCACAGCTACTTAGGACTCTCATGGGCCCCAGGCACTTTGGCCTTTGTGGGCCTGTTACTCTATTAAGTATTAAAACTTGTACTTTGCAACTTCATTGATATAAACATGAATATAATCAAGGATGGATTGAACTTTTTTTTTTAAAGAAACTAAACCACTTCTGTGGACCCCAGAAAGCTCTGGGGCCCTAGCCACTGTGCCTACTGTATAGGTCAGCCCTACTGTGACTTTAGGCACGGGATGAGCTTGTATTCCTTAATCCCTCTAGCCCAGTGGTCAGCAAACTGTGGCTTGCGAGCCACATGAGGCTCTTTGGCCCCTTGACTGTGGCTCTTCCAGAAAATACTGACTTCTGCACATGGGCCACAAAGTTTCAATTGCACTGTATGTGTGTGCCCACACGTGGTATTTTGTGGAACAGCCACACTCAAGGGGCCAAAGAGCCACATGTGGCTCACAAGCCGCAGTTTGCTGACCACTGCTCTAGCCTCTAGGGCAGTGGTTCCCAATGGGGGTACACACCCCACAGGGGGACAATTTGATTTTTCGGGGCCAATTCTAGAATGAGTTATTAACAGTGAATTTTTTGCCTTTCTTATGGTTCTAGAGGCCTCATAAAAAAGTATATCCTATATAATAAAAGAGAAAAATGGTAATTGGCGTACGACAATACCCTTTTCATTGGCTAATCAGGGCTATATGCAAATTAACTGCCAACTCAGATGGCAGTTAACTGACAACAAAATGGCGGTTAATTTGCATATGTAGGCACAATGCAGGGAGGCGAAAGGGAAAGCAGGAAGAAGCCTCTGCCACTGACAGTGATCAGAAACCCAGGGGGGAGCTAAGAGCTGGGGGGCAGGGCAAAGGCGGCCCTGGGGCCGCCTTTGCCCTGCCCCCCAGCCATGATCGAAGAATCAGGCGCCTTTGCCACCCTGGCCAGTGATAGCAGGAAGTAGGGGTGGAGCCAGCGATGGGAGCTGGGCCGGGTCAAACCTGGCAGTCCCGGGAGCTAGCGATCCCTTGCCTGGGCCTAAAGCGGAGCCCACGATCGCAGGGCCACTGCCGCTGTGGGTCCCCGCTGCCTGGGCAGGACGCCTCGGCCAGAGGCGTTAGGCCTGGGCAGGGGCGGAGCCTGTAACCTCAGGGAGCTGGGGGTGCCCTGCCCAGGCCTGACACCTCTGCCGGAGGCCTCAGGCCTGGGCAAGGGACTGATCCAGTGATCAGCGATCAGATGGTGATGAGGGTCAACTCCTCTGGCCAAGGCATCAGGCCTGGGCGGGGGGCGGAGCCAGGGATTGGGGGGATATGATGGTCCCCTTGCCCAGGTCTGAAGCTTGGGTCAGAGGCGTCAGGCTTGGGCGGGGGGGTGGAGCAAATGATCAGAGGGAGATGGGGGTCCCCTGCCCAGGCATGATTCCTGGGCCAGAGGCATCAGGCCTGGGCGGGGGTCAGAGCTGGTGATGGGGGGAGAGGAGGGTCCCCTGCCCAGGCCTAAATCCTGGGCCAGAGGCATCAGGCCTGGGCCAGGGGCAGAGCCAGCAATCAGAGGGGTCTGGGGGTCCCCTGCCCAGGCCTGACGCCTGGGCCAGAGGCATTAGGCCTGGGCTGGGGGCAGAACCAGTGATGGGGGGAAATGAGGGTCCCCTGCCCAGGCCTGACGCCTCTGGCAGAGGCATCAGACCTAGGCAAGGGGCCGATCCTGCGATTGGAGATTGATGGGGGTCAATGCCTGAGGGCTCCCAGTATGTGAGAGGGGGCAGGTTGGGCTTAGGGACACTCCCCCTCACCCCCACCCAGTGCACAAATTTCATGCACCTGGCCCCTAGTAAATATATATTGTGATATATTTATGCATTTCAGTTCTCTTTGTTTTGAAACTTTATTTGCTATTTTTTCATATCACTTCATATTATTATTATTTTTTAACAATTTCTTAGTGACTTCTTCCTCAATACTTCAATTGTCCTTTCATTCTTTTGTTTTTCTCTTTCATTGATGCCATGTTCTTTGGAAGCTTGTTTAGACCAAGTTAATGGCCTTTTAGGCTTCTTCCACATGAATATGAGTTCACTTTTTGAATACTAAGAATTATATTCACAGGGAGTGGGGGGACATCATGTTTTAGAGATACTAAGGTGGGACATGGCCAAAAAAAGGTTAGGAACCACTGTTCTACAGTAAGTATTTTAATAATTGACTTCCACTCACTCAGGCATGCTCATTTGAGAAACAGAGGATGAAACGGGACCGAGGTACACAGGAACCACTGCTCTAGGGTCAGTGCTTTAATAATTGATCTGCCCTAGCTGGTTTGGCTCAGTGGATAGAGCATCGGCCTGGGGACTAAAGGGTTCTAGGTTCGATTCTGGTCAAGGGCACATGCCTAGCTTGCAGGCTTGATACCCAGAAGAGGGCGTGCAGGAGGCAGCCAATCAATGATTCTTTCTCATCATTGATGTTTCTATCTCTCCCTCTCCCTTCCTCTCTGAAATCAATAAAAATATATTTTAAAAAATAATTGATCTCACTCACTCAGGCAGCTCATCTGAGAAACAGAGGATGGAATAGGACTGAGGTATCTAGGTGGGTGACAGCCTGCCCTTTCACTCTCTTCTCTCATGGCTCCCCACTCACAGAGAGCCAGGATCTCTTGCTGCATCATAATCTTTTTATTTGAAGTCAGGAAATTTTCTCCCATTACCTATTTACATTTTGAGTCCATTCATACCAATGTATTTTTTTAAAACTATTTTTTATTGACTTCAGAGAGGAAGGGAGAGGGAGAGAGAGTCAGAAACATCAATTGATCGACTGCCTCCTGCATACTGCCTCCAGTGTGGGATCGAACCTGCAACTCAGGCCTGGAATCGAATTGTGACCTCCTGGTTCATATGTCGATGCTCAGCCACTGAGCCACAACAGTTGGACGCAATGTCTTAACTGTTTCCAGCTATGCATGACAAAGACTATTACTTCTGAGTCAAATGCTTTGTCCTAGAACAACTTTCAAATGTTTCTGACCTACACTAAGAAATACATTTTATATTAGGCTCAGTACACACACAGATATACCTGAAAAGTTTTATGAAATATATTTACTTTGAAAAAAATACTTTTCTTGCAAAGTTTCACAAAATACTTACATTTACTATTGAATTCATTGAAATTACCTATTATGTCCAATTAAAAAAGATGTTGGTCTCACTCACTAGGTTGATTTTATGACTCACTAATGCAGTGGTTCTCAACCTTGGCTGCACATTAGAATCACCAGGGAATATTTTTAAAATCCTGATTTCGGGGCCTCATCCTCCGGAAATTCTGTTTCTTTGTTACTAATATTGTGGCCCCACCCCATAACAAAGAAACAGAATTTCTGGAGGATGAGGCCCAGAAATCAGGATTTTAAAAAGATTCCCAGGTGATTCTGATGTGCAGCCAAGGTTGAGAACCACTGCACTAATGGGTCACAGCCTGCAAGTTGAAAAACAATGGGCAAAGGAGTAACAAACATAAAAAATAAAATATTTGAAGACAAAGATATGTGTATTTCTGCAATAGGGAAATACCTATTAAGGTTCATGGACATCATACCCTTGGCTCCAACAGCCTCTGCCCCAGTGTATTTGATGTAGTATTGCCAACAAGGCATTCTTTTAACAATAACCCGCCCAGATATTTAACGAACAGCTGACATATTCTGGTCACTGATCCGGCTCTGCGAATACAGCAATAATCAAAGTCCAAACCCTCATGCAGTGAGATTCTGGTTGGGGAAGATAAACAACAATCAAATAAATACGTAAATATATAATGATCAGATGGTGGTAAGTGCTACAGAAGGATCTTTTCCAGATCCTCCTTTCCTGGTCATGTTCACACACCTCCCTCCCTCACTCTCACCTGGAAGGCAGTTTTTTTTTTATTTACTGATACCTTCAGCCTGAAGCCTGAGAAGGATGGGGCCAGTAGTGAGGTCATCGAAAAGGTGACTTAGTCTATCTTTTGTTATGTATTTGTTTCATAACAGAAACAAATACATTTTTGGTTATGCAGAAATCAATATGCTTTTCTAATTTCTAAATTCTTACAGAGTAATGGTAATAATTATCCCCAGATCTTGCAAATGTAATGAGTGGGATCAATTTCACCAAACCAAGCCAGTGGAAAAGTAGTACACAGAAAGGTGGTATAAGTGGTGAATTAGAAGAGTGGACACTGGTGCAAGGGAGCTTTGAAGGTGGGAGAAGCAGGCACGCACCAAGGTCAGGGGCATCCTGGATGGAGAAAGTGTGATTTGAACCAGGGCTGGTAGAGAGTTTAGATAGAGAAAAGGATGAGGACCTATCAGGAAGGAGAAGTGACACAGACAAGGGAGGTGGGACTGTTGAGGCACAGCAAGTAGGCCAGTCTTACCACTGCAGATGAGAGATGACGTGGGAGAGTTAGTTGGGTGAGGGTCTGTGGAGGGTTCTGAAAACAGAACACAGAGTCTCAATTTTATCCTATTGGCACTGGGAGTGGCTGAGGAACTTTGAGTAGGGGATGGTTAAAATAGCGACATTATGGCACAGTGTGGGAAGGACGAGAGATTCTTGCAATAGTCCAGTTATTAAATGTTAAGATCTAAATAGGAAGGTATAGTAGACAAAAGCAATGGGCAGAGTCAAGGAGGACTGCGCTTGTCCAGACTCAGTACGAGATTTCCTCGGAAGGCTGAATAGAGCACATGGAGATGCCTCAAGCTTTTGGGCTTCAAATTTAGGAAACTGGTGGCACTGGATATGGACAAGCAGCACTGGGATGTGGGAAGAGAGCATTTTTCAGTGAGACAGGACTAAACACAACCACTGGATTCCATCATTAGGAGGTCATGAATATCTCATCACAGAGTATACTTTCAGTAAAGTAGGAAGAGAGAGAGCCAGTTTGCAATGGATTAAGTAATGAGCAGGATGTAAGCAAAACTGATATGATAGACAAAAACACTCAATGAAATCTGGCTAATAAAATGAAAGAAAAAAATGAATCACAACCACTTCACACCACTAGAATTTTTATAACCATAATTAAAATAGTAAAGAGAAATAACAAGTGTTGGTAAGGTTGTAGAGAAATTGGAACTGTCAGACGTTGCTGCTAGGAAGATAAAATGAAGCAGATGGTATGGAAAAAAGTTTGGCAGTTCCCCCAAAAGTTAAACATAGAGTTACTATGCTCCAGTAGTGTGCATGCAACGAACTCAAGAAGTAAGGTAAGTTAAGAACTGGGTGTTATACATGGGAAATTGAGGTGTGAATGATGTGACAGCTGTGACCTGCATGGCTAGGGTTCAGGACCTGAAGAAGAGCTGCACACAAATGACAAGAATAGACAAGAAATATGAATTTGGAAATTATAGTGGGCCAGGCAGAGAGCCCAGCTCTAGTGGGAGGGCTTCACCACTGGCTAGGCCCTGGTAGCTTTTTATTCAATTTTAGATACACATCTTGCCCTTAGTCAAGCAGGCAATTCTGGTAGCAGACAGACTATATTAAAGGTCAGTAAATATTAGTAAAGATTCATTTTGAGACTATTAGGTCAGGAAATTGCTTGAGCCACCATGTCTCGACTAAACAATTGGTGCATAGCTTTGGCCCTTGGCAATGCTCAAGGTCCATCAGCCTTCTGGGTTCCTTGTTTATACTTTCCTGATATTGTAGACAATGGGTAGCTTCCAGCATCTCCCCCTTTTCATTTCCTTAATAAATCTTGAAAAGTGAATGCTGCCTGAAGGGTTTGAGTCCTTTCAAGACTCTTCATTCTGCATCTGCAGACTAGAAATAAACATATAAGAACAAGATGAGACAGGCAATAATGGTTATGCTGAGAGGCAAATGTAAGGAGATCCAGTGGAAGGGATTAAATTCTTTCATGTCCTCTTTAAATTGTTGCCAGGCATCTAAGGAATTAGTTCATAAGTTTGCCTGGGATAATTGTACAATACGCTGTTGCAATTCTAAAATATCAAGGATTGTGTTACCCATACCCAAGCACCAAGAAGGTGATTTTTTATTGATTCCCAAGGGTGTAAGGTACTATTATATGGAACGGGGGAACACAAATCTGGGAAAAATTATAATGACACTGCAAGGACATTCTGTGCTCTAGGCTCTGGATTTTATCATCCATCCACAATACTGTAGACTTTAGTGCTGATAATTCTATCTCAAACTGGCTGTCAATTCTTTTTTTGTATAGACAAGGTCTTAGTTACATTTTCCTTAACTTGTTGTACAAACCGAGAAGTTTGAACAGTTTGTACCATGGATGAAGCAGCAATTCCTACAGAAGTAAGTAACAATACTAGAGCAAAGAGTCCTGCAATTAACATTCCAAGAAATCTTTTTTGTCATTTTAAGATTTTTACCAGGTCATGTAACAGTTGGTAGGTTTGATGTGATTCCCAAGGCTCAGTTAGGTTAGTAGGAACCCAAGTGAAAACAGGTTGTTTTAAAATCATGAGGGAATCTTTTTGGAATGTAGAATTAATACAATGGGAAAGTGTGCAGCCAGTGTATGACACCTCATACAGATGGCTTGTAGCATTAAGATGGGGCCTGAGAGGAGTACAAAAGGATCAAATACACAGACGGTGGCAAATACTGTCTTATTGGGAGTTCCCCATAAGGTACAAATGGAATTATCTGAGCTATAGTTGAAACTATAACATTTAATAGGTGCAAGCGCAGCAGCTAATTTCCATTGTGTATTTTGTAGGGGCCAATTTTCATGTTGTAATTGAGATCCAACAAATCCTCCTCTATGCCATGAGATGGAGTGACTAGCTTCAACATATAGATAGAATGTGGTCCCCTTCCATTTAAGTTGCAATTGCTATTGTACGCAGACCCATAGGAGCTCCAATGCACAAAGGAAAAACTATTATTAAGTTTGCTACTGGTGGGGTAGTCACTATAACAATTTTGCCAATTAATTTCTTCCTCAGTGAGGTGCCATTCATGACTTTTTACATAATGGCTTAGTGGGGGCGGGAAATTTAATATTTCTTGCGGGAACCCACACAGGTTTGGAGAAATTTTCTGGAAATGAACAAGCATATCCTCGACCAAATGTTAACAGGGGATCGGGGCCCATCCATAAACCAGACTCAAGATCTTTCCATTTAACCAGACCGTTTTCCATTGGCTTATTCTGACACCAGTGTATTTCTATGGATGTCTTGCCATCGGCATTACAAATGAAAAAATTTCAAGTAATTAAGGCTTGGTGTAGTCTGCTATAGCTGATTTCTTCATAATCCCCCCCCCTTTTTTGTGTTAAATAATATTAAGAGCCTTTTGGAAATCCTGCAGTGTACTAAATTTTCCACTTTTTACAAAATTGCTGGAAATGACAACTTATGTCACTGAGTCATTTTAATTGAGTAACAAATTTGTCATTCCTTCCATAGAGATTTTTAGATAAGGTCTTAACCAATTAATGTCCTTTAATAACTTCTAAAAAGTCATTTAGGGTTTTAAGGCAACTCTTTTTGTATTTTTATACTTTTTAAGGCCTAATATATTGACTTTTAATTACAGTTTCTAAATACTTGAAGGGCATTTCCCTTTTTTCCTCCCAGAGTGATCTTGAAGCTACATTTAGGGAGTTTCTTTTAAAAACTATTTTCTTTCTTCTAAAGAGAGCAACACACTTTGTTGCTTTTTTGATTCTGGTGAACACTGCCATGTACACATTAAAAGAAACTCTCTTTTGCCGAAACCGGTTTGGCTCGGTAGATAGAGCGGTAGATAGAGCGTCGGCCTGCGCACTGGGGAGTCCCGGGTTCGATTCTGGTCAAGGGCATGTACCTGGGTTGTGGGCACATCCCCAGTGGGAGATGTGCAGGAGGCAGCTGATCGATGTTTCTCCCTCATTGACGTTTCTAACTCTCTATCTCTCTCCCTTCCTCTCTGTAAAAAAAATCAATAAAAAATTAAAAAAAAAAAAAGAAACTCTCTTTTTACTTATGGTGTCTCATTAATGATGAGATTTAATGCTTGAACAATAACTTTTAGCTTTGTAAATATTAGCGGAAGAAATTTTAAGATTTCTCCTTTTTATTAAGCTTAAAATTTACTTTTAAGCAGCATTCTTTTTGGCTAGTGCTCATTTGCACATGTATGCAAATTTTACTTTGAACTTTACTAGCCTTTGTTTAAACTTCCCTGAGATTTTATGACCCTTTTACAACTTTTGCAAATAGTTAACTTTAGAATTCATTTCTCTCTTTCAAAACTTCTTTTTATGGCCACTAAAAATGCATTTTCACTCTAATATTCTTTCTTTCTGTCATTAACTTGTATATACCTTCAGCTACTTGTTATAGATTTTTTTCCTCTTTTTCCTTTAAAATGTATGTCCTGCCTTTTATTATTAAAACTATATAATTTTTAATCCTTAATTTTCCAATGATAATTAAAAGTAAACAGCCAGCATTTTTTAGATTGGCATTTGTTAACATACCTTTTGTAATTATTCTAAGAGATAACAATTAAATTTAAACGAGCTTTAGTATTAAAAATTTGATATTAAACATTTGGTTCAGATGATAGAATTAATCCTCTTTTTTAATTAGGCTAATAAATTATTATATTCTAGGTTGAAATTTTGCCACATGTAGTACATATAAGGATTACAATATATTTTGAGCTATTAATTTCTCTAGAGAAAATATAACAATTATTTTTCTCAAAAATGAATTTCTATACTTTATGTATTTTGTTATTACAATAATATAATTTCTTCCAACTTAATTTGAATTTTAAACTCTAGGAAGCCTCAAACTTCAGGTGGCAAATTAAATATTTAACATTTCTCAGATTAGTAATACTTTCACATTTTTAAGGATACATTTTAAATAAAGTACAAGGCATATTTAATTAATAGATTCAATTCTATGCTGCTATCTGTGTTATTAGCCACGTGTACCATTTATATTCTCTCTCTTCCCATTCCTATATTCTGTTTGCTCTGGGGAAATTTAATAACGGCCTGGCCATCTATTTCTTTTGTATTAAATTAAATTAAAGTCATGCTTAATAAACTAACAATAAACAACCAACACAAATAAAATAATAATCAATAGATAAGCAGCCAATGATTTCTTTTTTAATATCTAGGAAATAAAGAGGTTGAATCTGCCTTTGTTTGATTCAGAAGGAAGAATGCTCACACCTTTCCCTTGGGTGCCACCTTGTGTCCTTCTTGGTTGCCTACATTCTTTTCTGAAATGTCCTGTTTTTTCCACAATTAGAGCATTTTTGTCATGTACTATGCTCTCACGCAAGGCCTTTATCAATTTAAAGTCAAATTTGTCATGCTGTGTTATTATTTGATTTGGGAGATGTGGGTCAGCTAATAGGAAAAGCAAGTCTCTCCTCCACCGTCATGCCCTTTAATCCTTTTCGGATAGCTATTTTCATAGGTGATTCTATTAGCAGCAAATCAAATGTTTCAGGATTAGGACTTGGAGGTGGAGGGGGGCATGAAGACCTATCCTCCAATTTGTCTTTTTGCTCCTCTTTAGGAGTGGAGGGTGCAAGGGGAGGAGGTTTATCCTCTTTTGCCTCTCTAAAAGGCTCTAGCAAATGAAATACCATATTCCACAAGGAGAAACAAATTTTTCCCCTGCAGATGAGCTTTTTTTCAAGTTCTGATACACTCTTTCCCAACATTCAACATCTAATGTACCTTCTTCTGGAAACCAAGAATTATGTCCTATAATAATATGCAAAAACTGTAAGAGAATACCCTCTGACGCTTTAATTCCTTTATCTTTGAGCATACAAACCAAAAGTCTACAATAAAGTTTCTTCCTTTTAACCTAATTCTTCCCCATTAACCTTGCTAAAAAAGATGTTCCCACCCCACTTACAGATTGTGATTTCTGCAGCTTGCGTGGGCTTTGTATGCAGCAAATTTTTCCACAACTTTTAGGTGATTTTTTTTTCTCATCTTTTTGGTGATTTCCCCCCCACCTATCTGGTGAACTTCATTTTTTTGCTCTAGGCCAGTGGTAGGCAAACTCATTAGTCAACAGAGCCAAATATCAACAGTATGACAATTGAAATTTCTTTTGAGAGCCAAATTTTTTAAACTTAAACTATATAGTAGGTACATTGTTATTAACTTAATTAGGGTACTCCTAAGGCATAGGAAGAGCCACACCCAAGGGGCCAAAGAGCCGCATGTGGCTCCCAAGCCGCAGTTTGCTGACCATGGCTCTAGGCAAATCTTCTTCTCCAAGTGTCCGTCGTTCAAGATGCCAGATGTGAATGATATGACAGTTGTGACCTGCGTGGCTAGGGTTCAGGAACTGAAGAAGGGCCATGCACAAATGATGAGACTAGATAAGAAATATGAATTTGGAAATTATAAGGGGTCAGGTAGAGAGCCCAACTCCAGTGACAGGGCTTTACCAGTGGCCAGGCCCTGGAAGCTTTTTATTCAATTTTAGATACACATCTTGCCCTTAGTCAAGCAGGCAATTCCAGTAGCAGACGGACTATCTTAAAGGTCAGTAAATATTTAGTAAAGATTCACTTTGAGACTTGCAGGAGTCACAAGGAGCTGAGAGGCGTCAAGCTCCTGGTGCCATGGCATCTGCCGGTATAGCACGATGAAAGGATTTACAAACCGGTCAATGGAGAGGGCCAGATCCAGTAATGATGTGGGGAAGAGGCCATGTTTGTATCTTTCCAGAACGTGTGTCTACCCCCATCTGGGTGCCAGAGTGAGCAGTGCGTCACAGCCATGGACCTGGGAGAACAGCTCATCCCGCTGTTCAAGAAGCTGAAGATGACACCTTCCATGATGCCAGTTCAGCCACTGACCCCAAAGAAGAAGAAGAGCAGAAGGCAGGTGACCAAGGCCACCCAAGAAGCTAGTGTTCCCACATGGGGTCAACTGAAGAAGCTGACCATCGATGCTCGGCAAGTGGTGAAAAGAACGGGGGGGGGGGGGTTAAGGTAACCCCCTCAACCCTTTTTGTTGTTATGATGGCACTTGTCAGCTGCCAGGTAAGTATGGCTGCAACAGAAACTTACTGAACATATGTTCCAGGTCCCCTGTAGTCAATCCAGCCACCTGAACTGGGGAATCAGTACCAGTGTTTACTAACAACACCAACATGGTTGGGGGTAGCTCTGACAAGCACATAACTCCTTATTCCCAATGTGATTTACTTATAATGGCTTTAGTAGGGAGCTCCCTATTTGTTTATCTAAAAAGAGGACTTCAAGATGTTTACAGCTTGGCCAAGAAAATAAGACGTCCTACAGAGGCGCAGACGTTGCTAATGTCACAGGCCCCTGGAATATGGGAAAATATATTCAGACAGTTACTACACTAGGATTTCCTAAGGCACCCGATGGTATCTGATAAGCATTCCCCAGCTCCCCTACTGTCCTAATAGCACCACTAATGAGCCTGGAGCATTTCCTCAATGGCAAGATTGTGCCAGCCTTGTACCAGTGAGATATAATATTTCCGGCTCTGACTTGTATGTTTTGGGTTGGTCTCACAGGCTTAATGCTAAACATCCCCATCACGAAACTATGTCACCAGGAGGGTTTGTGGGTAACGCCTTGGCCATGGAATTAGGAGGTTTGTAGAAGGATCTTTGGTGTTTAGTATGCACCTAAAAAATGCACCTACAGGGAATATGCCCTTGACTTTCTTAATTTTACTGGCTCTTTCTTAGCTGATATGAAAGGAGCATGTTCGAACCCTTGCTATGACTTATGAGCCTGTGTCCAGCCCCCATATGTATTGTTGACTGGTAATGTGATCATTACCAGATTAGACACCCATTGCGTTGTCTAATGCCATCACTGTAACCTTACCAGCTGTGTTCCTGGCATAATCTGAATGAAAATACATTCATTTTTAAGCAGCCTTCTTTTATTATGCTTTCTACCAATATAACTGGAAAATAGTATCATGATGGGGGCCTCCAGGCATTGCAGGAATTACACAATCAGCTATCCCAGGAAAAGCATTCTTTGGGACTTATTATTTTTGCTATTATTACTCTAGTTACTGTTATTGCATTTGCTATGACTGCTTCTCTTCCATAGACCCAAAGCATCCAGAATGCAAAGTTTGCCAATGAAATGACTCAGACCACTTTGACTATATTTCACGATCAAGAAGATATAGACAAAAAACTAGAAACAAAGCTAAATGCTTTGGAAGCTGTAGTAATAGGACTAAGTATTCAATTAGAAAGTATCAAGATTAGATAGCAACTGCAGTGTTATGCTGTGTTTACATATATTTGTGTGGCTTCAGCCTGCTACAACAGTTCTCTATGGGACTGGAGTAAAATCAAAATGCACCTACAGGGAATGTGGCATCATAATAATATCAGTATAGACCTAGTGTGGCTACACAAACATGTGCAAGCCATTCAGAATAGTCATGATGAGAGTATATGTCCTGCGAAACTGGCAAAAGAATTGCTAGATGATTTAAAAGAATTGAATCCATGGAAAACATTAAAACACACCACCTGGTAGTTAGTAGGATTCCTTTGTTTACTACTAATTGTAAAGTTCATGACACAGGAAAAAAAAAAAGAGAATCAAGCCAGTTAGATAAGGGAAAGAGATGGTTTAATCTGCACTCCCGGGCGAGACCCAAGGGCCCCAAAGGCAGGGCCAGTTGAATTTGCACCAAAAAGGAGGAGGGCACTTCTTTTTATACAGCTGTTTGGTGAGGGGCGGGGGGTATGAGCTGAGGAAGTTCCTACCATGGGGGTCGGCATGTTGACCTGTTAGGAATTCCAGGGAGGATCCATTATCTCCATCACCATCTGCCTTATGGTGGCATGCATCTGCTCCTGAGCTTCCCTTGGACCTAACATCTCGGCCTTTTGGTGATGGGGGTGCTGGCTAGTTCTGACTACTTCCTGCTGACCAGGGACGATGAGGGAGGGGAGGTTTTAAAGGCCAGGGTCAGGCAGAGGCAGGTCAGAGAGCAGCCGAGTGTAGGGGATGGAGCAGGAGCTGATTTACAGTCACCCATGACATCTCTGCGATCTGGGAGCAGATGAACTTGAGGAGGAGGGGTCTAGGAGAAAAAAGACACAGATGAGAATCAGGGGTCCTATCATGGGTAGGACCCAGATAGCTAAGGGGCTTTGGAACCAGACTAAAAGAGATTTGTCCCAGGAGTGTCTTGCATGTAGTTCTTTCGCACGTTTTGCTCCACTACTCCGGACTTGTTGATGTAGTAGCAGCATTCTTCCTGAAGGAATATGCAGGTTCCTCCTCTTTCTGCAGTCAGAAGGTGTAAGGCACGCTGGTTCTGAAGGGCTACTTGGGCTATTGATGTTATTTGTCACTGTAGAGAGGCTAAAGAGGCGGTAGTAGACTCCAGGGCTAACTGGAGCTTGACATTAAAGTCCTCAGCAGTGACCAGACTGTTCCCAAGGGCCCACCTGTCGAGGCCTACCGAGGTAGTGATACTCACCCCTACCATGACAGGGAGGAAGGTGGCCTGGCCAACCCGGGGGTGGGATGAAAGGAGCAGCCAGGCGAGCTCCGACTCTCCATACAAGGTTAGTTGGGAAACTACTGTGACCACGAAGCCAGACCCAGGGTCAGAGGAATCTATGCAGCTGCTTAAGGTGCCATTGCACCAAAAGAAGGTACCCAGGCTGGCCTTGGTGGGACTGGCTGTGGTGTGGTTTTGGGTACAGTACCAAATGACTCATCCCTCAGTTACCAGATTACTGGTCTGGTAGCATATCTGTGGGGGCAGGGTGGGCTCTGGAGTTTGGGGATGCATCATGAACCTTGAACCTCCACACGTAAGCGGGTGGGTGTGGGTGTAGGGTGCTCAGGGTCAGGAGGAGGGGCAGGGGACTAAGGCGGACCTTAGTGGGGCCCAACACCTCACATTTATAGAAGTCATGCTGCTCCGGGGTCCTCTTGAGTCTGGAGAGGTGGTGCCACAACGGGTCGCCAAGCAGCTTGGCCACGGTGGGAATTGTGAGGATTACAGTGTGAGGTCCCGTCCACCTAGGCTCCAAGGCTTTTGGATGTAGATTCTTAAGGAGGACCGAGTCACCAGGGTGAAGGTCTGGTCCTCGGGAGTCCTGGTCGGTCGGTTCTGGCTTGGGCAGAAACCGGTCCGTGTGTTCTCAGAGCAGCTGCCTGAGTAAGGACAGATATGGAAGATAAGTACCCAGGGGAGGAGGATCAGTAGGGAGACGGTGGTTGAGCAAGAAGGGTCTCCCATATAGGAGTTCAAAATGGCTTAAGAAGGAAGGGCTCCTTGGTGTAGCCCGGATTCTGGTCAGGGCCATGGGCAGGAGGTCCGGCCAGGAGCTGAAAATTTCTAGAGAGAGTTTAGTTAGATGGTCCAATAGGTTGGGCTTGAGTGGCTATGATGAGGGTTTGAGCCAGTGACAGACAAATCCAGCAGGATGTAGAGAAGGAGAGATCGATGTTAGAGAGTAGATGGAAAGTTGTGTTGATGGGGTTGGACAAAGGAGTAGGTCCAGGTTCTGGAGGGCGAGAGAGAATGTCCTTTAGTGAGGAAGGGATAGGTCAGGGATTAATATAGGTTTTGATAAAGACAATTATAGTAGAATTGATGACTCCTTCATCATTCCATGTCCGTTTTACCTGAAAATATTAAAAACCTTCATTGGTGCATTCATTGTTAGCTGCTTGTGGGAGGACTATGGTGAGGAGACGAGACACATAAAAAGGAATTAGAAAACCTGAGCTTCTTCCGGAGTAAAAATTGGAGGGTCCCTTGCCAGGTAAGAGCCTGTGAGGAATGATGGGTCATCAGGTCCCGGATGGTGCCGCTGAATCTTCTTCAGGGATGGTGGGAGGCATTTGGCGAGCCTGAGAGAGGTAGGTATTGCAGTGAAAGTGGGAGGGAATGTTAGAGTGCACTGTTATCCAAGGGAAAAGAGAAAGGGAAGGAAAGGAGCAGTGGAAACCAGGGACCTGGATATGAGGCTGGAGAAAAGGCACGGGGAGGAGGAAGCAGGCCCTGCAGCCTGTTCCCAGGCCTCTAGCTGCTTGGATTTTAAAGTTGCCACATTTTTTTCTAGAGATAATGATCTCAGTTTCTGATAATAGCCGGACTGTTGAGTAAACCTGTGCATTCAAGGAAGTTTCCTTTGGGAAGGGTGGAGTGGGGGAGCTTTGCAAGAAGACTACATTTGTGAACGCGGAGGCGAGAGTACCCAGTGAGCCTGAGGAAGGAGAACATTTCTTGTTCAGAGGAGGGGACTGTCATGGAGGAGATAAGGAGATAAGGCATCCAATGTCTCAAGAATGGCATGGCCCTGTGGGGTGAGAGAGCGAAACTGAAGTAGGCAACTGTGGTCTGGGACAACTGGGCCCCATAAGGGGACGCATGGCAGCCCTGGCTGGGCACCCAGGCAGAATGAGAAAACAGTGAATGAGGGAATTTAGTAAGATGCAGTGTAGAGTGAGGTGGCTAATGCCTGTGAGACTGATCTGTCAACCCCCATAATAGAGACTGAGGAGTGGACAATGGTAGAATTCGCAGAGGGCAGAATAAGTGGCCCTAGTGTCAATTAAAAAGGAGATCGGCTTATCTGCCACCACAGTCATTACCCGAGGCTCTGTTCTGGTCGTATAAGTCTGTGGGGCCCTGTCGGGGTTTGGGCAGCTTCTTCAGTGGCCAGTCCCAGGAGGTCTGGGAACTCCAAACCGGATCCAAAGGGTGGCCATCCTGGACAGGCTGAAGCCTGACCTGGAGGGCCAGACTACAGTCCGATTTCCAGTGGCCTTTCCCTTCCACACCTTGGGCAGAGCCCAGGCGGGGGTCTCGGGTTTGAGCAGGACTTGGCTCACTGTCTTTCCTTGCTGCTTTTGAGGAGGCATGGGCCTGGAGGAGGCTTAGCCCCTGACTTACCCGCAGTTGGAGGATGGGCACGTTGTTTGGGGTTTGTGAGAGTGGTGGCTAGGAGCTGGAAGGCCTCCTAATGGGCCTCAGCTTTGGCCTGATCTCGGCTTTGATTTTGGTTTTGGTTCTCCACATCTCTATTATTAAAGACCTTAAATGTCAGGTTAACGAGGTCTTCTTGAGGGGTTTGTGGAAGTTTGTGGTGTATGTCAGGGGAGTAAAGGTGGTCAGGTCAGGTGGAAAAAGACCTGAGATGCCTCTCAATCTGTGAGGCTGGACATAGAAAATGGGACATGGACTCAGACTATGCCCTCAATTCCTGCTGCCTCTCTCAGGGGTAGAATGGATGCAGAAATAGAAGAGGCTGTTGAGGAAGGCAGTCTTTGGGTGGCCTGAGAATGAGTGTTAGAGAGGAAATGCTGTTTTGGAGCTCACGTTCTCAGGATTTGGGCTCTCAGGGATAGGGGAGAAGGCAGCTACTGGTTAAGAGGTTCTGAAGAGAAAGAGCCGAGGCGTTTTTTAATTTGAGGAAGATCAGAAAGTGTGAGAGAATGGCTCTCTGGATAATATCCTTCCCTGCTGCAACCTCTCGCAAAGGGAACTGGCCAGCCACCTGCGAATTCAATTGCTAGAGACTCGGTGAAGCTCACAGGGGAAGGCGGATGGTTGGAATTCTCAAAGGGTACAGCGTGGGGCACAGGTTTCTACAGCAGGGTTGTAAGGTGCGGGGGCCGGGGGGCGAGAGCGGGAGAGGTGGAGATGAATGATCCTGGGCAGGTGAATGCAGTGGGGTTGGCAGAGAAGACCCCCAGCCGCTTCTCAAGCTTCTCAATTGCCCTCAGATGCCGCAACCTCCTGGAGGTTGGGGGCGGGGGGGGGGGGGGAGAAGAGAAGAGGAGGAACGTGCGAACATGTTTGTTTACTGGCGGGAAAAGCAGGGGGGGGTGGGGGGGGGGGTAGTCACCTTGCGGCTTCAGATTCCAGCTCCTGCAGTGGCCGCAGGGGTGGGGAGGGTGGGGGTCGCCTGGCGAGTTGAGTTTCAGGCTCCTGGAGCAGCCACTGCTGTGGGCGGAAGAGGGGGGAGGTCAGCAGGTAGAGGAGACAGCATTGCCAGAGGGGTTAGCGGAGAGAGGAGGAGAGGGTGTGGACAGCGAGGAGGAAGGGGCTTTGGGGGAAGGGACAGGAACTCAGACTGAGAGAGAGGCTTGGGCATATTTCCCCGGTTCAGCGGCAGAAATTACTGAGATCAGCCCTAGCCAGTTTGGCTCGGTGGAAAGCATCGGCCTGTGGACTAAAGGGTCCCAGGTTCGATTCAGTCAAGGGCACATGCCTGGGTTGCAGGCTCCGTCCCCAGTAGGGGGCATGCAGGAGGCAGCCGACCAATGATTCTCTCTCATCATTGATGTTTCTACCTCTCTGAATGAAAGGGCGAGGGCTACGCCCTCCATCTTGCCCCAGGGTAAGGGCTAAGCCCTCCATCTTACCCTGGATCCTCCATTTTTGGGCAGCCATGTGCTCGGCAAGGCTTCTTCCCAGAAGCCCAAGACTCTGCTAGCCACACCCAGGACTTCTTTAAACTAACCAATGACAATCAAGGGAAGTGCGCGCCATAGATATGACCACATCCTGTGTAACAAGACTCCTACTTGCGCCTGGCCAATCAGCAGGGCACACAGTCCTTTCTCCTCCCCTTACTCCAACCCCCTATAAAACCCTTCTCCACACAGAGTTATCTCTCTCTGCCACTTGGCTTTCTGTTGCGTCAGTGAGTGTGGTTGGGGAGCCGAGCTAGCTCAAATAAAGACTCTTTGCTTTAGCATCGGACTCGGCTGGCTCCCTGGTGGGCTTTTGGGGATCTTGAAATCTGGTCATAACACTGAAATGAATAAAAATATATTTTAAAAAAAGAGAAATTACTGAGATTAGTAAGGATGGTAAAGTCAAAGGTCCCATTTTCGGGCCATCTGGACCCGTTATCCAATTCATACTGAGACCATGCTATGTTACAGAAATAAATGAGGCATTTAGGATGCAGATCCTGAGACAGGCCTAGTTTTAGCCAGGTTGGCGGGCAGGCACCCTAGAAGTGTGCTTGGATCAGGTTTGGAATTTTGATTCCCCATGCTCAATACCTTAGGTCAGTAGCTGGGGCCAAAAGGCCAGTGTCCCAGCAGTTTGGCCAGGGCTACTGATGGACAGAGGAACCAGGGAAGATAAGGACGTCTCCACTACCTCCTGTCGTCCAGAGGAGCCCTTCCTGGAAGGGTCCGGAAAACGGAGGACAGTCTCTGTCGCGGCTGCGGTTTATGGACAGAGACGCTAGAGGGTGACCTCAGGGATGGACATGGGGCAGGACTTACTGTTTAACACTGCTAAGCCGGGAAAGAAAGCTGCTAAGCTGAGGAAATGTGGTCTTGAGGGGTCCTGGGACACGAGGAGGGAGAGAAGGGCACCCCGAGTCATGGAGGGACAGCTGAATGGGTTGCTCATGCCACCCGGGTTTCAAGACACTAAATGTTAAGTTCATGACGCAGGAAAACAAAGAGAATCAAGCCGGGCAGGGAAAGAGAAGGTTTAATCTCATTCCTGGGCGAGACTCACAAGCCCCAAAGGCAGGGCCAGTGAATTAACACCAACAGGGAGGGGGGCACTTTTTTTTATACAGCTGTTTGTAAGGGGCGGGGGGTATGAGCTGAGGAAGGTCGTCGCAGTATTCAGCTGAGGAAGTTCCTGCTGCGGGGGTTGGCATGTTGACCTGTTAGGAATTCCAGGGAGGGTCCATTATCTCCGTCACCAACTGCCTTATGGTGGCATGCATCTGCTCCTGAGCTTCCATTGGAACTAACACTAATTTTATCCTGCTTTCTTTCAGTCAGCAGCAAACTCCTGCAATCTCAAGACTGAAGGATCCAATTAGATGTTCATAAACTACATTTAAAAAAGGGGGGGGGGGAGATGTAGAGAGCACCTGGGAAGGCACATGAGCTGATTGTCAACTGAATCCAGTGGTGTCAGCAGAGTCACGTACTGGAAACACACCGTGCCGGAAGCAGGTGTGTTGTCATCCTGACCCTTAGCTCAGGGGGTGGGTTTCATTATCTAAGTTCAGCCAGGTGCAAGGAATGGACACAATTATCTGGGCTCAGCCAGGAGTGACAATTACAAAGAAGCCACAAGAATGAAGAATTGCAGCTTGATCTTAAACTATGATTTCCCATAATTTCCTTTGTCTTAAACTCTAGTAAAATTCCTGGAATCATGCTGTATATAATAAATGCACTACAGGAGCTCTGGGTCACTGTCCCTCCATCAGAGGGCAGTGTCCCACCTGGTCCCAACTTTCCCTACTGTCTCTGTGTCTGTTTCTTTCTTTTTCTCAATACCCCATTGCCCCTGCTCAGGACTTCTCATCCACTCTGTGGCTGTGCTGGTCGCGGTCCCAACAGAGAAAAGTTGTAATTTACAAAAACTTGTACACAAATGTGCATACCAACATTACTTATCATTGCTCAAAAGTGGAACCAACCCAAATGTTTATCAACTGATTAATAGATAAACAAAAAAGATCTCCATACAGTAGAATATATTCAGCCGTAAAAAGGAATGAAGTACTAATAACATTCTACAGCATGGATGAACCCTGAAAACATTATGCTAAGTGAAAGGACCCAGTTCTCAAAGCTCATATGCTGTATGAGTACACTTATGTGAAATGCCCAGAACAGGTAAATCTATAGAGAAAAAATAGGTAAGTGGTTGCGAGGGGCTGCAGGGGAAGGTGAAGAGGAGTAACCACCAATGGGTGGAAGCAACTTAGTCAAATTGTTTCCGTTGGAGTTCTCAAGTATGAAGGAAGCAGGAAGGGAGCCAGGGAAAAAAGAGCAATAGAAGGAAAACAAGCAGGAGAGAGGGATAAGGGAAGGAGTAAACTCTCTGTAAGAGACTAAGAATACCTTTCAAGTTGTTAATAAAACATCTGACAGCAAATGCCAGTGTTGTAAAGGTGATTTTCCCTACTGGGTAGCAGCACAGGGTACAATACTTTTGGAAATGTTTCAGAGACAATTACAAAAGCAACATCCACTCTTGCTTAAAAGCAAGTCAGTCTGCCTCTGTAATGCCTCTGCCCCTAGATGCACCGCAACGATATGTGTCTGGGTTCTAGCACGGTTGAACAGATATAAACCGTGAATAAAGGTTCCAGAAGTGCTCAAATACCCATGCCTGACACTTGCTCTTAACATGAAAAAAAGAAAATGACTTTGAGAGCTGTCTTCCTCCACAGTGCATTCTCTTCTTTACCAGTAGGAGGAGCTGTGATCCCTGCTCCCATCTACCATGACCTGAGAAGCAAAGAAGTATGTATGTGAAGCCTACAACTGGAAAAGCTACCTTCTAATAGCAGAGCACCAAGGAAGAAACCCTTCTTATTTGTACTAGTACTAGGTAGGGGAAGGTGAGGAAAGGGAGAGGCACGTGTCCTAAGGCCATGAGACAAGTCCCAGCTTCCGCATTACCTGTCCTGGGCTTAGTGTAACCACATGTCTTCGAGCTTCCTGGAACTGAGGAAAACCTTTTACATCAGGATTGACAACATTGACTTTACTAAACACACTAGATTCTTCATAAGGGACTGTAGTTGGATAAAGGAAAGGAGTATCTTCATGGGGAAAGAGATGCTATCTTTTCCTAATTTAAACAAAAAAGGCATAAATTAGAACTGTGAACTTGAGACAAAACATGTAAGAAGGCAGCAGTAAATATTCGTTTTTACTCATTTTCATTCAATCCATAAAGGAACAGAGGAGCAACTTCACTGGTCACTTGGCCCACCTCTCAGTAAGTGCTGGCATCTCTGCTGAACAGAGTGGAGGGAGGGCAGGAAGCAAAGAATGATCTCATGATGCTCTGAGGCAGCCCTTTGCTGGGACAGGATCTAGTTTCAAAGGTCATTCTTTCTTCCCAAATCAAAGTCCTCATAAATTGTTCCTATTCCTCATTCTAGAGCTACTCAGAGCAATCCCCACCCTTCCAGATATGGCCATTCTTCTCTTATCCAGAGTACCTACCTGTAGTTTTATCCTCTAAATAGTTTCCAGACTTCTTCCTGTTTGGTACATTTTTTAAGTTAAACATTTGTTATGTTAACTCATTAAGAAAGACAAATGCATAAATGATGCCACATAACTAATATGGTATAGTATAATAGAGGAGTTTTCAAAAAGAGAAAACTGTAAGAAGGTTGTCACTTTAAAAATTTTTGAAAAATGGAGGTGATAAATTTTAACTTACACAACACCAGACACACCCATACTTCCAGCCAATAGGGGGGGGGGGGGCATGGGAGATAAAGGAGGAGCAAGTGTCAAAAAGAAAGAGACACAGAAATACACTGGTGGGGAAGCAAAGAGAAAGACAGGTAGAAAAACACACCGGGTTCTGAGAAAAGCCCGAATCTCTCTCGTGACCCAATGCACTTCCATTGGGGCTGTCATGTCCTTTCAGAACTGGAAGCACCTCTAACTGGTTTGGCTCAGTGGACAGAGCATCAGCCTGCAGACTGAAGGGTCCCAGGTTCGATTCTGGTCAAGGGCACATTCCTGCGTTGCGGGCTCAATCCCCACTAGGGGACATGCAGGAGGAAGCCAATCAATAGTTCTCTCTCATCCTTGATATTTCTATCTTTCCCTCTCCCTTCCTCTCTGAATCAATAAAGATATATTAAAAAAAAGAGGAGAACCAAGATGGTGGCATAGGTAAACACCGGAGTTTGCTGCCTCGAACAACCACTTCAAAAATACAACTAAAAGACGGAACAGACATCACCCAGAACCACAGGAAAGCTGGCTGAGTGGAAATTCTTCAACTAGAAGGAAAGAGAACAGCATACTGAGGCTCAGAGGTGGAGCAGTGCGCAAAATACAAAGGTGTGGTGGTGCGCGCAGAGCAGGCTATTGGCTGAGGGCGCAGTTGTCATTTTCAGTCGGGAGGGAGGCTCAGGCTCTGAGTTCCCGTTCTGGGCGAGTCTCTAGGGACCCAGACTCAAACGGGAGAAGAGGGACTGTTTGGCTTCAGTCGGAACTCGAAGGCAGCTTTCTCTCCGTGGTTTGCAGCGGTTGCTGGGACTCTGAGAGGCAGAGCCTCTGGGGACGGGACTAAGAGCAGCCATAACTGCTCCCTCTACCGGCCCTGTTTGATCCCATGGGACCGCCCCGCCCAAGCCCTGCACAGAGCCATTTGCCAGATAGCCTCAGGCAAAGGCTAGATTAGCACCTCCCCAGAGGACAGAAGTTTTCCCACTGCAGACACAGCTGATTCTTACAGCCAGTTGGCCTGGAGATCAAATCCCCCCAGTATCAACTATAACAATCAAGGCTTAACTACAACAAGACTGCGCACAAAGACCACTGCGGGGTGCACCAAGAAAGCATAAAAAATGCGGAGACAAAGAAACAGGACAAAATTGTCCATGGAGGATATAGAATTCAGAACCACACTTTTAAGGGCTCTTAAGAACTGTCTAGAAGCTGCCGATAAACTTAATGAGATCTACAAGAAGTCTAATGAGACCCTCGATGCTATGATAAAGAACCAACTAGAAACTAAGCATACACCGACTGTAATAAAGAATATTATACAGACTCCCAACAGCAGACCAGAGGAGTGCAAGAATCAAGTCAAAGATTTGAAATGTGAAGAAGCAAAAAACACCCAACCGGAAAAGCAAAATGAAAAAAGAATCCGAAAATACGAAGATAGTGTAAGGAGCCTCTGGGACAGCTTCAAGCATACCAACATCAGAATTATAGGGGTGCCAGAAGAGAGAGAGCAAGATATTGAAAACCTATTTGAAGAAATACTGAGAGAAAACTTCCCCTACCTGGTGAAAGAAATAGACTGGGCAAAAATAGTGCACCTATGGATGAGGACAGTGGGTAGGGAGTGAGGGCGGAGGGTGGGGTGGGAACTGGAAGGAGGGGAGTTATGGGGGGGAAAAAGAGGAACAAATGTAATAATCTGAACAATAAAGATTTAATTATTAAAAAAAGATATATTAAAAAACAACAACAACAAAGAACTGGGAAGCAGTTGGCTGCCATTTTCAAACTAGGGAGTATACACTCAGGTCTCATTTTGCTTTAGAGATGATAAAGCTGCTCCATTCCACTGTACCTATGACTAGTTTAGAAAAATATGTTGGTTATTTAGTATGATTAGAATGTTGGAAGGACTCTTAAAAGACATCAGTCTAATTTTACTTGAAAAGTAGTGGTATTGTTGCAGAAGACCAAAGAAATACCAAGCATGCTTCCTAGAGAATGGAAGGGACCTTGTTTATTAACACTAGTAGAGTCAGGGAATAATTTCCAAATCAGAGTGAAGAAACACACAGAGGGCTTCATTTTTTATAACCTTCTGGGGTCTTTGTCTTGCAGGTATGGCTCCGCCTCCTTTTGTGGGCTTACAGGAAGGCCCCCAGGTGTTGGGGGTCCCCAGGCCACAGGATGTTATGGTGAACAGTGGTGATGACTGCTCTTAGCTACTTCCTGCTGGAAAGGGACAATGACCAAGGGGTTAGCATTTTGCTACTTCCTCTCAGAGGGGTTTGTAGGGAGTTCTGGTTTCAGGCAGGCAGAGGTAAGCAGTGGTCCCACATGTATAGAATGTTCCTGCAGGGGGCACCAGGGATAGGTGATGTTTTCAGCCTTGGGGGTAGAGTTGCATAGTTCATCTGGGAGGTGACCTGTTGGATGTTGGCCCTGCATACTGCTGAAACAAATAGGAGCAACATTAGTTACCTTCACATTGGCTGTGACAGGTCCTATTTTTATTTTTTTTCCAGCTAATACAATCCCCCCTCCACGTGCATTTGGTAGTAGAGTTCTAACATGCTTCAGGCTGATAAGTATAGCTAACAAAAATCTGGCTTGATTGGGTTCTCTCATGGACTATCCGGTCTAGCATATTTGGGTAGCGAGTTTCTAAGCAAGGAGCAAAGGATGGCATGACAAGGTGTAATCCAACAATTTATGATAAGGCCTTTGTGGGGAGCAGTGATTTTGTGGTGCTTCTGTGTCCCAGCAAGAGCAGATGAGTACTCCTCCTGGTACCACTCTTGGATTCCACTGGCACTCATAAAAAGACAAAATAAGAAAGAAAGATTAGTTTAGGGAGTTATCTGAATTCGAACATGAGTCAGCCAGTGATGCCCCCTTGCTTCCATCAGGGTGACAACAGCATGAGGTACTTTTACATTTAAGTTTTGTCCTAAGATAAGCTTATCCGCTTCCTTGATTAATAATGCCGTGGCTGCAAGGGCCCTGAGGCACGGAGGCCACCCGGAGGCAACTGGGTCAATCTGCTTGGAGAGATAGGCTACTGGTCTTTGCCAGGATCCAAACTCCTGGGTTAGAACTCCTAGGGCTACCCCACTGTTCTCATGAACAAAAAGATTAAAGTCTCTCGTGACATCTGGTAGTCCTAGTGCCGGGACCTCAGTGAGCTTTGCCTTTATGGTGATGAAGGCTTTCTCCTGTTCGGGACCCCAGTTGATGGGTGCCTTCTCTTCTCCTCTTAAAGCTTCATAGAGAGGCTTGGCCAGGTCTGAAAACCCTGGGATCCAAATTCGACAGAATCCTGCCTCTCTCAGGAATTCCCGAATCTGCCACCAGGTGCTAGGGACTGGGATGGCACATACTGCCTGCTTCCTTTCAGTCTCTAGCCTTTGTTTCCCTTGGGTGATCCGGAAGCCTAGATACTTGACTTGTTTCTGACAAATCTGTGCCTTTTTTTTAGACACACGATAACCTGTTTCAATTAGTAGTCTCAGAAGGGCTCCTGTTTTCTCCCAGCACTGAGCTCGTGTGGAGCTGGCCAGTTGGAGGTCATCTACATACTAGAGTAGAACACACCCCAAGTCCTGTCCTGGGAACTTAGACAGATCAGATGCTAGTGCTCCACTTAAAAGAGTAGGGGAGTTCTTGAACCCTTGTGGCAGTCTGGCCCTTGTAGTTGGGTTTTCCCATTCAAAAGCGAAGAGAGGCTGACTGGAAGGCACTAATCGAAGACAGAAAAAGGCATCTTTCAGATCTAGGCATGTAAACCATTCCGCCTCTGACAGAATGAGCCCCAGAAGCATGGAGGGGTTCAGAAGTGCTGAATGCAGGGTTATAACAGCCCCATTTACAGCCCATAGACCCTGCACAGGGCGGTAATTGTTAGTCCCAGGCTTTTTGACAAGCAAGAGAAGCATGTTCCATGGAGACCTGCATCATTAAAACAAGTCCCCAATGAAGCAGCCCGTCTAAGTGAACCTGGATTCCTAGGTGTGCTTCCCTCGGAATTGGATATTGGCAGATTTTAACAGGCTGTGCCCCAGGCTTTAACTGATTAGCACTGGGGCATGGTCATTAGCCAAGCCTGGAGGATTCCCTTCTGCCCAGACCAGCGGGAATTCTTTCTCTAATTAAGGTTCTAATGGCGAGGCCTTTGTCTGGGGGGTATAAAGTCTCCATTCTTCCTCCCTTGGCACTGCTAAGGATAGGATCATTGGGGAGGTTGCCTCACCTTGACGAAGCTGTGCTGAGCCATCTGGAGCAAATGTGATTTCTGCCCCCATTTTGTCTAAAAGTTCTCTACCCATTAGAGCAGTATTTCTCAACCTTTTGGCCCTTTAAAAACAGTTCTTCATGTTGTGACCCCCAACCATAAAATTATTTTCGTTGCTACTTCATAACTGTAATTTTGCTACTGTTATGAATCGTTATGTAAATATCTGATATGCAGGATGGTCTTAGGCAACCCCTGTGAAAGAGTCGTTAGACCACCAAAGGGGTCGCGACCCACAAATTGAGAACCGCTGCATTAGAGGCACTGGACAGTCTGGCAAGTACAGGAATTCATGAATTACTTGATGACCACCAAGTTGGCATCAGCGAGGGTGGCAGAATGGTCTACGGGTCTGGTCCCCCGTAGCTCCAATAATGGTGACCTCCTTTCCTGAGAGAGACGCTACTTTCTGAGTAACTATTGAGTTCTCAGCTCCCGTATCAACCATAAAGTCCACAGTCTGGCCCCCAATTTTCATTCTGACCATGGGCTCATGGGGGCCTAGCTGAAGCGAGCCCAGTCTCTCCTAGTCGGAAGCAGCCATTGCTAGCCCAATGAGACCTGCTTCAGGTGGCTCTGGTTGATAACAACTGGGCGGAAAAGGGGGCCCAGTCTTTTTACTTTGCCATTTGGGACATTCATTCTTCCAGTGTCCTGTTTCCTTATAATAGGGCAGCACACTGGTCTCATCCCAGGCTCGCTCTTCCTTTTCCCCCTGGTCTGTATCCTTGCTGATCCATCTGGGAGCCTGAGCCTCTAAAAGCCGCTGCTATTATATTGGCCCTTCTTTGTAATCTCTTTTCTTCCTCCTTCCTTGCTGCACTGTCTCCATTGATGAAATCCTTGTTAGCTATCTCTAGCAGTTCAGCAGCATTCTTTCCTGCAAACCCTTCCAGTTTCTGTAATTTTTTCCTGATGTCAGGCTGGGCTTGGCCTACAAAAACAGCATTTACCATGGTTTGATTTTCTGGGGCCTCAGGTTTAAAGTGGGTGTAGATCCAGTATGCCTCACATAGTCTCTCATAGAAAGCTGCTGGACTTTCATCAGACTTCTGGAAAACCTCAGAGAGATTTTAGCCATGTTGGTGGGCTTCTTGGCTCTGACCCTGACCCCCTGGAGGAAGGCCAGCTGATATCTTTCTAGCCTGGTCTTTCCATCTTCTAAGTTTGGGTTCTAATCAGGTTCCTCATCTGGGAAGGCCTTCCTGGCCCATCTGTCTGTATCTAATATTCCTGCCGGGGCCTGGGTCTGGAACCATTTCCGAGCCTCTGTTACTACTCTCATGTGCTCCTCAGTGTTAAAGAACATGAAAAGGAGCTGCTTGAAATCCACCCAGGAGGGCTTCTGGGTCTGGAAGATCATTTCTAGGAAGTCTATCATGGCCTGAGGTTTTTCAGAATAAGCTGGGGTGTGATGTTTCCAATTCAAGATGTCACTGGTGGTAAAGGGCTGATAATAATAGACTGGCCCTCCCTCCTGCAAGGTTCCATCTTCACCAACTACTTTGGCACCCCAAATATCCCTTAGAGGCATCTGATGTGCTGGTTGTGGCCTGGGCCCTTGATTGGCTGAATGCAAGCACCACCCAAATGATTCTGGAGAGCTGGGTTGAGGAGAAACGGAAGGGGGCAGCGTTTTTGGACCTTTCAGACAAGCTGGGGAAGCACTTGGTGCTGCCTGTGGCACATATGGAGATGGCAAAACTAGCGGGCCTTTCTCAGGGAATCCTGGCAGAACAAGGGGTTGGGTTCCCTTCTAAGAGACCTGCTTCTTTTCTCCTACTACTAAAACCTTACAGAACCAGACCCAAGGCGGCAAGGTTTGAGCAATTCCTAACCAGCTGTCTATGTAAGGGAACTGACCTGGGTGTCTAGGGTCTATCATGACTACATTCCGGACTGCCTTGACCAGTCCTACATCTAAAGAACCTTCTGGAGGCCAGCCAACCCCAAAGGCTGGCCATTCTAATCCACAGAATTTCCTCAGTATTTTGGGGTTCATTTTAATACCATAGTCCTCAATAAAACCCTTTTCACAATTTTCCAACATGCAATTGAGAACAGTGGGTTTACTTTGTCCCAACCCCATGAGGATCGGTGGCGAAAGACAGACAAGGGTGCAGGGAATTTTACTAAATGCCTGGAGGGTCTCCTTAGAGAAAAGATCATTAATCAGCACAGGCAGGGGCAGGGTGGGTAAAATCTCTCCACCCTGTGGAGCTGTGAGCCCCGCTCCTGAAAGTCCCAGCCAGCCAAAAGAGACAAGAAAAGCCCCAAATACCTTTAAATCTACCTCAGAATTCCAAAATTTCAACCTAACACAGCAAAATCACAGAGCAAACCAAAGCCCTTAGTACACAAACATAGACAGAAATTTTTATCAACTATCCCTCCATGATAGAGAGCAAACATCTCTGAGAAAACTAACTCAACAGCGCTGCTTGAGACTTTTGCAGATCATCACGGGTTCAGCCTTCAATAAATCAAATGTTTTAACCAGATGAGCAAACAGAAAATCAAAGTAGCTTTCGCTTTCACACAGACCAGTTAGTTAGCAGATAATTGTGCAAAGACAGACAAACATCCATACTCACACTCTCTCAGTAGACTAGCCCAGACTGGAGCTGAGCAGATAATGCCCAACTCCCCAGATGGGCATGGGGGCACTCCCGGCACCCATACCCCAGAACAGAATTCTCAATCGACGTCTCGGCGAGAACCTACCAGAGGAGTTAAGACTCTGTCCAGCCCCCCTTATCAGTAGCAAATTGGCTAGACCCACACACAAACAAACAGAAGAGTGAATCCATAATTCCTTAATCAAATCTGAATTCACTCACCTCCGGAGTCCTGATTCCTGATTTACCTGATGAAGTCCTATGACTTCCAGGGAGGTGATCAAGCCCCACCTTCCACTCACTTGGAGTGGGCCTTACTGACTGAGGCCCTACCTTACTGACTCTGTTGACAGGTCCAGAGGTGTCCGTCCACTTTCTCCAGATGCCGACAGGGTCCTAGGCTGAGGTCTGGGAGTGCCTGGAGTCCCTCCCGGTTCAATTCTGCTAAAATCAGCATCATATGCCTTTCAGAGGACTGTACTGTGCCCCCGGGCCCCAAACACTGTCTACTCACCAAAGGCAAGAGCCAAACGCTATTAACTTCTTGATCAGGGAACCAAATGTTGCAGAAGACCAAATACCAAGCACGCTTCCTAGAGAAAGGGAGGGACCCCGTTTATTAACACTAGTGGACTCAGGGAATAATTTCCAAATCAGAGTGAAGAAACATGCAGAGGGCTTCACTTTTTATAACCTTCTGGGGTCTTTGTCGTGCAGATATGGTTCCACCCCCTTTCGTGGGCTTACAGGAAGGCCCCCAGGTGTTGGGGGTCCCCAGGCCATATTTGATGATCTGTCCTGGGACAAGCAATAACGACCCTGCCCCCTCCCACCCGCCCTCTCCCCGGGCAGTGCATTGTTCACAGTTTTTATGGCCTGATGGGCCTTGCAAGACCAGTGGGTTGCGGGCACTTCCCCAGTGGGGGATGTGCAGGAGGCGGCTGATCGATGTCTCTTTCTCATCGATGTTTCTGGCTCTCTATCTCTCTCCCTTCCTCTCTGTGAAAAATCAATAAAATATATTAAAAAAAATAAAAAAAAAGACCAGTTTCCTCCTCAGTATTGTGGCAGAACGCATGGGAGAATGATCAGCCAGCACTCTGAGGGAGGAAACTTAACCTGTATTTCGCAGATCTGCTAGTCCAGGGGAATTCTGGATCCAAAGCCTGAACTGAACTTGTGGGGAGGCTCTGACCTATATATCTCCTCCTGTGGTGAGCCCCTGAGGGTCCCCGCAGCTCTGCCCAAGTCAGCTGTGTCTGGGCCCTGGAGTTAGGCTCTGCAGCTCCGCCCAGGTCAGTTAGAGTGGGGAGGTAAGACTACAGTTTTATTTTTTTAAAATATATTTTATTGATATTTTACAGAGAGGAAGGGAGAGGGATAGAGAGTTAGAAACATCGATGAGAGAAAAACATCAGCTGCCTCCTGCACACCTCCTACTGGGGATGTGCCCACAACCAAGGTACATGCCCTTGTCCGGAATCGAACCTGGGACCTTTAAGTGCACAGGTCAATGGTCTATCCACTGAGCCAAACCAGTTAGGGCTAAGACTACAGTTTTAAGCAGATACTGAATTAGGTTGCAATCCCCAACTCTCCATTTTCCTTTTCATTCCCCACTCTTGTTCCACAAGCTATTCTTAGCCTTGGGGATTACAAAAGACTCAGAAATTGGAGATAAAGTTTATGAACGCTCTAGCTACTTCGTGCTGGGGTGGAGGGCGATGAAAAAGGGAATTCAGTATCTGGCTAATGCTTGTCTTGAGATAAATGCATGTGTGTCTGATTCAGTGGTTATCTACTAGGTCACCAGGAAGGATCTTTACTTTTCATCTCATACAAACTTGGAAAGATCCAGTTTATTCTGGACTCTTCTGTAGAAGCCTCCCTCCACTTCCCAGCCGATGGTAGTATTAGTGAACCTAAAAGACTTCTGTGGGAACATGTACATGAAGAATTACTGTACTGGCAGAGTGAAATGTCTGAGGACTGAACTTGGAGTGGTAACAGAGAGGGTGGCTTACTTCACTTCTTCTAAAGTCACATCCTATTCAGGGGACCTAGGCCAGGAGTTTCAGGGACAAGGACAAGAGGTGCTCACAACTCACTGGTTCAGAACAGATGGGAAAACCACCCTTTCCCCAGTGTATATTGCAATGGGTGAAATGGGGAGGCTTTGTAAAGAGGTCTATTGAGAAGTTGAAAGGAGCCTGATGCTAGAAGTTTGCATAGAAGGTTGTAGAGAAGCCGAAAAGGGAAATTTAGATGAAGCAGAGAAAGGGAAGGTCAGCTCAAAAATGCAGCTGTAAATTTTATCTTAAGATTAGCTGTGGCTCCCAGTTGGCATGACTCAGGGGTTGAGGGTTGACCTATGAACCAGGAGGTCATAGATTGATTCCCAGTCAGGGCACATGTCCACATTGTGGGCTCAATCCCAATGTGAGGTCTGCAGGAGGCAGCTGATCAATGATTCTCTCTCATCATTGATGATTCTATCTCTTGCTCCTTTTCCCTTTCTCTCTGAAATTAATAAAATATATATTTTTTAAAAAGATCAGCTGTGGCTATGAGGTGAAGGAGAACCTAGATCAGCCATGTGAACATGGCCACTCCTATGTTGGAGGGCCACCATCCCCAGGTCTGGAGAGAACACTTGCTTCCCTGGAAGAAAATGAGTTTCAGGAGGTAGACACCCATTGGAGACAGAGAACTGAGATAGGATAAGCACACTGTGAGAAGGGGCAGGGTACAAGCTCAGGAGTGAATAGGTTCAAAACAACCTAGGAGAGAAGACAAAGTACTCCAGGGGCTGATGACAGTCAACAACTTCCTTCTTGTAGAACTTCCTTTTCTTGGCTTTCAAGACCTGCCCTCCTGATCCTCTGTTAGCTTTTTCCCAGTCCACCCAGAGATGATGAGTGGAACTCGAGTGGCGAGGCACACTGCTGATAATGAAGTAAATCCTTAAAAGAAAAACAGAAATAGCTTGGCTAAAACTTCAACTATACAGGGTAGGGCAAAGGTAGTAACTTTACGTTTGTTTATATGGAAAAATAATACAGTAATTAATAAATAATAATAAAAGAATAAACTTTGTGAGTCTTCTCCAGTTTGGCTAAGTATCAACCTGTGGATTGAAGGGTGCCGGGTTTGATTCTGGTCAAGGGCACGTACCTCAGTTGCAGCCTCCACTCCAGCTGGTAACTAATCGATGTGTTCCTCTCACATTGATATTTCTGTCTGTCATTCCCTCTCTCTAAAAATCAATGGAAAAATATTCTCAGGTGAAGATTAAAACAATAAATAAATGAATAAAATTAAAAAAAGGGTAAACTCCTTGTTTCATGTACTTACAACTATAAACCTACTTTTGCCTCACCCATAAATAAAGAGTTTTAGTTTCACCCTGATTTTATTTCCTGAAAATTATGAAGTGGGGAAAAAGAAAAACTGTTTGCCCAGTTCTGGCCCCCCAAATTCGGGTGAAAAGAGGATGTTGATTTTATTTGTTATTTGGGGTGGGACACCTTGTGGGGAATCAGTCACTGCTGTGTGGCTGAGAGCTATGACTTCCCCTTCTGTGCCCTCCCCATTTCCTGTACTGTTCACCAAGTTGGTTTGAACTGGATGATGAGCACCACCTGCAGGTAGAAAATTGGAGAAAATATCTGAATACAGTTCAGCATTATTATAGATCAGGACAAAAGCCCAGTAAGCTTTCTTCGGCCCATCTCTGAAATTTAGTTTCTTTTTGATTAAGGGACAATATGTCAGGTCCAGTTCTGCAGGGGAAGCAGCCCTAATTTTGGCAGAATATAAGAAACCTCACTACCTCCTTCACAGAGGAAACAGAATCCACCAGAAAGGACTTCCATACCTTCCATCAACAGCCATTCCGAATTCCCCGCTTCTCTACTCCATCTCCACCTGTTCCTGGTGCGTGGGCAAAGTGTCCCCTTCCTCAGGTTACCACTGCCTCCAGGATTCCATCCCACCCTCTCCCACAACCTGTATCTTCAACTTCCCTTCACTACTTTCTACCAATATTTAGGCATGCCTAAGACTCTTCCATCTTAAAAAGATTTTAATAGCCAGAAAACAAACATAATAACAACGGCCTGATCTTATAACCCCACAAACTTCTGCCTAAATTCCTTTCCGCTTCAGTCACACTTCTGGAAGAGCTGGCTTCGCTTGTCTCCACTTCCTTCCCTTCCTTTCCTCCGTACAGGGCCATCTCCATCTCCTGCCCCGACTAGGAGACAGTGCTTGCAAGGTCCTCAGCAGTCCAAGAGACACTTCTCCAATCTGATGCACTGGTAGCATTTGAATGAAAATTGCTCCCTCTCACTGGAAACACTCTTATTATGGGTCACGGATGCACACACTCCTAGCCTCTCTTCCACCTTTCTGGCCTCCCCTGGGTGTTCCTACCTGGTAGATGTCATTATGATCTAGCCCAGTGATTTTCAACCATTTTCATCTCATGGCACGCATAAACGAATTACTAAAATTCTGTGGCACACCAATAAAATATTATATTTTTTGCCAATCATACAAAAAAATAGGTATAGTTTTGATTCATTCGCACCAGATGGCTATTGTGTTGGATGTTGTCATATTTTTACTTGCCAATCTAAGGGAAGAGAAGTCAATGTCCCTGACTAAATAGTCAGGTATTGCATGCTTTAAAAATTACTGTGGCACACGGGTGAAAATCACTGATCCAGCCAGTAGCTCACGCCATCTGACATCCCAAATTCCTTCATCCAGTCCTGCAGCTGTGCCTTCAGTATGGATTTGGAATCCTATCTCTTCTCAGAAGGTCCTCCTCTGCCAGCACCCTGGCCTCAACCACTCCCATCTCTCACCTGGGACAACACAGTAGCCGCTTAGAGGTCTCCCTGCCTCTTCTCTAGCTGCCACACAACAGCCGGTGGTTCTGTACACGTACAACACAATGGCATGCCCTCTTCTCACACCTCCAAGGTTATCCCTGTCATCCTTAGGCCTCAGGTTCCAGCTCACCTCCCATAAGCCCTCCCTGAGCTCCTCCTAATTTGTTCCATTCTGTGAACACCTCTGTACTCCTTCCAAGAGCACTCAATCGGCTGTGTCCTAACTCCTCTGTCCCACAGCTTCCTGAGCTCAGAGAGGGCAGGAACTGTGTCCATCTGTTCAATCCATCCCAAGTGCATGGCACCTTGTAAATGTTACGTAAAAAACCTGTGAATGTGCTGTCCTCCCCTCTGGCCCCCATTTCTAGACATACAATATTAGCAGATCCAAGAACAAACTGCAAAGGAAGGAAAAGGAGGTAAAATTCAGACAGTTAATTGATTGTTGAAAGTTCCCAAATGGACCCCAAATGTTCTAAAGATCCACAGTTTGATGAGCCATTTTGCTTCCTTGTCAAATGTCCTGTTGAGGCAAAAAAAAAAAAAAAAAAAAATGCTGCAGGAAATCTTGTGACACAAAGCTGCTGATTGCCCCTGTGGCTTGTGCGTGTGGCAAATGAGCCTTGGGTTTAGGGACCCGTGTTCACCCAAATACCTGGATGACCTTTGCCCTGGGGCCCAGTTGAAAGTGAAGATTCTGAGGGGTGACTCATCAAATCTGGGGTTGCTGTTTAAAGCCAAAGGCAGTAACCTAGGAGCAGGGTGGAGTTTTTCCAAGTGAAAGAGGCAAAGTTAACTGCTTGAGCTGGGGTAGAATTAGCAGTCCCGCCCTGAACAGGGATGAGGATGGCTGCGCCTGGCTACTTCCCGCTGCTGGTCGAGGGATCCTGGGGTCCCAATCCCCCGAAGAGCTTGACCACCAAGTTGCAGTTGTACTTCCAGAGCCCTAAGAGATCTGGAGGCGGGGAGTGTGAGGTCCAACAGGAACCAGGCAGCCCCGCCAGCTTCCTAGTGCTCTTCCACTCACGTGACGGTGAGGGGCGCCAGGGCTGGGGTGAGAGGAGACCATGGGGCTCTCCCTGTGGGGACACTTGGACTGGGGCGCGCAGCCGGACTGGCTCCAGCAGCAGCAGTTGGCGGTGGGCGGGTTGCAGAATGGACCAGAAATGCGCGGGGTCCCTGTGCTCCTCTGCCCCGTGCTTCTAGGAACTCAGAGGTGCTGCCTCGCCAGGAGGTGGCGGGTGGGGGCAGAACCGCGCCAGGGAGAACAGAAAGGCGCTGAGAGCCTGGGTACTCGCCTCATTTTACAAGGCTACATAGTGCGTTAATGTATTAATACACAGAGTGCTAATGGCAGAGTTGCATCTCTTGCGCTCTTGGACTTCTGCTTATTAAGGCAGCAGTTCTAGAACTCCCAAGGTTTATGGGAACAAGATTATAAGGGAAGAGAAAGTTTCCAGGGATAAAAGTCTAAATATACGTTAGGGAGATAAATTTGTTTGAAAATACGACACATTGGTTTCTGTTGGGAGAGACCATCAAAATCAGACCTTTGACGGTATCTACGTGCAGTTATTCTGAGTGAGGACAGGTGAGTCCTTAACAATGAAAGTCAGTGTGGGGATGGAGAGACATATTGTGTGCTGTTCTGGATTTGGTAACTGATTCTATGGGAATGGCTGGTGCTCCATTTGAGAGGGAGGGAGGGGGAGAGCCCCTCTTCTTTCTGTTAATATTTAGGGGAGGGGAGAGGAAGGGAAGGGGCTAAGCAATGGGAGGAGCCATGAGATTTCCCCATGTATTGTGGAACTTCCCAGTGGTTCTGGGGTCACCTGGGGAGGGGCAGAGGCCTGCTTAAAATCACATTGCCTGGGTGACATAGAGAGAGTTATGGGAGGGAGATGGCAGCTTGCTCCTGATCACCACTGTCTTTGTTGGTCTTCGCTGGCACCTGTCCCTCGGTTTCAGGCTGGTCCTCAGACTGGGTTGAAAGAGATTGAGAGTTTTGAGCTATTGCGGAAGAAGTTCCCCCATCCCAGGCAGTTGAGCAGCTGATTTCTCTCCTCCCACTTGCTTTTGCTTTTGAAGAAAAGGAGAGGCCCTGGCTGGTGGTTTCAGTGGTTAGAGCATTGGCCTTTGCACTAAAGGGTTGCAGGTTCAATTCCATGCTGATGTTTCTTCTTACATCAAAGTCTCTCTCTCTCTCTCTCTCTCTCTCTCTCTCTCTCTCTCTCTCTCTCTCTCTCTCTTTCCTCTTCCCTCTCCCCTTCCTTTGTACTCTCTAAAAATCAATGGATAAAATATCTTCTGGTGAGGATTAACAACAATAAGAACAACAAAACAAACAAAAAAAAGGGAGAGAGGACAAATACCAAACATCTGCTTGCTTAAGCCACCCACCAGGTCCTTTACAGGGAGGCATGTGACCAGACACTCCAAGAGCACACACTTTTTGCACTGGAATCTCCCAGGAGAGGATGTGGACAACCCTTAATCCCGGTTTCCTTCCCTGGATTTGAGAAGGGGTAAGGATTTTGGCCAGAGGAGTGGCGTGGAGGATGACAAGGCCATGAGAGCAATTGGAAAGCTTTAAGCAAGGATCCAGAAAGGAAAGATGAAACCCAGAGAGGAAAGGGGAACACAGAGGAGTGTGAAAGAAGTGAGGTGGGCAGGGGGCAGGACATGGAAGACCTGCTTTGCTCAGAGCTCTATGGAAACAGGTACACAGTTCTCCAAGGATTAATTTCACCAAGGAATGTAGAGAAGGGCAGCTGTATGATGTAAGTTATTCCCTCAAGGATATTACCACTTTGATTCAAACTGTTAGCATCAACAATGGTTTGGCCTTTAGCGATGCTTCTGGCATCACCATGGTTTGGCCTTTAGCAATGCTTCTTTCTTCTTTAGCATCTCATTAACCCTCTGCAGGTTAAACAGACACAGCCCAGCTCTGTCCTAGAAACACAGGAACCCTGAGTGTGGGTGGGTGAGGGCATCAGCACTTTGAACCAGCACCCTCGGTGACTCTGAGGCACTAAAGTTTGAGAATGCTGGTTGTTGATGTTCCTGGATGAACAAAATCGGAGCCCATTATAGGAAATACACACAGCATAGAAATACAAACAGTGTAAAATGTGATTCTGTGATGATATCATCATTCTGTTCTAGCCCTCAAATTAGAACCTATTTCAGTCTCCTACTAGGCTTCTTCCTTCACCTGTTCTAGCCCACGACCCCTTACCTCCACCCCCAGGCTGCTCCTATGGCTCCTTTGTGTTACCCTCAGCACAGTCATATCATAATTCTTGAAACTGATGACGTTTTACGGTCAAAGTTCTTGGGGAGTGGAAAGTCCCAGTCAGTTTCGGTTTCCTATTAGAAGACAGCTTTCTCAGCAGCAAGTTGCCTTGAAATTGCTAACAATGAATGACCTGCCCTGGCAGTCCTAGGGCAGGAGATCTTGTCTTTATAGGGTGACCCATCCCCTCCACACCAGGAAGTGGCCTCAGCAGGTGCAGGCTCGTGGTATCACATGCCTTTAGTCATAGAATTCACATAATCAGGCTGAGCCCACCAGCATTTCTCTGTGGAAATTACTGTAGAGCAACCGGAACGACTGAGAAGCTGCATCTTACTTTTATACAGTTCATTGAATTTCTGAAAAGTTGAGCGTAAATTGATTCGGAAGATTTTTGGATGTGTACATTTATCACCCTCTCTGGTCATAATTTGGCTCCTGATTATTGTCAGTCTCTTTGGGGTAAGGAAACCCATTAATAAAAGTAAACATGGATGGTTTGAGATTAGTGCAGGAAGGACATAGGTCAGGGTGGCTGGACATCAGAGATTCAGCCTTTTTCCTCCCAGATTCACCTTTTCCTTATTGGGGAGCACTTACTGATCTTGCTACCTTCTTCCCTCTTGAAGTAGTGATGCTCATGCATATTGCATACAGAACAGGATGGCACATTTTGCTAGGGTCTTATCTGCAGCTGCAAGGGTTCAGAAATCTGGAAAAGGGGCTGTGCATAAATGAATGAAAAGGCTAGAGAGAAATATGAATTTGGAAGGCATTTTGGGGGAGCCAGAGGAGGCTTAGTGCTAGTGACTAAGTTCTCTGAATCTCTGAACCCAAGTCTTTTTATTCCCACATTTTGCCCTATGGCAAAGCAGATACATATATCAAAGGTAAGGTTTGGTAAACAGTAAAAGATTATCAGGTTGGAGGAATTGCCCTCAGCTGTTCAGCAGCAGGTAATAACATGCAGATTTTCAGCCCTGCTGAAGCCCCAAGGTTCATCAACCTTTTCATGAACTTCTTTGCATTTACGACAAGCTGGAATTAGCCTCCAGCCACATTTATTTATTTTTAAAATAATTTAATTAATTTCAGAGAGGAAGGGAGGGAGAGATAGACATATTAATGTGGAGGGAGAATCAAAACCCAGGCATGTACCCTGACCTCTTGGTTCATAGGTCATTGCTCAACTACTGAGCCACACCAGCCAAGCCAGGCTAGCACTTTTATTTTATCTTACTTTATTTTTATATTTGTTAATCCTCACCCAAGGATATCTTTTCCATTGATTGGAAGGAATGTGAGAGAAAGGGGCAGATAGATTCAGAGAGAGAGAGAGAGAGAGAGAGAGAGAGAGAGAAACATCAATGTGAGAGAGACATTGATTGGTTGCCTCCTGCACTCAATCTGGGTTGGGGGATTGAATCTGCAACCTATGCCCTTGAGTGCACCAAAGGGTCATGTGCAAAGGCTGACACTCTAACCATTGAACAATACTGGCCAAGGCCAGGCTGGCATATTTAAATGACCAGATATGACTCTACCAAAGTCTAGGGAATAATAAAAGGAAGGTATCAATCACACAGGTCCATGACTCTGGACAACCTGCCTTACAAAACTTAGCTTCTGCTCTGGCACCGGGTTCTTAACCAGCCCTTACTCAAGCTTAGGGCAGCCCCTTAAGAGTCTCTGTGAATATATCTTCCCTCCCATCAAGAGTGAAATTGGAGTCCGGTATTTCTTCTTATATTGTTTCTGGGGGACTGTTTCATCCAGTTGGCATCCTGTCCTTCCATGGATGGTTGAGGTGGGAAAGATATTTAAGCCTCTCTTTTTGAAAGACTCGTACTTGTATCCTTGGCCTCATCAGGCCAACCATATCAGAATACAACATGATAACCCAACATTCATGGCAGGGCTATAACAGTGAACAGTGGGGAACTCTCAAAGGTTCTCCTTCACCCTGAGATTTTTGTACCATCTAACTATGTCGACCACATCTCCTCATTGAAACTCACTCCCTGTTCTCCATAGTCTGTGATACACTAACTTTGCCTTTCTTTCTCTGCCTGCCTCTTATAATTATAACTTACATTTGCATACCTCTTGTTTGTGTTACAAAATTCATTCACAGACCACTGGTATGAGTGACAAAACAGATTTAAGAGACGTGAAGTTAGTTTCGCAATGTCATTCTCTAGAGTTGGAATTCTAATCCAGGTTTTTTTGAATGCATATGTTCACTGTTCATTTTTTTTCACTACAGCCCAGCTGCCAGATGTGCTATTTTCTTTTTAAATCTCTCCATCCATTTTTCCTTTTCCTTTTCTTATCAGATGTGAGGCTTTTATCTTCACAAGTTAAAGAATTGATTGAAAAACTTATTAACCAGGCTCCTGGCCATTCTTCTCCTGGTTACCAGAGTCACCTTCTTAAAACATGGCTTCTATTATGCCATGTCCCAGCAGCCAATGTTCACTGGCTCACCGTGATGGATGCTTTAGTTATTTAATTTACTGTACAATAAATATTGCTCCCTTTCTGAGTGCCCACTGAGCATCAGATACTATACTACCTTCTTTATGTTTCTTCAATTTAATCCACATAATACCCATATAATACAATCTTTATTAATTGCTTATTATAGAAGAAAACTGAGGCTCCGGAAATACTTAAGGTTAAAAAAATAAGTTTAAACATAGAATTCAAATCCATGCCCGCTTGATAAACTTTTCCATTATTTCTTTTCTTTTTACCACCGAAGGCCTCTCTTGGGCAAATGACTGAGTAATTGATTGATGATGACAAAGACTTTGAAATATGGAATAATTTTGTGAATAAAGATTGCTTGATGGTTCTCCTTCTTCTTCTTCTTTTTTGATGTTTCAGTTCGGCAGAACGTTCTGGAGAGAGGGAACCATGAGTTAGTATGTCCAGGAAAAGAAACATTTAAGTTAACGGTCAAGTTGCCTCCAGCCACAAATCAAGTTCATGATGCCTCTAAGGAGAAAATTCCAGCAACGGTAAGTAAAGGAGCGAGTAGCCAGGAAATAGGGTGTTCTCCCAAGGTGTGTGGGATGGGAAGCACAATGAGGAACACCTAATGGAACAAAAAATATAAATCAAACTACAGTGAGAAATGCAACTTACAGGTGTGGTGGGACAGGTATGGAATAATGAAGGAGGAGGCACTTTTTGTTTGATTTTTAGACACTTTTGGAAAAGTCAAGATTTGGGGGCTATAATAAGGGAGGTTTGAGATATAAAATTTTGGGTTGCTCTTAACCTGGAACTTGCTGTATTAGTTTTACTTTTACATTGTTTTGAGGAGATAGCGATCCATACTGCATGTACTAAGTATTCCTAAAATGGTATAGTAATAGTATCTACCTTGTTGGATTGCTGTGAGGGTTGGATGAGACAACCTGTGTAAAGCAAATGGCACAGTGTTCATAAGAAAGACTCACTAAATGTTAAATGTGGAAAAGATGCAGATCTTACCCCTTACTCTGGGCACTTGGTATTCATTGGGGTTTCTGTTATTTTTGACTCGTATTACCAGTGATTTTTTTTTTTTCCTGAGTAACCGCATGTGCCAATACACATGAGGAGCATTCAAAAGCATTATTGCTGGAGTTTTCCACTATTGTGTCTGTTGACCCTGTATCTCTAGGCTGGTCTCAGGCACATTTTCTTAATGTAAAGAAATTTGGATTAATGGTAATTTATGAATGCTACTTTATTATTTGAATTTCAGGAATCCAAGATCAAAGAACATGCAAAAGAACCAGGTAAGGCCTCAATTGAGATGACTGGCCTTTACAAGGCAGTTTTGCTTTGATTAAAGATGGCACTTATCTTCTTTACTTCACAAGGCAGGTTTTGCTCAGCTTGGTGATGCCTTGGGCTGCATCCTCCTTTTACTCTCAGCCAGCTGTTCAGACGTGAACACTTGAGCTCTAAGGGCTCAGCTCAGAAGGATGTAAACAGCTCTCTCTGTGGGGACTGGGAGACACCTTGCAATTGAGCAGAGGGCTAAGAGGTGCCTGGAGGAGGGTGATGAACTGACCTTTAGAGCCTACGTGTGCCCAAGCGGCCATCAAGAAGCAAGTACATGACATATGAGTGGGTGCTGTGTGTGGCTAAGTCAGTTTCTGAGCACTGGGTGTGGGAAGTGCTGTTCTCAGGAGCCACTACAGGAGGGTGTGGGTCCTCTGTGGATGAAAGCTTGAGTGCTGGGTGCAGGATGGGGTGCAACCCTCCAGAGCAGCAGCAGCTCCTCTCCTCCATCTGCTGTAAGATAGAGCCCGACACCTAGTGGCTGTTGTGGAGTCTATTGCTTAACTAGTGTCTGGGTGTTGGCCTGTAGCACCTGACATTTACTAAAGGAGCCACACTCTTCTGGGCTAAGCACGGTGTTATAAAAGGGAGTAAATGGTGAAATGTGCTGAATGGTTGAGCAAGAGAGATAAAGTGATACATATCCAGATCTTACGGTAAAGAAAATTCCAAAAAATGTGTAAATGTTTTCTTCCAAAGTAGAAATTGTCTTGAGAACATGTTTAGATTTTTGCAACTTTCTCTTTTTGAAAACGGCACTAGGAAGAGAGCTTGGGGTCATTGTCAGGGCTCTTGGGGCCATTGTCAAAACTCTAGAAATTCATTGGAATGGTGGGGAAATGAGGATGGAGGGCCGTTGCCTAGTAGGTCCCATATCTAAGGGATGAGGAGAGCAGAGGACACAGCACCATGAAGGCACTAGGCATGCCTGAAACTCACAGCTTCAGGTTAAAGATTGACAGGCAGTGACATAGCAGGGAAAGGCACACACCAACATCAGGGGGTATGAGCACTAAGCCAATGTTCGGTTTTAGGTCAAGCTGAGCTGGGTTGGGCCTCAAATGTGGAAACCAGGAAGTGGAAGAACTAGGAGAAGAGAGACAAACAAGAGCAGATACATACTGGCCACTTGTGGTCAGAAAATTCTGTTTATTCCAAGTCTATATTTCAAGCCTGGATTCTATTCTAAATCCCAGAGCTGTGTCTGAACTTCCTGTTAGAAAATATGTTAGCACCAACATGTCTGAAGTCACGTGTGTCATCTGCCTCCAAACCATGCCCTCTTCTGTCTTTTTTATTTCTCCTCAAGTGCATAACCAGTTTGCCGATCCCTACTAGAAATTGTTTTTTTCTTTAAGCTTTCACATATGTTGGTCTCATTCATTCCTCCCTCACCCCAGGCCCCCATTATCACTTTACAAATCCAGCATGGCAGAATACACTGCTTGGTCTCTCTGTACCTGCTGTCCTTCTCCTTAAATCTGACCAGTCCTTTGTATTGCTGGATATCTGGTCATCTTTTTCACAGAAACCTTCCCTGGCTCACCTTACCACCAACTGCAAGAAAAAGTCCAGACCCCACTCTGGATGAAGCTGACTTTTCTGGCCTTATTTCTTACATCTCTGTACATGAGAGCTCCTTGAGCTTTTTTGGTCAGATCACCATTTCCTAAATAGTTTGGCACAATGTGATACTCTGCCTGTATTCTGCTGCTCACAGTACTCTCTACCCCACGTGTCTCTGCCTAAATTCGATAGACCCTTCAAGATCTACTCAGGTTCATCCTCTTCTCTAAAGCCTTCCCAAACCAGCCAATCCCTTTATCTCTCTTTCCTGGAATCCTGACTTGTTGGTGCTCTTTATATGGCAATGCCTCTCTTGTGATGAAGCTTCTAATAGTGGGGTGATAAAACTATATTGCTAGCAAAGCTCTTAGTCTCTCAGTCCAATATTCTCAATTTTAAATTAAGAGCTGTGCACAGCCCTGACCGGTTTGGCTCAGTGGATGGAGCGTTGGCCTGCGGACTGAAGGGTCCCAGGTTCAATTCTGGTCGGCGGCATGGACCTTGGTTGCAGGCACATTCCCAGTGGGGGTGTGCAGGAGGCAGCTGATCGGTGTTTCTCTCTCATCGACTCTCTAGCCCTCTAGCCCTCTCCCTTCCTCTCTGTAAAAAATCAATAACAAATATAATTTTTAAAAAAAGAGATGTGCACAAGGTCACATGGTTAAAGAGTGGCAGAGTCAGGGGTTGAACTCATAGAGCCTCACATCCAGCCCAGTACTCATTCTGGTTTGTCATACTGTCTCATTGAATACTACTTCATGTTGCTATTGAATCTTCAAGCTATTTTTTGTTTGGCATGCCCGTGTCTTTGTGTGTGTGTGTGTGTGTGTGTGTGTGTGTGTGTGTGTATTTGTTGGGGTGATGTAACTGCTGTAAAAAACATCTCCCCTGATCACAGTACAGTGTAGTTGGCAGCTAGGGTGGTTGGTGGAGTCTAGACTGCTTTATGCAGTCATTTGGGAATCCAGGCCTCCTTGATACATGGCCTCCAAGGTCACTGCAAGGGAGAAAGGAGATCCATATGAAGGAGTCATGAATTGGTCATGCTTGGAAGTGGAATTCACCCCTTCTTCCATATTCCATTAGCCACACGAACTCTACTATAGGAATTTCACTGTAGGAAGCCTGGGTAATATTTCCTAGAAAGAAAACAAAATGGATTTGATAAGCACATGACATTTTACTCTGCCATAATAAACATTTACAAATGTCAGTTTCTCTTCTCATTTTTTTTGAATACCTCCATTAGAAAAATGGAGGTATTCTATTTTTCTTATATAATGTTTTTTGTATGTACCCCTCTCCACACATCCAGTACCTTCAACATAACAAGGGCTCCAACTGAATAGTTGCGCAAATAATGTCTAAAGGTTCTATTGTACCCATCATGCTTCACTGCACTGGGTTAAGCATAGAGTGAGACTGACCTTATGCATATGTGTAACTCACTTATGGTCAACAATGGGGAGGAACAAGCTGTCTGGAGTGATTGCTATTCACTGAGTTTGATGTACACGTATAGCTCTCTAGGCCGTTTTACTTTCTCTGTGTTTCCCCTAGTCATTCAGCGCAAGCATCTTTTTTTCTCTTCAGTGCTGGGAAGTTACTGCTTTTCAGAGCATAAAGTGTTAGATCATGCTCATGTTTGGCATCATCAGATATTCTTGCTTTCCTCCAGTGGTCCAAGCACTAAATCTCCAATTCAACAGACACTCATTGAGCCTCAAGTATATACCACGTGCTAGCAATACCACGATGTGTAAACATGTTCCTTGCCTTTGAGGAAACTCATTTCAATAATTATACTAAGGTGCTGTGATAGAAGCATATGTTAGCAGAAAGAGGTGTAATAAAATTGAGCATCATAATTGTAATTCATTTAAGCTAAAAGCCTTCTAAGATATGTTTTTATTTTAGTTAGCTAGAGGTTGGGAAGGAAAGAAGGCAGTGTCTTATGATAATTTACTTTGCTGAAATCATGGTAGATAAATATAACATCTTTACCTCTTTTGTATCCCTAAAATCAGATGCATCAGAAGATACACAAATCTCTCTCAACAAAAGATCAGAAAAAATGGAAGATATCCCAAAGCAATGTGAAAATATTCCCTCTTTGGTTGCATTTGAAAATCTCAAAGCAAATGTGACTGACATGATGCTAACCTTGTTGGTGCAGAACATAAGTGGCCTGTCCAGTAATGATTTTCAAGTGGAAATAATACAAGATTTTGATGTTGGTGTAGTTACCTTTCAAAAATTCTTAGGTAAGATGAAGTGACCCTTCATGTTCAGTCTTCTTTGCACAACACTTTTGGGATTTGGGACACCCAGCTAATGGAATGTCTCTAAAAGTTTGATTCTTGTTAGTAGCTGGTAAGAGAGGACGCCAAGTTAATATAGATCCCTTTTTATTTGAAAGAGAAGCAATTTTGTTGTGAATCCAAATTATGGCATGTTTAATGAATTAAATTTATTATATGAGTTTTGTGTATGTGTGTGTGTGTACGAGAAAGACAGAGAGAGCGAGAGTGAGAGAGAGAGAGAGAGAGAGAGGACACATCCAAATGAAAATCTAAGTGATATCCAAGTATCTGCCCTAACCGGTTTGGTTTAGTGGATAGAGCTTTGGTCTGCAGACTGAAAGGTCCCAGGTTCGATTCAGGTCAAGGGCATGTACCTTGGTTGCGGACACAACCCCGGTAGGGGGGTGCAACCGGTAGCTGATTGATGTTTCTCTCTCATTGATGTTTCTAACTCTCTATCCCTCTCGCTTCCTCTCTGTAAAAAAATCAATTATATATATATGTTTTTTAATATATTTTATTGATTTTGTACAGAGAGGAAGGGAAAGAAATAGAGAGTTAGAAACATCGATGAGAGAGAAACATCGATCAGCTGCCTCCTGCACACCCCCCACCGGGGATGTGCCCACAACCAAGGTACATTCCCTTGGCCAGAATCGAACCTGGGACCATTCAGTCCACAGGCCGAAGCTCTATCCACTGAGCAAAACCGGTCAGGGCAATAAAATATATTTTTTTAAAAATGATATCCAACTATCTTAAAGTGAGTCTGAACACAGGAGTCAGTGTTTATACGTGTTACCTCATTGAGAGATTAAATATTGATATGTGTTACCAAACTGGACTTGAAGTAATAATTATAATATTAGCAAACAATCATATTAGTGTAAGACAAGTACTATGGAAAGCTCTTTACGTGTATTAATTGATTTGTTCCCTTCAACAACCTTTTGAGATGATTATTATTTCTCATTTTATACCCGAGGAGACAGAGGTGCAGAGATGCTAATAAATGAAGTACTGGATTTGAACCCTATCAGCATACCTCTATACAGCCTATTTTGTTGTCCCCTTTACCATATATCTTCTCAGTATTTTCATGGTCATCCACATATGCAGGGAGAGTAAGTGCATGTGATGCAGAAAATGAGTGCTCTTTGAGGTCAGTGGGAGGAGTCTTTGAGTTGGAAGAGCCATCTCCAGAAAAACAGGGACATTTTCCAATTCTAAGTCCTCACTATTCCATTGCTGTGGCACTGGAATGGTTAATTAAGAGCACAAGTCATGCCCTGGCCAGGTGGCTCACTTGTTTGGAATGTTATCCCATGCACCAAAAGGTGGATTTGATGTTGATGTTTTTCTCTCACATTGATGTTTCTCTCACTCTCTCCCTTTCCCTCTCAAATAAACAAAAACATATCTCGGGTGAGGATTAAAAAAAAAAGAGCAAGGTCATGTAGTCAAAATTCTAGCTTCAATAATTAACTAATTATCTGAGGTTGGCCAAGTTACTATCCTCTGTGTGCTTTGCTTTCTTCACCTATAAAATGGGGATAAGAATACCTGCCTTATTCAGTTTCTGTGAGAATTAAAGAAATAATGTTTGAAAAGCTCTTCACATCCTTCCTGGTAAGGACATGGTAAGGACTCAAAAAGGGGGCTATTCTACATTAAAGTTTATGATTATTTCTAATAAAGGTAGAATTAGATGCACTTGCTTTTGTTTATTGAGCAAAAATTTTCAGTGCCTACTATGTGCACATGTCTAGGTGCCATGGTAGTAATAGGAGATTTTGATGTTGCCAAGATAAATTCTTGGTCCCTGCTTCTGAGGAACTCCTATAGTGCAGGGTGGAAACCAATACACAAATGAACAGTGAAGATCAAGAGGAGAAGTTGCCTCCCTTGGCTGTGAACAGTAGGCTGTGAGAAATGGGAGGAAAGGGGACCCAAACAAGGCAGCGTGGCTTTGCTGTGCCTCCGTCCTTCTATGAAGCTTAGACTCCTGCAGGACCAGGCTATCAGGTCCCCAGTATACTATGTTCAATGTCACTGCTGTTCCCTCTGCCTGAAATGCTTCCTCCCTTATCTATCTGGTAAACTCTTCTTCATCCTTCAAAACTCAGATTGGTGAGGGAATCCTTGTCTGAGTGTCAATGTTAGTCCTCCAACCTCATTTGATACCACAATATACCACTTGTTTGCTTTCAAGACTTCCTACCTCCTGGGGGGGTGAATGTTCAAGAACTTGTTCTATTCATCACTCTCTCTCCCCAACTCCTAGCACAGTGCCTGACACAATGTGGGCCCAGCATCAATATTTATTTATTTGAAAGAGATAATTAGGTTGAGTCCTGAAGGAGGAATAGGACCAAGATAAAAAATTGGAGGAGGGCATTTCAAACACAGGAAAACATATAAACAAAGGCAAAGTAGAATGGGTTTTCAAAATAATGACTAGTTTCTGTGGCAGTATGAAAATAAAGTGAATGGCATGGAATAACCAGAGGTGATATTTAGAAAATAGTTTGGAGTCAAATAGCACAGGACATATTTCACCTAGCTCAGGAGTGTGAACTCATGCATGCAGGCAATGGGGAGTCATTGAAAGACTTGAGAAAGGGGTGAAGTGAGGATATTTGAATAGTAGAGGGTCCTCAGGTGATTATATCAAGGAGGCTTGGAGTGGGCTGTGAGTGGAGGTAGGGACACAACTCTGTGGTAGTAATTCTGGTAAGACATTCATAGATGCATTATTATTCAGAGACTGGAAATTTTAGGCAAGTAAATTCGCATTTAGGAATTAAAATTTGAGTGCTTAGCTCCCCTATTTATCTCTATTAATTCAGACAGTTTTTTGTATAATATAAAGATATAATCACAATTTTCTGATTGGTTAATTTTGGTTTGCAGATGCCATGAAATTTGTTGAAGACTGTGCCATGCACCATTCAGTGACACAACTTCAGCTTTCTCCAAGACTTCTGGAAATGACAAAAACAATCAGGGTTGAAAACCTGCCGCCTGGTGTTGACTCCTATAATTTGAAATGTTTATTTGAAAATCCTCAAAATGGAGGGGGAAGAGTTGTCAGTATTGAATGTTTTCCTGAAGAGAGTTCAGCTCTGATAGAATTTTTTGACAGAAAAGGTAATGTCTATTTGCCTGATTTTGTACACCTTTCCTGTCACAATATAAATTTGTTAGCATATCTTACTATTATAGTTATCAGTTGAATTCTGATGTATTTTATTTTTATTCATATATTTCATTGGTAATCCAGTTAGGAATCCTGTTCATCTGGGATATGGTATTTAATGTGTCCAGTGATTCAAACATTAAAGAAATAATGTCACATTTTTTCAAAGATATAACGTTTCTCTCATAAGTCTCTACTTATGACACCTGTAAAATATATAACTCTTAGAATCCTGGAAATACTGTGTTAAAAGAGATTTTCTGTGTTTTTTAGCTGTACACTTGGCAGAAATTTTGAAGTTAATTTCAACAATTTAAGGAAAAAAAATACTCAGAAACACATATGCTCCTAGAAAGTATCACTATGTCCCCTTTCACCTGTCAGGGTCATCATTCAGAAGTTAACAGGGGCGATTTCACATGATCAGTGGGTGCAGTGACCCTGCGAAACCTTCCCAGCTGAACCTCCAGGAGTACGCCTAAGGATTTTGTAGACATAAATTGCCAGTCCTCTGAGACACTAGCAAAGCCGGCTTGGAGATTGCATTCATGTTCAGAGGTCAAGGCTGAGGAATTAGGGAACCTGACTTCTCAGGGAAAGAAGAAACATCCTGTTTGGGATTAAATGGGGGAGCAAGAGATAGGATCATATGATATGCCACCCACTTAAGATAAATAGATTCATGGGGTTCTTGTAAGAACCTTCCTTCAGCTTTTATAAATTGGAGAAATTGGGAAGAAGGCATGGTTTCGCTTTAGATAGAATGAAAGACCTAGAGTTCCTTGGGCAAACGTAGAGCTACATACAGCTGTCTACTCTAGAACTTAGCTCCCAACCAATGTTGGGAGTTGACAGCCTTGGGGGTTTTGAACATCTTGAGGGAATGGGGCAGTTGGTGTATGTTCAGAATGCCTAGTTACATGGGTAACATTATTAATAGGAAGTATTTAATTGAGGTTTATTTAATATCCGAGCAGCACCTGTGAACAGTAGTATCCTCTGAAATGTTCATTTCACTTGACATCTTTGTACCAACTGACTATGTTGGTCTTGCCTCCTCCCTAACTTCGCTCATTCCATGTTTTCTGGGGTCTGAGATATACTGACTTTCCCTTTCTCACTCTGGACATTTGCAGAGCTCTACAGAGTGCTACAAAGTGGATTTATAGACATTGCTTTACAGGCATTGCTATTATTGTAATCCTTATTTTACAAATGAAGAAACTGAGGTACAGGAAGGTCAAATCACTTGACCAAGGTTCTGCAGCTAGTGAGTGACAGAGGCAGGAAATTTAAGATCTCTCTGTTGGTTCTTGTATCAGATAGATCCATGTTCAGCTCTGGCTTTGGTGCTTACTAGTTGTGTGATCTTGGACAGGTTACTAAACGCACCAAATCCTATGTTTTCTCATGTGTAAAACTAGTTCCTGCTATTACTTACCTCATAGGAACATTATACGGATTAAATGAAATTATATCTCCAAAGTGCTTGGCACATGGTGGGTGCTCAGTCAGTGTTAGTGGTCACTGGTTCTGCCCAGGCTGTACCGTGTATGGGGCCACATGGGGAAGTTGAGGCTATGTGTCTGGATCTCTGAAGGCCATGTTCTTTTTATTATGTCTGGCTCAAGGCCCAGGATCCAATCATCACAATTAAGGTATTTTTAACATCTTTCCACAAGGATGCTATTTTAATCCAAGTTGTTACTGGAATTCATTCTAATTCCCTTCCTTCTTAGACTCCGTGTACCTGTCTGATAACTACCACAAAATGAGTTTGGGAGAAGAGTATCCACCCACCCACACACAGACATGCCCATATACCATCCTAGCAACTGTCCCAGTAAAAGTGGCAAGAGACTGATTATAGCAGGGATGCGGGAGGTGCAGGGTTTGCTGAATCAGTCTCTGGGCTGTGCTCTGATGACTTTGAGGATGACCTTGGTTTGGAACACCTGGTAGAAGGGCAAGAGTGTGGGCTTTGGTTTCAGACAGACACTGATTTGAATCTTAGCTCAGACATTTACAGTCTACATGACCCTATTAGAGTTATCTAATTTTTACTAGCCTGAGGTGCTTTTTTTAAAGATTTTTATTTAATTTTTATATATTTTTATTGATTTCAGAGAGGAAGGAAGGGAGAGAGAGAGATAGAAACATCAATGATGAGAGAGAATCATTGAGTGGCTGCTTCTTGCACACCCAACATTGGAATGAGCCCACAACCTAGGCATGTGCCCTTGACCAGAATCAAACTGGGACCCTTCAGTCCACAGGCCCATGCTCTCTCCACTGAGAAAAACCAGCTAGGGCTAACCTGAGTTTTATCATTTTATCAAAAATAGTGATGATGATACTAATAGTGTGTCTATCTCAAGGGTTGTCATGAGGATTAAATTAATTAAATATATGTAAAGCACTTAGAATAGTGTCTGACACTCAGAAAGCTATGATAATTATTATTATGCTCCTCCTCTGAGAAGAAATAATGGAATCTAAGTCATCTATGAAGCCTAAGATTGTGAGAGGCACAAGAAACAGCACATGGCATGATTCTTAGACAAGGTTGGCTTTAAGCACCAAAATATTCTTTACACTGGCCCAAACAGTATCCCCATGCTTGTGACCAAAGTCATATCTATTTCTTAACCTGGTGGTGATATATCAGTGTATCACAAAAACGGAAACTGGAATTTACATAACGGAATTTCACCATACAGTGATCTTGGCCAGAAAGTAATTACTCCATTACACAAGGGATACCTGTGCAGTGTTAATACATATCAATTCATATTTGAGCACTTTGAGAGTAGAGCTGCCCTTTTAATACTATGTTGTAACATTAAAGTTCTATAAACACTAGGATTGCCCCCAACACCCCACAATAGGAACGTTTTGTTTGTTTGTTTTCATTTGAAACCTTTTACCCTGGGATTACTTTACTTTGTTTTTTTCCTTTTAAGTGTTAGACACCATCATGACCAAGAAGCTTGACCTCAATAATATGCCGCTCTCCGTGTTCCCATATTATACCTCCTTGGGCACAGCTCTGTATGGAAAGGAGAAGCCTCTGATCAAGCTTCCAGCACCATTTAAAGAATCTTTGGATCTTTCTTTATGGAAGTTCTTACACAAAAGGAATCATCTGATTGAGGAGATAAATGAAGAAGTGAGACATTCTTACTGTGAGCTAACATGGTCTCCATTCAATGGTGAAGTTACCATCAGCCCTGCAGCCACCTTAGTCAATCAAGGAAGAAAAAGAATCAAGAACTGGAAGAAAGATGCTTCCACAGCCTTCTTTGGCATCAGGTCTAGATTTAAAGTTAGTCCATTTAAAGTGGATCCAGTAGTATGGGACCTCATGAAAAATGAGTTAGAAGATGAAAGAATTTTGATTGAGTTTGATACAGACATGGGGATTGTAACCTTAGTGGGGAAATCAGAGGATGTACAAAACACTGAGCCACAAGTCAAGGAATTAATAGAAAAGGCCACTCAAAAAGTTAGAAGAGAAGAGCAAAGTCTGAAGGAGAAAGTGGCCATGTCTCCAAGAAAGTATTCTCTTTTGTGCCACAGCGGTGTGCAGGAGCGTCTCCGCAGGGAGTACCCAGACGTGGAGATTTTGTATGACAGAGCCACCCAATACATGTGCTTTAAAGGACTCGGTGTAGATGTGTATAAAGCAAAGTGTGAAGTCCAGAAAAAGATGTACACCATGGTTCAGAAAAGCATTCAGCTCCCCCCTGAGGTTTTGCAGTTTTTGCAACAGGCTGACTGTTCAGAACTCTCCAAGTCTCTTTTGATAGCACAGAAAATTCTTGCAGTTTATGACCTAGAGGGCACAACTGTTTTCTTAACTGGCTATTCTTCTGAAGCCCTCTTAGAAGCTGAGAAGCAAATGGTCAGTGCCTTAAGTTATAAGCGCATAGCCATTGAGGACAGGGAAGTTCTTAACAGCAAGACATGGAAAGCCATCACTAACAATTTGCCAAAGAAACATAATTCCTCCTCAAAGACTGTAACAATCAATGAGTTAACTTCAGGAACCACAGCTGAGATCATTATTGCAGGCTGCGTGAGAGAAGTAAATGAAATCTACCACTTCCTTTCTGACTTGGTGGAAAAAAACATGAAAATAGAGAGATTCCTTGAAGTAAAGCCTCCCTTAGTTATTGATTATTTAAAGGCAGAGGAGCAGCCATTCTGGCAAAAGATAAAGATGAACGAGCTAAATGTTCAGGTAGATTTCAATGCTAGGAATAAACCAAACAGCATTTTACTAACTGGCCCAAAGACCGAAGTCCTAGAGGGAATGAACATCCTCAAACAAGCCAGGGATTCAGTTTGTGTTAAAAGCATCAGTATTGATAAGCCAGGAGCCAGCCAGTCCTTCCGGGATAAACCATGGTATTATAAACGTGAGGTACGGTCATTAGGTTGTTTTGTGGAACTACTGCAGAATGAAGAAAAGAAGGAGAGAGGTGGCAGTGATGGGCAGAAGTGCTTCTGTTGGACAGAATTGGCCCCTGGAGTCTCTCTGATTGTACAGCAAGGCGACTTGACACGGTTTCCTGTTGAAGTGGTGGTGAATGCCGCAAATGAAGACCTCCATCTCAGTGGGGGCCTGGCTGCTGCTCTTTCAAAAGCAGCTGGCCCTGATCTCCAAGCAGACTGTGACCGGATAATGAAGAAAAAGGGTAAGATCCCAACTGGCCATGCCATCATCTCGAAAGCAGGAAAGCTCCCATACCACCAGGTGATCCACGCAGTAGGACCTAAGTGGAACAGCAGTGATGTTCTGGGGTGTGTGTTACAGTTAAAGAACGCCGTGAAAAGAAGTCTCCATTTGGCTGCTAAATGCCAGTACCAATCCATAGCCATCCCTGCCATTAGTTCTGGAGATGCTGGCTTTCCCTTATCCCAGTGTGTGGAGACCATTGTTTTGGCCATCAAACATTCCTTCCTGTATAACTTGGCTGGATGCACCTTGAAAGAGATTTACCTTGTGGATTTAGCTGAGAAGACTGTTGAGGCCTTTGGTGAAACTGTGAAAACTGTATTTAAAAACAACAAGCCTGATGCTGCTTCCCTGCCCAGTGTACCAGCAGGAGTCCAGCCGGGCCCGAGAAACACTGATGGAAACAGACAAATGCTGCTGTGCCCAGGCCGTCTGAGAATCCTGTTGGTGAAAGGAGATGTGCAGAATGCTGCGGTGAGTGTCCCTTGTACAGAACACCCCCTAGGTGCTGCAACTCCAGGGAGTCTGTTGCCAAAGGAAGATTAGGATCAAGGGAGAATTAGAGAGAGAATCCCATGCTCTCCATGGTGACCTGGAAACAAATTTCCTTAGAAAATAGAGCTACGTCACCACAGCATTTACTGATAGAGGGTGGCCCGTTATCTGTGGTACCTGGAAGTGTATTCAAATCACCAGGTTCCCAGTAAATGTGAAAATCCACAATAATACCTTACAATTACAAGCCTCTCTATATTTTTCAGGGCCTTCATACCTGTGATATTTTGGCAAATGTGAGGTTAATTTCCTATCAAATTTACAGATAGGAGATATAGAAAAATTAGACTATGGAGTGGGGACAGCAGACAGGAATCCTGTCAGTGGAACTGAAGCAGGTTGAGTCTGGAGGCCTGAGTTGGAGGGCCAATCAGCACCCAGCACCAGTAAGAAGCTGTGGGAAGGAAAGTGGAAACTGCACTTAGAAATGGTCTGAGTATCATGTGGGGAAAATTATTGTAGGTCTGCCAGGGCAGTCATGTGTTTTTTTAAAACATATTTAACAACCTCTTCAACAAAGGCTCTAGCTAATGGAAATAACTCTGGAAGCCCCTGCTGTGCCAGATGTTCCTTCCTTCCTTTGAGGATTGTGGGCAGGCCTGGGGAAGAGATTCCTAGGGAAGGCCACTTGCCTATCATCTTTGGAAGAAATATCTACTCAGATCCTTTGTCCACTTTTAAATTGGGTTATCTTTTTTAAAAAATATATTTTTATTGATTTCAGACAGGAAGGGAGAGGAAGAGAGAGATAGAAACATCAATGATGAGAGAGAATCCTTGATCAGCTGCCTCCTGCATGCCCTCTACTGAGGATGGAGACTGCAACCTTGGCATATGCCTTTGACTGGAATGGAACCTGGGACCCTTCAGTCCACAGGCTGGTGCTCTATCCATGGAGTCAAACCAGCTAGGGTATTTGGGTTATCTTTTTTTAAAAAAATTAAATTTTTATTGTTCAGATTATTACATTTGTTCCTCTTTTTACCCCCCCATAACTCCCCTCCTCCCAGTTCCCACCCCACCCTCCTCCTTCACTCCCCTCCCACTGTCCTCATCCATAGGTGCACAATTTTTGTCCGGTCTCTTCCCTCATCTCCCACACCCCCCTTTCCCCCCAAGAATAGGCAGTCCATTCCCTTTCAATGTCCCTGATTCTATTATAATCACCAGTTCATTCTGTTCATCAGATTATTTACTCACTTGATTCTTAGATTCACTTGTTGATAGATGCGTATTTGTTGTTCATAATTTGTATCTTTACCCTTTTCTTCTTCTTCCTCTTCTTAAAGGATACCTTTCAACATTTCATATAATACTGGTTTGGTGGTGATGAACTCCTTTAGCTTATCCTTATCTATGAAGCTCTTTATCTGACCTTCACTTCTGAATGATAGCTTTGCTGGATAAAGTAATCTTGGTTGTAGGTTCTTGGTATTCATCACTTTGAATATTTCTTGCCACTCCCTTCTGGCCTGCAAAGTTTCTGTTGAGAAATCAGCTGACAGTCGTATGGGTATTCCCTTGTAGGTAACTGAGTTTCTTTCTCTTGCTGCTTTTAAGATTCTCTCTTTGTCTTTTGCTCTTGGCATTTTAATTATAATGTGTCTTGGTGTGTTCCTCTTTGGATTCCTTTTGTTTGGGGTTCTCTGCGCTTCCTGGACTTGTACGTCTATTTCTTTCACCAGGTGGGGGAAGTTTTCTGTCATTATTTCTTCAAATAGGTTTTCAATATCTTGCTCTCTCTCATCTTCTGGCACCCCTATAATTCCAATGTTGGTATGCTTGAAGCTGCCCCAGAGGCTCCTTACACTATCTTGGTATTTTCAGATTCTGTTTTCATTTTACTTTTCCAGTTGGGTGTTTTTTGCTTCTTCGCATTTCAAATCTTTTTTTTTTTAATTAAATCTTTATTGTTCAGATTATTACATTGGTTCCTCTTTTTTCCCCCCCATAACTCCCCTCCTCCCAGTTCCCACCCCACCCTCCGCCCTCACTCCCCACCCACTGTCCTCATCCATAGGTGCACGATTTTTGTCCAGTCTCTTCCCGCATCTCCACAACCCTTTCCCCCCCAAGAATAGTCAGTACATTCCCTTTCTATGTCCCTGATTCTATTATGATCTCCAGATTATTTATTCGCTTGATTCTTAGAATCACTTGTTGATAGATGCATGTTTGTTGTTCATAATTTGTATCTTTGCCTTTTTCTTCTTCTTCCTCTTCTTAAAGGATACCTTTCAACATTTCATATAATACTGGTTTGGTGGTGATGAACTCCTTTAGCTTTTCCTTATCTGTGAAGCTTTTTATCTGACCTTCAGTTCTGAATGATAGCTTTGCTGGATAAAGTAATCTTGGTTGTAGGTTCTTGGTATTCATCACTTTGAATATTTCTTGCCACTCCCTTCTGGCCTGCAAAGTTTCTGTTGAGAAATCAGCTGACAGTCGTATGGGTATTTTCTTGTAGGTAACTGAGTTTCTTTCTCTTGCTGCTCTTAAGATTCTCTCTTTGTCTTTTGCTCTTGGCATTTTAATTATGATGTGTCTTGGTGTGGTCCTCTTTGGATTCCTTTTGTTTGGGGTTCTTTGCACTTCCTGGACCTGTAAGTCTATTTCTTTCACCAGGTGGGGGAAGTTTTCTGTCATTATTTCTTCAAATAGGTTTTCAATATCTTGCTCTCTCTCTTCTTCTGGCACCCCTATAATTCTGATTTTGGTACGCTTGAAGCTGTCCCAGAGGCTCCTTACACTATCTTCGTATTTTCGGATTCTGTTTTTATTTTGCTTTTCCAGTTGGGTGTTTTTTGCTTCTTCGCATTTCGAATCTTTGACTTGATTCTTGCGCTCCTCTGGTCTGCTGTTGGGTGTCTGTAGAATATTCTTTATTTCAGTCAGTGTATGCTTAATTTCTAGTTGGTTCTTTATCACAACATCGAGGGTCTCATTAGATTTCTTGTAGATTGCATTAAGTTTATCGGAAGTTTCTAGAAAATTATTGAAAGACCTCAAAAGTGTGGTTTTAAGCTCTATATCCTCCAATTCTGACATTTGCATCCTGTTTCTTTGTCTCTGCATTTTTTATGCTTTCTTGGTTCAACCCCTAGTGGTCTTTGTGGGCAGTCTTGTAGTTAAGCCTTGACTGTTGTTGGGGGTGATTTGACCTCCAGGCTATGGCTATGAGAGTCAGCTGTGTCTGCAGTGGGAGAGCTTCTGTGCTGGATCTCTAGGGCGGTGCTAATCTAGCATTTGCCTGAGGCTATCCGGCAAATGGCTCTGTGCAGGGCTTGGGTGGGTCGGGTCCCAGGGGATCTACAGGGCGGGCGGAGGGAGCAGTTATGGCTGCTCTCAGTTCCGTCCCCAGGGGCTCTGCCTCACAGAGTCCCAGCAACCTCTGCAGACCTGGGAGAGAAAGCTGCCTTCGAGTTCCGACCGAAGCCAGACAGTCCCGCTTCTCCTGTTTGAGTCTGGGTCCCTACAGACTCACCTGGCTCTGGAGCTCAGAGTCTGAAACTCCCTCCCGATTGAAAACACCAACCGTGCCCTCCGCCGCCAGCCTGCTCCACGTGCACTCCGCACCTGAGTATTTCACTTCAGCACTGAGCCTCCTCTGAATCTGGGTATGATATTCTCTTTCCTCCTAGTTGCAGAATTTCCACTCAGCAAGCCCTCCTGTGGTTCTGGATGATGTCTGTTTCGAGGCAGCAATCTCCGGTATTAACCTATGCTGCCATCTTGGTTTTTTCCCTCATCTGCTGCATTTCAAATCTTTAACTTAATTCTTGCGCTCCTCTGGTCTGCTGTTGGGAGTCTGTATAATATTCTTTATTTCAGTCAGTGTATGCTTAATTTCTAGTTGGTTCTTTATCACAACATCGAGGGTCTCATTAGATTTCTTGAGGATCTCACTATATTTATCGGCGGTCTCACCGGTCTTTTCAAGGGCCTTAATAAGTTTATCAGCGGCTTCTAGACAGTTCTTGAGAGACCTTAAAAGTGTGGTTTTGAACTCTATATCCTCCATTTCTTTCATTTGTGTCCTGTTTCTTTGTCTCCGCATTTTTTATGCTTTCTTGGTGTAACCCCTTGTGGTCTTTGTGGCGGTCTTGTTGTAGTTAAGCCTTGATTGTTGTAGGTAACACTGGGGGGTATTTGACCTCCAGGCCAACTGGCTGTGAGAATCAGCTGTGTCTGCAGTGGGAGAACTTCTGTCCTCTAGGGAGGTGCTAATCTAGCCTTTGCCTGAGGCTATCCCGCAAATGCCTCTGTGCAAGGCTTGGGCAGGGCGGATCCCAGGGGCTCAACCGGGTGGGTGGAGCGAGTAGTTCTTGCTGCTCTCAGTCCCATCCATAGAGGCTCTGCCTCTCAATGTCCCAGCAACTGCTGCAAACCTCGGAGAGAAAGCTGCCCTTGAGTTCCAACCGATGCCAGACAGTCCCGCTTTTCCCGTTTGAGTCTGGGTCCCCAGAGACTCGCTCAGAACTGGAGCTCAGAGCCTAAGACTCCCTCCTGATTGAAAACAACAACCATGCCCTCAGCCACCAGCCTGCTCCGCACGCACCTCTGCACCTTAGTATTTTACTTCCGAACTGCACCTCTTTTGAGTCTCGGTATGCTTTTCTCTTTCCTTCTAGTTGTAGAATCTCCCCTCAGCCAGCCTTCTTGTGGTTCTGAGTGATATCCGTTCCGTCTTTTAGTTGTATTTTTGAAGTGGTTGTGCGAGGCAGCAATCTCCAGTGTTTACCTATGCTGCCATCTTGGTTTCTCCCCTGGGTTATCTTTTTATTGCTGAATTTTAAGAGTTCTTTATGTATTTTGGATATAGGCCCCTTACCAGATTATGATTTGCAAATATTTTTTTCCCATTCTGTGGGTCATCTTCCTTATATAATAAGCTTAAATGATAATTAGAAGAATAATTGCTAACAATAATTGCACACACACTTAGTATGTGCCAGGCACTATGCTAAGTACTTGGCTTGCATTTTCTCATTCAATGCCATGGGAGAGATCCCAGGATTATTATTCATCTCAAAGAGATGAAGGAATGAGACTAAGAGGGGCTAAGTAATTTGCCCAATTCTCACAGCTAACAACTGGTAGAGGCATGATTGGAATTTGTTCAGGCACTATTTCAAAAATATTATCACATGATTTTATTTCTCATAAAAAAAACAAATACATAAACAAGAAACTCTTTTAACCCCTAGTCAGTAATTGGAATGTTCCATTCCTTGTCCATCTTGAACACTAAATAGTAAGATATTTCTTCCATTCCTTTTCCTCCCATAGATGTTTGAGTTCTCATGCCACAGTGCCTGCCATGTGTTGCTTATCTGTGACCCATGCAGTGCAGAAGAGCTTTGAAAATGACTTAGTCACATTCCTTCTCCTCTCTTCTCTTGGTGTCTTCCTCTAGGCTGATGTTTTCGTTAGGCTGATGTAATCTGTTCACATTAACTTTTCTGTTGAAAAAGCCTCCATGGCTTCTCACTGTCTGTCGGGAAGTCCAGATGGCCTGGCACTTGAGGTCCTCTGCAGTCTACCCCCACGGTAACATTGCCAGCCTGGCTTGCACCATTTTTCTGTAGAAGCTGTCTATCAGCTCAACAGCTCACACCCACCATGCATGTGTTCCCCTTTATGAATGATTTCCCCGTCTCCCCCTGCCTGCTTCAACTGTTCCCAAAGAGCCTATCATCACTTATGGTGTACTCACCGGCCACCGATGGCACTTCCTCTAGACCAGTGGTCGGCAAACTGCGCACGGCTCGTGAACCACATGAGGCTCTTTGGCCCCTTGAGTGTGGCTCTTCCACAAAATACCACGTGCGGGCGCGCACGTACAGTGTGATTGAAACTTCGTGGCCCATGTGCAGAAGTCAGTTTTTGGACTGGGCAAGTCTATTTGGAAGAAGTGGCATTAGAAGAAGTGGGGGGTGTCGGTCAGTCGGATAACGGGAGACGCGGTGCAGGCAGTGGGCTGCGGGATATGCAGAGTGGGGGAGGTACATTGTTTGGAGGTACATTCGCTGAGGTCGACCCCTTCCAACTCTCCCATCCACACTCATCTATCTGAAACAAGTATACACAACAAGTGTGGATGGGAGAGTTGGAAGGGGTCAACCTCAGCGAACGTACCTCAATCAGATTGAGGACGTTTTTGGCAAAGGCCAGTTTAGGAGTACCCCAATTAAGTTAATAACAATGTATCTACCAATATACTTTAAGTTAAAAAAATTTGGCTCTCAAAAGAAATTTCAATCGTTGTACTGTTGATATTGGCTCTGTTGACTAATGAGTTTGCCGACCACTGCTCTAGACTCCTTCAGTGATCCCACTTTTTGAGAGCTCTCTTTTGTCCTGGAGTGTAACTTAAATAAGTATCTAATCACATTGTCTTGGGTAGTATTTGTCTCTGAAAACAGTCATCTTTAGTTGTTCCCATTGTGCCAAGTCCAATGGCTCAAACACAGTAATCCTTGAGGAATGCTTTTTGTTAGAATTTGAAACAAATTGTTGCTTTTGTCTTTAGGCTGATGTTGTCGTCAACTCCATTCCTCGGGATCTCAACCTTAATAGTGGGCTCCTTTCTCAGGCCCTCTTAGCAAAAGCTGGGCCAAATCTCCAGAAGGAATTGAACACAGCTGGACAAGGGATAGGTGTTGACGTGGGTACGATTCTTCAAACCACTGGTTGTAATCTGCAATGCTACCAAGTGCTTCACGTGGTGGCTCCCAGCTGGAAAAATGGTGACACATCTTCACACAAGGTGAGGCCTGGTTTTAAATTCTCCGGGAAATTGGGTACCTTTTGTTCTCTTTTCAATAAAATGTAGATTGCACCCTGACTGTTTCTTTTCTGTAATAACTTCACATTCTTGGCAGGTTCCACATTATGGCCCTTTCTTTTGGTGTAGCTGAGTGCTCCTGAAGACTATTTATTGAAGATAGGGAAGAGTTATTGCAGATAGCACATCTTTTAAAAAAAATTGATTTCAGAGGAAGGGAGAGGGGGAGAGAGATATAGAAACATCAATGTTGAGAGAGAATCATTGATCGGCTGCCTTCTGCATGACTTCCTACTGGGGATTGAGCCTGCAACCCAGGCATGTGCCTTGACCAGGAATTAAACCATGACCTCCTGGTTAATAGGTTGATGCTCAACCACTGAGACACGCAGCTGGGTGAAGATAGTACATCTTTAGTGAGGAAGGCAAGGTGAGGGCATGAAGAATGGAAGAGCAAGAAGGATTAGACCAGTAGATGGTTAGATTTTTTCCTTCATTGCTGAGTGCATGTGGATCTTTTTGAAGGATTTCTTACATTCTCTTTTCCTTTTCCTATATTTTTCTTTCCCCTTCTTACTGACCTTAGCCTGCCCTTTGTTGAAAGCAGAAAGGAGTAGACAAAGATCACAGTCAAAGTTGCTAAATTCTCTTATTTTGGTCCTATCTCCCATTTCTAGGCAAAAAAAAAAAAATGTATAAGGATATGCTTTGTACTTTTCAGATCATGCAAGACATAATCAGAAAATGTTTGGAAATGACTGAGAACTTGTCCTTAAACTCAATTGCGTTTCCAGCCATAGGAACAGGCATTTTGGGGTTTCCTAAGACTGTTTTTGCTGAATTGATCACATCGGAAGTGTTCAAATTTAGTAGCAACAATCAACCAACAGCTTTACACGAGGTTTGCTTTCTGCTGCACCCAAGTGATCACGGAAATATTCAGGTATAGCTTCACTCTTTTCTGGTTATTTTGTCAACTGAGCCCTAATGGTATCCAGTGTCTTCTTGGTTTAACAGGTTGTTTCTTCCACGTATTTCCCATGCAGGAAAGTAAAAGAGCACTGTAAGCTAGTTGAAGCATGGGAATTTTCAAGAAAAGTTATGGACATGGAAAAAAATTTAGCTTCTTATTTAGGAAAATTTCAAACATGTACAAACATCAACAAAATAGTATAATAAACTCCCTTATAGCCATCACTCACCTTCATAATTATCAACCTATGGCTAATATGTTTTATCTATGTCTCCATTTATTATCCTCAACTGAGAATATGTTTTTATTGACTTTGTTTTTAGAGAAAGAGGAAGGAAGAAAGAGAGTGAGAGACATCACTGTGAGAGAGAAACATTGCACACACATCTACTGGGAATCGAACCTGAAACCTAAGTATGTGCTGAACCCACAACTTTCTGGTGTATGGGAAGAATGGGAAGACACTCCAACCAACTAAGCCACTTTTCCAGGACCCCATATTATTTTGAAGCAAATCCCAGATATAATTTTACCCATAAACAAGTCAGTATTTATTTTAGATATTGAAATTTAAAAAGTAACAACACCATGGCCCTGGCTGGTGTGGCTCAATTGATTGAGCAGTGGCCCATGCACCAAGAGGTTCCTAGTTTGATTCCCAGTCAGCACACATGCCTGGGTTGCAGGATCTATCTCTGTTAGGAGGCATGTAGGAGGCAGCCAATCAATGTTTTCTCTCATCGATATTTCATTTACTCTCTCTCTCTCAAGTCAATAAAAACGTAATTTTTTTTAAAAAAGGTTTCCCTTCACTTAAAAAAAAGTAACACCACAATACTATTTCACACATAAATTAAATTGACAGTCATTCCTTTGTTTCATCAATTATCAAGTCAATGTTCAAATTTCTAACTGTCTCATAAATGTTTTGTTTTTACAGCTTGTTTATTTGAATCATAATCCAAATAAGGCTCCTATTTTGCAATAGAGTTGACATATCCCTTAACCTTCTTTTATTTTATTTTTTTTTAATTTTGTTTTATTGCTTAAAGTATTACAAAGAGTATTACATATGTCTCCTTCCCACCCCCCACCCCTCTTAATATTCCCCCGGCCTCCCATACCCCTAGTGTCTTGTGTCCATTGGTTAAGCTTATATGCATGCATACAAGTCTTTCTGTTGATTTCTTACCCGCCGCCCCCCAACCCTCCCTGGGCTTCCCGCTGTAGTTTGACAGTCTGTTCGATGCTGCTCTGCCTCTGTATCTATTTTTGTTCATCAGTTTATAATGCTCTTTATTATCCATAAATGAGTAAGATCGTGTGGTATTTTTCTTCCATTGACTGGCTTATTTCACTTAACATAATGCTCTCCAGTTCCATCCATGCTGTTGCAAATGGTAATAATTCCTTCTATTTTATAGCAGCATAGTATTCCATTGTATAGATGTACCACAGTTTTCTAATCCACTCATCTGCTGATGGGCACTTAGGTTGATTCCAAATCTTAACTATGGTAAATTGTGCTGCTATGAACGTAGGGATGCATATATCCTTTCTGATTGGTGTTTCTGGTTTCTTGGGATATGTTCCTAAAAGTGGGATCACTGGGTCAAATGGGAGTTCCATTTTTAACTTTTTGAGGATACTCCGTACTCTTCTCCACAGTGGCTGCACCAGTCTGCATTCCGACCAGCAGTGCACGAGTGTTCCTTTTTCTACACATCCTCACCAGCACTTGTCATTTATTGATGATAGCCATTCTCACAGGTGTGATATGATATCTCGTTTTAATTTGCATCTCCTGGATGATTAGTGACTTTGATCATGTTTTCATATGTCTCTTGGCTTTCTGAATGTCCTCTTTTGAAAAGTGTCTATTTAGGTCCTTTGCCCACCTTTTGATTGGATTGTTTATCTTCCTTTTGTTAAGTTGTATGAGTTCCCTATAAATGTTGGAGATTAAACCCTTATCTGTGATAACATTGGCAAATATGTTCTCCCATGCAGTGGGCTTTCTTGTTGTTTTGTTGATGGTTTCTTTTGCTGTGCAGAAGCTTTTCTTTTGATGTAGTCTCATTTGTTTATTTTCTCTTTAGTTTCCAATGCCCTAGGAGCTGTATAGGTGAGGAAATTGCTTCTGCATATGTCTGAGATTTTGTTGCCTTTGGATTCCTCTAGTATTTTTATGGCTTCCCCTCTTACATTTAAGTCCTTTATCCATTTTGAGTTTATTTTTGTGTATGGTGTAAGTTGGTGGTCTAGTTTCACTTTTTTTGCATGTACCTGTCCAATTTTCCCAACACCATTTATTGAAGACACTGCTTGACTCCATTGTATGCTCTTGCCTCCTTTGTCAAATATTAATTGAGCATATTGGTTTGGGTCGATTTCTGGGTTCTCTGTTCTATTCCATTGATCTAAATGTCTGTTCTTTTGCCAGTACCAGGCAGTTTAGAGAACAGTGGCTTTGTAATACAGCTTGATATCTGGTATTTAGGTCCCACCTACTTTGCTCTTCTTTCTCAGGATTGCTGCAGCTATTCGGGGTCTCTTTTTTTTTCCACATGAATTTTTGGAGAGTTCGTTCTAGGTCTGTGAAATATGCCCTTGGTATTTTAATGGGAAGTGCCTTGAATTTATAGATTGCTTTGGGTAGTATGGACATTTTAATGATGTTGTTATTAGCAATCCATGAACATGGTATGTTCTTCCATCTGTTTATGCCTTCCTCCATCTCTTTTTTCAACGTCCTGTAGTTTTTTTGAGTAGAGGTCTTTTACCTCTTTAGTTAAGTTTATTCTTAGGTACCTTAATTTTTTTTGGTGTGATCGTAATGGGATTGCTTTTTCAGTCTCTCTTTCTGTAAGTTCACTACTGGTGTATAGAAATGCCATAGATTCCTTGTCATTAATTTTGTATCCTGAAACAAAGCCGAATTCATTGATTAAGTCTAATAATATTTTGATGAGTCTTTAGGGTTTTTTATGTACAATATCATGTCATCTGCGAATAAGGACAGTTTTACTTCTTCATTTCCAATTTGGCTGCCTTTTATATCTTCTTGTCTAATCACAATGGCTAATACTTCCAGTACTATGTCGAACAGGAGTGGTGAGAGTGGGCATCCCTGTCTTGTTCCTGTTCTTAAGGGAAATGGTTTAGTTTTTGCCCATTGAGTATGATGTTGGCTGTGGGTTTGTCACATATGGCTTCTATTATGTTGAGGTATGATCCTTCTATCCCCACCTTGCTGAGAGTTTTATTTTATCAAAATTGGTGCTGGGTTTTGTCAAATGCTTTTTCTGCATCAATTGTTATGACTATGTGGTTCTTTTCTCTCCATTTGTTTATGTGATGTATCACTTTTATTGATTTGCAGATATTGTACCATCCTTGCATTCCCCGGATAAATCCTACTTGGTCATGGTGTATGATCTTTCTGATGCACTGCTGGATCTGATTTGCTAAGATTTTGTTGAGGATTTTGGCATCTATGTTCATGAGGGATATTGGCTTGTAATTCTCTTTCATTGTGTTGTCTTTACCTGGTTTTGGAATTAGGGTGATGCTGGCTTCATAGAATGAGCTTGGAAGTGTTCCTTCCTCTTGAATTTTTTGTAGTAGTCTGAGGAGGATAGGTTTTAGTTCTTCCTTGAATGTTTGGTAAAACTCCCCTCTGAAGCCGTTTGGTCCTGGGCTTTTGTTTGCTGGAAGGTTTTTGATGACTGCTTCAATTTCTTCCATAGTTATTGGCCTATTGAGACTTTTAGGTTCTTCCTGATTGAGTTTTGGAATGTTGTATTTTTCTAGGAATATGTCCATTTCTTCCAGGTTGACTAGTTTGTTGGAGTAGAGTTGTTCATAGTATTTTTAACAATCATTTGTATTTTTGTGGGATCTGTTGTTATTTTGCCTCTATCATTTCTGACTTTGTTTATTTGGGTCCTCTCTCTTTGCTTCTTGGTGTGTCTGGCTAGAGGTTCATCAATCTTGTTTATCCTTTCAAAGAACCAGCTGTTGGTTTCATTGATTTTCTGTATTTTTTTTGGTCTCTATGTCATTTATTTCTGCTCTAATCTTTATTATCTCCTTTCTTCTGCTCACTCTGGGCTTTTCTTGTTGCTCTCTTTCTAATTCTTTGAGTTGTAGAGTTACATGATTTACTGCCTTTTTTTTTTTTTTTTGAGGTAGGCCTGTTGAACTATAAACTTCCCTCTCAGGACTGTTTTCACTGTGTCCCATAGGTTTTAGATTGTTGTGTTTTCATTGTCATTAGTTTCCAGGATGTTTTAAATTTCTTCTTTGATCTCATTGGTAACCCAATCAATATTTAATAAGGTGCTATTCAGCTTCCAATTGTTTGAGTGTTTTGGATTGTTTTTATTGTAGTTTATTTCTAATATTATGCCATTGTGGTCTGAGAAGATGCTTGGTATGATTTCAATCTTCTTGAATTTGGGGAGACTTTGTTTGTGACCCAATATGTGGTCTATTTTTGAAAATGTCCCATGTGCATTTGAGAAGAATGTTTATTCTGCAGATTTGGGGTGAAATGTTCTGAAGATGTCAATTAAGTCCATCTTATCTAGTGAGTCATTTAAGATTGCTGTTTCTTTGCTGATTTTTTGTCTAGAGGATTTATCCAGTGATGTCAGGGATGTATTATAGTCCCCTACTATGATTGTATTGTTGTCGATCTCTCCCTTGATATCTTCCAGGAGTTGGCAGCAGCTCCTCTGGTGTCTCCTCTGGCTGGTAGATGAGGCTGCTCACACAGCTGCTGTTCCTTGGACAGGGTTGGGCTGATAACAAGGCTGCTGTTCCTTGGACAGGAGCAGGCTGTTCATGTGGTCACGGACTGCTCATGTGGCTGCTGCTCCTTGGATTGGGGCTGGCTGCATGCTGCTGCTGTTCCTCAGATGGAGCAGGCTGCTCGTGAGGCTGCCACTCTTTGGAAAGGGGCAAGTTGCTTACAGGGCTACTGCTCCGCGTATGGATTTGGCTGCTCTTGCAGCTGCTGCTCCTCAGATGGGGGATGGGCTGCTCGTGTTGCTGCTGATCCTCAAATGGGGACAGGATGTTCATCCAGCTGCTGCTGGTTGGACAGGTGCAGACTGCGTGTGGCTGCTGCTCCTTGGACCAGTGCGGGCTGTGCAAGGCTGCCTCTCCTTAGATGTGGTTGGTCTGTCTGCTTGTGTGGTTGCTTCTCCTTGGACAGGGTCGAGCTGCTTGGGCTGCTGCTGCTCCTCGGGCCAGAGTGAGCTGCACGTGTGGATGCTGCTCCTTGTATGGGGGCTGTCTGCTTACGTGGCTGCTGCTCCTCAGATGGGGGATGGGCTGCTTGCGTGGCTGCTTCTCTTCATGCAGGAGCGAGCTGCATGTGTCTCTGCAGCTCCTCAGATGGGGCAGGCTGCTCACCCAGCTGTGGCTCGTCGGACAGGTGCTAGCTGCATGTGTCTGCTGCTTCTCGGACCAGTGTGGACTGCAAAGGGCTGCCGCTCCTCAGACGTGGGTGGTCTGCTCACGTGGCTGCTGCTCCTTGAATGGGAGCGGGCTGCCACGGCAATGCTTTTCCTTGTATGGGTATGGGCTGCTCACACCATTGCTGCTCCTCATATGGGGGCATGCTGCTCATGCAGCTCCTGCTCCTTGGATGGGGGCAGGTTTCTCACACACCTACTGCTCCTCAGATAGGAGGGGCATGTGGGCTGCACAGCTGCTGCTCCTCAGATGGGGGCGGGCTGTGTGGGGCTGCCACTCCTCAATCATGGGCAGGCTGCTCGGGCGGCTGCTGCTCCTCAGACAGGGCAGGCTGCTCATGTGTTTGCTGCTCCTTGAACAAGGAAGTGGGTTGCTCACACAGCTGCTACTCCTTTGACAGGGGCAGGCCACGTGAGGCTTCTGCTTTTAGGCCTGTGGCAGGTTGCTTTTGGGGCTGCTGCTCCTTGGACAGGAGTGAGCTGCTCAGGTGTCTGCTGCTTGCATGGTTGTAGTGCCCTGGGCTAAGGCATTGGGCCGGTCAGAGGGGAGCATGCTTCAGAACTCACAGGAGCCTGTGCCCAGGGTGGCTGGAGACTCATTGACCGTGGGACCACAGCTGAGGTAGCAGGTCCCTGGCAGGGATGTCTATATTGTCCCAGGTGTTATCTGACAGCACCCTGGGTGGGTGTGAGGCCTGGATCCCAGTTACAGCAGCTCTCCCCTTAAAAACGCTAAGCTTCTGAGAATGAGCTGGCCTCCCAGAACTGCTTACAACAGTAGCAGAGTCTGCCTAGTTAGGCGAATCCCTTTAGCATGAACCCAATGGTCCTGCGGGATCTATCTATGCCTCACTCACATACACACACACACATCCCACATGACCACATACTCCTCTTTTGGTCCCTCACTGACTCATGCTCTCTCCCTCACTGCCACCTTCTTCCTGCCTCTGTAGTTGGGTCTGAGGTGTTATTGACCTGTTTGTGGATGGAGTTTGCTCTCCAGGTGTCTGGTTATGAGGCTCACTCTCTGGCACCTGGCCAGGCAGGATAAAATTCACCTCAACAAGACACAACTCAAAGGGACCAAAGCATGAATGTACTCATGACAATAATAACCCCACTACAAGTGACCACTTCAGAAAAGAGAATTAGGGGCGAGAAAAGAGAGCATAAATGATAGCAAAGAGAGTGAAAAAAATAAGAGAGAAAAGAAAAATGAAAAAAAAATATATGTATATGGGAAAACACCACAAAACCAATAGATAAAAAAATAAAACAAACAAAATAATAATAAAAAAATTTAAATTTAAAAAAAATAAAAATAAATAAATAAATACAAACACCAAACCCCCAGCAAAGAGGGTGGATGCAGAATCTGTAGATGCTGAGCTTATATGTAGAAGATAAGGTTAAGAATTGGACAAATATGAGGAGGATCTCAGTTCACTATAAAGGAAGTAGAAAAGCAATGGGTGAATAAGAGGAAAGCAAATGAGAAATAATAATAATAAATTTAAAAAATTTTTATTTCAAAAATGGTATAAAATAGCAAATAAAAATGAAATAAAATAGAGTGATGGAAAAATAATGTGAAAAGAAATAGAAAATAAAGCAAAAAATAAAAACAGGAAAACAAAGAAAAAAAAAAGAAAAGAGAGATAACAAAGTAATTAAAAAATAAAATAAAATGAAAATGAAAAAGTGAAGTGTTCCTTTGGCTGACTTAAGATCCCAGTCTTCTGTACTGTAGTGTTTCTCAGGTTCTGATTGCTGGGACTGAAAGTCTCTCTTTAGTCCAACCCCTTTGTGCTCTTAGGGACTATTTAGGTTTTGTTTTTTGTTTTTAATCCTTTTACTATTCAGGGTGGAATCTGGGTGTGGCTGTGTTAGTTGCCTGGATACTGGAGGGAGGGGCTATCTCTTCAGGACAAAATGGCTGCCCAGGTCCCAGGTTCAGGCATGGCTCAGCACCAAACTTGCTGCCACTTCTTCTGGACCCCCCTCTCTCCCCAGATTCCACAATTCCGCACCTTCTCCCATGCCCCAGCCATGGGTAAGTGTCTGTATCCGAAAGGTCCTATGAACTAGGCTCAATGAAGAAAGGCACAAGCCACAGAGGCTGGAGAGGCTCCACCTCTATGCACTCCTCTCCTGCCAGCACTCCTCAGCCTTTCCTGATTGTGGACACAGATCTAGAATCCCCTGCTGACCAGCAGTTCTGCATACCTTCTTTCCACTGTGCCTGTCCCAAGGGATGTGGCCCAAGCCGGTGCCGTGTGGATTCCCTCTGATCCTTAGAGCTCAGAGGTCTGGCCAATTATCCTTCCCAGAGCCTGACTTTACGTTTCTCTGAGAGTCCTCTGCCTTTCCCGTCTGTAAACTGTCTCCCTGCTGAATATCCTCTGCCAATTCAGGCTGGATGTTACTCATTTCAGCTGCTGACCCTATCTGCTCCGGGACAAGGCACGGGACACGTCTGTCTGTACCGCCACCATTTTGTCTCTCCACTTAATGTTCCTTTAATCTATAGGCTTTCCTTCCATACGAACACAGAAATTTTAATACATAATATAAAAGCACAGCTGTGGTCCTATAAATAGGAGATTGTCACGATGATATGCAACTGAAGGATGTGGTAAGAATAAACTCAGCACTCCCCCCCACCTCAGGAATAGGAGAGTTGGTAGCAGAAGTCCTAGAACCATCTTTAGTCATAAAGTCTATCAACCAGCTCACATTTTGCTGAACATCAGCTATGGGTGAGCCACTGGACTCTACATTATGCAAGAACAAGAGGCATTTAATAAGAGACCATTATCCCTGCCTCCAAGTCCTTAGAGTTCAGTAGAGTAAATGCCATTAAATGTTTGAAAAGTTTTATGGTAGTGCAAGAATTAAATGACTAGATCAAGGCCAGCAACCCAGGAGATGTCCATGAATCATTGGGCCATTTGAATTTTTAGGTCATTCTTAATTTTTTCCTGGATCTAGATACTACCTTTAAGTTCTTCCAAAGCAAACAATTCTAATCTAAATTCTATTCAGACAACTAAACCACCTGAGCAAAAATCATGGTCTATTTAGTTGGTCTGAATAACTACAGTAATTTCTAGTCAATAAATGCTTCTTGAACAACCCCTCCTCTAAATCATAATTACTTTGGGAGCTAAGATTTATGCACATAAAATGAACTAAATTAGAGAGAAAATGCTGAGCTTTTTTCAGTGGGTGAATAGGGGAGTGAGTCCTATGACATGGACCTGACCCTTCTAATTTCATTATTGCTGTGCAACCCCAGGCCCTGTTTCCTTTCCTATAGGCTCAGGTTCCTCTGCAAGTATTCAGGAGAAGGATTAGTCTCTATAGACACCTTTACTGCCACTGGAAATAGTATTGATTGTCTGTACATGGCTGTGACACTTTTTCACTTAAGACTTTTAAAGACAGTTAAACTTTGGTTATATTTGCACACAACAACAACAACAGCACAAAGACCGGTTGTTATGACGTGCACTGACCACCAAGGGGCAGACCCTCAATACAGGAGCTGCACCCTGGTGGCCAGTGTGCTCCTACAGGGGGAGTGCCTCTCAGCCAGAAGCCAGGCTCACGACTGGTGTGCGCAGCGGTGGTGGCAGGAGCCTCTCCCACCTGAACAGCAACGCTAAGGATTTCCAACTGCAGATTTAGGCTCGCTCCCATAGGGAGCAGGCCTAAGCTGTTTGGCAGACATCCCACAAGGGCTCCAGGACTGTGAGAGGGCATAGGCTGGGCTGAAGTACCCCCCTGAGTGCACGAATTTTATGCACTGGGCATCTGGTTTCACATAACACTCCAGATGTCCACTGTGACATTCTGACACATTGGGTATGGGTTTCTGTCTGAACAGTTTGCTGTGGCTGAATGGCAGGTGCTGTATAGTCCTCTAGAGTCACATCACTTCACCTTTACACTTGTAGCTTCCTGCCTGGGCCCTGGAGGTCTATGAGTCTGACACCTTCAGACTATAGTCTATTCCAGTCCTTATCCCTTTATTGTATCAGCCTTTCAGCCAAGGTGTTACTTGGTACTTTTTGTTATTTACCAACAAAATTCTCTGTTGCTTGTTCACACAAATGTGATGATTTTGGGGTTCCCCTGCCAGGCAAAGAAATTCACAGGTTCACTAAACCTAAAATACAGTCTCTTGCACCAAAATGCACTACTCCACTAGCCATTCCTCTTCTGGTACAATTAAGAAGTTAAAAACTGAAGTATCTGGGTTCTTGTGATTGTCTTCCTCTTAACATTGTATTTTTAAAAATTGGCAACTTATTTGCTTTTACCTAATATGAAAGAAATATTTATTCATTGTAGAAACTTTGAACAATGCAAAATGCATAAATTATCTTAGTCATATTTTGTTCTAGTCTTCTTCTATACATATGTACTTTGCAAAGTGGCATCATAATAATATAATTAAAGTTAATTTTCTTACATTTAATAATGTAAAATGAGTACTTTCCTATTCCAGTAACTACTCTTTGAAAATGTAATTCCTAATGGCTGCTAAATATTTTAACACAGGGATATACTAAAGTGTATTTCACTATTTAACTATTTCTGTATTGGATTTTAAACTGTTTTATTTTCTTCTTGATTTTAATAAATAACACTGTAATGAATATTTTGTATTTATATCTTTGTTCCAATCTTTGATAATTTTCATGGGATGCATTTGTAGAAATAATATATGTATGTTCATAACTTTAAAAATATATAATGATAATAACAATACTTTGAGAATTGTTCTCTCATTGATATTTGTGTATGCATGATAAAAAGTTGTGATGAATCAAATTCACTCATCTACTAAGGATTGTCGTAATCAAAACTGTCTTTGTTTCTAGGCATTTTCAGATGAATTTGACAGAAGAGCTAATGGAAATTCCATCAGTGACAGAATTCCCAAGGTTCAGAATGCACAAGGTTCAGTAATGATACCTTTTCATTTTTCCTAAATTTATTTTATTCTTTTTTTGTTGTTCTTCTTTGGGGTTCAGAAAAAATATTAAATTAAGAAATTATTTCTAGTTGTTAAATGACTATTTAATGATAATGAAAGATGGCAGTTATGATTTTTATGAAAAAATCTATTTGTGATAAAGGAGATATTAAATCATACTCTATACACCTGAGCATGCAAGACTGCATGACTGCGCAATCTTGAGCGGAAGAGTAAGCAATCCAAGTTACATAATCTGTACAGAGGGCTTTAAGTAGTGATGAGGCTACTATTTCCTAAGGATGATGTGACCTGTGATTTTGGAAATAGACATATTTAAAGGGACAATACCAAATGCTTCTTTTCTGTCAAATTTGCTGTTACATGTTTGGCTTTATCCTATTTGGAGTTTTCTGAGGCTTCTTGAATCTCAATATGTATGTCTTCCATCAAATTTGGGAATTTTTCAATCATTTATTCAAATAGTTTCCTGCACTCATCTCTCATCTCCTCTGGGGGCTCCAATAACATGAATGTTAGACCTTTTGATAGTGTCCTGCCAGTCCCTGAGGATCTGTTCTTTTTTTCCTTTAAATCTTTTTTTCTCTGTTTTTATGATTGGATATTTTTTATTGGTCTACATCCAAGTTCACAGACTCATTTCTCTGTCTACAGCTGAGCTTACCCAATGAATTATTAAAATTTTAGATACTGTACTTATAAGTGCTAAATTGTCCATTTGATTCTTAATTTATAATTTATTTTCTCTGCAGAGACTCCTATTTTTCCACTCATTCCAAATCATTTCCATACATTCAAATATATTTAGTTTGACTTCAGGGAGCATATTTATAGTAGATACTGTAAAGCCTTTGATAAGTCCAACATCTGGGTCATCTTGATGTAAGCCTCTATATTGAGTATCTTTACCCTTGAGAACTGCTTTTTTTCTTTTTTAATATATTTTATTGATTTTTTACAGAGAGGAAGGGAGAGAATAGAGAGCCAGAAACATTGATGAGAGCGAAACCTCGATCAGCTGCCCCCTGCACACTCCCCACTGGAGATGTGCCCCCAACCAAGGTACATGTCCTTGACAGGAATCGAACCCAGGACCCTTCAGTCCGCAGGCCAATGCTCTATCCACTGAGCCAAACTGCTCAGGGCTGCTCACATTTTCTTGGTTCTCTGTATGACAAGCAGTTTTGGGTAATAGACTTTTTTTTTCATTATTATGTTGTGACACTTGGGTCTTGTTAAAAATCTCCTGGAAAATGGTAATTGTTTCAGCAGGCAGTCAGTCAGTTAAGTTCATCCTAACAGTCCTGTCTCACCTTCTCTGGGAGGCATTCCCATGTCACTTCAGTTCTCAGAGCCTTTGCTGTGCTCTTGGGATGGCTCCCCCATGTGCAGCTCCAGGGTGGGCTTAGGATTTATTCCCGTTTGTCACAGAACTGGGGTCTACCTTCTCCAGCTCTCCCCTCAGCAGAACTCCCCTCACACTCTTGGCTTGCAGGAGCCCATTTTCTAGGCCTCTCCCCAGAGAGACAGTATTCTCTTGGAGTTTAAGTTTCCTGTTCTGTTGCTGCATAACTTTTTGTGATCAGGGTTGTCCTTGGGCAAAGTGGGGAGAGAGAAAAGAGAGAGAGAAAAGTAACAGGGATTTCCCACACACAGCCGTGTACACTTTTCAGACCAAAAGGGCCCTTTTCCCTGGATCTTCTGGATAGAAATACAGATTTCTAAGAGCTTTAATCCCCTGTGGTGCCGCTATGGAGTTCTGCAACTGGGGTAACCTTGGGGATAGGGCCTGGATTTAAAAAAAAAAAAAAAGGAACTTGTATGCAGGCATATAAGCATAAAGATGGACGCAGACAACAGGGGGTGAGGGTGAGGACAGGACTGGGAGGGTAGGGAGATAATGGGGGGATAAGGACACATTTGTAATACCTTAATTAAATATATATATATATATATATATATATATATATATATATATATATATATATATGATATAAAAAAAGGAATGTCAGGATAAGTAATATTTGATTCCAAAAAATATTAAGTATATGTACACACACATTTTTCCAATGGAAGCTGTGCCAATTTCTAAATAAAGCTCAATTGGATCTCAAAAAAAAAAAAAAAGGAAAATAAGGAAGATCCCTGCCATACTCTTCAGCTCACAGGGCCCCCTTTTCCCAATCATCTGGCTACGAAGACAGGGATCCTCTGAGAGTTTTGCTACCTGTGCTCATTGTGCAGTTCCAAATCTAGGAGGGTAAGAAAATTACAAAACTCCGCTCTTTACAGGTTGCCTGTTTAGATTTTGACTCTCCTCCTCAATCTGCTTGCTGTTGCTTACTTTTCAGTCCTCACTTAGTAGATATTGTATTTGTCCCTTGTCTTAGTTGTAATTAGTTGGAGAGATAAGCTCTCAAAGGCTGACTTCACCTTGGCCAGCACCACAAGCCCACATTTGATAGGTTTTATCTATATATGTAAAAGGCTAAGCAACTGTCTGACTGTCCGACTGGTAGCTTTGACACGCAATACCACTAAGGGGCAGACGGTCAATGCAGGAGCTGCCAAGCTGCATTGACTTGGCAGTGGTGGTTCTCAGGTGACGCACCCCGGAACCAGAGAGGAGGGAGCCAGATTCCGGATGTGTCACCTGAGAACTGCCCTCTCAAAATCTGGGTCCCCTTGGGGGATGTGGGAGAACTGGTTTTGGCCCATTCCCTGCAGGGCAGGCTGAGGGACCCCACCTACTGGAGGGACCCAGCTCACTCCACAGATGCCCTTCAAGTCACAGTGCTGGCCCAGGTGCGGCCAGCCTGTAAGGAACCTCAGGTGGTTGGCTCAAGGGTATGTCCAGCCCATCTCGCCCAGTCCCACCCCACTGGCCACCTTCTAATTAATTTCCTTTCAATGTGCACAAATCCATGCATCAGGGCACTAGTATTTTATAATGCTTTTTCAGAAACAGACTGTTCTTGGGCCTAAGGGTCAGGACCATATTAAAGGCCAGAGATAGGGGGTTTGGGATGGAGACGGAGAGAAGTACTGTATGGGAGGGCCACATGTGAGGAGCATGAGACTTAAATCAATCTTACTATTGTTAACTTGATTATCAACTCCATTTTTTCCCCCAGGTTTGTATGGGACTGTTACCAGCCCCACTTCAGGAGTGCACAAAATGAAAATTGGCCCCATCACCTTCCAGGTGGCCACTGGAAATATTACTAAAAAAGCGGCAGATGTGATTGTGAATTCAACAACAAAGACATTTGATCACAAAGCAGGTACTTTACTTGTAGGAATTTTGCAACAGTAATGGTCACAGTAGATCCCTTAAAGGGGGTTTCTATAACCAAGCTATTCTACAGTTGCTATAGCCAAACTGGTTTCTACAACTTTGGTTTAGTATTATGAATTAATAATTTTAAAATTATTTTGACATGGTTTCCTATAATTGGTAACAGTTATTTCATGAATTTTTCTTCTTTTAGTAAAAAATGCCCAGGTTATAAGATTCCTTTAATAATGGGGAAAGCCTTTAGATAATAAGGCAATCATTGTGATCTAAGTGTACTGTATTGATTTTTTATTCATGTTTGTAAATATGTTGATGTTCCCATGTAGGGGTCTCCAAAGCAATTTTGGAAAAGGCTGGACAAAATGTGGAAATAGAATGTTTGCGCCTAGGTAAGGCATGATGCTGCTTTTCAGTCCTAAAGTATAAGTGGAAGGCTGAATGTGGGAGGCTGTGGAGAGGGAGACAACATATTGATCTTAAAATAACACATTTTACTAAAGAATTCCACTCATAGAGAATTAGAAATGAAGTGAAGTGAAAAGTGAGATCATGTTTAAAAATAGAAGGTAAGCAAAAAATATGTATGCATGTTTGAGTATTTCGGCATAACTGCAAACCTTTTGTTTGTTCTATCAACCTGATGGCATTGCTGTTCTGCACAAATAAATGCACATTAGTAGATTCATCAGAGGTAGTATTTCAGGAGTCTCTTATTGGTGAAAAATGCTTTATTTGCCAAAGCAGACATTTTGCTTTGTAAACAATCAGAGAGTAGGTTCAGCATCTGATTTTGCATCTTTCTGTTTTGTGTTTCTTAGCTCAACAGCACAACAATGGTTATATAATTACTGGTGGTGGATCTCTGAAGTGCAAGAATATTATTCATGTCGTTGGTGAAGCTGATGTCAAGAGATCAGTTATCTGTGTTTTGCAAGAGTGTGAAAAACTGAATCATTCGACCATTTGCCTCCCAGCCATTGGGACAGGTTGGTAGCCTCTCAAGGGTAAATTCTTAGGTGTCCCTTTTCCCTTTGACTTCCTGCTGACTTGAATGTAGTTGATGCTGAGTCTGAGTAAGGGCAGCTTCCTCACCCCAAGGCAGTCACTGAGGGAATGAGCAAGACATCTGCTCTCTAATATGGAAGGAAAGAGAGAGGAAGGGAAAGGAGCAAAGAGAAAGAATGGCCATCCCCCTTCTCTTTTCACCGGTTCCTGTCTCTTTTTTCCATCTCTTCCATATCCCCCATTATTTAGTACTTAACCTTCCCCTCCATACCCTCTCCATGGAGAACATCAGTGCATCGACTCCCACCTCTCTGTAACTGACTCCTAGATGAGCATTGCCAAGCCTCTTCTCTCAGCTCTTGAGCAGTGGCTGTCCAGGTTGGCCTTAGGGCATCTCTGCACAGAAGCCTTTCAATCACCTTAACCCAGTGGGTTCTAATGGATCAGAAACTCAACTCACCACCTTTCTCTTCTTAGCCTACTTGCCTCTTTCAAGTTTCCTGTTTTCCTCTAACTATATAATGACTGTGTGATTGATTCTCCATATACAAAGTTGTGCTTTGGGTTTATCATTACTAACATATATAAAGATGTGCTTTGGGTTTATCATTCGTAAGGTTATGCTCTTTGAGCTCTTTTCCCAGGAATCTGAGTTCTATACATTGATTAGGAATTTGTGCTTGGTCTCCCTTAAGAGAGCTGGTCAGGGGATGCAAATTCCCTCAGGCTTGAAGTGGAATGGAGTTGACCTGTTCCAGAGAGGGACCACTTGGCCCGGATTGATCATTCCACTGTGCAGGAATCTAAGTATGAATGCCTGAACTCGCCTGGTAGGCATCCAGAAGTTAAACCTCAATAAACTCACCCATCCTTTTCACTTTCTGGACCTTCTTCTAATCCCGTGTCTCACATTTTAATTTGTGTAATTCCTCTTAAAGTTTCCAAATGGAATGTTATGTCTACTTTATTACTTTCCAATTTCTAAAAGTATAATCTATTGCCCCTTTATGTTTTCATTCTCCTTTAGTGTCATCCAACCCTAGCACATCAGCCAACGTGTTATCTATCATCTATCTATCTATCTATCTATCTATCTATCTATCTATCTATCTATCTATCTATCATCTATCATTTGTCATGTCTTGTGGAATCCATTAATGATTCTCTAGTCTTTGTTTCATTTGTTGTTTCCTCCTTGTTCTGGTCTTGTATTTCTATCTTAACTTTATTTGGGACAAAAAAGCAACAGCCCAGGGTTAGCATAGACCTGCCCAAGGGAGTATCTAAGTAGAATCAAAAAAGAAACAAGGAAATGAGGCTGATTTAGTTTTGTATAAATATGTATGCATGTTTGAGTATTTCTGCGTTACTGCAAACCTTTTGTTTCTTCTATCAACCTGATGGCATTGCTGTTCTGCACAAATAAATGCACATTAGCAGGTTCTCCTTGCTTATCTTCTTTACCTATCCCTATCACCACCTGAGGTGGTCCTTAGACTAATAGATGGGGACACTTTCTCTCTTAGCGGTGTTTTATGAGTTGAGTTTGACTGGGAGGGATCAAGACAGCTTCTGGCCATAAAGGAAGCCCTCTACCTAGTATCTACAGATATCTGCCCTCAGGGAGAGAATGGGTGGTCAGTGATTCCTGCAAGCACCTCAAGTTCAATGAAAACTCCAAACCCAATTTACTGTCTTCTCCCCAAAAACCTTACCTTCCTGATATATCCCTGATCATATCACTTTCAATCTAGATTCCTTGACTCTACCATCTTTATCACTCCCATGTTTATTAGTTTATTAATTAGTTTGATTAAATGTTTTCTGAGTGACTGCCATGTGCCAGGCACCATGCTGATGCCTGATGGATAGAAAGATGACTTAAAAAATGACCCACTCCACAAGAACCACCTAGCTAATTGTGAGACAGACATGTAAGCAAACAACCACAGTACTGTGTGCCCATGATTTACACATAAAGGTGTGCAGGGGGCAAAAGAAGGTACATGTGTACTTGAACAAAAGGTCAAGTATACAGGCAATTGGTCTCTAGGTCCTCCTGACTTTACTTCCTAAATATCTCCTTATTTTAGTCCCCTTTTTATTTAGTTCTTGTCTTCGCCTAACCTTTTATTATAGCCTCGTATCTAGACATGGGTTCTATGCCCCAGTGCCTCCTATACCCCCACAACTGGCATGGTAGGCCTTCCAGACTTATTTTTCTCAAAAACAGATCTATTTCTCCGAGCACACCAGGTGAGGTTGCACATATAACACCCCCTATTACACAGTTCTAGGCTTTCCTTCAATTTTCCATACTTCACTTATTGAACACCATTAATCTTTACATATTATATGTTTTGTATCCTAAGTGCCTAGATAAGCATCTAGGTTTTGATGGGACACATTAAATATTTGTTGAAAGTGAGTGACTATATCTAAACACTCCTGTTTATATTCTTCCAAATATCATGAGATAACCACAGCTTTGCAAAGGAGAATTTCCCTCTTTCCCTGCTCATCTAATTAAAAACAAAAGCAAAAAACCTGAACAAACCTTCTTGCTTAGTTTTATGTGGGGTTTTTCTACACTCCTACAATCATCTACAGAGCCAAGTCACAGAGGTCTACTCTTATTTCTGCAGTAATATGGGCACCACCGATGGGAATAAACCTAGTGGGCCCTTAGTCTATCACACCAGGTTTGTCAGGGGACTTCTACAGTGTTACCTGCTCCTCCCCCACCCAATGTGACAGCTGGTGTTCAGATGGGACTGCTTCCATGGTTTTACATGAGAATTTTCAAGAAACTTTCCAGGATCTTACCAAGGCAGTCAGCTGGAGGAAAAAGGGTATGGAGCATGCTTAATTAGGAGATGACCTGCTCAGGTGGCAACCTTAAATCCTGCTAGTCAGCTAAAATCTCACCAAGTGTGAGAAGAGAGACGTCCTGGAGGTTCAACATAATTTGCATGTAAAAATGTATATATAACAACAAAGAGCTTAGAACTCTAGGCGTCTTACTAAATTATCTTAGCATGAATCAAGACCCCAAAGAAAAATGACAAATTGTGAAGTCAAGTGATGATTAAGCAAAAAAAAATTGTTGTTGTCTTTAAAGAGCATGATAATTCAATATGTATTAGTATCTTTTACGTTGGATATTTTGAGAACACTAGTGAGCCTAGAAAGATTAACTGTGCTTGGTAACACAGAGAAACACAATGAGCTGGACTCCACTAAAGAGAGCAGATATGAACATCAGACATCAAAAGTTAGATTTCCTTTTTTTGTTGTTGGGCTGTTGGCTTCTTGACATCCTGGAACAAGAACATTCCACTGCATCTAGGCCTTCAAAGGTGTTTGCTGTTAGAAAAGTACATGGAAGTGAAAAATTTGGGGTTTGTGGATGTATTCTCTGAGAATTGGAATCCCTAATTTATTCTTCAGTCTTTTGCAATTGGATCTTTATTTTTCTAGTCATTTTTATTTGCCATTCCAGGAAGTGCTCAAAAAGACCCAGATAAGGTTGCTGAAGCCATATTGGATGCCATTGAAGACTTTATCCTGAAAGGACTTGTCCGGTCTATAAAAAAAGTTAAGGTTGTTATCTTTCAGCCTCAAATAATGGATGTGTTTTTTGCCAACATGAGAAAAAGAGAAGGCTCCCAGGCTCCCTCACAGTCTATAATGTCTAAAACTGCATGTGAGTTGTTGATTTTTATGAAATGCATGTTCCTAATGTTGAGGTCACATGAGAAATAGCTAAAATTCTACATTATTTTTTGTGGTAGTTTATTAGCTTCCCCTGGTTTTATTGAGATATAATTGATACTAGAGCCCCGGTGCACAAAAATTTGTGCACTTGGGTCTGGGGAGGTTGTCCCTCAGCCTGACCTGTGCCCTCTCACAGTCTGGGACCCCTCGGGGGATGACCACCTGCTGGCTTAGGCCAGCTCCCTGGGGGATTGGGCCTAAGCTGGCAATCAGACATCCCTCTGGGGGATGTCCACTTGCCAGCGTGGGGAGCAGGCCTAAGCTGCAGTCTGACATCCTTAGTGCTGCTGAGGAGGTGGGAGAGGCTCCCAGCACCACTGCTGTACTGGCAGCCATCAGCCGGCTTCTGGCTGAGCAGAGCTCCCCCTGTGGGAGCGCCCTGTGGGAGGCTCCTGCATTGAGCATCTGCCCCCTGGTGGTCAGTGTATGTCATAGTGACCAGTCATTCCCAGTTGTTCTACTGTTAGGTCAGTTTGCATATTACCCTTTTATTATATAGAATAGAGGCCTGGTGCTTGGGTAGGGGCCAGCTGGTTTGCCCTGAAGGGTGTCCCAGATCAGGGTGGGGCTCCCGCTGGGGTGTCTGGCCACCCTTGATGAGGGGCTAATGGCTGTTTCCAGGCTGGTCACACCCCCTTCAGGGTGGAGGTCCCTACTGGGGTGCCTGGCCAATTGGCTAATCATTAATGAACTATCAGAAAGAAAAATTAAGAAAACAATCCCATTTACAACTGTGAGGGGTTAATGGCTGTTTGCAGGCTGGTCACACCCACTTCAGTGTAGGGGTCCCTATTGGGGTGCCTAGCCACCCTGAGTGAAGGGCTGATGGCTGTTTGCAGGCTGGTCAAGCCTCCCCCAGTGGGGACCCTCACCCCATAGAGGTTTGGCCAGCCTGGGTGAGGGGCTGATGGCTGTTTTCAGGCTGGCCACACCTCTTTTAGGGTGGGGGCTCTCCACTGGGGTGCCTAGCCAGTCTGGGTGATGGGCTGAAGGCCATTTTCAGGCTGGCCAAGTGCCCCCAGCGACAGAAGCTCCCAGCCTCTCCTTTCTTTTTTTTTTTTAATTCTGGGATTTATTTACCTTCTATAATTGAAACTTTGTAGCCTCGAGAGGAGCTCAGAGCCAGCCAGCTTCCTCTATCACCAGGGGCAACCCAGCTTACTACTCGCTCCAGCTCCGTGGCCACAGTAGGCTAAAATCAGGTATCTGGGATTTATTTAGCTTCTATAATTGAAACTTTGTTGCCTTGAGTGGAGCTCAGAGCCAGGCCATGGCAAGCGGGAAGCTTGGCTTCCTCCATCATTGGGGCAACCAAGCCTCCTGCTTGCTCTAGCTCCGTGGCTTCTGGCCGCCATCTTGGTTGGGTTAATTTGCATATAGTCGCTCTAATTGGCTGGTGGGTGTGGCTTAAGGCGTGTCAATTTGCATGTTTGTCTTGTATTAGTGTAGATATGTCACTGTTTAAGGTGTACTGCATAATCATTTGACATTACATATGTTACTGCAGTATGTTTAGTTAGTATCCATCATCTCATACATGTCTTAAAAAGAGAAAGCAAAATGATTTTTTTTTCTTGTGATGAAAACTCTTAGAATTAACAGCTTTCATATATATCATATAGGTGTGTTAACTATAGTCATCATGCTATACATTGTATCCTTGGTCATTATTTATCTTGTAACTGGAGGTTTGTACATTTGACCTCTTTTTTCAATTTCCCCTTCCCCCAATCCACCTATGGCAACCACAAATGTGATCTCTTTTTTTCTATGAGTGTGAGTTGTTGTTTTTTTAGTTTCTACATGTGAGATTTTTTTAAAAAAATATATTTTTATTGATTTCAGAGAGGAAGGGAGAGGGAGAGAGAGAGATAGAGAAACATCTATGATGAGAGAGAATCATGGATTGGCTGCCTCTTGCATGCTCCCTACTGGGTTTGAGCCCACAACCTGGGCATGTGCCCTTGACCAGGATTGAACCCAGAATCCTTTGGTCCTCAGGCCGAAGATCCATTCACTGAGCCAAACCGGCTAGGGCTGTAAGTGAGATCTTATGGTATTTGTCTTTTTCTCTCTGCTTTGAATTGGCTAATCATTAATGAACTATCAGAAAGAAAAATTAAGAAAACAATCCCATTTACAACTGTATCAAAAAGAATAAAATATCTATGAATAAATTTAACCAAGAAGGTAAAACTAATAAGACACACTGATAAAAGAAATTGAAGAAGACAAAATAAATGCAAAGGTATTATGTGCTCATGTATTGTAAGAATTAACATTGTTAAACTATCCATTCTTCCTAAAGCAATCTACAGATTCAGTGCAATCCCTATCAAAATTCCAATGAAATTTTCTCAGAAACACAACAAGCAATTATAAAGTTTGTGTAGAACCACAAAAGACCCCAAATAGCAAAAGCAATTTTGAGAAAGAATAAAAAAGGTAGAGGCATCACAATTCTTGATTTGCAAGTATATTACAGAGCTATAGTAATCAAAACCCTAGGGCAAGGGTCCTCAAACTATGGCCCGTGGGACACATGCGGCCAGCCAAAAACATTTATCCGGCCTGCTGGGTGTTTTTGCCTCTGCTGCCTGTCTTGCTTAGCAGCCTACTCATCCCCGGCCCGCAGTGCGCATGTGTGGAATGTCTGAGTGACAGTGAACTGGCCCCCTATTTAAAAAGTTTGAGGACCTCTGCAGTAAGGTATTGGTGTAAAAACAGAAACATAGATCAATGGAAAAGAATAGAGATTCCAAAAAGAAACCTATACATATATGGCCAATTAATTGATAACAAAAGAGCCTAGCATATACAATGGGGAAAGGGTAGTCTCTTTAATAAATAGTGTTGGGCACCTACCTCAGTAGCACATATCTATATAAATAAAAGCCTAAGTGAATGTTATGACTGGTCAACTGAATGACTGGTCGACCATTCACTATGACACGCACTGACCACCGGGGGCAGATGCTCAACACAGGAGCTGCCCCCTGGTGGTCAGTGTGCTCCCAAGGCCAACCACCTGCGGTCGCCCCCTCTGGCCAGCCAACATCCCATGGCCTCTCCCCCATAGGGGTTGGCCCAAATTGGCCCTGATTGGCCCTGATCAGGACTGGCTAGAAGGTCTCGATCGGCCCGATCACTGCCCAGGCCAAGGCACCCCACCTGTGCACGAATTTGTGCACCAGGCCTCTAGTGCTAAAATAAATGGTGTTGGGAAAGCTGGACAGCCAGGCAAAAGAATGAAACTGGCAGCTATCTTACACCACACACAAAATTCCCCTCAAAAATAGATTAAAGACTTGAATATAAGACCTGAAACCATAAAACATCTAAAAGAAAACATAAGGGGTAAGCTTCTTAACATCAGTCTTGACAATAATCTTTTGGATTTGACACAAAAAACACACATCAAAAGGAAAAATAAACAAGTGGGAATATTTCAAACAAAAAGCTTCTGTAGAGCAAAGAAAATTATTAATATTTTTCTACTGAATGGGAGAAAATATTTGCAAATCGTATACTTGATTTGGGATTAATATAAAAATATATAAAGAACTCATACAAGTCAATAGAAAAAAACAAACAATACAATTTTAAAATGCACAGAGGATATGAATAGACATATTTTTTCCAAAGAAGATATACAATTGGCCAACAGGTACATGAAAATGTGCTTAGCATTACTAATCATCAGGGAAATGAAAGTGAAAATAATAATGAGATACGACTTCACACATATCAGAATGCTATTATGGAAAAGACAAAAAACAAGTGTTGACAAAAATGGGGAGAAAAGGGAATCCTTGTGCAGTGGGAATGTAAACTGGTACAGCCACTATGGGAAATAGAAGGAGTTTCCTAAAACAATTAAAAATATAACTAACACATGATCCAGCAGTTACACTTCTGGGTATTTATCTGAAGGAAATGAAATCATTATCTCTAAAAGATATCTCTTAAAGATATCCCTCATGTTCATTGAAGCATTATTGAGATAACCAAGACATGGAAACAACATACTGTCCATTGGCAAAATAAATGGATAAAGAAGATGTGGTATATATAGGGTGGAGCAAAAGTAGGTTTATAGTTGTATGTGAAACTGAGTTTATTCTTGTATGACTACTTGTAAATTATTGTATTACTAGAGGCCTGGTGCACAAATTCATGCACAGGTGGAGTCCCTCGACCTGCCCAGTGATTGGGGCCACGGGAGTTTGTCTGACTGTGGGAGCTTAGCTGTGGGAGCACACTGATCACCAGAGGGAAGCTCCTGCATTGAGGACCTGCCCCCTGATGGTCAATACATGTCAGAGCTACCAGCTGGTCATCAGGTTGTAACAGTCGTTTAGGCTTTTACATGTATAGATTTTCCATATGAACAACTGTAAACCTACTTTTGCCTAATCCTGCGTAGATGATGGAACATTATTCAGTCATAAAAAAGGAAATCCTAACATTTGCACCAACATGAATGGATATTGAGGGAATTATGCTAAATGAAATTTCAGACAGAGAAAGACAAATAATGTATAGTAGGTCTAATATGTGGTATCTAAAAAACCTGAATTCAGACAGAGAATAGATTGGTGGTTGCCAGAGGTGGGGTGGTGGGAGGTGGGCAAAATGGGTGACAGTGGTCAAAAGGTACACACTTCCAATTGTAAGATTAATGAGTCCTACAGATGGGATATACAGCATGGAAACTATAAAAGAAAAAAGAAGGAAAGAAGGTAGGAAGGGAGGAACAGAGGAAAGGAGAAAGAAAGGGAGAAATAGCTAATAGCTAAATAGTTTTTATCTTTTAAAATCCAAAACAATTGTTGCATTCCCTTCTATTTCCTTTTTAGAATTTTTTGACTTCTCAAAGCAACCTCCCCCCAAACGAAAGCCTTTGGTTTTGGAGAAGAAAACAGAATCAGCAATTTTTCAGGTGTGTGGTGAAAATGAAACATCTGTAGAAAATGCCCTCTCCTGCCTACAGAATCTGATGGAAAAGGAACAGAGTCTTTACACCAGTGAAGAGGAATGTATCAAAGACTTTGATGAAAAGGAATATGAGGAATTGAATAAGCTGCAGAAGGACTTGAATATTTTGGTGGAATTGGACCATCAGAAACCTTTGATTAAGATTTCAGGGATTAGCAGAGATGTGGAACAGGCTAGAAATGCAGTTGAGGAGATGATCAAGACAGTTAGATCAGCCAAAGAGCAGGAATCCATAGCAGATTATATCGCTGAGTTTGTAGAATGGCAATATGACGACAATAACACTTTTCGTAGTTTTGACAAAATGACCAATATGAAATTGGAGGAGGCAAGAAAAAAACAGGGAAAAACAGTTGATGTCCAAATTAATAATCAGAACTACATGGTGGATGTGAAAACATGCATTGCTACAGGTGCAAACGGACACAGTTTACAAATTCAGCGCATCACAAAACCTCAAGGTGAGTCAAACTTTCACGCTTGTTATCCACTATTTTACACTTACTTTGGGCTTAACACTATTTTGTACATCTATCAACATTGTAGTCAAGTAGATAGAATTCAAGTAACTCTTATGCATTAAAATAGAAAACTTACAGAGTTTACATTAAGGTTGGGAAACTACAGCCTGGGTGAGCCCAACATCCTGAGGATGACCATCTTACTGGTAACATAGACAAATCTTGCCTTTTTGTAGTTCACAAGCTTCCTAGAGCCAGTTCGTCTGGGAGGAAATGGCTGCTTCAGTCCAGAGAGGGACAGCCATGGGCTTTAAAGAAACGTGGCCCAAGGTTTTATTTAGAATAAAAGGGAGAAGACAGCCTGGTCAGAAAGTGGGCACTTTCTGCCCCTGTGATTGGTACCCAGAGAGACCCCAGAGCCTGCAGGATCTCCCAGGAGTCACTGCCTCCTCTGCCCTGAAAATAAACTTCCTAGACACACACAAAAGAAGCAGCCTCAGATTCTCTGACTAGATCTGCTTCTGAGAAGGGAATGCTTGTCTCATATAGAGGTGAGACAGACTTCCAACTACAGAAGTCCCCCACTGAAAACTAGTAAAAATGGCTTACCTTTCAGTACCTTCTCTTCATCTTTTGGGAGATCAGTGGGAATGAATTCCTCACACCCTGAGCAACCCTGTGGCAATGAGAACTCAAGAATAAAATTTCATTTAGCAGAAGAGGAGATGGAGCTGCCACCACAAACTATGACATAGCAATACCCACTACCCACTCAACTTTTAAGGATGTTGTGAGAAATAATGAAGGAACAGATGTGGATGGCCTTGTGGTGGGAGCTCTAGCGAAAATCCATGCATTTGTTAACAAGATAATAGCGACTATTTAAAACATCATAGGGAAATAATTGATTGTTAAATTATTGAATTATGACAGATTAGAGACTGAGCAGAATATGCAGTCCAATCTGGGCATGATCAAAACTTGTGAAGATGTAGAGACACAGGTTCTGTCTCTCAGAGATTTTGAATTGATCTCTGTGTGTGTGTGTGTGTGTGTGTGTGTGTGTGTGTGTGTGTGTGTTTTAATAAGCATTACAGTTGGCTGTGTGGTCCATGCTTTGAAAAACATTCTCCTAGAAATATAAGAAATTTATTGAATACATTGAATCAGGAGATTGTAAAACAAGAACACACATGACATTCGATTTTTTGAAGCATACCAGGGAGGGGGACTGTGTAGATGAGCCTTTCTGCATGCAGAGTGTCCTCAAATGTCTACTTTGCAGTTGAGATCCCTGTACACTGGAGTGATATGAAGCAGCAGCGTGTCTGTCTGGTTGAGCTACAGCCTGGTCAACCAGAATACAGCAAAGTGGCAGATGCCTTTAATCAGACCTGTTCACAATTCAAGATAGAGAAGGTAAGCATTCTGATGACATGAAGTTTCTTAACGGTGAACGTAGAGGTATGGTGTTCCTGGATAAATACATTTATATTCACTTCCTAACATATTTTTTAAACCAGAATGAGAATATTTCATGGTAATTAGATTTTAGATTCTAGATTCTCCTCATTTCCCCATAATTCCTGAGACATTAAAACTGAGATTTTTGAGTCAGTTATTACAAGACAGTAGATTGCAATATGATATTAGAATACTAAAAACATATTTCCTTTGTGAAGCAAAATAATAAAGATTCAAAGATATGAGGAGAGACTGGCAAAGGCTCCTCAGGTTGGGTTATGTGCCTTTGCCCCACTGTTCACAGGCCAACAGAGCTTGCTTCCTTAGTAAACCCACAAGTACTTTCACTGTTCATCTCATTTACTAGTATTTTGGCATCTCCTACTCTTAAAAATTAATATTGCTATTTTAAATTTGTCTTCTTTCTTGACCTCTATGGGAATAATACTTTGATGTTTTCTTCTGCTTTAATTAATTCGTTATCACTGGTATCTGTTTCTCCTCCAAAGCCCTCATCCTAGCTTTACCCACAGGGTTTATACTTTGGTCTTCTGTCTCTGCACTTCACCAGGGAATGTTTTTACCCTTCATGGATACAGCTATCATTTTAATGTTAATAGCTCTCAAATCAACATATCACCAACCTGGATCTTTGACTCTAGCTCTAGAACATAGTCCCAGTGGACTAAAAATATCTCCACTTGATTATCTATGTGCTAAATCAATTTCCTAAAACCTAACTCATCAACTCTAAGTAATTATTTTCCCCTTCCTTCTCTTTTCTGACCTTGGTTCCACCACTTCCTGAATAAAGCCAGAGATTTGTTTTTATTGTCTAAAGTTTTACATGTCTTCTTTTCCCCAATTGATCCCCCAAAGTTAGAGATTTTTGAGTTCCTTCTCTTCACCCATAATAATGAGTGTGCCAATAAGGTATACATTTTCTTTCTTTGCAAATTTTCTTTTACTTTCTATTTGCACTGCCACAACTGCTCTTTAGAACTGGGGCCACGCCCCAAACACCAATGTGAGGGGATGCTCTGATGAACTCCAGCTGCTTCTCCCAGGAGAGTGAACCTGGGACTAGTGCATTTATATGTTAAGTGACTGGAGAGCACCAAAGTCTTAGCATCGCTCCAGACTTCAGAGGCCTAGTTCTCAGCCTGGCCTCCCTGTGCTGTGCATCCAGACTACATTGCTATTTACTGCCCTGGCCTGGAATCCTGATTGCATCCATTATGTCGCCACCTTTCTATTGACAACTGAAGGATGCCAGTGCCTTTTGTCCCCATTTGTGGTACTCTCCCCCATTCTGTTTACTCGTGTAGTTAAGCACATAATAATTCAAAAAAGATTTGAAATGTCCTAAGAGATATATACCATGGAGAAAACAAGATAGTGGCAAAGGAAAACGCTGGCACTTGCATCTTCCCACAACCACATCAAAATTACAGCTAAAGGAGAAACCAAGATGGCGGCATAGGTAAACACTGGAGATTGCTTCCTCTCACAACCACTTCTAAAATACAACTAAAAAACATAATGGACATCATCCAGAACCACAGGAAGGCTGGCTGAGTGGAATTTCTACAACTAGAAGGAAAGAGAAAAGCATACCAAGACTCAGAGGAGGTGCGGTGCTGAAGTAAATACAAAGGTGCGGAGGTGCATGTGGAGAGGGCTGGTGGCTGAGGACACAATTGTCTTTTTCAATTGGAAGGGAGTCTCAGGCTCTGAGCTCCAGTTCCAGGCGAGTCTCTGGGGACCCAGACTCATACAGGAGAAATGGGACTGTCTGGCATTGGTGGGAACTTGAGGGCAGCTTTCTCTCAGATGCATAGCGGCGATTGCCAGGACCTCTGAAGGCAGGACTAAGAGCAGCCATACTGTTCACTTGCTTGGCCCACCCTGTTGATCCCCTGGGACCCCACCCTGCCCAAGCCGCAGGGAGGCTTTTGCATATGAAAGGCCCGGCCCTTTGTAATCGGAAAATAACTTAAACTGAAGCTGCCCCAAGGCCCCAAGGCAACTTGCAATGCTTTACAGCTGGCTTCTGCTGGGTAGCCTCAGGCAAAGGCTAAATTAGCACCTCCTTAGATACAAGAGCCAGTGTACCCAGTGGTCAGAGTGGGACCATCCAGATTACAACTCCTCAGATACATAAGGGACACAATCAGGGGGCAGACTCAGTGAGCACCAAAGCCCCACTGAAGCAAGTCTTGCCCCATAAGGGTGTCTTCAGCACAGAAGTTCTCCCACTGTAGACACAGCTGATTCTCACAGCCAATTGGCCTGGAGGTCAAATCCTCCCAGTGATACCAACAACAATCAAGGGTTAACTACAACAAGACTGTGCACAAAGCCCACAAGGGGGTGCACCAAGCGTGTCTACCTCAGGTAATTGGGACACTTAGCACAGAAAGCCACTCTATTGACAGTGAAGCATAAAAAATGCTGAGACAAAGAAACAGGACACAAATGACAGAAATGGAGGAAAGCAAACTACTGGATATAGAGTTCAAAACTACACTTTTTAAGTTTTTCAAGAATTTTCTAGAAACCGCCAATAAATGTAGTGAGATCCTCAAGAAATCTAGTGAGACGCTTGATGTTGTGATAAAGGACCAACTAGAAATTAAGCATACACTGACTGAAGTAAAAAATATTATACAGACTCCCAACAGCAGACCAGAGGATCGCAAGAATCAAGTCAAAGATTTGAAATGCGAAGAAGCAAAAAACACCCAACTGGAAAAGCAAAATGAAAAAAGAATCCAAAAATACGAAGATACTGTAAGGAGCCTCTGGGACAACTTCAAGCGTACCAACATCCAAATTATAAGGGTGCCAGAAGAAGAGAGAGAGCAAGATATTGAAAACCTATTTGAAGAAATAATGACAGAAAACTTCCCCTACCTGGTGAAAGAAATAGACTTACAAGTCCAGGAAGCGCAAAGAACCCCAAACAAAAGGAATCCAAAGAGGACCACACCAAGACACATCATCATTAAAATGCCAAGAGCAAAAGTCAAAGAGAGAATCTTAAAAGCAGCAAGAGAAAGTCAGTTACATACAAGGGAGTACCCATACGACAGTCAGCCGATTTCTCAACAGAAACTTTGCAGGCCAGAAGGGAGTGGCAAGAAATATTCAAAGTGATGAATACCAAGAACCTACAACCAAGATTACTTTATCCAGCAAAGCTATCATTCAGAAGTGAAGGTCAGATAAAGAGCTTCATAGATAAGAAAAAGCTAAAGGAGTTCATCACCACCAAACCAGGATTATATGAAATGCTGAAAGGTATCCTTTAAGAAGAGGAAGAAGAAGAAAAAGGTAAAGATACAAATTATGATCAACAAACACACATCTATCAACAAGTGAGTCTAAAATTCAAGTGAATAAAAAATCTGATGAACAGAATAAACTGGTGAATATAATAGAATCAGGGACATAGAAAGGGAATGGACTGACTATTCTTGGTGGGGGGAAGGGGTGTGGGAGATTCGGGAAGAGACTGGACAAAAATCGTGCACCTATGGATGAGGACAGTGAGTGGGGCGTGAGGGCAGAGGGTGGGGTGGGAAATGGGAGGAGGGGAATTATTGGGGTGAAAAAAGAGGAACCAATGTAATAATTTGAACAATAAATATTTAATTAAAAAAATTACAACTAAAAAATTGAACTACCATCATTCACAATCACCTGAAATCTGCTGAATGGAAGTCCTATAGCTAGAGAATTAAAGAAGAAGGCACATTGCCCTAGCTGGCTTAGCTCAGTGAATATAGCATCAGCCTGTGGACTGAAGGGTCCCAAGTTCCATTCTGGCCAAGGACACATGCCTCGGTTGCAGGTTCGATCCCCAGTAGGGGCATGCAGGAGGCAGCTGATCAAGGATTCTCATCATTGATGTTTCTATCTCTCCTTCTCCCTTGCTCCCTGAAATCAATAAAGAGATATATTTTTTAAAAAAAATGAAGAAGAAAAAAGCACATTAACACTGGTAAGAGGGGTGAGGTACAGAATGGGATGGTCTGACACCCACATGTGGTATGTTTTTAAACCGGAGTCCAATACCACGCCCCAAGCCCAGGGTTGCAGTGCTGGGAAGAGAACTCCCCGTGACCTCTATCTGGACTTAGGCTCATTCCCTCTGAGCTCCAGCGCTGGGGCAACAGCGTGAAAGGATACAGGGACATATGGGGCCATAAATTGTCTGGCAGCAGGACAAGCCATCTTCTCCCTCCTTCTTTTGGTTATTGTTAGCATCTCTAACCATTTTCCTTTTCAACTTCCTATAACTGTGTAATTAAGATAATAGCATATACTTGAGTTTTGTTTTGTTTTTTCATCCATTTGGACTATCTTTACCTTTTTTAAAATATGTTTTGATGATTTCAGAGAGAAAAAGGGAGAGGGAGGGAGGGATAGAAACATCAATGATGAGAGAGAATCCTTGATTGGCTGCCTCCTGCACATTCCCTATTGGGCTTCTGGCTGTAGTAAACTATTTAACATAAACCTACTAAGTAACATAAATCTACTAAGTAAAGTTTTAAGATTTACTTGCAGTGTTGTTGTTTTTTTAACCTTATAATTTACCCCATTAGGAATATAGAATCAGATTTCTGTTTTGAAAACTACTTGAAGTAATTCTTTTCTTTGTGTGGTTATTAAATTTGAGAAGGTTGGGTGCTAGCTTCAGCAGCACATATACTAAAAAAAGGTGAGGAACAATAATGAAAAGACTAAGAAGTAAGAATTATTTCAAAACTCTTTAAGATGAAATTTTTAAGTCTTTTGGAAGATGAGTAAAAGAAATAACATTTAAGGTAAATAGAAATGGAATGGAAGTAGGCAGTTTAAAGATTAGAAACTTAATTGTAGATAAAAAGAAAAATAAATTTTAAAATCACAAATCAGATAAACGAAATGCATGATAGTGCAGAGATTTTGAGCTAGAGGTCAAACTATATATTAATTAAAAATAAGAATCCCAAACTGAAAAAAACAAACCAGATGATGGCAGGTAACAGTATTTAGAACTGAGAGTCCTTTAGAATGAAAGAAGATTCTGACAACTTTATGGACCTACCACTGCCTATTGATCAGGGAATTTTATTTTATTTTATTTTATTTTTTTATTTTCTCCCCCCGCCCCCACTCACACACCCTCGCCCCCAGGCACCAGGCTTGCTGCCTGCCCCTCATCTCTCCAGAGGGGGTGCTCCCGAAACCGAGTGCGGGGTGGTGCCCCCTGCAGCTCTGTCCACCAATTGAGACTGCTGAGGGGCAGCCATAGAGGAGACAGTGCAGATCTTCAGCCAAGTCAAGTCGGGGAAAGAGAGAGCTGGGCAGCAGGTGAGGAATGAGGGTGAGGAATGGGGGAACGTGAACAGAAAACCTGAAATGAGCATCTTACTGCACCATTAGGACTCCCATTTTCTGACACCAGGTAACACTGGGACAGAATGAGAAGAGGAACTTAGGAAGACCCTGTGCCAGGGTTGGTGCTGGGGGGGGACCCCTCAGCCAGGGCACCTCAAAGGGCAGTCTGAGGCCTGCGTCAAAGTAGTTTGGGGAGTTCCTTACGATGGAGATTCCAGCACCTGGCCTTTCAGGGGTGGGGCTAGAACTGCATGTTAAGCAAGCCCCCCAGCAGCCTCTGAGGCCCTCAGACTCTGCCATTAGCCCAGCCCCTCCTCCCACTCTGGTGTACCCCCACACAAGACTGGAGCCCTGGGAGGTGGGAGGTACGACAGGGTCAAGGCCTTTTCCTCGCTGCCCTCCATTCCACCTCTCCTCCTCCTTAGGCAAGCCAGTTTTCCAGATGTCTCTGGGTCAGCAACAGTGGGAAAAAGTGACCAGCTGGCAAGTGACCTATTTGAGGCATGATCACTCCCTACCAGTGCCCCAGCCTCTCTCTGGGAAATCCATTCCTGGCTGGGGGTGGAGGAGGCAGCCTTCCTGGGGATGAGGCCTGGGGTCAGGTCTTGCAGGAGTTAAAAGGGGAAGGGTGTGCTTGCACCATTCACACTGTCATCAGTCTGTATGATGAGCTTTCCCAGCAGGTGGTCTCCCTGATTTTATACTCAAGGATGCAGGAGCTGGGATTTGAGCCTGGATCTCTCTAACCACAATCCATGGTCTATCTTCTTTCTGCGTCCAAGCTCAGTATTGTCACAGGGCTGCCTTCAGTGTCTCTCATGATGTCTAGGACATGGGCATTGGCCTCTATCAGACCAGGGCATGACAGGTTGCCCTGCCTGCACCCTCCCTGGGCACTGCCTCCCTGGAGCCTGGCCCTTCTTCCTGGACAGGACCTCGCCATGCCCTGTACTGCACACTGCCAAAGGAGAGACTCTCCCAGTGGCAGAGCCTGCAGGCACTTAACTCATCTAATTAGACGAGGGCAGTGGTTCTGGACACACCATACCTTAGGGGACCTCAGAGGAGTCACTCTCCTCTGAGACTCCTTTGTGCAACCAGTACTTGATGAGCACATATCCAACAGCAGTCTCTGCTTCAGGCTCCCAACGGGGAATTCTTTCATTTTACAAATGCTTATGGAGTATCTCCTATGGGTAAGGCACTCTTCCAGGGCTGGAGATATATGAGGGGCAAGACAGGCCAGCTTCCTGTCTGCATGGCATTCATGTTCCAGGACATATCATGGTGCCACAGTGGCAGGGTTAAGAGCAGAGACTCTACAACCATCTGGGTTCAAGTCTTGGCTCTGACTCTTTTTTAAAAATAAATCTTTATTGTTCAGATTATTGCAGTTGTTCCTCTTTTTCCCGCCCAAAGCTCCCCTCCACTCGGTTCCTACTCCACCTTCAGACCTTACCACCCCGCTGCCCCCCACTGTCCTCATCCATAGGTGTACGATTCTTGTCCAGTCTCTTCCCACACCCCCCACATCCCTTCCCCCCCGAGAATTGTCAGTCCACTCCCTTTCTATGCCCCTGTTTCTATTATATTCACCAGTTTATTCTGTTCATCAGATTTTTTTATTCACTTGATTTTTAGATTCACTTATTGAAAGATATGTATTTGTTGTTCTTAATTTTTATCTTTACCTTTTTCTTCTTCTTCCTCTTCTTAAAGAATACCTTTCAGCATTTCATATAATACTGGTTTGGTGGTGATGAACTCCTTTAGCCATTCCTTATCTGTGAAGCTCTTTATCTGATCTTCAATTCTGAATGATAGCTTTGCTGGATAAAGTAATCTTGGTTGTAGGTTCTTGCTATTCATCACTTTGAATATTTCTTGCCACTCCCTTCTGGCCTACATAGTTTCTGTTGAGAAATCAGCTGAAAACTGTATGGGTAACCCCTTGTAGGTAACTAACTGTTTTTCTCTTGCTGCTTTTAAGATTCTCTCTTTGTCTTTTGCTCTTGGCATTTTAATGATGATGTGTCTTGGTGTGGTCCTCTTTGGATTCCTTTTGTTTGGGGTTCTCTGTGCTTCCTGGACTTGTAAGTCTATTTCTTTCATCAGGTAGGGGAAGTTTTCTGTCATTATTTCTTCAAATAGGTTTTCAATATCTTGCTCTCTCTCTTCTTCTGGCACCCCCATAATTCAGATGTGGGTGCGCTTGAAGTTGTCCCAGAGGCTCCTTACACTATCTTCATATTTTGGGATTCTTTTTCCTTTTTGCTTTTCTGGTTGGATGTTTTTTGCTTCTTCATATTTCAAATATTTGACTTGATTTTTGCGATCCTTTGGTCTGCTGTTGGATCTCTGTATATTATTCTTTATTTCAGTCAGTGTATGCTTAATTTCTAGTTGGTCCTTTTTCATATCCTCAAGGGTCTCACTAAATTTATTGGCGGTTTCTAGAAAATTCTTGAAAAACCTTATAATTGTGGTTTTGAACTCTATATCCAGTAGTTTGCTCTCCTCCATTTCTGTAATTTATGACCTGTTTCTTTGTCTCTGCATTTTGGCTTCTTCCCTGTGTTGATAGAGTTGCTTTGTGTGCTAGGTGTCCTATAGGGCCCAGTGGTTCAGCCTCCCCAATTACTGAGGTGGACACTCTTGGTGCACCCCTTTGTGGGCTGTGTGCACAGTCTTTTTGTAGTTAAGTCTTGACTGTTGTTGGTATCACTGGGAGGAATTGACCTCCAGGCCAATTGGCTGTGAGAATCAGCTGTGTCTATGGTGTGAGAACTTCTTTGCTGGAGACACCCTTCTGGGGCAAGACTTGCTTCAGTGGGGCTTTGGTGCTCACTGAGTCTGCCCCCTGAGTGTGTCCCTTATGTATCTGAGGAGTTGTAATCTGGATAGTCCAGTCTGACCACTGGGTACACTGGCTCTTGGTTCTCTAAGGAGGTGCTAATTTAGCCTCTGCCTGAGGCCACCCAGCAGGATCTACGGAGAGGTCTGCAGATTCCTCTTCTATGTTTTGGGTTTGGAGGTGCCCAGATGAGGCCCAGCTGTGAAGCAATGCAAGCTTCTGAGGGGCCTTGGGCCTTCTTTTGGATGTTCTGGGTCTCTGACCCAGTTGCAATTTGTTAGGTAATTAGATTGCCAGGCCATTCATATGCAAAAGCCTCTGCACATAGATTGGGTGAGGCGGGGTCTCAGGGAATCAATAGGGTGGAGTAAACAGCTATGGCTGATCCTCAGCCCTGCCCTAAGAGGCCCTGGGTCTCAGTGTCCTGGTAATCACTGCAAGCACCTCTGAGAGAAAGCCTCCCTCTAATTCCGACCGATGCCAGACAGTCTAGTTTCTCCCCGTATGAGTCTGAGTCCCCAGTCTCACCCGGAACTGGAATTCAGAGCAGTCTGGAGCTTGTGTCTCTCTCCTGATAGAAAAAGACAACCATGTCCTCAATTGCCAGCCCTTTCTGCACGCGCCTCCGTACCTCTGCACTTTACTTCTGCACCTCCTCTGAGTCTCAGTGTGCTTTTCTCTTTCCTTCTAGTTGTAGAATTTCCACTCAGCCGGCCTTCCTGTGGTTCTGGATGACGTCTGTTTTGTCCTTTAGTTGTAATTTTGAAGTGGTTGTTCAAGGCAGCTATTTCAGGTGTTTACCTATGCCACCATCTTGGTTTCTCTTCAGTTAGGGAAGTTTGGAAGCTGATCTGCAATCCAGGACCCAAGGAGTTTTCACCACAGCCCTGGAACCACTGCCCAAAGAGGATGGTCAGAGCATGGCCACTGTGAAATGCAGATTGGTGTAGCCACTATGGAGAATGGTGTGGAGGTTCCTCAAAAAATTAAAAATGAATTGCCTTTTAACCCATTGATTCCACTGCTAGGACTATCTCTAAAGAAAGTAGAAACACTAGTTCAAAAAAATATATATATGCACCCCTATATTCATTGCAGCAGTATTTACAGTATCCAAAATTTTGAAGCAGCCCAAGTGCTCATCAGTAGACAAGTGGATAAAAAAGTGGCAGTACATTTACACATTGGAATACTACTTTGGGCTGTAAGAAAGAAGAAAAATCTTACCTTTTATGCCAGCATGAATGGAACTAGAGAGGATTATGCTAAGTGAAATAAGTCAGAGAAAGAAAAATGCCATATGATTTTACTTACATGTGGAATCTAATGAATAAAATAATAAACAAAATAGAAACAGACTCATAGATACAGAGGACAGACTGATAGCTGTTAGAAGGGAGGATATTGGGGGACATGGTGACAAAGATGAGGGGATGAAGAAGTACAAATTGCTAGTTACAGAATAGCCACAGAAGTGTAGATTACAGTGTAGGGAATATAGTCCATGATATCGAGATAAATGGGTATAAGACTAGGTGGGTACTTGACGCAGTGGAGGGACCACGCGGTAAAGTACCTAATTTTTTTAAACTACTTTGTTGTACACCTGAAAAAATAGAGAATGGTAGTGAATATAAAATGTAATTGAAAAATAAATTAGAAAAGAAAAAGCATGGCCACTTTGGTCTACAGCCAGGTTCCCTGCCTCCAGGATTCATCATTAGTCTTCCAATTGGATGAGAGATTAAATTCCATTAACTAATTTCCTTCTTCCCTAGCTTCTCCTGTGGTTAGAACTTGGCTAGGTAAACCAATATCTTAAAAGGACTGAAGAGGAGAGAGGCAAATGGACAAAGAGGGATAGATTGCAATAGGAGCAGTAAATTACAGTGAAAGTAAGAACCCGGAATTGAGCTGCCTTGGTCATCCAAGATCCTAAATATTGCTTGCTGCATGTGGTGCATAAAAGATGTTAAAAATTAAAGTAACTTTTCCCCAAAGCCCGATTTGTGAAGTACTGGATGTAAAAAGATTTTCGAATGCAGAGAGCTGCCACCTGGCATTGAATTTGCTGTTTATAGTAATTTTTACTTATAAAAAATAGTGGTCATGCCCTGGCCAGTGGTGCTCCATTGGTTGGAGTGCCATCCGGAACACCAAAATGTTTTGGGTTTGATTCCTGGTCAGGGCACATACCTAGGTTGTGGTTTTGAGTCTTGTTTGGCCACATATGGGAGGCACTAGATCGATGTTTCTCACATCATTGCCTCTCTCTATCTCTGTCTCTATCTCCATCTCTACTCTTTCCTCTTCCTCTCTCTAAACATACTCTTGGGTGAGGATTACTAGTAAAAGAAAAAACTAGCTCCCTGGCTGGTTTGGCTCGGTTGGAGTGTGGGCCTGCCCCAGTTTTATTCTGGTGAAGGGCACATGTCTGAGTTGTGGGCTCAGTCCCCAGTAGGGGGCATGCAGGAAGTAGCCGATCAGTGATTCCCTCTCATCATTGATGTTTCCCTCTCTCTTCCTTTCCCTTCCTTTCTGAAATCAATAAAAATATATTTTTAAATAAAAATAGTGATCATGTTTCATTTGCTGTATCTGCCACAGGCCCTTGGCACTGACAGAATGTTTTTCCTTATTGATTTGCAGATTGAGAGAATCCAGAATCCAAGTCTCTGGCACTCCTACCAGACAAAGAAAAAAACCATGGATGACAAGAATGGCCATATACAAAATGAGAAGCTGCTCTTCCATGGGACAGATGCTGATTCCTTGCCACATGTCAATCAACATGGCTTTAACCGCAGTTATGCAGGAAAGAATGGTAAGGAAGTAAGTCACGTGGCTGCTCCAAAGGAGGTGCCAGCCATGAGAAGCAAAGCTGGCTCAGGGTTCCCGTGGATTGCATTGTGTTCCCTCATGGCTCATGGCCAGGGTGCAGCCAAAGTTCAGGTCAGATTCACTATGTTTCCTTCTAAAGGGACTGACTGGCTCTTTGAGGTGGAGGAATGATTTTTTAAAATTAAAAATACCCACACATTATTTTTAAGGAGGCTTTAGAAAGAACTGAACATTATATTAACATTATGTGACATATTGAGTCAATACATCAAATTATAGACAAATTGAAATTCTTTAAAATGTTGTTTTTCTTTTCACAGCTGTGGCATATGGAAAGGGAACCTACTTTGCTGTCAATGCCAATTATTCTGCCTGTGATACTTACTCCAGACCAGATGCAAATGGGAAAAAGCATATGTATTATGTGCGTGTGCTCACTGGATTGTACGCACCTGGAAATCATTCATTACTTGTGCCTCCTCCAAAGAATCCTCAAAATCCTCTTGACCTGTATGATACTGTCACAGATAATGTGAGCAATCCAAGTTTATTTGTGGTATTTTATGACTACCAGGCTTACCCAGAATACCTCATTACTTTTAAACAATAACATTTTGGTATCCTTCACAGAAGGCATTAATTAACTACAGAAGCGATTTTCAACCTTTTTCAACTCATGGCACACATAAACTAATTACTAAAATTCTGTGACACACCAAAAATACATTTTTTGCTGATCTGACAGGAAAAAAACACAGCGGTATGGTTTTGATTCATTCACAGCTCCTGTGCTGGCTCTTGTCATTAAAAAATTTTATTTTTATTGATTTCAGAGAGGAAGGCAGAGGAGGAGAGAGAAACATCAGTGTTGAGAGAGAATCATTGATCAGCTGCCTCCTGCACGCCCCACAATAGGGATTGAACCTGCAACCTGGGCATGTGCCCTGACCAGGAATTGAACCGTGACCTCCTGGTTCATAGGTTGATGCTCAACCATTGAGCCACGCCTGTCGGGTGGCTGTTGTCATTTTTTTTTACTTGACAATCTAACAGAAATGAGGTCAGTGTCCCTGACTAGTCAGGTATTGCATGTTCTAAAACCTTTTGTGGCACACCAGTTCAAAATTGCTAATCTATACTATGTACAACAAGTTTTAGATTTTTTTCTCTTAACCGCTTATTCTAAGATCAAAGCATCCTTGTCACTGAAATCAGACTTTCTTCAGGTTTTCTTTCATAACTGCAGCGACCATTTCTTGAAATCAATAAATTTGAGAATAGAAATTAGATTAATTTAGTTATAACTGTGTGTCCACAACCATGGACATCAAATCTGTAGAAGAAAAGAACAGGTTTATATTTCTAGGAAGGAAAGGAAAGCCTTAATCTTAAAAGCCGAGGGCACAGCTATGCAATTTTAGCTGCCACTAAAGGGATGCCATATTACTGTGGGGAGTACAACATACTGAGTGGACTGCTGTCTTTCCTGGGGGCAGAGATGGTGTCTTATTCATTTTATTTTATCCCTGGACTGAGGCCTACATCTGAAGTCCAATGGATTTTCCAGGTCCTTTCAGCCATTTTGGCTCAGTGGAAAGAGCGTCAGCCTGCGGACCAAAGGGACAAATTGTGCACCAATGAAAAGGTGCACATTCTAGTCAAGGTTAATTCAGTCAAGGGCATGTACCTTGGTTGCAGGCTCCTCCGTGGCCTAGACCCTGGTTGGGTGAGGATTAACAAAGAAACAAACAAATAAACAAAAAGACTGAAAAGGACTAGTCACACTCCTATCCAGGTGGGAACCATTTCTTCTACATCCTTGACTATTGTCATGTTGCCTTAAATCGAACAGATTCCATTAAAGGGAACTTCGTTTTTCATGAGCCAGCCCATGACATAGGGACTCTAGTTGGGGCTCTGGGACTGCAGTGCAGCTGGGCCCTGCACAGCCGAGGGCTGTGGTCTGCCTTGTCGCATAGATGAATCGTGTCCCCTGGAGTTGTGCAGCACAGCAGCCCAGGCCCCAGTTGGTCCTTTTAATGTTGAATCCAAATCTGCCTTCTTATAACTTTTCATTGGTGTACATTTGGTCCCAGTGGAAACAGTAGGACAATGCCTGCTACATTTTCAGTGTGAAACCCTCTGTTATGTTAAGATGAAATGAATTCTAAGATGATTAAGTGGCTTATTTTCTTTGGCAGCCTAGCTTTTGATGATTTAAATCAAATACACACAGCAAAGGAATGAAATATAATGCTAATTTGCTAACTCAGTATCTGTTGGATGGTAAAAGAAAGTTTCTTTCTTAACATTTCCCTAGGTAAATTTCAGGCCTACACACTGCTTATTGAGCAATTTGCTTGTACCAGACAGTATAATAGATGCTTTCATATACAGTGCTAATTGTATTCCCCAAACAATCCTGTGAGGTAAGAATTATATCCCCATTTTAAAGCTGAGGAAACTGATGCTCAGAGTGCAAGCAGCTTCCTTGCCTGAGGTCGGTCGCCTAGATAACGGCCCTCAGAGCCAGCAGAATCAGGTCCTGCGTCATCAAGCCTCTGTTGTTCTCATGACAGAACATGGCCTCTAGATGAATGTTAGGAATCTGCGAACCGCTTTTATATTTCCTCCACTTTTTCCTTCTGGCTTTGGTTCCTATCCTAGTTCTCATTTGAAGCTCTGTAGGCTGAGGTCAGAGCTGATGCTTATGCAAAGCCTGTGCAGATGGTGCACTCCGACAGCAGGGGTCGCTCTTCCCTGGCTCAGGGAACAGCACCTGAGCTTGAAGTAGAGGTAGGTGGCTGAGAGGGCCACAGTGGCTGCTTCATTAACATAGACATCTTGACATTTCTCTTGCTGTTGTTTGTTTTGTAAGGGGATTGGGCACTGGCATCTCAACTAGGGCTTGACCATGAATGTAAGAAATCAAAAAGGAGAGGCCTGCTCTCTATTGCTGTTCCTCCAGTGGTTTGGTTAACTTAGGGCAAGGCTGAATATCAGGGTGCATTGAATCAAGGTATAATGATCCAGTCAGTAAATGTTAAGTTATCCCCAATCAAGAGAAATATGTCACTTATCTGCTTTTTGAATAAAAGACTTGGAAAATGTCATGTGGTGGTGAACATTTTTATCCTCAAGGGCAAATACAGGACAGCTTGATGATGAACACAGGCCACTGCTGAGAAAGACCACAATTACATATGACAGCATCAGAGGATCCTCAGAGTAGTAATACTATTCGGCTGAGCCCTGGCAGGGTGGCTCAATCGGTTGGAGTGTCGTCCTGAGTACCAAAAGGTTTCGGGTTTGATTCCCAGTCAGGGAACATATTGAGATTGTGGGTTATATCCCTGGTCCGGGTGCATACAGGAGGAAACCGATCAATGTTTTACTTTCACATCGATGTTTCTCTCTTCCCTCCTCTCTCTGTAAGATAAATAAATAAAGTTTTAAAAATCAATAAAAAGCATATCCTCAGGTGAGGGTTAAAACAAAAATAGTCTCTCTTAAAAAAAATCGGCTAAAATTTATAAGAAGGGCACAGCGCAGGTTTAGTTCAGTAAGTCTGAAGGGCAAACTGACCTCAGCAAGTAGCCCCTGCTGAAAGAAGCCCACCTTGACCCTGTGATAGGTGATGGTGGTCAACTCCAGGGCAGAGGTTCTTCAACTGTTTTTGGTATTTAAGTCACCTGAGGCGTCTGCTGAGACTGTAAATCCTGGCCCATCCCAAGGGAGACAGATTCTGTAGCTCTATGTAGTGATGGTGAACCTTTTGAGCTCGGCGTGTCAGCATTTTGAAAAATCCTGACTTAACTCTGGTGCCGTGTCACATATAGAAATTTTTTGATATTTCCAACCATAGTAAAACAAAGATTTATACTTTTGATATTTATTTTATATATTTAAATGCCATTTAACAAAGAAAAATCAACCAAAAAAATGAGTTTGTGTGTCACCTCTGACATGGGTGTCATAGGTTCAGAATCACTGCCTAGATTAGAGGGTGCCCAGAAGTCTGCATTTTCAGCAAGTACCTCAAATGCTTCTGAAACCCCTGGTTCCCACAGCCACTTAGGACTCTCATGGGCCCCAGGCACTTTTGCCTTTGTGGGCCTCTTGCTCTATGAAGTATTAAAACTTGTACTTTGCAACTTCATTGATATAAACATGAATGTAATTGAGGATGGATTAAACTTTTTTTTAAAAAAGAAACCAAACCATTTTTGTGGACTCCTAAAAGCTCAGGGGCCCTAGCCATTATGCCTACTGTATAGGTCAGCCCTACTGTGACTTTAGGCACCAGATGAGCTTGTAATCCTTAATCCCTCTAGCCTCTAGGTCAGTGTTTCCCAATGAGGGTACACACCCACTGGGGGACAATTTGATCTTTAGGGTGGGCAATTCTACAATGAGTTATTAATAGTGAATTTTTTGTATTTCTTATGGTTCTAGGGGCCTCATACAAAGTATATAAATATATATTGTGACATATTTATGCATTTCAGTTCTCTTTGTTTTGAAATGTTATTTACTATTTTTTTCATATAACTTCATATTATTATTTTCTTAACAATTTCTTAGTGATTTCTTCCTCAGTACTTCAATTGTCCTTTCATTCTTTTGTTTTTCTCTTTCATTGATGCCATGTTCTTTGGAAGCTTATTTAGACCAAGTTAATGGCATTTACGGCTTCCTCCACGTGAATGTAAGTTCACTTTATGAATAATAAGAATTATATGTCACACGGAGTGGGAGGACATCAGGTTTTAGATATACTGAGGTGGGGCATGGCCAAAAAAAGGTTAGAAACCACTGCTCTAGGGTCAGTGCTTTAATAATTGATCTGCCCTAGCTGGTTTGGCTCAGTGGGTAGACTGTCGGCCTGCTGACTAAAGGGTTCTAGGTTCGATTCTGGTCAAGGGCACATGCCTGGCTTGCAGGCTTGCTCCCCAGAAGGGGGCGTGCAGGAGGCAGCCAATCAATGATTCTTTCTCATCATTGATGTTTCTATTTCTCTCTCCCTCTCCATCCTCTCTGAAATCAGTAAAAATATATTTAAAAAAAATAATTGATCTCACTCACTCAGGCAGCTCATCTGAGAAACAGAGGATGGAATAGGACCGAGGTATCCAGGTGGGTGGCAGCCTGCCCTTTCACTCTCTTCTCTCTCAGGCTCCCCACTCACAGAGAGCCAGGATCTCTTGCTGCATCATAACCTGTTTATTTGAAGTCAGGAAATTACCTATTTACACTTTGAGTCCATTCATACCAATGTATTTTTTTAAAACTATTTTTTATTGACTTCTGAGAAGAAGGGAGAGGGAGAGAGAGACAGAAACATCAATTGATCGGCTGCCTCCTGCATACCCCACACTGGGGATCGAGCCTGCAACTCGGGCCGGGAATCGAATTGTGACCTCCTGATTCATATGTCGACGCTCAGCCACTGAGCCACAACAGTTGGGCCCAATGTCTCAACTGTTTCCAGCTCTGCATGTCAAAGATTATTACCTCTGAGTCAAATGCTTTGTCCTAGAACAACTTTCAAATGTTTCTGACCTACACTAAGAAATACATTTTATATTAGGCTCAGTACACACACAGATATACCTGAAAAGTTTTATGAAATATATTTACTTTGAAAAAAATACTTTTCCTGCAAAGTTTTACAGAATACTTACATTTACTATTGAATTCATTGAAATTACCTATTATGTCCAATTTAAAAAAATTGTTGGTCTCACTCACTATGTTGATTTTATGACTCACTAATGCAGTGGTTCTCAACCTTGGCCGCACATTAGAATCACCTGGGAATCTTTTTTTAAAATCCTGATTTCTGGGCCTCATCCTCCGGAAATTCTGTTTCTTTGTTACTAATGTTGTGGCCTCACCCCATAAAAAGAAACAGAATTTCTGGAGGATGAGGCCCAGAAATCAGGATTTTAAAAAGATTCCCAGGTGATTCTAATGTGCAGCCAAGGTTGAGAACCACTGCACTAATGGGTCACAGCCTGCAACTTGAAAAACAATGGTCAAAGGAGTAACAAACATAAAAAATGAAATATTCGAAGACAAAGATATGTGTGTTTCTGCAATAGGAATATACCTATTAAGGTTCATGGACATCATACCCTTGGCTACAACATCCTCTGCCCCAATGTATTTGATGGAGTATTGCCAAGAAGGCATTCTTTTAACAATAACCCGCCCAGATATTTAATGAACAGCTGCCATATTCTGGTCACTGATCTGGCTCTGCGAATACAGCAATAATCAAAGTCCAAACCCTCATGCAGTGAGATTCTGGTTGGGGAAGATAAACAACAATCAAATAAATACGTAAATATATAGTGATCAGATGGTGGTAAGTGCTACAGAAGGGTCTTTTCCAGATCCTCCTTTCCTGGTCATGTTCACACACCTCCCTCCCTCGTTCTCACCTGGGAGGCAGTTTTTTTATTTATTTACTGATACATTCAGTCTGAAGACTGAGAAGGATGGGGCCAGTAGTGAGCTAATCAAAAAGGTGATTTAGTCTATATTTGTTATGTATTTGTTTCATAAGTGGTTATGCAGTAATCAATATGCTTTTCTAATTTCTAAATTCTTACAGAGTAATGGTAATAATTATCCCCAGATCTTGCAAATGTAATGAGTGGGATCAATTTCACCATACCAAGCCAGTGGAAAAGTAGTACACAGAAAGGTGTTATAAGTGGTGAATTAGAAGAGTGGATACTGATGCAAGGGAACTGCAAAGGTGGGAGAAGCAGGCATGAACCAAGGTCAGGGGCATCCCGGATGGAGGAAGTGTGATTTGAACCAGGGCTGGTAGAGAGTTTAGATAGAGAAAAGGATGAGGACCTATCAGGAAGGAGAAGTGACACAGACAAGGGAGGTGGGACTGTTGAGGCACAGCAAGTAGGCCAGTCTTACCACTGCAGATGAGAGATGAGGTGGGAGAGTTAGTTGGGTGAGGGTCTGTGGAGGGCTCTGAAATCAGAACACAGAGTCTGGATTTTATCCTATTGGCACTGGGAGTGGCTGAGAAACTTTGAGTAGGGGGATGGTTAAAATAGCGCCATTATGGCAGAGTGTGGGAAGGACGAGAGATTCTTGCAATAGTCCAGTTATTAAATGTTAAGATCTAAATAGGAAGGTACAGTAGACAAAAGCAATGGGCAGAGTCAAGGAGGACTGTGCTTGTCCAGACTCAGTATGAGATTTCCTTGGAAGGCTGAATAGAGCACATGGAGATGCCTCAGGCTTTGGGGCTTCAGATTTAGGAAGCTGGTGGCACTCACTATGGACAAGTAGAGCTGGGAGGTGGGAAGAGAGCACCTTTCAGTGGAACAGGACTAAACACAACCACTGGATTCCGTCACTAGGAGGTCATGCATGTCTCATCACAGAGTATACTTCAGTAAAGTAGGAAGAGAGAGAGCCAGTTTATAGTGGATTAAGGAATAAGCAGGATGTAAGCAAAACTGATATGATGGACAAAAACATACATTCAAATTTAGATATTAAAATCAAAGAAAAAATGAATTACAACCATTTTACACCCACTAGAATTGTTGGTGAGGATGTAGAGAAATTGGAACTGTCAGATGTTGCTGGTAGGAAGATAAAACGAAGCAGATGGTATGGAAAAAAGTTTGGCAGTTCCCCCAAAAGTTAAACACAGAGTTACTAATATGACCCAGCAAATCCACTCCCATATATGTCCTTAAGAGAACTAAAAACATATGTATGTACTGTAGAGAGCACCTGGGAGGGCACATGAGCTGATTGTCGGCTGAATCCAGTGGCGTCAGCAGAGCCACGTCTTGGAAACAAACCATGCCAGAGGCAGGTGTGTTCTCAGCCTGACCCTTAGCTCAGGTGCTAGGGGGTGGGTTTCATTATCTAAGTTCAGCCAAGTGCAAAGAATGGACGCAATTATCTGGGCTCAGCCAGGAGTGACAATTACAAAGAAGCCACAAGAATGAAGAATTGCAGCTTGATCTTTAACTATGATTTCACATAATTTCCTTTGTCTTAAACTCTAGTAAAATTCTTGGAATCGTGCTGTATATAATAAATGCACTGAAGCAGCTCTGAGTCCCTGTCCCTCCATCAGAGGGCAGTGTCCCACCTAGTCCCAGCTTTCCCTACTGTCTCTGTGTCTGTCTCTTTTTTTTTTTCTCAATCCCCCATTGCCCCTCCTCAGGACTCCTCATCTGCTCTTTGGCTGTGCTGGTCGCAGTCCAGAGAGAGAAACTGGGAACTGAATAATCGGGAACTCTTAGCCAAGTGAGGGGAATGCTCCAGTAGTGTGCATGCAACGAACTCAAGAAGTAAGGTAAGGAGCGTAAGGTAAGAACTGGGTGTTATACAAGGGAAATAGAGGCGTGAATGATGTGACAGCTGTGACCTACACGGCTAGGGTTCAGGACCTGAGGAAGAGCTGCACACAAATGACAAGAATAGACAAGAAATATGAATTTGGAAATTATAGTGGGCCAGGCAGAGAGCCCAGCTCTATTGGGAGGGCTTCACCAATGGCCAGGCCCTGGTAGCTTTTTATTCAATTTTAGATACACATCTTGCCCTTAGTCAAGCAGGCAATTCTGGTCTCAGACAGACTATATTAAAGGTCAGTAAATATTAGTAAAGATTCACTTTGAGACTATTAGGTCAGGAAATTGCTTGAGCCACCATGTCTCGACTAAACAATTGGTGCATAGCTTTGGCCCTTGGCAACGCTCAAGGTCCATCAGCCTTCTGAGTTCCTTGTTTATACTTTCCTGATATTGTAGACAATGGGTAGCTTCCAGCATCTCCTCCTTTTCGTTTCCTTAATAAATCTTGAAAAGTGAATGCTGCCTGAAGTGTTTGAGTCCTTTCAAAACTCTTCATTCTGCATCTGCAGACTAGAAATAAACATATAGGAACAAGATGAGACAGGCAATAGTGGTTATGCTGAGAGGCAAATGTAAGGAGATCCAGTGGAAGGGATTAAATTCTTTCATGTCCTCTTTAAATTGTTGCCAGGCACTTAAGGAATTAGTTCGTAAGTTTGCCTGGGATAATTGTACAATATGCTCTTGAAATTCTAAAATATCAAGGGTTGTGTTACCTTTACCCCAAGCACCAAGAAGGTGATTTTTTATTGATTCCCAAGGGTGTAAGGTACTATTATATGGAACGGGAGAACACAAATCTGGGGAATATTATAATGACACTGCAAGGATATTCTGTGCTCTAGACTGTGGATTTTATCACCCAGCCATAAGACCGTAGACTTTAGTGCTGATAATTCTATCTCAAACTGGCTGTCAATTCTTTTTTATATAGACAAGGTCTTAGTTACATTTTCCTTAACTTGTTGTACAAACTGAGAAGTTTGAACAGTTTGTACCATGGATGAAGCAGCAATTCCTACAGAAGTAAGTAACAATACTAGAGCAAAGAGTCCTGCAATTAACATTCCAAGAAATCTTTTTTGTCATTTTAAGGTTTTTACCAGATCATGTAACAATTGGTAGGTTTGATGTGATTCCCAAGGCTCAGTTAGGTTAGTAGGAACCCAAGTGAAAGCAAGTTGTTTAAAATCATGAGGGAATCTTTTTGGAATGTAGAATTAATACAATGGGAAAGTGTGCAGCCAGTGTATGACACCTCATACAGATGGCTTGTAGCATTAAGATGGGGCCTGAGAGGAGTACAAAAGGATCAAATACACAGGCGGTGGCAAATACTGTCTTATTGGGAGTTCCCCATAAGGTACAAATGGAATTATCTGAGCTATAGTTGAAACTATAACATTTAATAGGTGCAAGTGCAGCAGCTAATTTCCATTGTGTATTTTGTAGGGGCCAATTTTCATGTTGTAATTGAGATCCAACAAATCCTCCTCTATACCATGAGATGGAGTGACTAGCTTCAACATATAGATAGAATGTGGTCCCCTTCCATTTAAGTTGCAATTGTTATTGTACGCAGACCCATAGGAGCTCCAATGCACAAAGGAAAAACTATTATTAAGTTTGCTACTGGTGAGGAGTCACTATAACAGTCTTGCCAATTAATTTCTTCCTCAGTGAGGTGCCATTCATGACTTTTTACATAATGGCTTAGTGGGTGTGTGTGGGGGGAGGGGGGGGCAGGGTTGTCTTAGTAAAGTTACATTTTCTGTACCTCTCCCTGGAGCAAATAGTGATAGTAGATGTATTTGGGCTTTTGCTTCCCCCTCCTTCGGTGTCCATGCTAGTCAGAAACCTCTCTTTAATTCTACACACAAAGGAGCAGTGGTTTGATTCTGTGTCATACAAAAGGGAAGCTGGGTGGCAACACACGTGTAATTATACTTTGCCCATATACTTCCTTGTCTCACCCATGGTCTTCCTGGATGACCAAGGTGTTTGGTATTATTGGTGACTCCATTAGGCGGGGGATCAGCCCACATTAGGGGTCTTACCCATAGAAGGTCAGGAACATAAGTCCAATATACTTCTCCATTTGCCCCTGGTAGTATTACTGCACAGCTGATGACTGCTGGCACAGCAAGAAAAGATGTTCTCAGGTGTTCTTGGGGTTTTGGTCTCCTCACAAATTCGCTCAGCTTTCTGGACCATCTTCTTCACTATACCCCAGGTCACCTCCAGGCTGTTTGTTGTCCACCTTGTTCTCCTCCCACTTCTTTTTTTTTTAAATATATTTTATTGATTTTTTACAGAGAGGAAGGGAGAGAGATAGAGAGTTAGAAACATTGATGAGAGAGATACATCGATCAGCTGCCTCCTGCACATCTCCTACTGGGGATGTGCCCGCAACCCAGGTACATACCCTTGACCGGAATCGAACCTGGGACCTTTCAGTCCGCAGGCCGACGCTCTATCCACTGAGCCAAACCGGATTCAGCTCCTCCCACTTCTTATCTTCAGTGGGCTGCTTGGGGTTGCTGCTATCTGTAGCTTGGTTAGTCCATTGTCTGCCACTGCAAGGTGTGGCTCCAGGTGCAGGGTCTTCATTAACCTGACTAGTTCCTCCCTCGGATCCATGTTGAAATTTAATATTTCTTGTGGGAACCCACACGGGCTTGGAGAAATTTTCTGGAAATGGACAAGCGTATTCTCAAACAAATATTAACAAGGATTGGGGCCCATCCATAAACCAGATTCGAGATTTTTCCATTTAACCAGACCATTTTCCATTGGCTTATTCTGACACCAGTGTATTTCTATGGGTGTCTTGCCATCGGCATTACACGTGAAAAAATTTAAAGTATTTAAGGCTTGGTGTAGTCTGCTATAGGTGATTTCTTCATAATCCCCCCACCCTTTTTGTGTTAAATAATATTAAGAGCCTTTTGGAAATCCTGCAGTGTGCTGAATTTTCCACTTTTTACAAAATTGCTGGAAATGACAGCTTGTGTCACTGAGTCATTTTAATTAACAAATTTGTCATTACTTCCATAGAGATTTTTAGATAAGGTCTTAACCAATTAACGTCCTTTAAAAACTTCTAAAAAGTCATTTAGGGTTTTAAGGCAACTCTTTTTGTATTTCTATACTTTTAAAGGCCTAATATATTGACTTTTAATTACAGTTTCTAAATATTTGAAGGGCATTTCCCTTTTTTCCTTCCAGAGTGATCTTTAAGCTACATTTCGGGAGTTTCTTTTAAAAACTTCTTTCTTTCTTCTAAAGAGAGGAACACACTTTGTTGCGTTTTTGAATCTGGCGAATACTGCCATGTACACATTAAAAGAAACTCTCTTTTTACTTATGGTGTCTCATTAATGATGAGATTTAATGCTTGAACAATAACTTTTAGCTTACTTTGTAAATATTAGCGGAAGAGATTTTAAGATTTCTCCTTTTTATTAAGCTTAACATTTACTTTTAAGCAACATTCTTTTTGGCTAGTGCTCATTTGCACATGTATGCAAATTTTACTTTGAACTTTACTAGCCTTTGTTTAAACTTCCCTGAGATTTTATGACCCTTTTACAACTTTTGCAAATAGTTAACTTTAGAATTCATTTCTCTCTTTCAAAACTTCTTTTTATGGCCTTTAAAAATGCATTTTCACTCTAAAATTCTTTCTTTCTGTCATTAACTTGTATATACCTTCAGCTACTTGTTATAGAACTTTTCCCTCTTTTTCCTTTAAAATGTATGTCCTGCCTTTTATTATTAAAACTATATAATATTTAATCCTTAATTTTCCAATGATAATTAAAAGTAAACAGCCAGCATTTTTTAGATTGGCATTTATTAACATACCTTTTGTAATTATTCTAAGAGATATCACTTAAATTTAAACCAGCTTTAGTATTAAAAATTTGATACTAAACATTTGGTTCAGATGATAGAATTAATCCTCTTTTTTAATTAGGCTAATAAATTATTATATTCTAGGTTGAAATTTTGCCACATGTAGTACACATAAGGATTACAATATATTTTGAACTACTAATTATTCCAGAGAAAATATAACAATTATTTTTCTTAAAAATGAATTTCTATACTTTATGTATTTTGTTATTACAATAATATAATTTCTTCCAACTTAATTTGAATTTTAAACTCTAGGAAGCCTCAAACTTTAGGTGGCAAATTAAATATTTAACATTTCTCAGATTAGTAATACTTTCACATTTTTAAGGATATATTTTAAATAAAATACAAGGCATATTTAATTAATAGATTCAATTCTATTCTGCTATCTGTGTTATTGGCCACGTGTACCACTTATATTCTCTCTCTTCCCATTCTTATATTCTGTTTGCTCTGGGGAAATTTAATAATGGCCTGACCATCTACTATTTCTTTTCTATTAAATTAAATTAAAGTCATGCTTAATAAACTAACAGTAAACAACAAAGACAGGTAAAATAATAATCAATAGATAAGCAGCCAATGATTTCCTTTTTAATATCTAGGAAATAAAGAGGTTGAATCTGCCTTTGTTTGATTCAGGAGGAAGAATGCTCAGGCCTTTTCCTTGGGTGCCACCTTGTGTCCTTCTTGGTTGCCTACATTCTTTCTTGAAATGTCCTGTTTTTTCCACAATTAGAGCATTTTTGTAGGACCATTTTGTACTATGGTCTCACGCAAGGCCTTTATCATTTTAAAATCAAATTTGTCATGCTGTGTTATTATTTGATTTGGGAGATGTGGGTCAGCTAATAGGAAAAGCAAGTCTCTCCTCCACCGTCATGTCCTTTAATCCTTTTCAGATAGCTCTTTGCATAGGTGATTCTATTAGCAGCAAATCAAATGTTTCAGGATTAGGACTTGGAGGTGGAGGGGGGCATGAAGACCTATCCTCCAATTTGTCTTTTTGCTCCTCTTTAGGAGTGGAGGGTGCAAGGGGAGGAGGTTTATCCTCTTTTGCCTGTCTAAAAGGCTCTAGCAAATGAAATACCATATTCCACAAGGAGAAACAAATTTTTCCCCTGCAGATGAGCTTTTTTTTCAAGTTCTGACACACTCTTTCCCAACATTCAACATCTAATGTACCCTCTTCTGGAAACCAAGAATTATGTTCTATAATAATATGCAAAAACTGTAAGAGAATACCCCCTGACGCTTTAATTCCTTTATCCTTGAGCATACAAACCAAAAGTCTACAATAAAGTTTCTTCCTTTTAACCTAATTCTTCCCCATTAACCTTGCTAAAAAAGATGTTCCCACCCCACTTACAGATTGTGATTTCTGCAGCTTGCGTGGCCTTTGTATGCAGCAAATTTTTTCACAACTTTTAGGTGATTTTTTTTCTCATCTTTTTGGTGATTTTTCCCCCACCTATCCGGTGAACTTCATTTCTTTGCTCTAGGCCAGTGGTAGGCAAACTCTTTAGTCAACAGAGTCAAATATCAACAGTATGACAATTGAAATTTCTTTTGAGAGCCAAATTTTTTAAACTTAAACTATATAGTAGGTACATTGTTATTAACTTAATTAGGGTACTCCTAAGGCATAGGAAGAGCCACACTCAAGGGGCCAAAGAGCAGCATGTGGCTCGCGAGCCGCAGTTTGCCAACCATGGCTCTAGGCAAATCTTCTTCTCCAAGTGTCCGTAGTTCAAGATGCCAGATGTGAATGATATGACAGCTGTGACCTGCATGGCAAGGATTCAGGACCTGAAGAAGGGTCATGCACAAATGATGAGACTAGACAAGAAATATGAATTTAGAAATTATAACGGGCCAGGCAAAGAGCCCAATTCCAGTGAGAGGGCTTTACCAGTGCCCAGGCCCTAGTAGCTTTTTATTCAATTTTAGATACACATCTTGCCCTTAGTCAAGCAGGCAATTCCAGTAGCAGACAGACTATCTTAAAGGTCAGAAAATATTAGTAAAGATTCACTTTGAGACTATTAGATCAGGAAATTGCTTGAGCCACCATTGTCTTGACTGAACAATTGGTACATAGCTTTGGCCCTTGGCAACACTCAAGGTCCATCAGCCTTCTGGGTTCCTTGTTTACACTTTCCTGATAGTGTAGACAATGGATAGCTTCCAGCATTCAGGGCTCAGGAAAGAGATCTCTACTCTCAAATGCTTAAAACTATGCTTAACGCTAGAGGATGCTCTGTTAAGTGTAGTCAAATTCTTGATTTCTTAAGTTTTGTTAGTGAAACTTGCCCTTGATTTCCTGAAGAGGGAACCATTAACTCTCAAACCTGGGAAAAGGTGGAAAGCAGTTGTGTGACCGATACACAGCAGAAGGCCCAGAGAAGATTCCTATTCCTACATTTGCACTATGGTCTTTAATTTGTGATTCCCTTGATCCAGAGCAGGAGAGTTTAAGAATCTCTAAGCAGCGCTAACCGGTTTGGCTCAGTGGATAGAGCGACGGCCTGCAGGCTGAAGGGTCCCAGGTTCGATTCCAGTCAAGGGCATGTACCTTGGTTGCAGGCACATCCCCAGTAGGGGCTGTGCAGGACTAAGCTGATCAATGTTTCTCTCTCATCGATGTTTCTAACTCTATCCCTCTTCCTTCCTCTCTGTAAAAAAATCAATAAAATATATTTAAAAAAATAAGACTCTCTAAGCAGAGTGTGGCCATGGCTTTACAGCCTATTGTGGAGGGATGTGAACACCACCTCCCTGCTCTGTGCCACCTCCTCCTCCAGCTGCAGCTGCTGCCACTGCAGTTAAAAGCCCGCCAATAAAGATTGAGCAGGAGATTGAGGTTGAGGCAGAGCGGGACAAGTGTCACGATGAGCAGGATGACTCAGATAATGAGGAAGATTTTGCATGCAGTTTGGCGAAAATGACCCTAGCCATCCAGCCTTTAAGGCTAGAAGCAGGCACACAGTCGAAAATGAAAGTAACTTCTGCACTGATGTTGTCTCCATTACAGCAGACGTTATGGGAGGCAAGGGAAGCTGGAGAGGATATTGCAGGATTTTTATTGTATCATGTTGTAGAGAGGCCAAACCCTACCAATCCAGAGCAAATACTGTGAGTACATGAGCCTATTCCTTTTATAATGCCCAAGGAGTTAAAAACCTCTGTTTCTATGTAAGGCCCCACATCTCCTTTTGTTTTAAGCTTGCTTAACTCTGTAGCTAGCGAAGCTCTGCCTCCTCTCGACTGGCAAACACTGGCTAAGGCTTGTCTTTCCCCTGGAGATTCATGCAGAAGTCCAATTGGATTGAACTTAGTGCGGAACAAGCGGCCTGAAATCAGCAACATTGTGTGCCTATCACTCTCAAAATGTTGGTAGGAACCAGGGCATCTCATTTTCGCTACTCCCCAATCAGGAGAAAGGGCAAAGCATATAATTAACCATTGCCTAGCTGCTTCTCCATTCATAGGACGGCCCCTAGAGATAAAAACAGATAATGGATGTGCTTATACTAGCTCCTCCTTTTAGCAGTTTTGCAAGCAATACCAAATAATACATAAAATAGGAATTCCTTATAATCTCCAGGGACAGGCAATTGTAGAAAGAGCCAATTGAACCTTAAAGACGAAGTTACAAAAATAAAAAGGGGGGATGGGTATTATCCTACTCCACAGAATCAGTTTAAATCATGCCCTTAACACTTTAAATTTTTTAAATTGTGACAATGAGGGTCGCACAGCAACTGAGAGGCATCAAGCTCCTGGTGCCATGGCATCTGCCGGTATAGCATGATGAAAGGATTTACAAACAGGGCAATGGAGAGGGCCAAATCCAGTAATGATGTGGGGAAGAGGCCATGTTTGTATCTTTCCAGAACGTGCCTCTAACCCCATCTGGGTGCCAGAGTGAGCAGTGTGCCACGACCATGGACCTGGGAGAACAGCCCATCCCACTGTTCAAGAAGCTGAAGATGACACCTTCCATGATGATGCCAGTTCAGCCACCGACCCCAAAGAAGAAGAAGAGCAGAAGGCAGGCGACCAAGGCCACCCAAGAAGTTAGTGTCCCCACATGGGGTCAACTGAAGAAGCTGACCATTGATGCTCGGCAAGTGGTGAAAGAACAGGGGGGGTCAGGTAACCCCCTCAACACTTTTTGTTGTTATGATGGCACTTGTCAGCTGCCAGGTAAGTATGGCTGCAGCAGAAACTTACTGGACATATTCCAGGTCCCCTGTGGTCAATCCAGCCACCTGGACTGGGGAATCAGTACCAGTGTTTACTAACAACACCAACATGGTTGGGGGTAGCTCCAAAAAGTACATAACCCCTTCTTCCCAAGGTGATTATACTTATAACTAGAGGCCCAGTGCACGAAAATTTGTGCACTCGGGGGAAGGAGGGGTTCCTCAACCTGGCCTGTGCCCTCTCGAAGTCTGGGACCCCTCGGGAGATAACAACCTGCTGGCTTAGGCCTGCTCCCAGGTGGCAGAGGGCAGGCCCAATCCCTAGGTGCAGCCCCTTGTCAAGCTCAGAGTAGGGCCGATTGGGGAGTTGGGGCACCGCCCCTGTCACGCACAGAGCAGGGCGGATCGGGAGGTTTCGATGCCGCCCTCAGTCACACTCAGGGTAGGGCCGATAGGGGAGTTGGGGCACCGCCCCCTGTCACACACAGAGCAGGGCAGATCAGGGGGGTTGGGGTGCCACCCTTGTCACACTCAGGGCAGGGCCAATGGGGAGGTTATGGCTCTACCCCATCACACACAGAGCAGGGCCCGTGGGGGCAGCTGGGGCATCGCCCTCTATTACCCACAGAGCAGGGCCGATCAGGGGGCTGGGGGCGCCACCACTGTCACACTCAGGGCAGGGCCGATGTGGAGGTTATGGCTCTACCCTGTCACACACAGAGCAGGGCCCATGGGTGGAGGGGGGGTGGCGTGGGCGCCACACCCTGTCACACACAGAGCAGGGTCAATCAGAGGGTTGTGGCCCCATCCCCTCTCACACACAGAGCTGCAGGGCGATCAAGGGGTTTGGGCGCTGCCCCCTGTCACGCTGATCCTGGTGCCGGGAGGTCTTGCGGCTCCACTGATCCCGATGCTGGGAGGCATATTACCCTTTTACTATATAGGATAGAGGCCTGGTGCACGGGTGGGGGCTGGCTGGTTTGCCTTGAAGGGTGTCCTGGATCAGGGTGAGGGTCCCCACTGGGGTCCCTGGCCAGCCTGGGTGAGGGGATGATGGCTGTTTGCAGCTGGTCACATACCCTTCAGGGTGGGGGTCCCCACTGGGGTGCCTGGCCAGTCTGGGTGAGGGGCTGAGGGCTATTTTCAGGCTGGTGGGTGACTGAAACTCCCAACCGCTCCTTTTTTTCTTTTCTTTTTTTTAATTCTGGGCCAGCTTTAGTTCTGAGGCTCCAGCTCTTAGGCCTCCGCTGCTGAAAGCAGGTTTCTGGCCTTTGTTTACCTTCTGTATTTGAAACAATGTGGCGATCCTGCTGTCTGAAGCCCGGTGACTAAAGCAGGTTTCTGGGGTTTTGTTTAGCTTCTATATTTGTAACATAGTTGCTTAGAGTTGCAGCTCAGAGGCCGGCAGCGCCAGGCCGGGAACGTTGGAGTCCTCCATCACTGAAGCAAGCAAGCCTCGTGTTAGCTTCCAGCTGCCTGGCTGCCGGCTGCCATCTTGGCTGGCAGTAAATTTGCATATCGCCCTGATTAGCCAATGGGAAGGGTATCAGTCGTATGCTAATTACCATGTTTCTCTTTTATTAGATAGGATGGCTTTAGTAGGGAGCTCCCTATTTGTTTATCTAAAAAGGGGACTTCAGGATGTTTACAGCTTGGCCAAGAAAATAAGACCTCCTACAGAGGCGCAGACATTGCTAATGTCACAGGCCCCTGGAATATGGGAAAATATATTCAGACAGTCACTAAACTAGGATTTCCTAAGGCACCCGATGGTATCTGATAAGCATTCCCCAGCTCCCCTACTGTCCTAATAGCACCACTAATGAGCCGGGAGCATTTCCTCAATGGCAAGATTGTGCCAACCTTGTACCAGTGAGATATAATATTTCTGGCTCTGACTTGTATGTTTTGGATTGGTCTCACAGGCTTAATGCTAAACATCCCCATCACGAAACTATGTCACCAGGAGGGTTTGTGGGTAATGCCCTGGCCATGGAATTAGGAGGTTTGCAGAAGGATCTTTGGTGTTTAGCTGCTGCCCTTGACTTTCTTAATTTTACTGGCTCTTTCTTAGCTGATATGAAAGGAGCATGTTCATCGAACCCTTGCTATGACTTATGAGCCTGTGTCCAGCCTCCATATGTATTGTTGACTGGTAATGTGAACATCACCAGATTAGACACCCATTGTGCTGTCTAATGCCATCACTGTAACCTTACCAGCTGTGTTTCCGGCATAATCTGAATGAAAATATATTCATTTTTAAGCAGCCTTCTTTTATTATGCTTTCTAACAATATAACTGGAAAATAGTATCATGATGCGGGCCTCCAGCCATTGCAGGAATTACACAATCAGCTATCCCAGGAAAAGCATTCTTTGGGACTTATTAGTTTTGCTATTGTTACCCTAGTTACTGTTTTTGCGTTTGCTGTGACTGCTTCTCTTCCATAGACCCAAAGCATCCAGAATGCAAAGTTTGCCAATGAAATGACTCAGACCACTTTGACTATATTTCACGATCAAGAAGATATAGACAAAAAACTAGAAACAAAGCTAAATGCTTTGGAAGCTGTAGTAATAGGACTAAGTATTCAATTAGAAAGTATCAAGATCAGATAGCAACTGCAGTGTCATGCTGCGTTTACATATATTTGTGTGACTTCAGCCTGCTACAACAGTTCTCTATGGGATTGGAGTAAAATCAAAATGCACCTACAGGGAATATGGCATCATAATAATATCAGTATAGACCTAGTGTGGCTACACAAACATGTGCAAGCCATTCAGAATAGTCATGATGAGAGTATATCTCCTGTGAAACTGGCAAAAGAATTGCTAGATGATTTAAAAGGATTGAATCCATGGAAAATGTTAATACACACCACCTGGTAGTTAGTAGGATTCCTTTGTTTACTACTAATTGTAAAGATTGTGACACAGGAAAAAAAAAGAGAATCAAGCCAGTCAGATAAGGGAAAGAGATGGTTTAATCTGCACTCCTGGGTGAGACCCACGGGCCCCAAAGGCAGGGCCAGTGAATTCTCGCCAACAAGGAGGGGGGCACTTCTTTGTATACAGCTGTTTGGTGAGGGGCAGGTGGTATGAGCTGAGGAAGTTCCCACCATGGGGGTCGGCATGTTGACCTGTTAGGAATTCCAGGGAAGGTCCATTATCTCCATCACCATCTGCCTTACAGTGGCATGCATCTGCTCCTGAGCTTCCCTTGGAACTAACATCCCAGCCTTTTGGTGATGGGGGTGCAGGTTCGTTCTGACTACTTCCTGCTGACCAGGGACGATGAGGGAGGGGAGGTTTTAAAGGCCAGGGTCAGGCAGAGGCAGGTCAGAGAGAAGCCAAATGTAGGGATGGAGCAGGAGCTGATTTAAAGTCACCCATGACATCTCCGCAATCTGGGAGCGGATGAACTTGAGGAGGCAGGGGGCTAGGAGAAAAAAGACACAGATGAGAATCAGGGGCTCTATCATGGGTAGGACCCAGGTAACTAAGGGGCTTTGGAACCAGCCAAAAAGAGAGTTGTCACGGGAGTGTCTTGCATGTAGTTCTTTTGCACGTTTTGCTCCACTACTCCAGACTTGTTGATGTAGTAGCAGCATTCTTCCTGAAGGAATATGCAGGTTCCTCCTCTTTCTGCAGTCAGAAGGTCTAAGGCGCACCAGTTCTGTAGGGCTACTTGAGCTATTGATGTTATTTGTCACTGTAGGGAGGCTAAAGAGGCGGTAGTAGACTCCAGGGCTAACTGGAGCTTGTCATTAAAGTCCTGAACAGTGACCAGACTGTTCCCGAGGGCCCCCCTGGTGAGGCCTACTGAGGTAGCGATACTCACCCCTAACATGACAGGGAGGAGGGCGGCCTGGCAGACCCGGGGGTGGGATGAAAGGAGCAGCCAGGCGAGCTCCGACTCTCCATACAAGGTTAGTTGGGAAACTACTGTGACCAAGAAGCAAGACCCAGGGTCAGAGGAATCTATGCAGCTGCTTAAGGTGCCATTGCACCAAAAGAAGGTACCCGGGCTGGCCTTGGTGGGACTGGCTGTGGTGTGGTTTTGGGTACAGTACCGAATGACTCATCCCTCAGTTACCAGATTATTGGTCTGGTAGCATATCCGTGGGGGCAGGGTGGGCTCTGGAGTTTTGGGATGCATCACGGACCTTGAACTTCCACACATAAGCGGGTGGGTGTGGGTGTAGGTTGCTCAGGGCTGGGAGGATGGGGAGGGCGACTAAGGCGGACCTTAGTGGGGCCCAACACCTCACATTTATAGAAGTCATGCTGCTCCGGGGTCCTCTTGAGTCTGGAGAGGTGGTGCCACAACGGGTCGCCAAGCAGCTTGGCCACGGTGGGAGTTGTGAGGATTACAGTGGGAGGTCCCGACCACCTAGGCTCCAAGGCTTTTGGATGTAGATTCTTAAGGAGGACGGAGTCACCAGGGTGAAGGGCTGGTACTCAGGAGTCCTGGTCGGTCGGTTCTGGCTTGGGCAGAAACCTGTCCGTGTGTTCTCGGAGCAGCTGCCTGAGTAAGGACAGATATGGAAGATAAGTACCCAGGGGAGGAGGATCAGTAGGGAGACGGTGGTTGAGCAAGAAGGGTCTCCCATATAGGAGTTCAAAATGGCTTAAAAAGGTAGGGGTCCTTGGTGTTGCCCGGATTCTGGTCAGGGCCATGGGCAGGAGATCCCGCCAGGAGCTGAAAATTTCTAGAGAGAGTTTAGTGAGATGGTCCAATAGGTCGGGATTGAGTGGCTATGATGAGGGTTTGAGCCAGTGACAGACAAATCCAGCAGGATGTAGAGAAGGAGAGATTGATGTTAGAGAGTAGATGGAAAGTTGTGTTGATGGGGTTGGACAAAGGAGTAAGTTCAGGTTCTGGAGGGTGAGAGAGAATGTCCTTTGGTGAGGGAGGGATCGGTCAGGGATTAATATAGGTTTTGATAAAGACAATTATAGTAGAATTGATGACTCCTTCATCATTCCATGTCCATTTCACCTGAAAATATTAAAAACCTTCATTGGTGCATTCATTGTTAGCTGCTTGTAGGAGGATTATGGTGAGGAGACCAGACACATAAAAAGGAATTAGAAAACCTGAGCTTCTTCCGGAGTAAAAGTTGGAGGGTCCCTTGCCAGGTAAGAGCCTGTGAGGAATGATGGGTCATCAGGTCCTGGATGGTGCGGCTGAATCTTCTTCGGGGATGGTGGGAGGCATTTGGCGAGCCTGAGAGAGGTAGATATTGCAGTGAAAGTGGGAGGGAATGTTAGAGTGCACTGTTATCCAAGGGAAAAGAGAAAGGGAAGGAAAGGAGCAGTGGAAGCCAGGGACCTGGATATGAGGCTGGAGAAAAGGCACGGGGAGGAGGAAGCAGGCCCTGCAGCCTGTTCCCAGGCCTCTAGCTGCTTGGATTTTAAAGTTGCCACATTTTTTTCTAGAGATAATGATCTCAGTTTCTGATAATAGCTGGACTGTTGAGTAAACCTGTGCATTCAAGGAAGTTTCCTTTGGGAAGGGTGGTGTGGGGGAGGGGGACAGGGCAAGAAGGCGCCGACATCAGAGAAGTTTTCAGAGCATTAAATGTAGGCCTTGGGATCTATGGGCTTAGTGAAGGGGTCCCTTCACCATGTCACATCATAGAGGAGATTTGCAAGAAGACTACAGTTGTGAACCCGGAGGCGAGAGTACCCAGTGAGCCTGAGGAAGGAGAACATTTCTTGTTCAGAGGAGGAGACTGTCATGGAGGAGATAAGGAGATAAGGCATCCACTGTCCCAGGAATGGAGTGGCCCTGTGGGGTGAGAGAGTGAAACTGAAGTAGGCAACTGTGGTCTGGGACAACTGGGGCCCATAAGGGGACGCATGGCAGCCCTGGCTGGGCACCCAGGCAGAATGAGAAAACAGTGAATGAGGGAATTTAGTAAGATGCAGTGTAGAGTGAGGTGGCTAATGGCTGTGAGACTGATCTGTCAACCCCCATAATAGAGACTGAGGAGTGGACAAGGGTCGAATTCAGAGAGGGCAGAATATGTGGCCCTAGTGTCAATTAAAAAGGAGATCGGCTTATCTGCCACCACAGTCATTACCCGAGGCTCTGTCCTGGTCGTATAAGTCTGTGGGGCCCTGTCGGAGCCTGGGCAGCTTCTTCGGTGGCCAGTCCCAGGAGGTCTGGGAACTCCAAACCAGATCCAGAGGGTGGCCATCCTGGACAGGCTGAGGCCTGACCTGGAGGGCCAGACTACAATCTGATTTCCATTGGCCTTTCCCTTCCGCACCTTGGGCAGAGCCCAGGCGGGGGTCTCGGGTTTGAGTAGGACTTGGATCACTGTCTTTCCTTGTTGCTTTTGAGGCATGGGCCTGGAGGAGGCTTAGCCCCAGACTTACCTGCAGTTGGAGGACTGGCACGTCATTTGGGGTTGGTGAGAACGGTGACTAGGACCTGGAAGGCCTCCTAATAGGCCTCAGCCTTGGCCTGATATCAACTTTGATTTTGGTTTTGGGTCTCCTCGTCTCTATTATTAAAGGTCAGGTTAACAAGGTCTTCTTGAGGGGTTTGTGGAAGTTTGCGGTATATGTTGGGGGAGTAAAGGTGGTCAGGTCAGTGGAAAAAGACCTGAGATGCCTCTCAATCTTTGAGGCTGGACATAGAAAATGGGACATGGACTCAGACTATGCCCTCAGTTCCTGCTGCCTCCCTCAGGGGTAGAATGGACGCAGAAATAGAAGAGGCTGTTGAGGAAGGCAGTCTTTGGGTGGCCTGAGAATGAATGTTAGAGAGAAAAGGCTGTTTTGGAGCTCACATTCTCAGGATTTGGGCTCTCAGGGATAGGGGAGAAGGCAGCTACTGGTTAAGAGGGTCTGAAGAGAAAGAGCCAAGGCGTTTTTTAATTTGAGGAAGATCAGAAAGTGAGAGAGAATGGCTACCCTGATAATATCCTTCCCCGCTGCAACCTCTCACAAAGGGAACTAGCCAGCCACCTGCAAATTTAATTGCTGGAGATTCGGCGGAGCACACAGGGGAAGGCGGGTGGTTAGAATTCTCAAAGGGTACAGCGTGGTCACAGGTTTCTATAGCAGGGTTGTAAGGGGGGAGGCGAGAGTGGGAGAGGTGGGGTTGGTGGAGAAGAACCCCAACCGCTTCTCAATTGCCCTCAGACACCACAACCTCCTGGGCAGGGGGGAGATTGGGGAGTGTGGAAGAGGGGAGGAGGACTCTGCGAAAGCTTGTGTTTACTGACTGGGGAAGCAGGTGGGGGTAGAGGAGGGGGTAGTAGCCTGGCGGCTTGAGATTCCGGCTCCTGCAGTGACTGCAAAGGTGGGGGAGGGTGGGGTCGCCTTGCAGCGGCCTCACCACGCGTAGAAGAGGGAGGAGGTCAGCAGGTAGAGGAGAAGATGTTGCTGGAGGGGTAGCGGAGGGAGAAAGAGAGGGTGGGAAAAGCAAGGCGGAAGGGGCTTTGGGGGAAGGGACAGGAACGCAGACCAAGAGAGAAGCTTGGGCATATTTCCCGGTTTGCTGGCAGAAATTACTGAGGTCAGTATGGATGGTAAAGTCAAAGGCCCTGTTTTTGGGCCATCTGGACCCGTTGTCCAATTCATACTGAGGCCATGCTATGTTACAGAAATAAATGAGGCATTTAGGACGCAGATCCTGAGACAGGCCTAGTGTTTAGCCAGGTTGGCAGGCAGGCACCCTAGAGGTATGCTTGGATCAGGTTTGGAATTTTGATTCCCCATGCTCAATACCTGAGGTCAGTAGCCAGGGCCAAAGGGCCAGCGTCCCAGTGGTTTGGCCAGGGCTACGGACAGACGGAGGAACCGGGGAAGATAGGGCCCTCTCCGCTACCTCCCGGGGTCCAGAGGAGCCCTTCCTGGAAGGGTCCGGAAAATGGAGGACAGTCTCTGACACGGCCGCGCTTTTCAGACAGAGATGCCAGAGGGTGACCTCAGGGATCGACATGGGGCGAGATTTACTGTTTCACACTGCCAAGCCGGAAAAGAAAGCTGCTAAGCTGAGGAAATGCAGTCCTGAGGGGTCCTGGGCCATGAGGAAGGAGAGGAGGGCACCCTGAGCCATGGAGCGACAGCCGAATGGGGTGCCCATGCCACCCGGGTTTAAAGGCACTAAATGTAAAGTTCATGACACAGGAAAACAAAGAGAATCAAGCCGGTCAGATAAGGGAAAGAGAAGGTTTAATCTGCATTCCTGGCGAGACTTATGAGCCCCAAAGGCAGGGCCAGTGAATTCACGACAACAGGGAGGGGGGCACTTCATTTTGTACAGCTGTTTGGTAAGGGGTGGGGGTATGAGCTGAGGAAGTTCCCGCCCTGGGGGTCCTCACAGTATTCAGCTGAGGAAGTTCCTGCTGCGGGGGTGTCGGCATGTTGACCTGTTAGGAATTCCAGGGAGGGTCCATTATCTCCATCACCATCTGCCTTAGAGTGGCATGCATCTGCTCCTGAGCTTCCATTGGACCGAACACTAATTTTATCCTGCTTTCTTTCAGTCAGCAGAAAGCTCCTGCAATCTCAAGTCCGAAGGCTCCAATTAGATGTTGATAAACTACATTTAAAAATAAAAAAGGGGGAGATGTAGAGAGCGCCTGGGAAGGCACATGAGCTGATTGTCAACTGAATCCAGTGGTGTCGGCAGAGCCACGCACTGGAAACATACCTTGCCAGAGGCAGGTGTGTTGTCATCCTGACCCTTAGCTCAGGGGGTGGGTTTCATTATCTAAGTTCAGCCAGGCACAAGGAATGGACACAATTATCTGGGCTCAGCCAGGAGTGACAATTACAGAGAAGCCACAAGAATGAAGAATTGCAGCTTGATCTTTAACCATGATTTCACATAATTTCCTTTGTCTTAAACTCTAGTAAAATTCCTGAAATCATGCTGTATATAATAAACACGCTACAGCAGCTCTGGGTCGCTGTCCCTCCATCAGATGGCAGTGTCCCACCTGGTCCCAGCTTTCCCTACTGTCTCTGTGTCTGTTTCTTTCTTTTTCTCAATCCCCCATCGCCCCTGCTCAGGACTCCTCATCCACTCTCTGGCTGTGCTGGTCGCGGTCCCAACAGAGAAAAGTTGTAATGTACAAAAACTTGTACACAAATTTGCATACCAACATTACTTATCATTGCCCCAAAGTGGAACCAACACAAATGTCCATCAACTGATTAACGGATAAACAAAAAAGATCTCCATACAGTGGAATATATTCAGCCATAAAAAGGAATGAAGTACTAACAACATTCTACAACATGAATGAACCTTGATAACATTATGCTAAGTGAAAGGAGCCAGTTCTCAAAGCTCATATGCTGTATGAGTGCACTTATGTGAAATGTCCAGAACAGGTAAAACTATAGAGAAAAAATAGGTAAGTGGTTGCCAAGGGCTGTGGGGGAAGGTGAAGGGAGTAACCACCAATGGGTGGAAGCAACTTAGTCATATTATTTGCATTGGAGCACTGAAGTATGAAGGAAGCAGGAAGGGAGCCAGGGAAACAAGAGCAATAGAAGGAAAACAGGCAGGAGAGAGGGATAAGGGAGGGAGTAAACTTTCTGTAAGAGTCAAAGAATACCTTTCAAGTTGTTAATAAAACATCAGACAGCAAATGCCAGTGTTGTAAAGGTGATTTTCCCTACTGGGTAGCAGCACAGGGTGCAATACTTTTGGAAATGTTTCAGAAACAGTTACAAAAGCAACATCCATTCTTGCTTAAAAGCAAGTCAGTCTGCCTCTGTAATGCCTCTGCCCCTAGATGCACCACAACGATATGTGTCTGGGTTCTAGCATGGTTGAACAGATATTCACCCTGAATAAAGGTTCCAGAAGTGCTCAAATACCCATGCCTTGACACTTGCTCTTAACATGAAAAAAAGAAAATGACTTTGAGAGCTGTCTTCCTCCACAGTGCATTCTCTTCTTTACTAGTAGGAGGAGATGTGATCCCTCCTCCCATCTTTCCATGACCTGAGAAGCATGTATATGCAGTATATATGCGAAGCCTACAGCTGGAAAAGCTACCTTCCAATAGCAGAGAACCAGGGAAGAAACCCTTCCTATTTGTACTAGTACTAGGTAGGGGAAGGTGAGGAAAGGGAGAGGCACATGTCCTAAGGCCATGAGACAGTCCCAGCCTCCGCATTACCTGTCCTGGGCTCAGTGTAACCACATGTCTTCGAGCTTCCTGGAACTGAGGAAAACCTTTTACATCAGGATTGACAACATTGACTTGACTAAACACATTAGATTCTTCATAAGGGACTCTAGTTGGATAAAGGGAAGGGGTATCTTCAGGGGGAAAGAGATGCTATCTTTTCCTAATTTAAACAAAAAGACATAAATTAGAACTCTGAACTTGAGACAAAACATGTAGGAAGGCCACAGCAAATATTCATTTTTACTCATTTTCATTCAATCCATAAAGGAATAGAGGAACAATGTCAGTGGTCACTTGGCCCACCTTTCAGAAAGTGCTGGAATCTCTGCTGAACCTAGTGGAGGGAGGGCAGGAATGAGTGAATAATCTCATGAGGCCCTCAGGCAGCCCTTTGCTGGGACAGGATCTAGTTTCAAAGGTCATTCTTTCTTCCCAAATCAAAGTCCTCATAAATTGTTCCTATTCCTCATTCTAGAGCTAATCAGAGCAATCCCCATCCTTGCAGATATGGCCATTCTTATCCAGAGTAACTACCTGTAGTTTTATCCACTAAATAGTTTCCAGACTTCATCCTGTTCGGTAAGTTTTTTAAGTTAAATGTTTTTTATGTTAATCCATTAAGGAAAACAAATGCATAAATGATGCCACATAACTAATATAGTATAGTATAATAGAGGAGTTCTCAAAAAGAGAAAAATGTAAGAAGTTTCAGTCACTTTAAAAATTTTTGAAAAATAGAGGTGATAAATTTTAACTTACACAACACCAGACACACCCATACTTCCAGCCAATAGCGGGAGGGCATGAGATGTAAAGGAGGAGCAAGTGTCAAAAGAAAGAGAAACAGAAATACATTGGTAGGGAAGAAAAGAGAAAGACAGGTAGAAAAACACACCATGTTTTGAGAAAAGCCCCAAACCCTCTCGTGACTCAATGCAGTTCCATTGGGGCTGTCATGTCCTTTCAGAACTGAAAGCAGCCCTAGCTGGTCTGGCACAGTGGATAGAGCATCAGCCTGCAGACTGAAGGGTCCCAGGTTCAATTCTGGTCAAGGGCAAATACCTGGGTTGCGGGCTCCATCCCCACTAGGGGACGTGTAGGAGGAAGCCAAACAATGATTCTATCTCATCATTGATATTTCTATCTTTAACTCTCCCTTCCTCTCTGAATCAATAAAGATATATTAAAAAACAACAACAAAGAACTGGGAAGCAGTTGGCTGCCATTTTCAAACTAGGGTGTATACACTCAGGTCTCATTTTGTTTTAGAGATGATAAAGCTGCTCCATTCCACTGTATCTATGACTAGTTTAGAAAAATATGTTGGTTATTTAGTATGAATAGAATGTTGGAAGGACTCTTAAAAGATCATCAGTCTAATTTTACTTGCAAAGTACTGGTATTGTTGCAGAAGAACAAAGAAATACCAAGCATGCTTCCTAGGGAAAGAGAGGGACCCTGTTTTTTAACACTAGTGGACTCCGGGAATGATTTCCAAATCAGGGTGAAGAAACACACAGAGGGCTTCATTTTTTATAACCTTCTGGGGTCTTTGTCTTGCAGGTATGGTTCCGCCTCCTTTTTTGGGCTTACAGAAAGGCCCCCAGGTGTTAGGGGTCCCCAGGCCAGATCCAATGATCTGTCCTGGGGCAAGCGATAATGACCCTCACCCCCACCCCCCAGGGCAGTGCATTGTTCACAGTTTTTATGGCCTGACACGCCTTGCAAGACCAGTTTCCTCCTCAGTATTGTGGCAGAACGCATGGGAGAATGATCAGCCAGCACTCTGAGGGAGGAAAGTTAACCTGTATTTCGCAGATCTGCTAGTCCAGGGGAACTCTGGATCCAAAGCCTAAACTGAACTCGTGGGGAGGCCCTGACCTATATATCTCCTCCTGTGGTTAGCCCATGAGGGTCCCTGCAGCTCCGCCCAAGTCAGCTGTGTCCGGGCCCTGGAGTAGGGCTCTGCAGTTCCGCTCAGGTCAGTTAGAGTGGGGAGGTAAGACTACAGTTTTAAGCAGATACTGAATTAGGTTGCAAGCCCCCACCCCTCCATTTTCCTTTTCATTCCCCCCTCTTGTTCCACAAGCTATTCTTAGCCTTGGGGATTACAAAAGACTCAGAAATTGGAGATAAAGTTGTTGACTGACGGCTCTAGCTACTTTGTGCTGAAGAGGGGAGGGGGGCGGCGACGAAAAAGGGGATTCAGTATTTGGTTAATGCTTGTCTTGAGATAAATGCATGTGTGTCTGATTCAGTGGTTATCTACTAGGTCACCAGGAAGGATCTTTACTTTTCATCTCATACAAACTTGGAAAGATCCAGTTTATTCTGGACTCTACTGTAGAAGCCTCCCTCCACTTCCCAGTCGATGGTAGTATTAGTGAACCTAAAAGACTTCTGTGGGAACATGTACATGAAGAATTACTGTACTGGTAGAGTACAGTGTCTGAGGACTGAACTTGGAGTGGTAACAGAGAGGGCGGCTTACTTCACTTCTTCTAAAGTCACATCCTATTCAGGGGACCTAGGCCAGGAGTTTCAGGGACAAGGACAAGAGGTGCTCACAACTCGCTGGTTCAGAACAGATGGGAAAACCACCCTTTCCCCAGTGTATATTGCAGTGGGTGAAATGGGGAGGCTTTGTAAAGCGGTCTATTGAGAAGTTGAAAGGAGCCTGATGCTAGAAGTTTGCATAGAAGGTTGTAGAGAAGCCGAAAAGGGAAATTTAGATGAAGCAGAGAAAGGGAAGGTCAGCTCAAAAATGCAGCTGTAAATTTTATCTTAAGATCAGCTGTGGCTTCCAGTTGGCAAGACTCAGGGGTTGAGGGTTGACCTATGAACCAGGAGGTCATAGATTGATTCCCAGTCAGGGTACATGTCCACTTTGTGGGCTCAATCCCAATGTGAGGTCTGCAGGAGGCAGCTGATCAATGATTCTCTCTCGTCATTGATGATTCTATCTCTTGCTCCCTTTCCCTTTCTCTCTGAAATTAATAAAATATATATTTTTTAAAAAGATCAGCTGTGGCTATGAGGTGAAAGGAGAACCTAGATCAGCTATGTGAACATGGCCACTCCTATGTTGGAGGGCCACCATCCCCAGGTCTGGAGAGAACACTTGCTTCCCTGGAAGGAAATGAGTTTCAGGAGGTAGATGCCCATTGGAAACAGAGAATTGAGACAGTATAAGCACACTGTGAGAAGGGGCAGGGTACAAGTTCAGGAGTGAATAGGTTCAAAACAACCTAGGAGAGAAGACAAAGTACTTCAGAGGCTGATGACAGTCAACAACTTCCTTCTTGTAGAACTTCCTTTTCTTGGCTTTCAAGACATGCCCTCCTGATCCTCTGTTAGCTTTTCCCCAATCCACCAAGGGATGATGAGTGGAACTTGAATGGCGAGGCACACTGCTGATAATAAAGTAAATCCTTGAAAGAAAAACAGAAATAGCTTGGCTAAAACTTCAACTATACAGGGTAGGGCAAAGGTAGTAACTTTACATTTGTTTATATGGAAAAATAATACAGTAATTAATCAATTACAATAAAAGAATAAACTTTGTGAGTCTTATCCAGTTTGGCTAAGTAGATGGAGCATCGACCTGTGGATTGAAGGGTGCCGGGTTTGATTCCGGTCAAGGGCACATACCTCAGTTGCAGCCTCCACTCCAGCCGGTAACCAATTGATGTGTTTCTCTCACATAGATATTTCTCTCTGTCTTTCCCTCTCTCTAAAAATCAATGGAAAAATATTATGGGTCAAGGATGCACACATTCCTAGCTTCCCTTCTACCTTTCTGGCCTCCCCTGGATGTTCTTACTTGGTAGATGTCATTATGATCTAGCCCAGCGATTTTCAACCATTTTCATCTCATGGCAAACATAAACCAATTACTAAAATTCTGTGGCGCACCAATAAAATATATTTTTTGCCAATCTGAAAAAAATAGGTATCGTTTTGATACATTTGCACCAGATGGCTATTGTTGTGTTGGCTGTTCTCATATTTTTATTTGACAATCTAAGGAAAGAGAGGTCAATGTCCCTGACTAAATAGTCAGGTATTGCATGTTTTAAAAATTCTTGTGGCACACCGGTTGAAAATCACTGATCCAGCCGGTTGCTCATGCCATTGGTCATCCCACATCCTTCATCCAGTCCTGCAGCTGTGCCTTCAGTATGGATTTGGGATCCTACCTTTTCTCAGAAGGTCCCCCTCTGCCAGCACCCTGGTCTCAGCCACTTCCATCTCTCACCTGGGACAACACAGTAGGCGCTTAGAGGTCTCCCTGCCTCTTCTCTAGCTGCCACACAACAGCCGGTGGTTCTGTACACGTACAACACAATGGCATGCCCTCTTCTCACACCTCCAAGGTTATCCTCCATCATCCTTAGGCCTCAGGTTATACCTCACCTCCCATAAGCCCTCCCTGAGCTCCTCCTAATTTGTTCCATTCTGTGAACACCTCTGTACTCCTTCCAAGAGCACTCAATCGGCTGTGTCCTAACTCCTCTGTCCCACAGCTTCCTGAGCTCAGAGAGGGCAGGAACTGTGTCCATCTGTTCAATCCATCCCACGTGCATGGCACCTTGTAAATGTTACGTAAAAAAACTGTGAATGTACTGTCATCCCCTCTGGCCCCCATTTCTAGACACAATATTAGTAGATCCAGGAACAAACTGCAAAGGAAGGAAAAGGAGGCAAAATTCAGACAGTTAATTGATTGTTGAAAGTTCCCAAATGGACCCCAAATGTTCTAAAGATCCACAGTTTGATGGGCCATTTTGCTTCCTTGTCAAATGTCCTGTTGAGGCAAAAAAAAAAAAAGCTGCAGGAAATCTTGTGACACAAAGCTGCTGATTGCCCCTGTGGCTTGTGTGTGTGTGTGGCAGATGAGCCCTGGGTTTAGGGACCCGTGTTCACCCAAATACCTGGATGACCTTTGCCCTGGGCTCCAGATGAAAGTGAAGATTCTGAGGGGTGACTCATCAAATCTGGGGTTGCTGTTTACAGCCAAAGGCAGTAACCTAGGAGCAGGGTGGAGTTTTTCCAAGTGAAAGAGGCAAAGTTAACTGCTTGAGCTGGAGTAGGACTAGCAGTCCCGCCCTGAACAGGGCTGAGGATGGCTGCACCCGGCTACTTCCCGCTGCTGGTCGAGGGATCCTGGGGTACAGATCCCCCGAAGAGCTTGACCACCAAGTTGCAGTTGTACTTCCAGAGCCGGAAGAGATCTGGAGGCGGGGAGTGTGAGGTCCAACAGGAACCAGGCAGCCCTGCCTGCTTCCTAGTGCTCTTCCACTCACATGACGGTGAGGGGCGCGAGGGCGGGGGTGAGAGGAGACCATGGGGCTCTCCCTGTGGGGACACTTGGACTGGGGCGCGCAGCAGGACCGGCTCCAGCAGCAGCAGTTAGGGGTGGGCGGGTTGCAGAATGGACCAGAAATGCACGGGTTCGCTGCGTTCCTCTGCCCGGTGCTTCTAGGAACTCAGAGGTGCTGCCTCTGCCTGGAGGTGGCTGGTGGGAGCAGAACCGCGCCAGGGAGAACATAAAGGCACTGAGAGCCTGGGTACTCGCCTCATTTTACAAGGCTAATTGTGCATTAATGTATGAATACACAGAGTGCTAATGGCAGAGTTGCACCTCTTGCGCTCTTGGTCTTCTGCTTATTAAGGCAGCATTTCTAGAACTCCCAAGGTTTATGGGAACAAGATTTTAAGGGAAGAGAAAGTTTCCAGGGATAAAAGTCTAAATATACCTTAGGGAGATAAATTTGGTTGAAAATACAACACATTGGTTTCTGTTGGGAGAGACCATGAAAATCAGACCTTTGAAGAGATTCATGCAGTTATTCTGAGTGAGGACAAGTGAGTCCTTAACAATGAAAGTCAGTGTGGGGATGGAGAGACATATTTTTTTTCCATTGATTTTTAGAGAGTACAAAGTTCTTGGGGAGTGGAAAGTCCCAGTCAGTTTCGGTTTCCTATTAGAAGACAGCTTTCTCAGCAGCAAGTTGCCTTGAAATTGCTAACAATGAATCACCTGCCCTGGCAGTCCTAGGGCAGGAGATCTTGTCTTTATAGGGTGACCCATCCCCTCCACACCAGGAAGTGGCCTCAGCAGGTGCAGGCTCATGGTGTCACATGCCTTTAGTCATATAATTCACATAATCAGGCTGAGCCCACCAGCATTTCTCTGTGGGAATTACTGTAGAGCAACTGGAACGATTGAGAAGCTGTATCTTACTTTTATACAGTTCATTGAATTTCTGAAAAGTTGAGCATAAATTGATTCGGAAGATTTTTGGATGTGTACATTTATCACCCTCTCTTGTCATAATTTGGCTCCTGATTATTGTCAGTCTCTTTGGGGTAAGGAAACCCATTAATAAAAGTAAACATGGATGGTTTGAGATTAGTGCAGGAAGGACATAGGTCAGGGTGGCTGGACATCAGAGATTCAGCCTTTTTCCTCCCAGATTCACCTTTTCCTTATTGGGGAGCACTTACTGATCTTGCTACCTTCTTCCCTCTTGAAGTAGTGATGCTCATGCATATTGCATACAGAACAGGATGGCACATTTTGCTAGGGTCTTATCCGCAGCTGCAAGGGTTCAGAAATCTGGAAAAGGGGCTGTGCATAAATTAATGAAAAGGCTAGAGAGAAATATGAATTTGGAAGGCATTTTGGGGGAGCCAGAGGAGGCTTAGTGCTAGTGACTAAATTCTCTGAATCTCTGAACCCAAGTCTTTTTATTCCCACATTTTGTCCTATGGCAAAGCAGATATGTATATCAAAGGTAAGGTTTGGTAAACAGTAAAAGATTATCAGGTTGGAGGAATTGCCCTCAGCTGTTCAGCAGCAGGTAATAGCATGCAGATTTTCAGCCCTGCTGAAACCCCAAGGTTCATCAACCTTTTCATGAACTTCTTGCATTTATGACATGCTGGAATTAGACTCCAGCAGCATTTATTTATTTGTAAAATAATTTAATTGATTTCAGAGAGGGAGGGAGGGAGAGACAGACATATTAATGGGGAGAGAGAATCAAAACCCAGGCATGTACCCTGACCTCTTGGTTCATAGGTCGATGCTCAACCACTGAGCCACACCAGCCTAGCCAGGCTAGCACTTTTATTTTATCTTACTTTATTTTTCTATTTGTTAATCCTCACCCAAGGATATCTTTTCCATTGATTGGAAGGAATGTGAGAGAAAGGGGCAGATAGATTCAGAGAGAGAGAGAGAGAGAGAGAGAGAGAGAGAGAAACATCAATGTGAGAGAGACATTGATTGGTTGCCTCCTGCACTCAACCTGGGGTGGGGGATTGAACCTGCAACCTATGCCCTTGACTGGGAATCAAACCCATGACCCTTTGGTGCAAAGGCTGACACTCTAATCATTGAACAATACTGACCAGAGCCAGGTTGGCACATTTAAATGACCAGATATGACTCTACCAAAGTCTAGGGAATAATAAAAGGAAGGTATCAATCACACAGGTCCATGATTCTGGACAACCTGGCTTACAAAACTTAGCTTCTGCTCTGACACTGGGTTGTTATCCAGACCTTACTCAATCTTAGGGCATCCCCTTAGGAGTCTCTGTGAATATATCTTCCCTCCCATCAAGAGTGAAATTGGAGTCGGTATTTCTTCTTATATTGTTTCTGGGGGACTGTTTCATCCACTTGGCACCCTACCCTTCCATGGATGGTTGAGGTGGGAAAGCTATTTAAGCCCCTCTTTTTGAAAGACTCGTACTTGTATCCTTCGCTCATCAGGCCAACCATATCAGAATACAACATGGTAACGAAACATTCATGGCAGGGCTACAACAGTGAACAGTAGGGAACTCAAAGGTTCTCCTTCACCCTGAGATTTTTGTACCATCTGACTATGTCGACCACATGTCCTCATTGAAACTCATTCCCTGTTCTCCATAGTCTGTGATACACTGACTTTGCCTTTCTTTCTCTGCCTGCCTCTTATAATTATAACTTACATTTGCATACCTCTTGTCTGTGTTGCAAAATTCATTCACAGACCACTGGTATGAGTGACAAAACAGATTTAAGAGACGTGAAGATAGTTTCTCAATGTCACTCATCTAGAGTTGGAATTCTAATCCAGTTTTTTTTGAATGCTTATGTCCACTGTTCAGTTTTTTTTTTAACTACAGCCCAACTGCCAGATGTGCTATTTTCTTTTTAAATCTCTCCATCCATTTTTCCTTTTCCTTTTACTATCAGATGTGAGGCTTTTATCTTCACAAGTTAAAGAATTAATGAAAAACTTATTAACCAGGCTCCTGACCATTCTTCTCCTGGTTACCAGAGTCACTTTCTTAAAATATGGCTTCTATTATGCCATGTCCCAGCAGCCAATGTTCACTGGCTCACCGTGACAGATGCTTTAGTTATTTAATTTACTGTACAATAAATATTGCTCCCTTTCTGAGTGCCCACTGAGCATCAGATGCTATACTACCTTCTTTATGTTTCTTCAATTTAATCTATGTAATACCCATATAATACAGTTTTTATTAATTGCTTATTATAGAAGAAAACTGAGGCTCTGAAAATACTTAAGTTTAAACAAATAAGTTTAAAGATAGAATTCAAATCCATGTCCGCTTGATAAACTTTTCCATTATTTCTTTTCTTTTTACCACCGAAGGCCTCTCTTGGGCAAATGACTGAGTAATTGATTGATGATGACAAAGACTTTGAAATATGGAATAATTTTGTGAATTAAGATTGCTTGATGGTTCTCCTTCTCCTTCTTCTTCTTTTTTGATGTTTCAGTTTGGCAGAACGTTCTGGAGAGAGGGAACCATGAGTTAGTATGTCCAGGAAAAGAAACATTTAAGTTAACAGTCAAGTTGCCTCCAGCCACAAATGAAGTCCATGATTCGTCTAAGGAGAAAATTCCAGCAACGGTAAGTAAAGGAGCAAGGAGCCAGGAAGTAGGGTTTCTCCCAATGTGTGTGGGATGGGAAGCACAATGCAGAACACCTAGTGGAACAAAAAATATAAATCAAACTGCAGTGAGAAATGCAACTTACAGATGTGGTGGGACAGGTATGGAATAAGAAGGAGGAGGCACATTTTGTTTGATTTTCAGACACTTTTGGAAAAGTCAAGATTTTGGAGTTATAATAAAGCAGGTTTGAGATATAAAATTTTGGGTTGCTCTTAACCTGGAACTTGCTGTATTAGTTTTACTTTTACGTTGTTTTGAGGAGATAGCATTCCATACTGCATGTACTAAGTATTTCCTAAAATGGTATAGTAATAGTGTCTACCTTGTTGGATTATTGTGAGGGTTGGACGAGACAACCTGTGTAAAGCAAATGGCACAGTGTTCATAGGAAAGACTCACTAAATGTTAAATGGGGAAAAGATGCAGATCTTACCCCTTACTCTGGACACTTGGTATTCATTGGGGTTTCTGTTATTTTTCACTCGTATTACCAGTGATTTTTTTTCCTGAGTAACCGCATGTGCCAATACACATGAGGAGCATTCAAAAGCATTATTGCTGGAGTTTTCCACTATTGTGTCTGTTGACCCTGTATCTCTAGGCTGGTCTCAGGCACATTTTCTTAATGTAAAGAAATTTGGATTAATGGTAATTTATGAATGCTACTTTATTATTTGAATTTCAGGAATCCAAGACCAAAGAACATGCAAAAGAACCAGGTAAGGCCTCAATTGAGATGACTGGCCTTTACAAGGCAGTTTTGCTTTGATTAAAGATGGCACTTATCTTCTTTACTTCACAAGGCAGGTTTTGCTCAGCTAGGTGATGCCTTGGGCTGCATCCTCCTTATACTCTCAGCCAGCTGTTCAGACGGTGAACACTTGAGCTCTAAGGGCTCAGCTCAGAAGGATGTAAACAGCTCTCTGTGGGGACTGGGAGACACCTTGCAATTGAGCAGAGGGCTAAGAGATGCCTGGAGGAAGGTGATGAACTGACCTTTAGAGCCTACGTGTGCCCAAGCGGCCATCAAGAAGCAAGTACATGACATATGAGTGGGTGCTGTGTGTGTGGCTAAGTCAGTGTCTGAGCACTGGGTGTGGGAAGTGCTGTCCTCAGGAGCCACTACAGGAGGGTGTGGGTCCTCTGTGGATGAAAGCTTGAGTGCTGGGTGCAGGATGGGGTGCAACCTTCCAGAGCAGCAGCAGTTCCTCTCCTCCATCTGCTGTAAGATAGAGCCCGACGCCTAGTGACTGTTGTAGAGCCTGTTGCTTAACTAGTGTCTGGGTGTTGGCCTGTAGCACCTGACATTTACTAAAGGAGCCACACTCTTCTGGGCTAAGCATGGTGTTATAAAACGGAGTAAATGGTGAAATGTGCTGAATGGTTGAGCAAGAGATATAAAGTGATACATATCCAGATCTTAGGGAAAAGAAAATTCCAAAAAATTTGTAAATATTTTCTTCTAAAGTAGAAATTGTCTTGAGAACATGTTTAGATTTTTGCAACTGTCTCTTTTTGAAAACGGCACTAGGAAGAGAGCTTGGGGTCATTGTCAGGGCTCTTGGGGCCATTGTCAGAACTCTAGAAATTCATTGGAATGGTGAGGAAATGAGGATGGAAGGTGGTTGCCTAGTAGATCCCATATCTAAGGGATGAGGAGAGCAGAGGACACAGCACCATGAAGGCACTAGGCATTCCTGAAACCCACAGCTCAGGTTATAGATTGACAGGCAGTGACAGAGCAGGGGAAGGCACACACCAACATCAGGGGGTATAAGCACTAAGCCAATGTTCGGTTTTAGGTCAAGCTGAGCTGGGTTGGGCCTCAAATGTGGAAACCAGGAAGTGGAAGAAGTAGGAGAAGAGAGACAAACAAGAGCAGATAAATACTGGCCACTTGTGGTCAGAAAATTCTGTTTATTCCAAGTCTATATTTCAAGCCTGGACTCTCTTCTAAATCCCAGAACTGTATCTGATCTTCCTGTTAGAAAATATGTTAGTGCCAATGTTTCTGAAGTCACATATGTCATCTGCCTCCAAACCAGTGCCCTCTTCTGTCTCTTTTATTTCTCCTCAAGTGCATAACCAGTTTGCCGATCCCTACTAGAAATTGTTTTTTTCTTTAAGCTTTCACATATGTTGGTCTCATTCATTCCTCCCTTGCCCCAGGCACTTATTATTACTTTACAAATCCAGCATGGCAGGAATGCCCTGCTTGGTCTCTCTGTATCTGATGTCCTTCTCCTTAAATCTGACCAGTCCTTTGTATTGCTGGATATCTGGTCATCTTTTTCACAGAAACCTTCCCTGGCTCACCTTACCACCAACTGCAAGAAAAAGTCCAGACCCCACTCTGGATGAAGCTGACTTTTCTGGCCTTATTTCTTACATCTCTGTACATGAGAACTCCTTGAGCTTCATTGGTCAGATCACCATTTCCTAAATAATTTGGCACAATGCGATACTCTGCCGGTATTCTGCTGCTCACAGTACTCTCTACCCCACGTGTCTCTGCCTAAATTCGATAGACCCTTCAAAATCTACTCACGTTCCTCCTCTTCTTTAAAGCCTTCCCAAACTAGCCAATCCCTTTATCTCTCTTTCCTGGAATCCTGACTTAATTGTTGGTGTTCTTTATATGGCAATGGCTCTCTTGTAATGAAGCTTCTAATAGTTGGGTGATAAAACCATATTGCTAGCAAAGCTCTTATTAGTCTCTCAACCCAATATTCTCAGTTTTAAATTAGTAGATGTGCACAGCCCTGACCGGTTTGGCTCAGTAGATGGAGCATCGGCCTGTGGACTGAAAGGTCCCAGGTTCAATTCTGGTCGGTGGCATGTACCTTGGTTGCGGGCACATCCCCAGTGGGGGTGTGCAGGAGGCAGCTGATCGGTGTTTCTCTCTCATCAATGTTTCTGACTCCCTATCCCTCTCCCTTCCTCTCTGTAAAAAATCAATAAAAAATATATTAAAAAAAAGAGATGTGCACACGGTCACATGGCTAAAGAATGGCAGAGTCAGGGGTTGAACTCATAGAGCCTCACATCCAGCCCAGTACTCATTCTGGTTTGTCATACTGTCTCATTGAATACTACTTCATGTTGCTATTGAATCTTCAAGCTATTTTTTGTTTGGCATGCGCGTGTGTTTGTGTGTGTGTGTGTGTGTATTTGTTGGGGTGATGTAACTGCTATAAAAAACATCTCCCCAATCACAGTGCAGTGTAGTTGGCAGCTAGGGTGGTGGGTGGGGTCTAGACTGCTTTATGTGGTCATTTGGGAATCCAGGCCTCCTTGATACATGGCCTCCAAGGTCACTGCAAGGGAGAATGGAGATCCATATGAAGGAGTCATGAATTGGTCATACTTGGAAGTGGAATTCACCCCTTCTTCCCATATTCCATTAGCCACACGAACTCTACTATAGGAATTTCACTGTAGGAACTCTGGGTAATATTTCCTAGAAAAAAAACCAAAATGGATTTGATAAGCACATGACATTTTACTCTGCCATAATAAACATTTACAAATGTCAGTTTCTCTTCTCATTTTTTTTAATACCTCCATTAGAAAAATAAGTTCCTTATATAATGTTTTTTTGTATGTACCCCTCTCCACACATCCAGTACCTTCAACATAACAAGGGCTCCAACTGAATAGTTGCATGAATAATGTCTAAAGGTCCTATTTGTACCCATCATGCTTCAATGCACTGGGTTAAGCATAGAGTGAGACTGACCTTATGCATATGTGTAACTCACTTATGGTCAACAATGGGGAGGAACAAGCTGTCTGGAGTGATTGCTATTCACTGAGTTTGATGTACATGTATAGGTTCTAGTCCATTTTACTTTCTCTGTGTTTCCCCTAGTCATTCAGCGCAAGCATCTTTTTTTCTCTTCAGTGATGGGAAGTTACTGCTTTTCAGAGCATAAAGTGTTAGATCATGCTCATGTTTGGCATCATCAGATATTCTTGCTTTCCTCTAGTGGCCCAAGCACTAAATCTCCAATTCAACAGACACTCATTGAGACTCAAGTATATACCATGTGCTAGCAATACCAGAATGCATAAACATGTTCCTTGCCTTTGAGGAAACTCATTTCAGTAATTATACTAAGGTGTTGTGATAGGAGTATATGCCAGTAGAAAAAGGTGTAATAAAATTGAACATCATAATTGTAATTCCTTTAAGCTAAAAGCCTTCTAAGATATGTTTTTATTTTAGTTAGCTAGAGGTTGGGAAGGAAAGAAGGCAGTGTCTTATGAAAATTTACTTTGCTAAAATCATGGTAGATAAATATAACATCTTTACCTCTTTTGTATCCCTAAAAACAGATGCATTAGAAGATACACAAATCTCTCTCAACAAAAGATCAGAAGAAATGGAAGATATCCCAAAGCAATGTGAAAATATTCCCTCTTTGGTTGCATTTGAAAATCTTAAAGCAAATGTGACTGACATGATGCTAACCTTGTTGGTGCAGAACATAAGTTGCCTGTCCAGTGATGATTTTCAAGTGGAAATAATACGAGATTTTGATGTTGGTGTAGTTACCTTTCGAAAATACGTAGGTAAGATGAAGTGACCCTTCATGTTCAGTCGTCTTTGCACAACACTTTTGGGATTTGGGACACCCAGCTAATGGAATGTCTCTGAAAGTTTGACTCTTGTTAGTAGCTGGTAAGAGAGGACACCAAGTTAATATAGATCCTTTTTTATTTGAAAGGGAAGCAATTTTGTTGTGAATCCAATTATGGCATGTTTAATGAATTAAATTTATTATATGAGTTTTGTGTGTATGTGTGTGTGTGTACGAGAGAGAGAGAGCGAGAGAGAGAGAGAGAGAGAGAAAGAGAGAGAGAGAGAGAGAGAGAGAGAGAGAGAGAGAGAGAAGACACACCCAAATGAAAATCTAAGTGATATCCAAGTATCTGCCCTAACCGGTTTGGCTTAGTGGATAGAGCATTGGCCTGCAGCCTGAAGGGTCCCAGGTTCGATTCAGGTCAAGGGCATGTACCTTGGTTGCAGGCACATACCCAGTAGGGGGTGTGCAACAAGCAGCTGATTGATGTTTCTCTCTCATTGATGTTTCTAACTCTCTATCCCTCTTCCTTCCTCTCTATAAAAAAAATCAATAAAATATATTTTTTTTAAAAATGATATCCAAGTATCTTAAAGTGAGTCTGAACACAGGAGTCAGTGTTTACAGGTGTTACCTCATTGAGAGAAGTAAATATTGATATGTGTTAGCAAACTGGACTTGAAGTAATAATTATAATACTAGCAAACAATCAAATTACTGTAAGTCAGGTACTATGGAAAGCTCTTTATGTGTATTAATTGATTTGTTCCTTTCAACAACCTTTTGAGAAGATTATTATTTCTCATTTTATACCTGAGGAGACAGAAGTGCAGAGATGCTAATAAATGAAGTACTGGATTTGAACCCTATTAGCATACCTCTATACAGCCTATTTTGTTATCCTCTTTACCATATATCTTCTCAGTATTTTCATGGTCATCCACATATGCAGGGAGAGTAAGTGCATGTGCTGCAGAAAATGAGTGCTCTTTGAGGTCAGTGGGAGGAGTCTTTGAGTTGGAAGAGCCATCTCCAGAAAAACAGGGACATTTTCCATTTCTAAGTCCTCACTATTCCATGGCTATGGCAGTGGAATGGTTAATTAAGAGCACAGGTCATGCCCTGCCCAGGTGGCTCACTTGTTTGAAATGTTATCCCATGCACCAAAAGGTGGGTTTGATGCTGATGTTTTTCTCTCACATTGATGTTTCTCTCACTCTCTCCCTTTCCCTCTCAAATAAACAAAAACATATCTCGGGTGAGGATTAAAAAAAAAAGAGCAAGGTCATGTAGTCAAAATTCTAGCTTCAATAATTAACTAATTATCTGAGGTTGGCCAAGTTACTATCCTCTGTGTGCTTTGCTTTCTTCACCTTTAAAATGGGGATAAGAATACCTGCCTTATTCAGTTTCTGTGAGAATTAAAGAAATAATGTTTGAAAAGCTCTTCACATCCTTCCTGGTAAGGACATGGTAAGGACTCAAAAAGGGGGCTATTCTACTTTCAAGTTTATGATTATTTCTCATAAAGGTAGAACTAGATGCACTTGCTTTTTTTATTAAGCAAAAATTTTCAGTGCCTACTATGTGCACATGTCTAGGTGCCATGGTAGTAATAGGAGATTTTGATGTTGCCAAGATGAATAATTCTTGGTCTCTGTTTCGAAGGAACTCCTGTGGTGTAGGGTGGAAACCAATACACAAATGAACAGTGAAGATCAAGAGGAGAAGTTGCCCCCCTTGACTGTGAACAGCAGGCTGTGGGGAATGGGAGGAAAGGGGACCCAAACAAGGCAGCGTGGCTTTGCCCTGCCTCTGTCCTTCTATGAAGCTTAGAATCTCAGCAGTACCAGGCTATCACATACCCAATATACTATGTTTCATACCACTGCTTTTCCCTCTGCCTGAAATGCTTCCTCCCTTATCTATCTGGTAAACTCTTCTTCATCCTTCAAAACTCAGATTGGTGAGGGAATCCTTGTCTGAGTGCCAATGTTAGCCCTCCAGCCTCATTTGATACCATAATAGACCATTTGTTTGCTTTCAAGACTTCCTACCTCCTGGGGGGTGAATGTTCAAGAACTTGTTCTATTCATCACTCTCTCTCCCCAGCTCCTAGCACAGTGCCTGACACAATGTGGGCCCAGCATCAATATTTATTTATTTGAAAGAAATAATTGGGATGAGTCCTGAAGGAGCAATAGGACCAAGATGAAAAATTGGAGGAGGGCATTTCAAGCACAGGAAAACATATAAACAAAGGCAAAGTAGAATGGGTTTTCAAAATAATGACTAGTTTCTGTGGCAGTATGAAAATAAAGTGAATGGCATGGAATCACCAGAGGTGATATTTAGAAATTAGTTTGGAGTCAAATAGCAAAGGACATATTTCACCTAGCTCAGGAGTGTGAACTCATGTATGCAGGTAATGGGGAGACATTGAAAGACTTGAGAAAGGGGTGAAGTGAGGATATTTGAATAGTAGAGAGTCCTCAGGTGATTATATCAAGGAGGCTTGGAGTGGGCTGTGAATGGAGGTAGGGTCACAACTTGATGGTAGTAATTCTGGTAAGACATTCATAGATGCATCATTATTCAGAGACTGGGAATTTTAGGCAAGTAAATTCGCATTTAGGAATTAAAATTTGAGTGCTTAGCTCCCCTATTTATCTCTATTAATTCAGACAGTTTTGTGTATAATATAAAGACATAATTTTTTGATTGATTAATTTTGGTTTGCAGATGCCATGAAATTTGTTGAAGACTGTGCCATGCACCATTCAGTGACACAACTTCAGCTTTCTCCAAGACTTCTGGAAATGACAAAAACAATCAGGGTTGAAAACCTGCCGCCTGGTGTTGACTCCTATAATTTGAAATGTTTATTTGAAAATCCTCAAAATGGAGGGGGAAGAGTTGTCAGTATTGAATGTTTTCCTGAAGAGAGTTCAGCTCTGATAGAATTTTTTGACAGAAAAGGTAATATCTATTAGCCTGATTTTGTACACCTTTCCTGGCACAATATAAATTTGTTAGCATATCTTACTATTATAGTTATCAGTTGAATTCTGATGTATTTTATTTTTATTCATATATTTCCTTGGTAATCCAGTTAGGAATCCTGCGATATGATACTTAATGTGTCCAGTGATTCAAACATTAAAGAAGTAATGTCACATTTTTTTAAAGATATAACATTTCTCTCATACGTCTCTACTTATGACACCTGAAAAATATATAACTCCTAGAATCCTGGAAATATTGTGTTAAAAGAGAGATTTTCTGTGTTTTTTAGCTGTACACTTGGCAGAAATTCTGAAGTTAATTTCAACAAGTTTAGGTAAAAAAATACTCAGAAATGCACATGCTCCTAGAAAGTATCACTATGTCCCCTTTCACCTGTCAGGGTCATCATTCAGAAGTTACAGGGGTGATTTCACATAATCAGTGGGTGCAGTGACCCTGTGAAACCTTCCCAGCTGAACCTTCGGGAGTAAGCCTGAGGGTTTTGTAGACATAAATTGCCAGTTCTCTGGGACACTTGCAAAGTCAGCTTGGAGATCGCATTCATGTTCAGAGGTCAAGGCTGAGGAATTAGGGAACCTGACTTCTCAGGGAAAGAAAAAACCTCCTGTTTGGGATTAAATGGGGGAGCAAGAGATAGGATCATATGATATGCCACCCACTTAAGATAAATTGCTTCATGGGGTGCTTGTAAGAACCTCCTTCAGCTTTTATAAGTTGGAGAAAATGGGAAGAAGGCATGATTTAGCTTTAAATAAAATGAAAGACCTAGTATTCCTTGGGCAAACATAGAGCTACATACAGCTGTCTACTCTAGAACTTAGCTCCCAACCAATGTTGGGAGTTGACAACTTTGGAGGTTTTGAACATCTTGAGGGCATGGGGCATTTGGTGTATGTTCAGAATGCCTAGTTACAAGGGTAACATTATTAATAGGAAGTGTTTAATTGAGGTTTATTTTATACCCAAGCAGCACCTGTGAACAGTAGTATCCTCTGAAAGGTTCATTTTACTTGACATCTTTGTACCATCTTTGACTATGTTGCTCTTGCCTCCTCCCTAACTTTGCTCATTCCCTGTTTTCCAGGGTCTAAGATACACTGACTTTCTCTTTCTCACTCTGGACATTTGCATAGCTCTGCAGAGTGCTACAAAGTGGATTTATAGACATTGCTTTACAGGCATTGCTATTATTATAATCCTTATTTTACAAATGAAGAAACTGAGGTACAGAAAGATATTGACCAAGGTTCTGCAGCTAATGAGTGACAGAGGCAGGATTTGAACCTTGACAGTCTGGGCCCATAATCAATGCTTTTAAGTTCTCCACTTTTTCCCAGTTTCCCATTCACCTATAACATGAATTTTTCTTGTGGGATATTTCACCACTTAGGGTGGGTTACCAATAATGAGGTAAACTGTCGATCAAGATGGGTTAAGGACAGAATTTATTTAGCAATATTGTTTTATATGTAGATTATTTGAGATGAATGTTAGGCACTTCACTCTGAAATTATTTGGCTCCATTTCCCAAAATCTGATTCACAAAATCTTAAAGAACTGAACCCTTATAAAGCACCTATTGCACGTGAGATTTTTGGCTGTTTTCTGCCATAGTATTTCACTGAACCCCCATACTAACCTGCATAGTTAGATTTGGTTACTCTTTCTTTACAGAAGAGGAAATGGCATGATAAATTTAGGAGAACTTTGATGGTTTTCAGATCAGATAGATCCAAGTTCAAATTTGCTTTGGTGCCTACTAGCTTTGTGATCTTGGACAGGTTACTAAACCCACCAAATCCTATGTTTTCCCATGTGTAAAACAGAGTTCCTCTATTTCTTGCCTCGCAGGAAAATTATGAGGATTAAATGAAATTATATCTCCAAAGTGCTTGGCACATGGTGGGTGCTCAGTCAGTGTTAGTGGTCACTGGTACCACCCAGGCTGTAGCCTGTACGGGGCCACATGGGGAAGTTGAGGCTATGTGTCTGGATCTCTGAAGGCCATGTTCTTTTTATTGTGTCTGGCTCAAGGCCTACGATCCAATCATCACAAGTGAAGGTATTTTTAACATTTTTCCACCAGGATGCTATTTTAATCCAAGTTTTTACTGAAATTCATTCTAATTCCCTTCCTTCTTAGACTCCATGTACTTGTCTGATAACTACGACAAGTTTGGGAGAAGAGTATCCACCCACCCACACACAGACATGCCCATATTCCATCCTAGCGACTGTCCCAGTAAAAGTGGCAAGAGACTGATTATAGCAGGGAAGGAGGAGGTGCAGGACTTGCTGAATCAGTCTCTGGGCTGTGCTCTGATGACTTTGAGGATGACCTTGGTTTGGAACCCCTGGTAGAAGGGCAAGAGTGTGGGCTTTGGTTTCAGATAGACGTTGATTTGAATCTTAGCTCAGACATTTACAGTCTACATGCCCCTATTTGAGTTATCTAATTTTTACTAGCCTGAGTTTTTTTTAAGATTTTTATTTAATTTTTATATATTTTTATTGATTTCAGAGAGGAAGGGAAGGAGAGAGATAGAAACATCAATGACGAGAGAGAATCATTGAATGGCTGCCTCTTGCACACCCCACAGTGGAATGAGCCCACAACCTAGGCATGTGCCCTTGACCAGAATCGAACTGGGACCCTTCAGTCCACAGGCCCATGCTCTCTCCACTGAGAAAAACCAGCTAGCGCTAGCCTGAGTTTTATCACTTTATCAAAAATAGTGATGATGATGATAATAGTGTGTCTATCTCAAGGGTTGTTATGAGGGTTAAATTAATTAAATATATGTAAAGCACTTAGAATAGTGTATGACACTCAGTCAGCTATGATAATTATTATTATGCACCTTCCCTTAGAAGTAATAATGGAATTTAAGTCATCTATGTAGTCTAAGATTGCGAGAGGCACAAGAAACAGCACATGGCATGATTCTTAGACAAGGTTGGCTTTAAGCACCAAAATATTCTTTACACTGGCCCAAACAGTATCCCCATGCTTGTGACCAAAGTCATATCTATTTCTTAACCTGGTGGTGATATATCAGTGTATCACAAAAATGGAAAATGGAATTTACATAACGGAATTTCACCATACAGTGATCTTGGCCAGAAAATAATTACTCCATTACACAAGGGATACCTGTGCAGCGTTAATACATATCAATTCATATTTGAGCACTTTGAGAGTACAGCTGCCCTTTTAGTACTATGTTGTAACATCAAAGTTCTACAAACACTAGGATTGCACCACCCTCCCACAATAGGAAAGTTTTGTTTGTTTGTTTTCATTTGAAACCTTTTACCCTGGGATTACTTTACTTTATTTTTTTCCTTTCAAGTGTTAGACACCATCATGACCAAGAAGCTTGACCTCAATAATATGCCGCTCTCCGTGTTCCCATATTATACCTCCTTGGGCACAGCTTTGTATGGAAAGGAGAAGCCTCTGATCAAGCTTCCAGCACCATTTAAAGAATCTTTGGATCTTTCTTTATGGAAGTTCTTACACAAAAGGAATCATCTGATTGAGGAGATAAACGAAGAAGTGAGACGTTCTCACTGTGAACTAACATGGTCCCCACTCAATGGTGAAGTTACCATCAGCCCTGCAGCCACCTTAGTCAATCAAGGAAGAAAAAGAATCAAGAACTGGAAGAAAGATGCTTCCACAGCCTTCTTTGGCATCAGGTCTAGATTTAAAGTTAGCCCATTTAAAGTGGACCCAGTAGTGTGGGACCTCATGAAAAATGAGTTAGAAGATGAAAGAATTTTGATTGAGTTTGATGCAGGTATGGGGATTGTAACCTTAGTGGGGAAATCAGAGGATGTACAAAACACTGAGCCACAAGTCAAGGAATTAATAGAAAACGCCACTCAAAAAGTTAAAAGAAAAGAGCAAAGTCTGAAGGGGAAAGTGGCCATTTCTGCAGGAAAGTATTCTCTTTTGTGCCACAGCGGTGTGCAGGAGCGTCTCCACAGGGAGTACCCAGGGATGGAGATTTTTTATGACAGAGCCACCCAACACATGTGCTTTAAAGGACACAGTATAGATGTGTATAAAGCAAAGTGTGAAGTCCAGGAAAAGGTGTACACCATGGTTCAGAAAAGCATTCAGCTCCCCCCTGAAGTTTTGCAGTTTTTGCAAAAGGTCGACTGTTCAGAACTCTCCAAGTCTCTTTTGATAGCACAGAAAATTCTTGCAGTTTATGAGCTAGAGGGCACAACTGTTTTCTTAACCGGCTATTCTTCTGAAGTCCTCTTAGAAGCTGAGAAGCAAATGGTCAGTGCCTTAAGTTATAAGCGCATAGGCATTGAAGACAGGAAATTTCTTAACAGCAAGACATGGAAAACCATCACTAAGAATTTCCCAAAGCAAAATAATTCCTCCTCAAAGACTGTAATGATCAATGAGTTAACTTCAGGAACCACAGCTGAGGTCATTATTGCAGGCTGCGTGAGAGATGTAAATGAAATCTACCACTTCCTTTCTGACTTTGTGGAAAAAAACATGAAAATAGAGAGATTCCTTGAAGTAAAGCCTCCCTTAGTTGTTGATTATTTAAAGGCAGAGGAGCAGCCATTCTGGCAAAAGATAAAGATGAACAAGCTAAATGTTCAGGTAGATTTCAATTCTAGGAACAAACCAAAAGGCATTTTACTAACTGGCACAAAGGCCGAAGTCCTAGAGGGAATGAACATCCTCAAGCAAGCCAGGGATTCAGTTTGTGTTAAAAGCGTCAGTATTGATAAGCCAGGAGCCAGCCAGTCCTTCCAGGATAAACCATGGGATTATAAACGTGAGGTACGGTCATTTGGTTGTTTTGTGGAACTACTGCAGAATGAAGAACAGAAGGAGGGAGGTGGCAGTGATGGGCAGAAGGCCTCCTGTCGGACAGAATTGGCCCCTGGAGTCTCTCTGATTGTACAGCAAGGAGACTTGACATGGTTTCCTGTTGAAGTGGTGGTGAATGCTGCAAATGAGGACCTCTGTCTCAGTAAGGGTCTGGCTGCTGCTCTTTCAAAGGCAGCTGGCCCTGAGCTCCAAGCAGACTGTGACCGGATAGTGAAGGAAAGGGGTAAGATCCCAACTGGCCATGCCATCATCTCGAAACCAGGAAAGCTCCCATACCACCAGGTGATCCACGCAGTAGGACCCAAGTGGAACAGCAGTGATGTTCTGGGGTGTGTGTTACAGTTAAAGAATGCCATAATAAGAATTCTCCATTTGGCTGCTAAATGCCAATACCAATCCATAGCCATCCCTGCGATTAGTTCTGGAGATGGTGACTTTCCCTTATCCCAGTGTGTGGAGGCCATTGTTTTGGCAATCAAGGAATTTTTCCAGTATAACTGGGCTGGATACACCTTGAAAGAGGTTTACCTTGTGGATTCAGCTGAGAAGACTGTTGAGGCCTTTGCTGAAACTGTGAAAACTGTATTTAAAAACAACAAGCCTGATGATGCTTCCCTGCCCAGTGTACCAGCAGGAGTCCAGCCGGACCCGAGAAACGATGATGGAAACACAGAAATGCTGCTGTGCCCAGGAGGTCTGAGTATCCTGTTGATGAAAGGAGATGTGCAGAATGCTACGGTGAATGTCCCTTTTACAGAACACCCACTAGGTGCTGCAACTCCAGGGAGTCTGTTGCCAAGGGAATATTAGGATCAAGGGATAATTAAGGAAGAGAATCCCATGTTTTCCACGGTGACCTGGAAACAAATTTCCTTAGAAAATAGGGCTACTTCACCACAGCATTTACTGATAGAGGGTGGCCAGTTATCTGTGGGACCTGGAAGTATATTCAGATCACCATGTCCCCAGCAAATGTGAAAATCCACAATAATGGCTTACAATTACAAGCCTCTCTATACTTTTCAGGGCCTTCATACCTGTCATATTTTGGCAAATGTGAGGTTAATTTCCTATCAAATTTACTGATAGGAGATATAGAAAAATTAGAGTTTATAATGGGGACAGCAAACAGGAATCTTGTCAGTGGAACTGAAGCAGGTTGAGCCTGGAGGCCTGAGTCTGAGGGCCAATCAGCACCCAGCACCAGTAAGAAACTGTGGGAAGGAAAGTGGAAACTGCACCTGGAAGTGGTCTGAGTACTATGTGGGGACAGTTATTGTAGGTCTGCCAGGGGGGTCATGTGTTTTTTATTTAAAACATATTTAACAATCTCTTCAACACGGGCTCTAGCTAATGGAAATAGCCCTGGAAGCCCCTGCTGTGCCAGATGTTCCTTCCTTTCTTTGAGGATTGTGGGCAAGCCTGGGGAAGAGATTCCTAGGGAAGGCCATTTGCCTATCTTATTTGGAGAAATATCTACTCAGATCCTTTGTCCACTATCAAATTGGGTTATCTTTTTAAAAATATATATTTTTATTGATTTCAGTCAAGAAGGGAGTGGGAGAGAGAGATAGAAACATCAATGATGAGAGAGAATCCTTGATCAGCTGCCTCCTGCATGCCCTCTACTGAGGATGGAGCCTGCAACCCCGGCATGCGCCTTTAACTGGAATGGAACCTGGTTTGCAGGCTGAAGCTGTATTCATTGAGCCAAACCAGCTAGGGCATTGGGTCATCCTTTTATTGCTGAATTTTAAGAGTTCTTTATGTATTTTGGATATAGGTCCCTTACCAGATTATGATTTGCAAATATTTTTTCCCATTCTGTGTGTCATCTTCCTTATATAATAAGCTTAAATGGTAATTACAAGAAGAAGTGCTAACAATGATGACTTAGTATGTGCCAGGCACTATGCTAAGTGCTTGGCTTGCATTTTCTCATTCAATGCCATGGGGTAGATTCCAGGATTATTATTCTTCTCAAAGAGATGAAGGAATGAGACTTAGAGGGGCTAAGTTATTTGCCCAACTCTCACAGCTAACAATGGTAGAGGCATGATGGAGGCATGATTGGAATCTGTTCAGGGACTATTTCAAAAATATCACATTATTTTATTTCTCATAAAAAACCCCAAATACATAAACAAGAAACTCTTTTGACCCCAAGTCATTAATTGGAATGTTCCATTCCTTTTCCATCTTGAACACTAAATAGTAAGCGATTTCTTCCATTCCTTTTTCTCCCACAGATATTTCAGTTCTGATGCCACAGTACCTGCCATGTTTTGCTTGTCCAGGAACCATGCAGGACAGCTTTGAAAATGACTTAGTCACATACCTTCTCCTCTCTTCTTTTGGTGTCTTACTCTAGCTGATTAATCTGTTCACATTAACTTTTCTGTTGAAAAAGCCTCCATGGCTTCTCACTGTCTGTCGAGAAGTCCAGATGGCCTGGCATTTGAGGTCCTCTGCAATCTACCCCCATGGTAACATTGCCAGCCTGGCTTGCACCATTTTGCTGTAGAAGCTGTCTATCAGCTCAGCAGCTCACATCCACCATGCATATGTTCCGCCTTATGAATGATTTCCCCATCTCCCCCTGCCTGCTTCAACTGTTCCCAAAGAGCCTATCATCACTCATGGTGTACTCACCGGTCACCAATGGCACTTCCTCTAGACCATTGGTCGGCAAACCGTGCACAGCTCGCGAGCCACATGCGGTTCTTTGGCCCCTTGAGTGTGGCTCTTCCACAAAATACCACGTGCAGGTGAGCACATACAGTGTGATTGAAACTTTGTGGCCCATGTACAGAAGTTGGTTTTCGGCCTGGGCAAGTCTATTTGGAAGAAGTGGCATTAGAAGAAGTGGGGGGTGTCGGTTGGTCAGGCAACGGGAAACGCGGCGCAGGCGGTGGGCCGCGGGATACGCAGTGTGGGGAAGGTACATTGTTTGAAGGTATATTCGCTGAGGTCGACCCCTTCCAACTCTCCCATCCACACTCGTCTATCTGAAGCAAGTATACAAGATGAGTGTGGATGGGAGAGTTGGAAGGGGTCAACCTTAGTGAACATACCTCAATCAGATTGAGGATGTGTTTAGCAAAGGCCAGCTTAGGAGTACCCTAATTAAGTTAAAAAAAATGTACCTACCTATATAGTTTAAGTTTAAAAAATTTGGCTCTCAAAAGAAATTTCAATCGTTGTACTGTTGATATTGGCTCTGTTGACTAATGAGTTTGCCGACCACTGCTCTAGACTCCTTCAGTGATCCCACTTTTTGAGAGCTCTCTTTTGCCCTGGAGTGTAACTTAAATAAGTATCTAATCACATTGTCTTGGGTGGTATTTGCCTCTGAAAACAGTCATCTTTAGTTGTCCCCATTGTGCCAAGTCCAATGGCTCAAATACAGTAATCCTTGATGAATGCTTTTTGTTAGAATTTGAAACCAATTTTTGGTTTTGTGTTTAGGCTGATGTTGTTGTCAACTCCATTCCTTGGGATCTCAACCTTAATAGTGGGTCCCTTTCTCAGGCCCTTTTGGCAAAAGCTGGGCCAAATCTCCAGAAGGAATTGAACGCAGCTGGACAAGGGATAGCTGTTGACGTGGGCACGATTCTTCAAACCACTGGTTGTAATTTGCAATGCAACCAAGTGCTTCACGTGGTGGCTCCCAGCTGGAAAAATGGTGACACATCTTCATACAAGGTGAGGCCTGGTTTTAAATTCTCTGGGAAATTGGGTACCCCTTTGTTCTTTTTTCAATAAAATGTAGATTGCACCCTGACTGTTTCTTTTCTGTAGTAACTTCACATTCTTGGCAGGTTCCACATTATGGCCCTTTCTTTTGGTGTAGCTGAGTGCTCCTGAAGACTATTTATTGAAGATAGGAAAGAGTTATTGAAGATAGCACATCTTTTTTAAAAAATTGATTTCAGAGAGGAAGGGAGATGGGGAGAGAGATAGAAACATCAGTGTTGAGAGAGAATCATTGATCAGATGCCTCCTGCACGACTTCCTACTGGGGATTGAGCCTGCAATCCAGGCATGTGCCTTGACCAGGAATCAAACCATGACCTCCTGGTTAATAGGTTGATGCTCAACCACTGAGACACGCAGCTGGGTGAAGATAGTACATTTTTAGTGAGGAAGGCAAGGTGAGGGCATGAAGAATGGAAGAGCAAGAAGGATTAGACCAGTAGTTGGTTAGATTTTTTCCTTCATTGCTGAGTGCATGTGAATCTTTTTGAAGGGTTTCCTACATTCTCTTTTCCTTTTCCTGTATTTTTCTTTCCCCTTCTTACTGACCTTAGCCTGCCCTTTGTTGAAAGCAGATAGGAGTAGACAAAGATCACAAAGTTGCTAAATTCTCTTATTTTGGTCCTATCTCCCATTTCTAGGCAAAAAAAAAAAAAAAATGTATAAGGATGTGCTTTGTACTTTTCAGATCATGCAAGACATAATCAGAAAATGTTTGGAAATGACTGAGAACTTGTCCTTAGACTCAATTGCATTTCCAGCCATTGGAACAGGCATTTTGGGGTTTCCTAAGACTGTTTTTGCTGAATTGATCACATCGGAAGTGTTCAAATTTAGTAGCTACAATGAACCAACAGCTTTACAAGAGGTTTGGTTTCTGCTGCACCCAAGTGATCACGAAAATATTCAGGTACAGCTTCACTCTTTTCTGGTTATTTTGTCAACTGAGCCCTAATGGTATCCAGTGTCTTCTTGGTTTAACAGGTTGTTTCTTCCACGTATTTCCCATGCAGGAAAGTAAAAGAGCACTGTAGGCTAGTTGAAGCATGGGAATTTTCAAGCAAAGTTATGGATATAGAAAACAATTAGCTTCTTATTTAGAAAAATTTCAAACATGTACAAACATCAACAAAATAGTATAATAAACTCCCTTATAGCCACCACTCACCTTCATAATTATCAACCTATGGCTAATATGTTTTATCTCTGTCTCCATTTATTATCCTCAACTGAGAATATGTTTTTATTGACTTTGTTTTTAGAGAAAGAGGAAGGAAGAAAGAGAGCAAGAGACATCACTGTGAGAGAGAAACATTGCACACACATCTACTGGGAATCGAACCTGAAACCTAAGTATGTGACCAACCCACAACCTTCTGGTGTATGGGAAGACACTCCAACCAACTAAGCAACTTTTCCAGGACCCCATATTATTTTGAAGCAAATCCCAGATATAATTTTACCCATAAACAAGTCAGTATTTATTTTAGACATTGAAATTTAAAAAGTAACAACACCATGGCCCTGGCTGGTGTGACTCAATTGGTTGAGCAGTGTTCCATGCACCAAGAGGTTGCAAGTTTGATTCCCAGTCAACGCACATGGCTGGGTTGCAGGCTCGATCTCTTTTAGGGGGATGTAGGAGACAATCAATGTTTCTCTCTCATCGCTGTTTCACTTATCTTTCTCAAGTCAATAAAAACATAATTTTTTTTAAACAATGAAGGGTTTCCCTTCACTTAAAAAAGTAACAACACCACAATACTCTTTCACACATAAAATAAATTGATAATCATTCCTTTATTTCATCGATTATCAAGTCAATGTTCAAATTTCCAACTGTCACATAAATGATTTGTTTTCACAGCTTATTTGTTTGAATCAGAATCCAAACAAGGCCTATATATTGCAGTGGAGTTGACATGTTCCTTAACCTTCTTTTATTTTATTTTATTTTTTAAATTTTGTTTTATTGCTTAAAGTTTTACAAAGAGTATTACATATGTCTCCCCCCCTCCCCCCCGCTTGACATTCCCTCAGCCTCCCATGACCCCAGTGTCTTGTGTCCATTGGTTATGCATATATGCATGCATACAAGCCCTTCGGTTGATCTCTTACCCCCCCCTCCCCTGCCCCTCAACCCTCCCCGCTGTAGTTTCTCAACCTTTCCCACTGTAGTTTGACAGTCTGTTCGAGGCAGCTCTGCCTCTGTATCTATTTTTGTTAATAAGTTTATAATGGTCTTTATTATTCATGAGTGAGTGAGATCATGTGGTGTTTTTCCTTCCCTGACTGGCTTATTTCACTTAGCATAATGCTCTCCAGTTCCATCCATGCCATTGCAAATGGTAAAAGTTCGTTCTTTTTTACAGCGGCATAGTATTCCATCATGTAGGTGTACCACAGTTTTCTAATCCACTCATCTGATGATGGGCACTTAGGTCGATTCCAAATCTTAGCTATGGTGAATTGTGCTGCTATCAACATATGGGTGCATATATCCTTTCCGATTGGTGTTTCTGGTTTCTTCGGATATGTTCCTAGAAGTGGGATCACTGGGTCAAATGGGAGACCCATTTTTAACTTTTTGAGGAAACTCCATACTGTTCTTCATAATGGCTGCACCAGTCTGCATTCCCACCAGCAGTGCACGAGTGTTCCCTTTTCTCCGCATCCTCGCCAGCACTTGTCATTTGTTGATGATAGCCATTCTGACAAGTGTGAGATGATATCTCATTGTTGTTTTGATTTGCATCTCCTGTATGATTAGTGACCTTGAGCATGTTTTCATATTTCTCTTGGCTTTCTGAATGTCCTCTTTGAAAAGTGTCTATTTAGGTCCTTTGCCCATTTATTGATTGAATTGTTTATCTTCCTTTTGTTAAGTTGTATGAGTTCCCTATGAATGTTGGAGATTAAACCCTTATCTGTGATAACATTGGCAAATATGTTCTCCCATGCAGTGGGCTTTCTTGTTGTTCTGTTGATGGTTTCTTTTGCTGTGCAGAAGCTTTTTATTTTGATTTAGTTCCATTTGTTTATTTTCTCTTTAGTTTCCAATGCCCTAGGAGCTGTATAGGTGAAGAAATTGCTTCGGCATATGTCTGAGATTTTGTTGCCTTTGGATTCCTCTGGTATTTTTATGGCTTCCCCTCTTACATTTAAGTCCTTTATCCATTTTGAGTTTATTTCTGTGTATGGTGAAAGCTGGTGGTCTAGTTTCATTTTTTTTTTGCATGTATCTGTCCAATTTTCCCAACACCATTTATTGAAGAGACTGCTTGACTCCATTGTATATTCTTGCCTCCTTTGTCAAATACTAATTGAGCATATTGGTTCAGGTCAAATTATGGGTTCTCTGTTCTATTCCATTGATCTATATGTCTGTTCTTGTGCCAGTACCAGGCAGTTTTGAGAACAGTGGCTTTGTAATACAGCTTGATATCTGGTATTGAGATCCCACCTACTTTGTTCTTCTTTCTCAGGATCGCTGCAGCTATTCAGGGTCTTTTTTTTTCCAGATGAATTTTTTGTTGAGTTCGTTCTAGGTCTGTGAAATATGCCCTTGTTATTTTAAAGGGAAGTGCATTGAATTTATAGATTGCTTTGGGTAGTATGGAAATTTTAATGATGTTGTTTTTACCAATCCATGAACATGGTATGTTCTTCCATCTGTTTATGCCTTCCTCCATCTTTTTTTTCAATGCCCTGTAGTTTTTTGAGTAGAGGTCTTTTACCCCTTTTGTCAAGTATATTTTTAGGTATCTCAATTTTTTTGGTGTGATCGTAATGGGATTGCTTTTTCAGTCTCTCTTTCTGTAAGTTCACTATTGGTGTATAGAAATGTCATAGACTTCTTGGTGTTAATTTTGTATCCTGCTACAATGCCGAATTCATTTATTAAGTCTAGTAATATTTTGATGTGTCTTTAGGGTTTTTTATGTACAATATCATGTCATCTGCAAATAAGGACAGTTTTACTTCTTCTTTTCCAATTTGGATGCCTTTTATTTCTTCTTGTCTAATTGCAATGGCTAATACTTCCAGTACTATGTCGAACAGGAGTGGTGAGAGTGGGCATCCCTGTCTTGTTCCTGTTCTTAAGGGAAATGGTTTTAGTTTTGCCCACTGAGTATGATGTTGGTTGTGGGTTTGTCATATATGGCTTTTATTTTGTTGAGGTATGATCCTTCTATCCCCACCTTGCTGAGAGGTTTTTTTGTTTGTTTGTTTGTTTGTTTTATCAAAAGTTGGTGTTGGATTTTGTCAAATGCTTTTTCTGCATCAATTGATATGACTATGTAGTTTTTTCTCTCCATTTGTTTATGTGATGTATCACGTTTATTGATTTGCAGATATTGTACCATCCTTGCATTCCCGGGACAAATCCTACTTGGTCATAGTGTATGATCTTTCTGATATACTGCTGGATCCGATTTGCTAAGATTTTGTTGAGGATTTTGGCATCTATGTCCATGAGGGATATTGGCCTGTAATTCTCTTTCATTGTGTTGTCTCTATCTGGTTTTGGTATTAGGGTGATGCTGGCTTCATAGAATGAGCTTGGAAGTGTTCCTTCCTCTTGGATTTTTTTGAATAGTCTGAGGAGGATAGGTTTTAGTTCTTCCTTGAATGTTTGGTAAAACTCCCCTGTGTAGCCGTCTGGCCCTGGGCTTTTGTTTGCTGGAAGATTTTTGATGACTGCTTCAATTTCTTCCATAGTTATTAGCCTATTGAGATTTTTAGATTCTTCCTGATTGAGTTTTGGAAGATTGTATTTTTCTAGGAATATGTCCATTTCCTCCAGGTTGTCTAGTTTGATGGAGTAGAGCTGTTCATAGTATTTTTAACAATCATTTGTATTTCTGTGGGGTCTGTTGTTATTTTGCCTCTATCAATTCTGATTTTGTTTATTTGGGTCCTCTCTCTTTGCTTCTTACTGAACCTGGCTAGAGGGTCATCAATCTTGTTTATCATTTCAAAGAACCAGCTCTTGGTTTCATTGATTCTATGTATTGATTTTTTGGTCTCTATGTCACTTATTTCTGCTCTAATCTTTATTATCTCCTTTCTTCTGCTCACTCTGGGCTTTTCTTGTTGCTCTGTTTCTAATTCTTTGAGTTGTAGAGTTAGATGATTTACTAGCATTTTTTCTTGTTTTTTGAGATAGGCCTGTAGAGCTATAAACTTCCCTCTCAGGACTGCTTTCATTGTATCCCATAGGTTTTGGATTGTTGTGTGTTTATTGTCATTAGTTTCCAGGATGTTTTTAATTTCTTCTTTGATCTCATTGGTAACCCAATCAATATTTAATAACATGCTATTCAGCTTCCAAGTGTTTGAGTATTTGGGGTTGTTTTTATTGTAGTTTATTTCTAATATTATGCTATCGTGGTCTGAGATGATGCTTGGTATGATTTCAATCTTCTTGTATTTGGGGAGACTTTGTTTGTGACCCAATATGTGGTCTATTTTTGAATGTGTCTTATGAGCACTTGAGTAGAATGTATATTCCGTGGCTTTGGGGTGAAGCGTTCTGAAGATGTCAATTAAGTCCATCTGATCTAGTGAGTCATTTAGAATTGCTGTTTCTTTGGTGATTGTTTGTCTAGAGGATTTATCCAGTGATGTCAGTGGTGTATTAAAGTCCCCTACTATGATTGTATTGTTGTTGATCTCTCCTTTGATATCTTCCAGGAGTTTTTTTTATGTATTTGGGTGCTCCTGCCTTGGGTGCATATATGTTTATCAGGGTTATATCTTCTTGTTGTATTATCCCTTTAGTATTGTAAAGTGGCCTTCCTTATTTCTTGTTATGGCCTTCACTTTGAGGTCTATTTTGTCCAATACATGTATTGCTACCCCAGCTTTCTTTTCCTTTCCATTTGCCTGAAAGATATTTTTCCATCCCTTCACTTTCAGTCTGTGTGAGTCCCTTTTTCTGAGTTGGGTCTCTTGGAGACAGCAAATGTATGGGTCATGTTTTTTTATCCATTCAGCCACTTGATGTCTTTTGGTTGGAGCATTTAGTCCATTTACATTTAAAAATAAAATGGCTACTTGTTTGTAGTCATTTTATTTTTTGTGCCTGTTTTCTTTCTTAGCTTTTTATTTCTTCTTTTTACACCAATCCCTTTAGCATTTCTTGCATTGCTGGCTTGGTGGTTCTAAAATCCTTTAGCTTTTTTTTTTGTCTGTGAAGCTTCTTATTTCTCCTTCAATTTTGAATGATAGCCTTGCTGGATAGAGTATTCTTGGATTCAGTCCTTTGCTTTGCATCACGTAGTAAATTTCCATCCATTCTTTTCTGGCCTGATGTGTTTCTGTTGAGAAATCATTTGATAATCTAATGGGAGATCCCTTAGAGTTAACTTTCTGTCTCTCTCTGGCAGCCTTTAAGATTCTCTCTTTGTCCTGAACATTTGCCATGGTGATTATGATGTGTCTTGGGGTGGGTCTTTTTGGGTTCATCTTGTTTGGGACTCTCTGTGCTTGTGTGACTTTTTCTTCCTCACCTCAGGGAAGTTTTCTGACATTATTTCTTCAAATAGGTTTTCTAACCCTTGTTTCTCTCCCTATTGTTCTGGCACCCCTATTATTTGTTTGTTGCTTCGGTTCATGTTGTCCCATATCTCCCTTAGGTTCTCCTCCTGTCTTTTAATTTTTTTCTCCAATTGCAGTTCAGTTTGGGTGTGTTTTGCTTCCCTGTCTTCTAATTTGCTAATTCGGTCCTCCGCTTCTCCTAGTCTACTTTTGAAACTTTTCATGGTGTTTTTTTATTACAGCTTTCTCACTCTTTATTTCTTCTTGATTCTTACATAAGTTATTGATTTTTTTCATCCATTTCTTCTTGATTCTTACATAAGTTGCTGATTTTTTTTTTTCCTCCATCTGGTTTATGCACACTAGGACCCTTATTCTGAATTCTTTTTCTGACATATTGCATGCTTCTGTTTCACTTAGCTGCTTTTCTGGTGATTTCTCATTTTCTTTCCTTTGGGGATTTCTTTGTCTACCCATTTTTGGTCTCACTGACTTATCTAGATGTCCAGTCGTGCAGGGGCTCCTCCTTGGGTGGCACTGGTTCATCGGGCTGCTGTTGCTCCTTAGGTGGTCGTGGTAGTGGCTGCTCCTCAGTTGGCAGCACCTCCTCTGATGGGTGCTGTTCACAGCAGTGGTGTCTCCTCTGGCTGGTAGATGAGCCTGTTCGCACAGCTGCTGTTCCTTGGACAGGGGAGGGATGATGACAAGGCTGTTGCTCTTCAGGTGGGTGTGGGCTGAGCGCAGCTGCTGCTCCTTGGACAGGAGCAGGCTGTTCATATGGCTTCTGCTCCTTGGATGGTCATGGACTGCTCACGTGGCTGCTGCTCCTTGGATCGGGGCTGGCTGCACGTTGCTGCTGTTCCTCAGATGGGGCAGGCTGCTCATGAGGCTGCCACTCTTTGGACAGGGGCAAGTTGCTTACAGAGCTACTGCTCCTCGTATGGGTTTGGGCTGCTCTTGCAGCTGCTGATCCTCAGATGGTGTATGGGCTGCTTGTGTGGCTGCTGCTCCTCAGATGGGGGCGGGATGCTCACCCAGCTGCTGCTTGTCAGACAGCTGCAGACTGAGTGTGGCTGCTGCTCCTTGGACCAGTGTGGGCTGTGCAGGGCTGCCACTCCTCAGATGTGGTTGGTCTATCTGCTTGTGTGGCTACTGCTCCTTGGAGAGGGGTGAGCTGCTTCGGCCGCTGCTGCTCCTCAGGCTGGAGTGAGCTGCACGTGTGGATGCTGCTCCTCAGATGGGGGCAGGCCGCTCACCCTGCTGTGGCTTGTCAAACAGGTGCCAGCTGCATGTGTCTGCTGCTTCTCGGACCAGTGTGGACTGCGCAGGGCTGCCGCACCTTGGACGTGGGTGGTCTGCTCATGTGGCTGCTCCTCCTTGAATGGGAGCGGGCTGCTCACGGTGATGCTATTCCTTATATGGGTATGGGCTGCCCACACCGCTGCTGCTCCTCATATGGAGACAAGCTGCTCTTGCAGCTCCTGCTCCTTGGATGGGGGCAGGTTTCTCGCACACCTACTGCTTCTCAGATAGGAAGAGCATGTGAGCTGCACAGCTGCTTCTCCTCAGATGGGGGCGGGCTGTGTGGGTCTGCCGCTCCTCAATCATGGGCAGGATGCTCATGTGGCTGCTGCTCCTCAGACAGGGCAGGCTGCTCATGTGTTTGCTGCTCCTTGGACAAGGGAGTGGGTCGCTCACACAGCTGCTTCTCCTTGGACAGGGGCAGGCCATGTGAGGCTTCTGCTTTTAGGCCTGAGGCAGGTTGCTTTTGGGGCTGCTGCTCCTTGGACAGGAGTGAGCTGCTCACGTGTCTGCTGCTTGCATGGTTGTAGTGCCCTGGGCTAAGGCATTGGGCCGATCAGAGGGGAGCACACTTCAGAACTCTCAGGAGCCTGTGCCCATGGTGGCTGGAGACTTGTTGACTGTGGGACCATAGCTGAGGTAGCAGGTCCCTGGCAGGGATGTCTATAGAGTCCCAGGTGTTATCTGCGGGCACTCTGGGTGGGGGTGAGGCCTGGCTCCCAGTTACAGCAGCTCTCCCCTTAAAAACGCTAGGCTTCTGAGGATGAGCCGGCCTCCCAGAACTGCTTACAACAGTAGCAGAGACTGCCTAGTTAGGTGAATCTGTTTAGCATGAACCCGAAGGTCCTACGGGATCTATCTGTGCCTCACTCATATACACACACACATCCCACATGACCACATACTCCTCTTTTGATCCCTCACTGACTCATGCTCTCTCCCTCACTGCCACCTTCTTCATGCCTCTGTAGTTGGGTCTGGGGTGTTATTGACCCATTTGTGGATGGAGTTTCCTCTCCAGGTGTCTAGTTATGAGGCTCACTCTCTGGCACCTGGCCAGACAGGATAAAATTGACCTCAACAAGACACAACTCAAAGGGACCAAAGCATGAATGTACTCATGATGATAATAACCCCACTATAAGTGACCACCTGAGAAAGGAGAATTAGGGGCAAGAAAAGAGAGCATAAATGATATCGAAGAGAGCAAAAAAAAGATAAGAGAGAAAAGAAAAATGAAAAAAAAGGAGATTATATATATATGGGGGAAAACACCACAGACCAACAGATAAACAAACAAAACAAAACAAACAAACAAAATAATAATTAAAAAAATTAAAAATTTTAAAAAATACACACAAAAAAAAAACAAACACCAAACCCCCAGCAAAGAGGGTGGATGCAGAATCTGTAGATGCTGAGCTTATATATAGAAGATAAGGTTAAGAATTGGATGAATATGGGGAGGATCTCAGTTCAGTATAGAGGAAGTAGAAAGGCAATGGGTGAATAAGAGGAAAGAGAATGAGAAATAATAATAAATTTACCAAAAAATTTATTTCAAAAATGGTTTAAAATAGCATATAAAATTAAATAAAATAGAGTGATGGAAAAATAATGTGAAAAGAAATAGAAAATAAAGCAACAAACAAAAACAGGAAAACAAAAAAGAAAAAAAAGAGAGATAACAAAGTAATAAAAAAATAAAATAAAAAAGTGAAGTGTTCCTTTGGCTGACTTAAGATCCCAGTCTTCTGTACTGTAGTGTTTCTCAGGTTCTGATTGCTGGGACTGAAAGTCTCTCTTTAGTCCAACCCCTTTGTGCTCTTAGGGACTATTTAGGTTTTGTTTTTTGTTTTTAATCCTTTTACCATTCAGGGTGGAATCTGGGTGTGGCTGTGTTAGTTGCCTGGATACTGGAGGGAGGGGCTATCTCTTCAGGACAAAATGGCTGCCCAGGTCCCAGGTTCAGGCATGGCTCAGCACCAAACTTGCTGCCACTTCTTCTGGATCCCCCTCTCTCCCCAGATTCCACAATTCCGCACCTTCTCCCATGCCCCAGCCACGGGTAAGTGTCTGTATCCGAAAGGTCCTATGAACTAGGCTCAATGAAGAAAGGCACAAGCCACAGAGGCTGGAGAGGCTGCACCTCTATGCACTCCTCTCCTGCCAGCACTCCTCAGCCTTTCCTGATTGTGGACACAGATCTAGAATCCCCTGCTGACCAGCAGTTCTGCATACCTTCTTTCCACTGTGCCTGTCCCAAGCCAGTGCCATGTGGATTCCCTCTGATCCTTAGAGCTCAGAGGTCTGGCCAATTATCCTTCCCAGAGCCTTGACTTTACCTTTCTCTGGGAGTCCTCTGCCTTTCCCGGCTGCAAACTGTCTCCCAGCTGAATATCCTCTGCCAATTCAGGCTGGATGTTACTAGTTTCAGCTGCTCACCCTATCTGCTCCGGGACAAGGCACGGGACACGTCTGTCTGTACCGCCACCATTTTGTCTCTCCCCTTAACGTTCCTTTAATCTATAGCCTTTCCTTCCATATGAACACAGAAATTTTAATACATAATATAAAAGCACAGTTGTGGTCCTATAAATAGGAGATTGTCAGGATGAAATGCAACTGAAGGATGTGGTAAGAATAAACTCAGCACTCCCCCCCACCTCAGGAATAGGAGAGTTGGGAGCAGAAGTCCTAGAACCATCTTCAGTTGTAAAGTCTATCAACCAGCTCACATTTTGCTGAACATCAGCTATGGGTGAGCCACTGGACTCTACATTATGCAAGAACAAGAGGCATTTAATAAGAGACCATTATCCCTGCCTCCAAGTCCTTAGAGTTCAGTAGAGTAAATGCCATGAAATGTTTGAAAAGTTCCATGGTAGTGCAAGAATTAAATGACTAGATCAAGGCCAGCAACCCAGGAGATGTCCATGAATCATTGGGCCATTTGAGTTTTTAGGTCATTCTTAATTTTTTCCTGGATCTAGATACTACCTTTAAGTTCTTCCAAAGCAAACAATTCTAATCTAAATTCTATTCAGACAACTAAACCACCTGAGCAAAAATCATGCTCTATTTAGTTGGTCTGAGTAACTACAGTAATTTCTAGTCAATAAATGCTTCTTGAACAATCCCTCCTGTAAATCATAATTACTTTGGGAGCTAAGATTTATGCACATAAAATGAACTAAATTAGAGAGAAAATGCTGAGCTTTATTCGGTGGGTGAATAGGGGAGTGAGTCCTATGACATGGACCTGACCCTTCTAATTTCATTATTGCTGTGCAACCCCAGGCCCTGTTTCCTTTCCTATAGGCTCAGGTTCCTCTGCAAGTATTCAGGAGAAGGATTAGTCTCTACAGACACCTTTACTGCCACTGGAAATACTATTGATTCTCTATACATGGCTGTGACACTTCTTCACTTAAGACTTTTAAAGACAGTTAAACTTTGGTTATATTTGCACACAAAAACAACAACAAACTTATCAAGATGTTTAGAGGTAAAAGAGGTTGCAAAACAGCAGCCCATGGTCGTTACTTGGCTTCCAGATATGTTTTATTTGGTCTAGTTTGAATCAGTTGCTAATATTTTCAAATCAAACACCCTACCTAATAAAAGAGAAACATGGTAATTGGCATACAACCGCTACCCTTCCCATTGGCTAATCAGGGCAATATGCAAATTAACTGCCAGCCAAGATGGCGGCCGGCAGCCAGGCAGCTGGAAGCAAACATGAGGCTTGCTTACATCAGTGACGGAGGACTCCAACGTTCCCCGCTTGACACTACCGGCCTCTGAGCTGCAACTCTAAGCAACTATGTTACAAATATAGGAGCTAAACAAAACCCCAGAAACATGCTTTAGTCCACTGGGCTTCAGCCAGCAGGATTGCAACATTATTTCAAATGTAGAAGTTAAACAAAGGCCAGAAACCTGCTTTCAGCAGTGGAGGCCTAAGAGCTGAAGCCAGAGCTAAAGCTGGCCCAGAGTAAAAAAGAAAGCAAAAAAGGAGCAGTTGGGAGCTTCAGTCACCCGCCAGCCTGAAAATAGCCCTCAGCCCCTCACCCAGGCTGGCCAGGCACCCCAGTGGGGACCCCCACCCTGATCCAGGACACCCTTCAGGGCAAACCAGCCAGCCCCCACCCATGCACCAGGCCTCTACCCTATATAGTAAAAGGGTAATATGCCTCCCAGCACCAGGATCAGTGTGACAGGGGGCAGCACCCAAACCTCCTGATCGCCCTGCGGCTCTGTGTGTGACAGGGGGCAGGGCCACAACCTCCCTGTCCACCCTGCTCTGTTCTTGACAGGGGAAAGCACCCCAACCCCCTGATCAGCCCTGCTCTGTGCCTGATAGGGGGGAGCTCCCCAACCCCCTGTTCGCCCTTCGGCTCTGTGTGTGACAGGGTGCGGTGCCCCAACACCCTGATCGGCCTTGCTTTGTGTGTGACAGGGGGTGGCGCCCCAATCCCTCCCCCACCCCACGGGCCCTGCTCTGTGTGTGACGGGGTAGAGCCATAACCTCCCCATCGGCCCTGCCCTCAGTGTGACAGTGGCGGCACCCCAACCCCCTGATTGGCCCTGCTCTGTGAGTGATAGAGGGCAGCGCCCCAACTTCCTTATTGGCCCTACTCTGTGAGTGACAGGGGGGAGCTCCTCAACCCTCTAATGGGCCCTGCTCTGTGCATGACAGGGGGCAGCGCCCCAACCCCCTGATTGGCCCTGCTCTGTTCGTGACAGGGGGTGGTGCCGCAACCTCCCCATCAACCTGCCTTGAGTGTGACAGGGGGTGGTGCCCAACCCCCCATTCGGCCCTACCCTGAGCATGACTGAGGGTGGCATCGCAACCTCCCAATCTGTCCTGCTCTGTGCATGACAGGGGGTGGCGCCTCAACTCCCCAATCGGCCCTGCTCTGAGCCCGACCAGGGGCTGCATCTAGGGATTGGGCCTGCCCTCTGCCACCCAGGAGCAGGCCTAAGCCAGCAGGTCATTATCTCCTGAGGGGTCCCAGACTGCGAGAGGGCACAGGCCAGGCTGAGGGACCCCCTTCCCCCCCGAGTGCACAAGTTTTTGTGCACCGGGCCTCTAGTCCTACCTAATAAAAGAGAAACATGGTAATTAGCCATACCTCTGCTACCCTTCCCATTGGCTAATCAGGGCAATATGCAAATTAACTGCCAACCAAGATGGCTGCTGGCAGCCAGACAACTAACACGAACAGGAGGCTTGCTTGCTCCAGTGATGGAAGAAGTCAGGTTCCCCGCCTGCCACTGCCCGCCTCTGAGCTCCTGAAGCAACCGCTCCAAAAGATACAATGTTTCAATTATAGAAGCTAAAAGATGGTGGCTAATTTGCATATACTAGCTGCGAGGGAAGACTGACGACAACATGGAGGCCAAGCAGTACAGAAGGGAGCCAAGTAGAGGCTACGAGGACAGAAATGGAGCCGCAGCCGCTGTGAGCGGGAGGGGCAGCAGCTTGGAGGGGTAGGGGCAGCAGCTGGGAGTGGGAAGGGCACTGGCTTGGAGAGGAAGGGGCAGCAGCTGGGAGTGGGATGGCAAGCCCAGCCCCAGTCACTGGGATCAGAAGGGCAAGCCCAGCCCCAGAGGATGGGGGCGAGAGGGCAAGCCCAGCCCCAGAGGATGGGGCGAGAGGGCAAGCCCAGCCCCAGGGGATGGGTGCGGGAGGGCAAGCCCAGCCTCAGCGACTGGGATCGGGAGTGCAAACCCAACCACTGTCACTGGGAGCATAAGGGGCAGCACCTGGGAACGGGAGGGCAAGACCAGCTGCAGGGGCTTGAAGCGGGAGTGAAGCCCGCCTCAGCGAGTTTCGATCCCTTCTCTGCTTTGCTCCAGCCACAGGAAGCCCTATTCTTGCAGGAATATTCCTGCAATGGGCCTCTAGTCCTATAGAATAAAAGGCAAATTGACCAAACAGCACAAAGACCCGTCGCTATGACGTGCACTGACCACCAAGAGGCAGACGCTCAAAGCAGGAGCTGCACCCTGGTGGCCAGTGTGCTCCCACAGGGGGAGTGCCTCTCAGCCAGAAGCCAGGCTCACGACTGGTGAGCACAGCGGTGGTGGCAGGAGCCTCTCCCACCTGCACAGCAACACTAAGGATTTCCAACTACAGACTTAGGCTCGCTCCCATAGGGAGTAGGCCTAAGCTGTTTGTCAGACATCCTGCAAGGGCTCCAGGACTGTGAGAGGGCGTAGGCTGAGCTGAAAGACCCCCCAGAGTGCACAAATTTCATGCACTGGGCATTTGGTTTCACATAACACTCCAGATGTCCACTGTGACATTCTGACACATTGAGTATGGGTTTCTGTCTGAACAGTTTGCTGAGGCTGAATGGCAGGTGCTGTATAGTCCTCTAGAGTCACATCACTTCACCTTTACACTTGTAGCTTCCTGCCTGGGCCCTGGAGGTCTATGAGTCTGACACCCTCAGTCTATAGTCTATTCCAGTCCTTATCCCTTTATTGTATCAGCCTTTCAGCCAAGATGTTACTTGGTACTTTTTGTTTTTTACCAACAAAATTCTCTGTTGCTTGTTCACACAAATGTGATGATTTTGGGGTGCCTCTACCAGGCAAAGAAATTCACAGGTTCACTAAACCTAAAATACAGTCTCTTGCTCCAAAATGCACTACTCCACTAGCCATTTCTCTTCTGGTACAATTAAGAAGTTAAAGACTGAAGTATCTGGGTTCTTGTGATTGTCTTTCTCTTAACATTGTATTTTTAAAAATTGGCAACTTATTTGCTCTTACCTAATATGAAAGAAATATTTATTCATTGTAGAAACTTTGAACAATGCAAAATGCATAAATTATCTTAGTCATATTTTGTTCTAGTCTTCTTCTATACATATGTACTTTGCAAAGTGGCGTCATAATAATATAATTAAAGTTAATTTTCTTACATTTAATAATGTAAAATGAGTACTTTCCTATTCCAGTAACTACTCTTTGAAAATGTAATTCCTAATGGCTGCTAAATATTTTAACACAGGGATATACTAAAGTGTATTTCACTATTTAACTATTTCTGTATTGGATTTTAAACTGTTTTATTTTCTTCTTGATTTTAATAAATAGCACTGTCATGAATATTTCTGTATTTATATCTCTGTTCCAATATTTGATAATTTTCATGGGATGCATTTGTAGAAATAATATATGTATTTTCATAACTTTAAAAATATATAATGATAATAACAATACTTTGAGAATTGTTCTCTCATCGATATTTGTGCATGCACGATAAAAAGTTGTGATGAATCAAATTCACTCATCTACTAAGGATTGTCGTAATCAAAACTGTCTTTGTGTTTCTAGGCATTTTCAGATGAATTTGACAGAAGAGTTAATGGAAATTCCATCAGTGACAGAATTCCCAAGGTTCAGAATGCACAAGGTTCAGTAAAGATACCTTTTCACTTTTCCTAAATTTATTTTATTCTTTTTTTGTTGTTCTTCCTTGGGGTCCAGAAAAATTATTAAATTAAGAAATTATTTCTAGTTGTTAAAGGACTATTTAATGATAAGTGAAAGATGGCAGTGATGATTTTTATGAAAACAAATCTATTTGTGATAAAGGAGATATTAAATCATACTCCATACACCTGAGCATGCAAAATTGCATGACTGCGCAATCTTGAGCGGAAGAGTAAGCAATCCAAGTTACATAATCTGTACAGAGGGCTTTAAGTAGTGATGAGGCTACTATTTCCTAAGGATGATGTGACCTGTGATTTTGGAAATAGACATATTTAAAGGGACAATACCAAATGCTTCTTTTCTGTCAAATTTGCTGTTACATGCTTGGCTTTATCCTATTTGGAGTTTTCTGAGGCTTCTTGAATCTCAATATGTATGTCTTCCATCAAATTTGGGAATTTTTCAATCATTTATTCAAATAATTGTCCTGCACTCGTCTCTCATCCCTTCTGGGGGCTCCAATAACATGAATGTTAGACCTTTTGATAGTGTCCTGCTAGTTCCTGAGAATCTGCTTTTTTTTTTCCTTTAAATCTTTTTTTCTCTGTTTTTACGATTGGATACTTTTTATTGATCTGCATCCAAGTTCACAGACTCATTTCTCTGTCTACAGCTGAGCTTACCCAATGAATTATTAAAATTTTAGATACTGTACTTATAAGTGCTAAAATGTCCATTTGATTCTTAATTTATAATTTATTTTCTCTGCAGAGACTCCTATTTTTCCACTCATTCCAAATCATTTCCATTCATTCAAATATTTTTAGTTTGACTTCAGGGAGCATATTTATAGTAGATACTTTAAAGCCTTTGATAAGTCCAACATCTGGTTCATCTTGACATAAGCCTCTATATTGAGTATCTTTACCCTTGAGAACTGCTCACATTTTCTTTCTTTTTTAAAAAACATATTTTATTGATTTTTTATGGAGAAGAAGGGAGAGGGATAGAGAGCCAGAAATATCGATGAGAGAGAAACCTTGATCAGCTGCCTCCTGCACATTTCCCACTGGGGATGTGCCGGCAACCAAGGTACATGCCCTTGACAGGAATTGAACACAGGACCCTTCAGTCCGCAGGCCAACGCTCTATCCACTGAGCCAAACTGGTCAGGGCTGCTCACATTTTCTTGGTTCTTTGTATGACAAGCAGTTTGGGATAATAGACTGTTTATTTTCATTATTATGTTGTGACACTTGGGTCTTGTTAAAAATCTCCTGGAAACTGGTAATTGTTTCAGCAAGCAGTCAGTCAGTTAAGTTCATCCTAACAGTCCTGTCTCACCTTCTATGGGAGACATTCCCATGTCACTTCAGTTCTCAGAGCCTTTGCTGTGCTGCTTGGGACGGCTCCTCCATGTGCAGTTCCAGGGTGGGCTTAGGATTTATTCCAGTTTGTCACAGAACAGGGGCCCACCTTCTCCAGCTCTCCCCTCAGCAGAACTTCCCTCACACTCTTGGCTTGCAGGAGCCCATTTTCTAGGCCTCTCCCCAGAGAGACAGTATTCTCTTGGAGTTTAAGTTGCCTGTTCTGTTGCCACATAACTTTGTGTAATCAGGGTTGCCCTTGGGCAAAGTGGGGAGAGAGAAAAGAGAGAGAGAAAAGTAACAGGGATTTCCCACACACAGCCATGTACACTTTTCAGACTACAAGGGCCCTTTTCCCTGGATCTTCTTGATAGAAATACAGATTTCTAAGAGCTTTAATCCCCTGTGGTGCCACTATGGAGTTCTGCAACTGGGGTCACCTTGGGGATAAGGCCTGGATTTAAAAAAAAATACGGGACTTGTATGCATGCATATAAGCATAAAGGTGGACGCAGACAACAGGGAGTGAGGGTGAGGATAGGACTGGGCATGTAGGAAGATGATGGAGGGATAAGGACACATTTGTAATACCTTAATTAATAATAATAATATATATATATTAAAAAAGGAATATCAGGATAAGTAATATTTGATTCCAAAAAAATATTAAGTATATGTACACCCACATTTTTCCAATGGAAGCTGTGCCAATTTCTAAATAAAGCTCAATTGGATCTCAAAAAAAAAAAAGGAAAATAAGGAAGATCCCTGCCATACTCTTCAGCTCAGAGGGCCCCCTTTTCTCAATCATCTGGCTACGAAGACAGGGATCCTCTGAGAGTTTTGCTACTTGTGCTCATTGTGCAGTTCCAAATCTAGGAGGGTAAGAGGAAAATTATAAAACTCCACTCTTTACAGGTGGCCTCTTCAGGTTTTGACTCCATTCCCCAATCTTCCTGCTGTTGCTTACTTTTCAGTCCTCACTTAGTAGATATAGTAATTGTCCCTTGTCTTAGTTGTAATTAGTTGGAGAGATAGGCTCTCGCAGGCTGACTTCACCTTGGCCAGCACCAGAAGCCCACATTTGATAGGTTTTATCTATATATGTAAAAGGCTAAGCAACTGTCTGACTGTCCGACTGGTAGCTTTGACATGCAATACCACTAGGGGGCAGATGGTCAATGCAGGAGCTGCCCAGCTGCATTGACTTGACAGTGGTGGTTCTCAGGTGACACACCCCGGAACCAGAGAGGAGGGAGCCAGATTCCGGATGTGTCACCTGAGAACTGCCCTCTCAAAATCTGGGACCCCTTGGGGGATGTGTGAGAGCTGGCTTTAGCCTGTTCCCCGCAGGGCACGCTGAGGGACCCCACCTACCAAAGGGACCCAGCTCACTCCGCAGATGCCCTTCAAGTCACAGTGTTGCCCCAGGTGCAGCCAGCCTGTAAGGGACCTCAGGAGGTTGGCTCAAGGGTATGTCCAGCCCATCTCGCCCAGTCCCACCCCACTGGCCACCTTCTAATTAATTTCCTTTCAATGTGCACGAATCCATGCACCGGGGCACTAGTATTTTATAAGGCTTTTTCAGAAACAGACTATCCTTGGGGCTAAGGGTCAGGACAATATGAAAGGCCAGAGATGTGGGGTTTGGGATGGAGTTGGAGAGAAGTACTGTATGGGAGGGCCACATGTGAGGAGCATGAGACATAAGTCATTCTTGATATTGTTAACTTGATTATTAACTCCATTTCTTTTTTCTTTTCAGGTTTGTATGGGGCTGTTACCAGCCTCAATTCAGGAGTGCATGAAATGAAAATTGGCTCCATCATCTTCCAGGTGGCCACTGGAGATATTGCTAAAGAAGCAGCAGATGTGATTGTAAATTCAACAACAAAGACATTTGATCACAAAGCAGGTACATTACTTGTAGGACTTTTGCAACAGTAATGGTCACAGTAGATCCCTTAAAGGGGGGTTTCTATAACCAAACTATTCTACAGTTGCCATAGCCAAACTGGTTTCTACAACTTTGGTTTAGTAATATGAATTAATAATTTTAAAATTATTTTGACATGGTTTCCTATTATTGGTAACAGATATTTCATGAATTTTTCTTCTTTTAATCAAAAATGCCCAGGTTCTAAGATTCCTTTAATAATGGGGAAAGCATTTAGATAATGATGCAATCATCATAATCTAAGTGTACTGTACTGATTTTTTATTCATGTTTGTAAATATGTTGATGTTCTCATGTAGGGGTCTCCAAAGCAATTTTGGAAAAGGCTGGACAAAATGTGGAAATAGAATGTTTGCGCCTAGGTAAGGCATGATGCTGCTTTTCGGTCCTAAAGTATAAGTGGAAGGCTGAATGTGGGAGGCTGTAGAGAGGGAGAAAACATAGTAATCTTAAAATCATACATTTTACTAAAGAATTCTACTTACAGAGAATTAGAAATGAATGAAGTGAAGTGAAAAGTGAGATCATGGTTAAAAATAGAAGGTAAGCAAAAAAGACTCATCAGAGGTAGTATTTCAGGAGTCTTTCATTGGCGTAAAATGCTTTTTTTTGCCAAAGCAGACATTTTGCTTTGTAAACAATCTTAGAGTATGTTCAGCATCTGATTTTGCATCGCTTTGTTTTGTGTTTCTTAGCTCAACAGCACAACAATGGTTATATAATTACTGATGGTGGATCTCTGAAGTGCAAGAATATTATTCATGTCGTCGGTGGAGCTGATGTCAAGAGATCAGTTACCTGTGTTTTGCAAGAGTGTGAAAAACTGAATCACTCGACCATTTGCCTCCCAGCCATTGGGACAGGTTGGTAGCATCTCAAGGCTAACTTCTTAGGTGTCCCTTTTCCCTTTGACTTCCTGCTGACTTCAATGCAGTTGATGCTGAGTCTGAGTAAGGGCAGCTTCTTCACCCCAAAGCAGTCACTGAGGGAATGAGCAAGACATCTGCTCTCTAATATGGAAGGAAAGAGAGAGGAAGGGAAAGGAGCAAAGAGAAAGAATGGCCATCCCCCTTCTCTTTTCACTGGTTCCTGTCTCTTTTTCCAAATCTTCCATATCCCCTATTATTTAGTACTTAACCTTCCCCTCCATCCCCTCTCTATGGAGAACATCAGTGCATCGACTCCCACCTCCCTGTAACTGACTCCCAGATGAGCATTGCCAAGCCTTTTCTCTCAGCTCTTGAGCAGTGGCTGTGCAGGTTGGCCTTAGGGCATCTCTGCACAGAAACCTTTCAATCACCTTAACCCAGTGGGTTCTAATGGGTCAGAAACTCAACTCATCAACTTTCTCTTCTCAGCCTACTTGCCTCTTTCAAGTTTCCTGTTTTCCTCTAACTATATAATGACTGTGTGATTGATTCTCCATATACAAAGATGTGCTTTGGGTTTATCATTACTAACATATATAAAGATGTGCTTTGGGTTTATCATTCCTCAGATTATGCTCTTTGAGCTCTTTTCCCAGGAATCTGAGTTCTATACATTGATTAGGAGTTTGTGCTTGGTCTCGCTTAAGAGAGCTGGTCAGGGGATGCAAATTCCCTCAGGCTTGAAGTGGAATGGAGCTGACCTGTTCCAGAGAGGGACCACTCGGCCCGGATTGATCATTCCATTGCTCAGGAATCTAAGTATGAATGCCTGCACTCGCCTGGTAGGACCTCCAGAAGTTAAACCTCAATAAACTCACCCATCCTTGTCACTTTCTGGACCTTCTTCTAATCACGTGTCTCACATTTTGATTTGTGTAATTCCAGTTAAAGTTTCCGAATGGAATGCTATGTCTACTTTATTACTTTCCTATTTCTCAAAGTATAATCTATTGCCCCTTTATGTTTTCATTCTCTTGTAGTGTCATCCAACCCTAGCACATCAGCCAACATGTTATCTATCATCTATCTATCTATCTATCATCTATCTATCTATCTATCTATCTATCTATCTATCTATCTATCTATCATCTGTCATGTCCTGTGGAATCCATTAATGATTCTCTAGTCTTTGTTTCATTTGTTGTTTCCTCCTTGTTCTGGTCTTGTATTTCTATCTTAACTTTATTTGTGACAAAAAAGCAACAGCCCAGGGTTAGCATAGACCTGCCCAAGGGAGTATCTAGGTAGAATCAAAAAAGAAACAAGGAAATGAGGCTGGTTTAGTTTTGTATAAATATGTAGGCATGCTTGAGTATTTCTGCATTACTGCAAACCTTTTGTTTCTTCTATCAACCTGATGGCATTGCTGTTCTGCACAAATAAATGCACATTAGCAGGTTCTCCTTGCTTATCTTCTTTACCTAATCCTATCACCACCTGAGCTGGTCCTTAGACTAATAGATGGGGACACTTTCTCTCTTAGTGGTATTTTATGAGTTGGGTTTGACTTGGAGGAATCAAGACAGCTTCTGGCCATAAAGGAAGCCCTCTACCTAGTACCTACAGATACTGCCCTCAGGGAGAGAATGGGTGGTCAGTGATTCCTGCAAGCACCTCAAGTTCAATGAAAACTCCAAACCCAATTCACTGTCTTCTCCCCAAAAACCTTACCTTCCTGATATATCCCTGATCATATCACTTTCTATCTAGATTCCTTCACTCTACCCTCTTTATCACTCCCATGTTTATTAGTTTATTAATTAGTTTGATTAAATGTTTTCTGAGTGACTGCCATGTGCCAGGCACCATGCTGAGGCCTGGAGGATAGCAAGATGACTTAGAAAAAGATCCAGTCCACAAGAACCACCTAGCTTATTGTGAGACAGACATGTAAGCAAGTAACCACAGTATTGTATGCCCATGATATACACATGAAGGTGTGCAGGGGGCAAAAGAAGGTACATGTGTACTTGAACAAAAGGTCAAGTATACAGGCAATTGGTCTCTAGGTCCTCCTGACTTTACTTCCTAAATATCTCCTTATTTTAGTCCCCTTTTTATTTAGTTCTTGTCTTTGCCTAACCTTTCATTATAGCCTCGTATCTAGAACTGGGTTCTCTGCCCCAGTGCCTCCTATACCCCCACCACTGATGTGGTAGGCCTTCCAGACTTATTTTTCTCAAAAATAGATCTATTTCCCTGAGCACACTAGGTCAGGTTGCACATATCACACCCCTATCACACAGTTCTAGGCTTTCCTTTAGTTTTCCATACTCCACTTACTGAACACCATTCATCTTTACATATTATATGTTTTGTGTCCTAAGTGCCTAGCTAAGCATCTAGCTTTTGATGGGACACAGTAAATATTTGTTGAAAGTGAGTGACTATATCTAAACACTCCTGTTTATATTCTTCCAAATATCATGAGATAACCACAGCTTTGCAATGAGAATTTCCCTCTTTCCCTGCTCATCTAATTAAAAACAAAAGCAAAAAACCTGAACAAACCTTCTTGGCTAATTTTATGTGGGGTTTGTCTACATTCCCACAATCGTCTACAGAGCCAAGTCACAGAGGTCTACTCTTATTTCTGCAGTAATGGTGGGCACCATCCATGGGGATAAACCTTGTGGGCCCTTAGTCTATCACACCAGGTTTGTCAGGGCACTTCTACATTGTTACCTGCCCTTCCCCCACCCAATGTGATAGCTGCTGTTCAGATGGGACTGCTTCCATGGTTTTTCATGAGAATTTTCAAGAAACTTGCCAGGATCTTACCAAGGCAGTAAGCTGGAGGAAAAAGGCTATGGGGCATGCTTAATTAGTAGACGACCTGCTCAGGTGGCAAACTTAAATCCTGCTAGTCAGCTAAAATCTCACCAAGTGTGGGAAGAAAGAGTTCCTAGAGCTTCAGCGGTAACTTGCATGTAAAAAATATATATAGTAAGAAAGAGCTTAGAGCTCTAGGCGTCTTACAAAATTATCTTAGCATAAATCAAGACCCCAAAGAAAAATGACAAATTGTAAAGTCAAGTGATGATTAAGCAAAAAAAAAAAAATTGTTGTTGTCTTTAAAGAGCATGATAATTCAATATATATTAGTATCTTTTACGTTGGATATTTTGAGAATACTAGTGAGCCAAGAAAGATTAACTGTGCTTGGTAACATAGAGACACACAATGGACTCCACTAAAGAGAGCAGATATGAACATCAGACATCAAAAGTTAGATTTCCTTTATTCTTTGTTGGGCTGTTGGCTTCTTGACATCTTGGAACAAGAACGCTCCACTGTATCTAGACCTTCAAAGGTGTTTGCTGTTAGAAAAGTACATGGAAGTGAAAAATTTGGGGTGTGTGGATGCATTCTCTGAGAATTGGAATCCCGAATTTCTTCTTCAGCCTTTTGCAATTGGATCTTTATTTTTCTAGTCATTTTTATTTGCCTTTCCAGGAGGTGCTCAACAAGACCCAGATAAGGTTGCTGAAGCCATATTGGATGCCATTGAAGACTTTATCCAGAAAGGATTTGTCCGGTCTGTAAAAAAAGTTAAGGTTGTTATCTTTCAGCCTCAAATAATGGATGTGTTTTTTGCCAACATGAGAAAAAGAGAAGGCTCCCAGGCTCCCTCACAGTCTATAATGTCTAAAATTGCATGTGAGTTGTTGATTTTTATGAAATGCATGTTCCTAATGTTGAGGTCACATGAGAAATAGCTAAAATTCTACATTATTTTTTGTGGTAGTTTATTAGCTTCCCCTGGTTTTATTGAGATATAATTGATACTAGAGTCCCGGTGCACAAAAATTTGTGCACTCGGGTGGGAGGGGTTGTCCCTCAGCCTGACCTGTGCCCTCTCACAGTCTGGGACCCCTCGGGGGATGACCACCTGCTGGCTTAGGCCAGCTCCCTGGGGGATTGGGCCTAAGCTGGCAATCAGACATCCCTCTGGCAGCCCAGGAGCCCTGGGGGATGTCCACTTGCCAGCGAGGAGCAGGCCTAAGCTGCAGTCTGACATCCTTAGTGCTGCCGAGGAGGTGGGAGAGGCTCCCACCACCACCGCTGTACTGGCAGACGTCAGCCTGGCTTCTGGCTGAGCAGAGCTCCCCCTGTGGGAGCGCACTGACCACCATGGGGAGGCTCCTGCATTGAGCATCTGCCCCCTGGTGGTCAGTGTGTGTCATAGTGACCAGTCATTCCCAGTTGTTCTATTGTTAGGGTCAGTTTGCATATTACCCTTTTATTATATAGAATAGAGGCCTGGTGCATGGGTAAGGGCTGGCTGGTTTTCCCTGAAGGGTATCCCAGATCAGGGTGGGGCTCCCGCTGGGGTGCTTGGCCAGCCTGGGTGAGGGGCTGATGGCTGTTTTCAGGCTGGCCACACCCCCTTTAGGGTGGGTGGTCCCCACTGGGGTGCCTGGCCAGTCTGGGTGAGGGGTTGAGGGCAGTTTTCAGGCTGGCCATGCACTCCCAGCAACAGAAGCTCCCAGCCTCTCCTTTTTTTTCTTTTTTTAATTCTGGGATTTATTTACATTCTATAATTGAAACTTTGTAGCCTTGAGAGGAGCTCAGAGCTGGCCAGCTTCCTCTATTGCCAGGGGCAACCCAGCTTCCTACTCGCTCCAGCTCCGTGGCCACAGTCAGCTGAAATCAGGTATCTGGGATTTATTTAGCTTCTATAACTGAAACTTTGTTGCTTTGAGTGGAGCTCAGAGCCAGACCATGGCAAGTAGGAAGCTTGGCTTCCTCCATCATTGGGCAACCAAGCCTCTTGCTTGCTCCAGTTCCATGGCTTCTGGCCACCATCTTGGTTGGGTTAATTTGCATATAGTCGCTCTGATTGGCTGGTGGGTGTGGCTTAAGGCATGCCAATTTGCATGTTTGTCTTTTATTAGTATAGATATGTCACTGTTTAAGGCAGCCATGGGCAAAGTACGGCTTGCGGGCTGTATCCGGCCCGTTTGAAATGAATAAAACTATTGAAAAAAAAGACTGTACCCTTTTATGTAATGATGTTTACTTTGAATTTATATTAGTTCACACAAACACTCCATCCATACTTTTGTTCCGGCCCTCTGGTCCAGTTTAAGAACCCATTGTGGCCCTCGAGTCAAAAAGTTTGCCCACCCCTGGTTTAAGGTGTACTGCATAATGGTTTGACTTTACATATGTTACTGCAGTATGTTTAGTTAGTATCCATCATCTCATACATGTCGTAAAAAGAGAAAGCAAAATGACTTTTTTTCCCTTGTGATGAGAACTCTTAGAATTAACAGCTTTCATATATATCGTACAGGTGTGTTAAGTATAGTCATCATGCTATACATTATATCCTTGGTAATTATTTATCTTGTAACTGGAAGTTTGTACATTTGACCTCTTTTTTCAATTTCCCCTTCCCCCAATCCACCTATGGTAACCATAAATCTGATCTCTTTTTCTACGAGTGTGAGTTGTTGTTTTTTTAGTTTCTACATGTAAGTGAGATTTTTTTTAAAAAAAAATATTTTTATTGATTTCAGAGAGGAAGGGAGAGGGAGAGAGGGAGAGAGAAATACCTATGATAAGAGAGAATCATGGATCGGCTGCCTCCTGCACGCCCCCTACTGGGGATCGAGCCCACAACCCGGGCATGTGTCCTTGACCAGAATTGAACCCAGAGCCCTTCGGTCCTCAGGCCGATGATCCATTCACTGAGCCAAACCAGCTAGCACTGTAAGTGAGATCTTATGGTATTTGTCTTTTTCTCTCTGCCTTGAATTGGCTAATCTTTAATAAATTATCAGAAAGAAAAAAATCCCATTTACAACTGTATCAAAAAGTTGAAGATATCTATGAATACATTTAACCAAGAAGGTAAAACTGATAAGACACACTGATAAAAGAAATTGAAGAAGACAAAATAAATGCAAAGATATTATGTGCTCATGTATTGTAAGAATGAACATTGTTAAACTACCCATTCTTCCTAAAGCAATCTACAGATTCAGTGCAATCCCTATCAAAATTCTAGTGGAATTTTCTCAGAAACACAACAAGCAATTATAAAGTTTGTGTAGAACCACAAAAGACCCCAAATAGCAAAAGCAATTTTGTGAAAGAATAAAAAAGGTAGAGGCATCACAATTCCTGATTTGCAAGTATATTACAGGGCCACATGTGGCCCGCCGAAAACATTCATCCGGCCCGTCGGGTGTTTTTGCCGCTGCTGCCTGTCCTGCTTAGCAGCCGACTCGTCCCGGGCCCACAGTGCGCATGTGTGGAATGTCTGAGGCATAGTGAACTGGTCCCCTGTTTAAAAAGTTTGAGGACCTCTGCAGTAGGGTATTGGTGTAAAAACAGAAACATGGATCAATGGAAGAGAATAGAGATTCCAAAAAGAAACCCATACATATATGGCCAATTAATTGATAACAAAAGAGCCTAGCATATACATTGGGGAAAGGGTGGTCTCTTTAATAAATAGTGTTGGGTACCTACTTCAGTAGCACATATCTATATAAATAAAAGCCTAAGTGACCATTATGACTGGTCAACTGAATGGCTGGTCGACCATTCACTATGACACGCACTGACCACTGGGGGCAGATGCTCAACACAGGAGCTGCTCCCTGGTGGTCAGTGTGCTCCCAAGGCCAACCTCCCGCGGTCACCCCCTCTGGCCAGCCAACATCCTGTGGCCTCTCCCCCACGGGGGCTGGCCCAAATTGGCCCTGATTGGCCCTGATCAGGACTGGACGAGAAGGCCACAATGGGCCTGATCGCTGGCCAAGCCAAGGCATCCCACCTGTGCATGGATTTGAGCACCAGGCCTCTAGTGCTAAAATAAATGATGTTGGGAAAGCTGGATAGCCATGCAAAAGAATGAAACTGGCCGCTATCTTACACCACACACAAAATTCCCCTCAAAAATAGATTAAAGACTTGAATATAAGACCTGAAACCATAAAACATCTAAAAGAAAACATAAAGGGTAAGCTTCTTAACATCAGTCTTGACAATAATTTTTTGGATTTGATACCAAAAACACACACAGCAAAAGCAAAAATAAACAAGTGGGAATATATCAAACAAAAACCTTCTGTAGAGCAAAGAAAATTATCAATACTTTTCTACTGAATGGGAGAAAATATTTGCAAAAATATTTGTATACTTGATTAGGGGTTAATATAAAAAATATATAAAGAACTCACACAACTCAATAGAAAAAACCCAAACCATCCAATTTTAAAATGCACAGAGGATATGAATAGACATATTTTTTTCCAAAGAAGATATACAATTGGCCAACAGGTACATGAAAAGGTGCTTAGCATTAATAATCACCAGGGAAATGCAAATGAAAATAATAATGAGATATCACTTCACACATATTAGAATGCTATTATGGAAAAGACAAAAAAGAAGTGTTGACAAAAATAGGGAGAAAAGGGAATCCTTGTGCAGTGGGAATGTAAACTGGTACAGCCACTATGGGAAATAGTAGGAGTTTCCTTAAAAAATTAAAAATATAACTAACACATGATCCAGTAGTTACACTTTTGGGTATTTATCTGAAGGAAATGAAATCATTATCTCTAAAAGATATCTCTAAAAGATATTCCCCATGTTCATTGAAGCATCATTGAGATAGCCAAGACATGGAAACAACATACTGTCCATTGGCAAAATAAATGCATAAAGAAGATGTGGTATATACAGGGTGGAGCAAAAGTAGGTTTATAGTTGTGAGCATGTGAAACTGAGTTTATTCTTGTATGACTACTTGTAAATTATTGTATTACTAGAGGCCTGGTGCACAAATTCATGCACAGGTGGAGTCCCTCGACCTGCCTGGTGATTGGGGCCATGGGAGTTTGTCTGGCTGTGGGAGCTTAGCTGTGGGAGCACACTGACCACCAGGGGGAAGCTCCTGCATTGAGGACCTGCCCCCTGATGGTCAATACATGTCAGAGCTACCAGCTGGTCGTCAGGTTTAACAGTTGTTTAGGCTTTTATATGTATAGATTTTCCATATGAGTGACTGTAAACCTACTTTTGCCTAATCCTGCATAGATGATGGAATATTATTCAGTCATAAAAAAGGAAATCCTACCATTTGCACCAGCATGGATGTACATTGAGGGCATTATGCTAAATGAAATTTCAGACGGAGAAAGACAAATAATGTATAATAGGTCTAATATGTGGTATCTAAAAAACCTGAATCCAGATAGAGAATAGATTGGTGGTTGCCAGAGGTGGGGTGGTGGGAGGTGGGCAAAATGGGTGAAAGTGGTCAAAAGGTACACACTTCCAATTATAAGATTAATAAGTCCTCGAAATATAATATACAGCATGGCAACTATAAAAGAAAAAGGAAGGAAAGAAGGTAGGGAGGGAGGAACAGAGGAAAGGAGAAAGAAAGGGAGAAATAGCTAATAGCTAAATATTTTTTTATCTTTTAAAATCCAAAACAATTGTTGCATTCTCTTGTGTTTCTTTTTTTAGAATTTTTCGACTTCTCAAAGCAACCTTCCCCTAAACCAACGCCTTTGGTTTTGGAGAAGAAAACAGAATCAGCAATTTTTCAGGTGTGTGGTGAAAATGAAACATCTGTACAAAACGCCCTCTCCTGCCTAGAGAATCTGATCGAAAAGGAACAGAGTCTTTACACCAGTGAACAGGGATGTATCAAAGACTTTGATGAAAAGGAATATCAGGAACTGAATAAGCTGCAGAAGGACTTGAATATTTTGGTGGAATTGGACCATCAGAAACCTTTGATTAAGATTTCAGGGATTAGCAGAGATGTGGAACAGGCTAGAAATGCAGTTGAGGAGATGATCAAGACAGTTAGATCAGCCAAAGAGCAGGAATCCATAGCAGATTATATCGCTGAGTTTGTAGAATGGCAATATGACGACAATAACACTTTTCGTAGTTTTGACAAAATAACCAATATGAAATTGGAGGAGGCAAGAAAAAAACAGGGAAAAACAGTTGATGTCCAAATTAATAATGAGAACTACACAGTGGACGTGAAAACATGCATTGCTACAGATGCAAACGGACACAGTTTACAAATTCAGCGCATCACAAAACCTCAAGGTGAGTCAAACTTTCACGCTTGTTATCTACTATTTTACACTTACTTTGGGCTTAACACTATTTTGTACGTCTATCAACACTGTAGTCAAGTAGATAGAATTCAAGTAACTCTTATGCATTAAAATAGAAAACTTATGGAGTTTACGTTAAGGTTGGGAAAATACAGCCTGGGTGAGCCCAACATCCTGAGAATAACCATCTTAGTGGTCACCTAGCCAAACCTTGCCTTTTTGTAGTTCACAAGCTTCCTAGAGCCAGTTCTTCTGGGAGGTAATGGCTGCTTCAGTCCAGAGAGGGACAGCCATGGGCTTTAAAGAAACGTGGCCCAAGGTTTTATTTAGAACAAAAGGGAGAAGACAGCCTGATCAGAAAGTGGGCACTTTCTGCCTCTGTGATTGGTACCCAGAGAGGCCCCGGAGCCTGCAGGATCTCCTAGAAGTCACTGCGTCCTCTGCCCTGAAAATAAAGTTCCTAGACACACACACAGGAAGCAGCCTCAGATTCTCTGACTGGGTCTGCTTCTGAGAAGGGAATGCTTGTCTCGTATGGAGGTGAGACAGACTTCCAACCACAGAATTCCCCCACTGAAAACTAGTAAAAATGGCTTCCCTTTCAGTACCTTCTCTTCATCTTTTGGGAGAGCAGTGTGAATGAATTCCTCACACCCTGAGCCACCCTGGGGCAATGAGAACTCAAGAATAAAATTTCATTTAGCAGAAGAGGAGATGGAGCTGCCACCACAAACTACGACATAGCAAAACCCACTACCCACTCAACTCTTAAGGATGTTGTGAAAAATAGTGAAGATGTGGATGGCCTTGTGGTGGGAGCTCTAGCAAAAATCCATGCATTTCTTAATAAGACAATAGCGACTATTTAAAACATCATAGGGAAATAATTGATTGTTAAATTATTGAATAATGACAGATTAGAGACAGAGCAGAATATGCAGTCCAGTCTGGGCATGATCAAAACTTGTGAAGATGTAGAGACATAGGTTCTGTCTCTCAGAGATTTTGAATTGATCGGTGTGTGTGTGTGTGTGTGTGTGTGTGTGTGTGTGTGTGTGTGTTTTAATAAGCATTACACTTGGTTCTGTGGTGGTCTGTGGTCCATGCTTTGAAAAACATTCTCCTAGAAATATAAGAAATGTATTGAATACATTGAATCAGGAGATTGTAAAAGAAGAGTACACATGCTATTCGAGTGTTTGAAGCATACCAGGGAGGGGGACTGTGTAGATGAGCCTTCCTGCATGCAGAGTGCCCTCAAATGTCTACTTTGCAGTTGAGATCCCTAGTCACTGGAGTGATATGAAGCAGCAGGATGTCTGTCTGGTTAAGCTACAGCCTGGCCAACCAGAATACAGCAAAGTGGCAGATGCCTTCAATCAGACCTGTTCACAATTCAAGATAGAGAAGGTAAGCATTCTGATGACATGGCGTTTCTTAATGGTGAAAATAAGGAGTATCATGTTCCTGGATAAATACATTTCTATTTACTTCCTATCATATTTTTAACCCAGAATTAGAATATTTCATGGTAATTAGATTTTAGATTCTAGATTTTCCTCATCTCCCCATAATTTCTGAGACATTAATACTGAGATTTTTGAGTCAGTTATTACAAGACAGTAGATTGCAATATGATATTAGAATACTAAAAACATATATTTCCTTTGTGAAGAAAACTAATAAAGATTCAAAGATATGAGAAGAGACTGGCGAAGGCTTCTCAGGGTTGGGTTATGTGCCTTTTGCCCCACTGTTCACAGGCCAACAGTGCTCACTTCCTTAGTAAACTCACTAGTACTTTCACTGTTCATCTCATTTACTAGTATTTTGGCATCTCCTACACTTAAAAATTAATATTGCTATTTTAAATTTGTGTTTTTTCTTGAATTACATGGCAATAATACTTTGATGTTTTCTTATTTATTATTTCTCCTTTCATTATCACTGATATGTTTCTCCTCCAAAGCCCTCATCCTAGCTTTACCCACAGGGTTTATATTTTGTTCTACTGTCTTTGCACTTCACCAGGGAATGTTTTTACCCTTCATGGATGCAGCTATCATTTTAATGTTAGTAGCTCTCAAATCAACATATCACCAACCTGGATCTTTCACTCTAGCTCTAGAATATAGTCCCAATGGACTAAAAATATCTCCACTTGATTATCTATGTGCTAAATCAATTCCATAAAACCTAACTCATCATCTCTAAGTCATTATCTTCCCCTTCCTTCTCTTTTCTGACCTTGGTTCCACCACTTCCTGAATAAAGCCAGAGATTTTTTTTTTTATTGTCTAAAGTTTTACATGTCTCCTTTTCCCCAATTGATCCCCCAAAGTTAGAGATTTTTGAGTTCCTTCTCTTCATCCATAATAATGAGTGTGCCAATAAGGTATACATTTTCTTTCTTTGCAAATTTTCTTTTACTTTCTATTTGCACTGCCACAACTGCTCTTTAGAACTGGGGCCACGCCCCAAACACCAATGTGAGGGGATGCTCTGATGAACTCCAGCTGCTTCTCCCAGGAGAGTGAACCTGGGACTAGTGCATTTATATGTTAAGTGACTGGAGAGCACCAAAGTCTTAGCATCGCTCCAGACTTCAGAGGCCTACTTCTCAGCCTGGCCTCCCTGTGCTGTGCAGCCAGACTACATTGCTATTTACTGCCCTGGCCTGGAATCCTGATTTCCTCCATTATGTCGCCACCTTTCTATTGACAACTGAAGGGTGCCAGTGCCTTTTGGCCCCATTTGTGGTATTCTCCCCCATTCTGTTTACTCATGTAGTTAAGCACATAATAATTCAAAAAAGATTTGAAATGTCCTAAGAGATATATACCAGAGAGAAACCAAGATAGTGGCAAAGAAAAACACTGGCACTTGCATCTTCCCACAACCACATCAAAATTACAACTAAAAATTAGAACAACCATCATTCAGAACCACCTGAAATCTGGTGAATGGAAGTCCTCTAGCTAGAGAATTAAAGAAGAAAGCACATTGCAAGTCCTATAGCTAGAGAATTAAAGAAGAAAGCACATTGCCCTAGCTGGCTTAGCTCAGTGGATATAGCGTCAGCCTGTGGACTGAGGGGTCCCAGGTTCCATTTCGGCCAAGGACACATGCCTGGGTTTCGGGCTCGATCCCCAGTAGGGGGCGTGCAGGAGGCAGCCAATCAAGGATTCTCATCATTGATGTTTCTATCTCTCCTTCTCCCTTCCTCCCTGAAATCAATAAAGAAATATATTTTTTAAAAAAAGAAGAAGAAGAAAGCACATTGACACTGGTAGGAGGGGTGAGGTACAGAATGGGATGGTCTGACACCCACATGTGGTATGTTTTTAAACCGGAGTCCAATACCACGCCCCAAGCCCAGGGTTGCAGTGCTGGGAAGAGAACTCCCCGTGACCTCTATCCAGACTTAGGCTCATTCCCTCTGAGCTCCAGCGCTGGGGCAACAACATGAAAGGATCCAGGGACATAAATTGTCTGGCACCAGGACAAGCCATCTTCTCCTTCCTTCTTTTGGTTATTGTTAGCATCTCTAACTCTTTTCCTTTTCAACTTCCTATAACTGTGTAATTAAGATAATAGCATATACTTGAATTTTGTTTTTTATTCATCCATTTGGACTATCTTTACCTTTTTTAAAATATGTTTTTGATGATTTCAGAGAGAAAAAAGGGAGAGGGAGGGAGGGATAGAAACATCAATGATGAGAGAGAATCCTTGATTGGCTGCCTCCTGCACATTCCCTATTGGGAATAGAGCCTGCAGCCCAGGCATGTGCCCTTACCAGAATCAAACCTCAACATCCTGGTTCATGGTTGGATGCTCAACCACTGAGCCACACTGGCTGGGCCAATCTTTATCTTTTAGTTGCAGTACTTAGTCTGTTTAATGAATTTATTGATATATTTGGGTTTAAATATGCCATATTAATCTTCTACTGAGCCAAACTGGTTAGGGCTAATCTTTTTTTCTATGTATTATTTCTACTCTGCTCCTTTTCTCTCTTTTCCTATGTTATTTTATATTAAGTATTTTTATCATTTCATTTTTATGCCCTATTAGAATGCTCATTATACATCCTATTACATTCCTTTCATTGGTTACTTAGAGATTATTAAACTCTAGTGCAAATTAGTATAGTTCTCATTTCCCAAACAATGCAATGAACTTTGAACACTTTAAACCCACTTGTCCCCTCCTGCCTCTTGTACTACTTTTACCTGTATTTTATTTCTATGTATATTTGAAACCCTATAAAAATTTTTATTTTTTTAATACAGTCATTGTATATTTACTCTTTTAGCCCACTGCCTTTCCATTATTCTTGCATTTTCATGCCTACACCTTGGGATCATTCTCCTTCTGGTTTTACTTTTCCTTCTGGTATAGATCTGGTTGTGATGTTTCTGGTAGTCTAAGTTTTTGTCTAAAAATGTCTTCATTTCACTTTCATTCTTTGAAGGATATCTTTGCTGGGTGTAGAATTCTGGGTGACAGTTATTTTCTTTAAGCACTTTGAAGGTGTTACTCTATTATCTTCTGACTTTTTTTTTTTCACTCTGCACTGCCCTTCTATCTTGGAGCTTGGCCCATCAAATCCTTGTTGCCTTCAAAAAGCTCTCTCCCTTGCCCTCACCCTCAAGTCCTTCTAATAGTTGTTGGCAAGATGATTGGTCTGATACAAATAGTTTACTACAGCCAGAAGTCTACTGCTAACATAAACCTACTAAGTAAGGTTTTAAGATTTACTTGCAGTGTTTTTTTTTTAACCTTATATTTTACCACATTAGGAATATAGAATCAGATTTCTGTTTTGAAAACTGCTTGAAGTAATTCTTTTTTTTGTGTGGTTACTAAATTTGAGAAGGTTGGGTGCTAGCTTCAGCAGCACATATACTAAAAAAAGGTGAGGAATAATAATGAAAAGACTAAGAAGTAAGAATTATTTCAAAACTCTTTAAGATGAAATTTTTAAGTCTTTTGGAAGATGAGTAAAAGAAATAACATTTAAGGTAAATAGAAATGGAATGGAAGTAGGCAGTTTGAAGATTAGAAACTTAATTGTAGATAAAAAGAAAAATAAATTTAAAAATCACAAATGAGATAAACAAAATGCATGATAATGCAGAGATTTTGAGCTAGAGGTCAAACTATATCTTAATTAAAAATATGAATCCCCAAACTGAAAAAACAAACAAACCAGATGATGGTAGGTAACAGTATTAGAACTGAGAGTCCTTTAGAATGGAAGAAGATTCTGACAACTATGGACCTACCACTGCCTATTGATCAGGGAATTTATTTTATTTTATTTTTTTTTATTTTCTCCCCCCTCCCCCCACACACACCCTCACCCCCAGGCACCAGACTTGCTGCCTGCCCCTCATCTCTCTGGAGGGGGTGCTCCCCAAACCGAGTGCGGGGTGGTGCCCCCTGCAGCTCTGTCCACCAATTGAGACTGCTGAGGGGCAGCCATAGAGGAGACAGTGCAGATCTTCAGTCAAGTCAATTCGGGGAAAGAGTCAGAGCTGGGCAGCAGGTGAGGAATGAGGGTGAGGAATGGGGGAACGTGAGCAGAAAACCTGGAATGAGCATCTTACTGCACCATTAGGACTCCCATTTTCTGACACCAGGTAACACTGGGACAGAATGAGAAGAGGAACTTAGGAAGACCCTGAGCCAGGGTTGGTGCTGGGGGGGACCCCTCAGCCAGGGCACCTCAAAGGGCAGTCTGAGGCCTGCGTCAAAGTAATTTGGGGAGTTCCTTACGATGGAGATTCCAGCACCTGGCCTTTCAGGGGTGGGGCTAGAACTGCATGTTAAGCAAGCCCCCCAGCAGCCTCTGAGGCCCTCAGACTCTGCCATTAGCCCAGCCCCTCCTCCCACTCCGGTGTACCCCCACACAAGACTGGAGCCCTGGGAGGTGGGAGGTACGACAGGGTCAAGGCCTTTTCCTCGCTGCCCTCCATTCCACCTCTCCTCCTCCTTAGGCAAGCCAGTTTTCCAGATGTCTCTGGGTCAGCAACAGTGGGAAAAAGTGACCAGCTGGAAAGTGACCTATTTGAGGCATGATCACTCCCTACCAGTGCCCCAGCCTCTCTCTGGGAAATCCATTCCTGGCTGGGGGTGGAGGAGGCAGCCTTCCTGGGGATGAGGCCTGGGGTCAGGTCTTGCAGGAGTTAAAAGGGGAAGGGTCTGCTGCACCATTCACACTGTCTTCAGTCTGTATGATGAGCTTTCCCAGCAGGTGGTCTCCCTGATTTTATACTCAAGGATGCAGGAGCTGGGATTTGAGCCTGGATCTCTCTAACCACAATCCATGGTCTATCTTCTTTCTGCGTCCAAGCTCAGTATTGTCACAGTGCTGCCTTCAGTGTCTCTCGTGATGTCTAGGACATGGGCATTGGCCTCGATCAGACAAGGGCATGACAGGTTGCCCTGCCTGCACCCTCCCTGGGCACTGCCTCCCTGGAGCCTGGCCCTTCTTCCTGGACAGGACCTCGCCATGCCCTGTACTGCACACCGCCGAAGGAGAGACTCTCCCAGTGGCAGAGCCTGCAGGCACTTAACTCATCTAATTAGATGAGGGCAGTGGTTCTGGCCACACCACACCTTAGAGGACCTCAGAGGAGTCACTCTCCTCTGAGACTCCTTTGTGCAACCAGTACTTGATGAGCACATATCCAACAGCAGCCTCTGCTTACAGGTTCCCAACTGGGAATTCTTTCATTTTACAAATGCTTATGGAGTATCTCCTATGGGTAAGGCAATCTTCCAGGGCTGGAGATACATGAGGGGCAAGACAGACCAGCTTACTGTCTGCATGGCATTCATGTTCCAGGACATATCATGGTGCCACAGTGGCAGGGTTAAGAGCAGAGACTCTACAACCATCTGGGTTCAAGTTCTGGCTCTGACTCTTTTTCAAAAATAAATCTTTATTGTTCAGATTATTACATTGTTCTTCTTTTTCCCCCCCCATAGCTCCCCTCCACCCAGTTCCTACCCCACCTTCAGACCTTACCCCCCCCCACTCCCCACTGTCCTCATCCATAGGTGTACAATTCCTGTCCAGTCTCTTCCCGCACCCCCAACACCCCTTTCTCCCCGAGAATTGTCAGTCCACTCCCTTTCTATGCCCCTGTTTCTATTATATTCACCAGTTTATTCTGTTCATCAGACTTTTATTCACTTGATTTTTAGATTCACTTATCGATAGATATGTATTTGTTGTTCTTAATTTTTATCTTTACCTTTTTCTTCTTCTTCCTCTTCTTAAAGAATACCTTTCAGCATTTCATATAATACTGGTTTGGTGGTGATGAACTCCTTTAGCTTTTTCTTATCTGTGAAGCTCTTCATCTGATCTTCAATTCTGAATGATAGCTTTGCTGGGTAAAGTAATCTTGGTTGTAGGTTCTTGGTATTCATCACTTTGAATATTTCTTGCCACTCCCTTCTGGCCTACATAGTTTCTGTTGAGAAATCAGTTGACAATTGTATGGGTAACCCCTTGTATGTAACTAACTGTTTTTCTCTTGCTGCTTTTAAGATTCTCTCTTTGTGTTGTGCTCTCGGCATTTTAATGATGATGTGTCTTGGTGTGGTCCTCTTTGGATTCCTTTTGTTTGGGGTTCTCTGTGCTTCCTGTACTTGTAAGTCTAATTCTTTCACCAGGTAGGGGAAGGTTTCTGACATTATTTCATCAAATAGGTTTTCAATATCTTGCCCTCTCTCTTCTTCTGGCACCCCCATAATTCGGATGTGGGTACGCTTGAAGTTGTCCCAGAGGCTCCTTACACTATCTTCATATTTTTGGATTCTTTTTCCTTTTTGCTTTTCTGGTTGGATGTTTTTTGCTTCTTCATATTTCAAATCTTTGACTTGATTCTTGCGATCCTCTATTCTGCTGTTTGATCTCTGTATATTATTCTTTATTTCAGTCAGTGTATGCTTAATTTCTAGTTGGTCCTTTTTCATATCCTCAAGGGTCTCACTAAATTTATTGGCAGTTTCTAGAAAATTCTTGAAAAACGTTATAACTGTGGTTTTGAACTGTATATCCAGTAGTTTGCTTTCCTCCATTTCGGTCATTTATGACCTGTTTCTTTGTCTCCTCATTTTGGCTTCTTCCCTGTGTTGATAGAGTTGCTTTGTGTGCTAGGTGTCCTATAGGGCCCAGTGGTTCAGCCTCTCCAATTACCTGAGGTGGACACTCTTGGTGCACCCTTTATGGGCTGTGTGCACAGTCTTTTTGTAGTTAAGTCTTGACTGTTGTTGGTATCACTGGGAGGAATTGACCTCCAGGCCAATTGGCTGTGAGAATCAGCTGTGTCTACGGTGGGAGAACTTCTATGCTGGAGACACCCTTATGGGGCAAGAGTTTTTTCAGTGGGGCTTTGGTGCTCACTGGGTCTGCCCCCTGAGTGTGTCCCTTTTGGATCTGAGGAGTTGTAATCTGGATGGTTCCACTCTGACCACTGGGTACACTGGCTCTTGGATCGCTAAGGAGGTGCTAATTCAGCCTCTGCCTGAGGCCACCCAGCAGGATCTATGGAGAGATCTGCAGACTCCACTTCTATGTTTGGGGTTTGGAGGTGCCCAGGTGAGGCCCAACTATAAAGCAATGCAAGCTGCTGTGGGGCCTTGGACCTTCTTTTGGATGTTCTGGGTCTCTGACCCAGTTGCAATTTGTTAGGTAATTTTAGATTGCCAGGCCATTCATATGCAAAAGCCTCTGCACACAGCTTGGGTGAGGCAGGTTCTCAGGGAGTCAATAGGGCGAAGTAAACAGCTATGGCTGATCCTAGGCCCTGCCCTAAGAGGCCCCGGGTCTCAGGGTCCTGGTAATCACTGCAAGCACCTCTGAGAGAAAGCTGCCCTCGAATTCCGACCGATGCCAGACAGTCCAGTTTCTCCCCGAATGAGTCTGAGTCCCCAGAGTCTCGCCCGGAACTGGAATTCAGAGCAGTCTGGAGCTTGTGTCTCCATCCCAATTGAAAAAGACAACCATGTCCTCAGTTGCCAGCCCTTTCTGCATGTATATCCGTACCTTTGCACTTTACTTCTGCAGCTCCTCTGAGTCTCAGTGTGCTTTTCTCTTTCCTTCGAGTTGTAGAATTTCCACTCAGCCGGCCTTCCTGTGGTTCTGGATGATGTCTGTTTTGCCCTTTAGTTGTAGTTTTGAAGTGGTTGTGCGAGGCAGCAATTTCAGGTGTTTACCTATGCCGCCACCTTGGTTTCTCTTCAGTTAGGGAAGTTTTGAAGCTGATCTGCAATCCAGGACCCAAGGAGTTCTAACCGCAGCCCTGGAACCACTGCCCAAAGAGGATGGTCAGAGCAAGGCCACTGTGAAATGCAGATTGGTGTAGCCACTATGGAGAATGGTGTGGAGGTTCCTCAAAAAATTACAAATGAATTGCCTTTTAACCCAGTGATTCGACTGCTGGGACTATCTCTAAAGAAAGTAGAAACACTAGTTCAAAAAAATATATATGCACCCCTATATTCATTGCAGCAGTATTTACAGTATCCAAAATTTTGAAGCAGCCCAAGTGCTCATCAGTAGACAAGTGGATAAGAAAGTGGCAGTACATTTACACATTGGAATACTACTTTGGGCTGTAAGAAAGAAGAAAAATCTTACCTTTTATGCCAGCAGGAAAGGAACTAGAGAGGATTATGCTAAGTGAAATAAGTCAGAGAAAGAAAAATGCCATATGATTTCACTTACATGTGGAATCTAATGAATAAAATAAATAAACAAAATAGAAACAGACTCATAGATACAGAGGACAGACTGATAGCTGTTAGAAGGGAGGGTATTGTGGGACTTGGTGACAAAGATGAAGGGATGAAGAAGTACAAATTGCTAGTTACAGAATAGCCACAGAAGTGTAGATTACAGTGTAGGGAATATAGTCCATGATATCGAGATAAATGGGTATAGGACTAGGTGGGTACTTGACCCAGTGGGGGGACCACGCTGTAAAGTACCTAATTTTTTTTAACTACTTTGTTGTACACCTAAAACTAATAGAGAATGGTAGTGAATATAAAATGTAATTGAAAAATAAATTAGAAAAGAAAAAGCATGGCCACTTTGGTCTACAGCCAGGTTCCCTGCCTCCAGGATTCATCATTCACTCTTCCAATTGGATGAGAGATTAATTTTCATGAAGTAATTTCCTTCTTCCCTAGACATTCTAGTGCTTCTCCTGTGGTTAGAATTTGGCTAGGTAAACCAATATCTTAAAAGGACTGAAGAGGAGAGAGGCAAAGGGACAAAGAAGGATAGACTACAATAGGAGCAGTAATTACAGTGAAAGTAAGAAGCCGGAATTGAGATACCTTGGTCATCCAAGATCCTAAATATTGCTTGCTGCATGTGGTGCATACAAGATGTTAAAAATTAAAGTAACTTTTCCCCAAGGCCCGATTTATGAAGCACTGGATGTAAAAAGATTTTCGAATGCAGAGAGCTGCCACCTGGCATTGAATTTGCTGTTTATAGTAATTTTTACTTATAAAAAATAGTGGTCATGCCCTGGCCAGTGGTGGCTCCATTGGTTGGAGTGCCATCCGGAACACCAAAATGTTTTGGGTTTGATTCCAGGTCAGAGCACATACCTAGGTTGTGGTTTTGAGTCTTGTTTGGGCACATATGGGAGGCAATAGATCGATGTTTCTCACATCATTGCCTCTCTCTATCCCTGTCTCTATCTCCATCTCTACTCTTTCCTCTTCTTCCCTCTAAACATACCCTTGGGTGAGGATTACTCATAAAAGAAAAAATTAGTTCCCTGGCTGGTTTGGCTCAGTGGATGGAGTGTGGGCCTGCAAAGTTCGATTCTGGTGAAGGGCACATATCTGAGTTGTGGGCTCAGTCCCCAGTAGGGGGCATGCAGGAAGTAGCCGATCAGTGATTCCCTCTCATCATTGATGTTTCCCTCTCTCTTCCTTTCCCTTCCTTTCTGAAATCAATAAAAATATTTTTTAAATAAAAATAGTGATCACGTTTCATTTGCTGTATCTGCCACAGCCCATTGGCACTGACAGAATATTTTTCCTTATTGATTTGCAGATTGAGAGAATCCAGAATCCAAGTCTCTGGCAGCACTACCAGACAAAGAAAAAAACCATGGATGACAAGAATGGCCATATACAAAATGAGAAGCTGCTCTTCCATGGGACAGATGCTGACTCCTTGCCACATGTCAATCAACATGGCTTTAACCGCAGTTATGCAGGAAAGAATGGTAAGGAGGTAAATCACGTGGCTGCTCCAAAGGAGGTGTCAGCCATGAGAAGCCAAGCTGGCTCAGGGTTACCATGGATTGCATTGTGTTCCTTCATGGCTCATGGCCAGGGTGCAGCCAAAGTTTCAGGTCAGACTCACTATGTTTCCTCCTAAAGGGACTGACTGGCTCTTTGAGGTGGAGGAATGATTTTTTAAAATTAAAAATACCCACACATTATTTTTAAGGAGGCTTTAGAAAGAAATGAACATTATATTAACATTATGTGACATATTGAGTCAATACATCAAATTATAGACAAATTGAAATTCTTTAAAATGTTGTTTTTCTTTTCACAGCTGTGGCATATGGAAAGGGAACCTACTTTGCTGTCAATGCCAATTATTCTGCCTGTGATACTAACTCCAGACCAGATGCAAATGGGAAAAAGCATATGTATTATGTGCGTGTGCTCACTGGATTGTACGCACCTGGAAATCATTCATTACTTGTGCCTCCTCCAAAGAATCCTCAAAATCCTCTTGACCTGTATGATACTGTAACAGATAGAGTGAGAAATCCAAGTTTATTTGTGGTATTTTATGACTACCAGGCTTACCCAGAATACCTCATTACTTTTAAACAATAACATTTTGGTATCCTTCACAGAAGGCATTAATTAACTACAGAAGCGATTTTCAACCTTTTTCAACTCATGGCACACATAAACTAATTACTAAAATTCTGTGACACACCAAAAATACATTGTTTGCTGATCTGACAGAAAAAAAACAACACAGCGGTATGGTTTTGATTCATTCACAGCTCTTGTGCTGGCTCTTGTCATTAAAAAAATATATTTTTATTGATTTCAGAGAGGAAGGCAAAGGGGGAGAGAGAAACATCAATGTTGAAAGAGAATCATTGATCGGCTGCCTCCTGCACGCCCCACAATAGGGATTGAACCTGCAACCTGGGCATGTGCCCTGACCAGGAATGAACCGTGACCTCCTGGTTCATAGGTTGATGCTCAAGCATTGAGCCACGCTGGCCGAATGGCTGTTGTCATTTTTTTACTTGACAATCTAACAGAAACGAGGTCAGTGTCCCTGAGTAGTCAGGTATTGCATGTTCTAAAACCTTTTGTGGCACACCAGTTCAAAATTGCTAATCTATACTATGTACAACAAGTTTTAGATTTTTTTCTCTTAACCGCTTATTCTAAGATCAAAGGATCCTTGTCACTGAAATCAGACTTTCTTCAGCTTCTCTTTCATACCTGCAGCGACCATTTCTTGAAATCAATAAATTTGAGAATTGAAATTAGATTAATTTAGTTATAACTGTGTGTCCACAACCAGGGCCATCAAATCTGTAGAAGAAAAGAACAGGTTTATGTTTCCAGGGGAAAAAAGGAAAGCCTTAATCTTAAAAGCCGAGGGCACAGCTATGCAATTTTAGCTGCCACTAAGGGGACAGCTGTTACCATGTCAGGATGCCATATTACTGTGGGGAGCACAACATAATGAGTGAACTGCAGTCTTTCTTGGGGGCAGAGATGGTGTCTTATTCATTTTATTTTATCCCTGGACTGAGGCCTGCATCTGAAGTCCAATGGATTTTCCAGAAATGTTTCATGAACCAATTAAGAATGAAAAGGTCCCTCCAGCCAGTTTGCTTCAGTGGATAGAGCATCAGCCTGCGGACCAAAGGGACAAAGTGTGCACCAATGAAAAGGTGCACATTCTAGTCAAGGTTGATTCAAGTCAAGGGCATGTACCTTGGTTTCAGGCTCCTCTGGGATCCAGGCCCTGGTTGGGTGAGGATTAACAAAGAAACAAACAAATAAACAAATAGACTGAAAAGGTCTAGTCACACTCCTATCCAAGTGGGAACCCTTTCTTCTACATCCTTGATTATTGTCATGTTGCCTTAAATTGAACAGATTCCATTAAAGGGAACTTTGTTTTTCATGAGCCAGCCCATGACATAGGGACTCCAGTTGGGGCTCTGGGACTTCAGTGCAGCTGGGCCCTTCACAGCTCAGGGCTGTGGTCGCGTAGATGAATCGTGTCCCCTGGAGTTGTGCAACACAGCAGCCCAGGCCCCAGTTGGTCCTTTTAATGTTGAATCCAAATCTGCCTTCTTATAACTTTTCATTGGTGCACATTTGGTCCCAGTGGAAACAGTAGGATAATGCCTGCTACATTTTCAGTGTGAAACCCTCTGTTATGTTAAGATGAAATGAATTCTAAGATGATTAAGTGGCTTATTTTCTTTGGCAGCCTAGCTTTTGATGATTTAAATCAAATACACACAGCAAAGGAATGAAATATAATGCTAATTTGCTAACTCAGTATCTGTTGGACGGTAAAGGAAAGTTTCTTTTTTAACTTTTCCCTAGGTAAATCTCAGGCTCAAACACTGCTTATTGAGCACTTAGCTTGTACCAGACAGTATAATAGATGCTTTCATATACAGTGCTAATTGTATTCCCCAAACAATCCTGTGAGGTAAGAATTATATCCCCATTTTAAAGCTGAGGAAACTGATGCTCAGAGTGCAAGCAACTTCCTTGCCTGAGGTCGGTCGCCTAGGTAACGGCCCTCAGAGCCAGTAGAATCAGGTCCCTGTGTCATCAAGCTTCTGTTCTTCTCATGACAGAACATGGGCTCTAGATGAATGTTACGAATCCAGGAACATCTCAGCTAATCTGTGAACCGCTTTTATATTTCCTCCACTTTTTCCTTCTGGCTTTGGTTCCTATCCTAGTTCTCATTTGAAGCTCTGTAGGCTGACGTCAGAGCTGATGCTTATGCAAAGCCTGTGCAGATGGTGCACTCCGACACCAGGAGTCGCGCATCCCTGGCTCAGGGAACAGCACCTGCCCTTCAAGTAGAGGTAGGTGGCTGAGAGAGCCACAGTGGCTGCTTCATTAACATAGACATCTTGACATTTCTCTTGCTGTTGTTTGTTTTGTAAGGGGATTGGGCACTGGCATCTCAACTAGGGCTTGACCATGAATGTAAGAAATCAAAAAGGAGAGGCCCGCTCTCTATTGCTGTTCCTCCAGTGGTTTGGTTAACTTAAGGCAAGGCTGAATATCAGGGTGCATTGAATCAAGGTATAATGATCCAATCAGTAAATGATAAGTTATCCCCAATCAAGAGAAATATGTCACTTATCTGCTTTTTGAATAAAAGACTTGGAAAATGTCATGTGGTGGTGAACATTTTTATCCTCAAGGGCAAATACAGGACAGCTTGATGATGAACACAGGCCACTGCTGAGAAAGACCACAACTACATATGACAGCATCAGAGGATCCTCAGAGTAGTAATACTATTCGGCTGAGTCCTGGCAGGGTTGCTAAATAGGTTGGAGTGTCGTCCTGAGTACCAAAAGGTTTCGGGTTTGATTCCCAGTCAGGGCACATATTGAGATTGTGGGTTTGATCCCTGGTCCAGGTGCATATGGGAGGAAACCGAATAATGTTTTACTTTCACATCGATGTTTCTCTCTCTTCCCGCCTCTCTCTGTAAGATAAATGAATAAAATTTTAAAAATCAATAAAAAGCATATCCTCAGGTGAGGATTAAAACAAAAATAGTCTCTCTTAAAAAACAAATTGGCTAAAATTTACAAGAAGGGCACAGCGCAGGTTTAGTTCAGTAAATCTGAAGGGCATACTGACCCCAACAAGGAGCCCCTGCTGAAAGAATCCCACCTGGAGCCTGTGATAGGTCATGGTGGTCAACTCCAGGGCAGAGGTTCTTCAACTGTTTTTGGTATTTAAATCACCTGAGATGTTTGCTGAGATTGTAAATCCTGGCCCATCCCAAGGGAGTCAGATTCTGTAGATCTAGAGGTTGCCCAGAAATCTGCATTTTCAGCAAGTACCTCAAATGCTTCTGAAACCCCTGGTTCCCACAGTCACTTAGGACTCTCTTGGGCCCCAAGCACTTTGGCCTTTGTGGGCCTCTTACTCTATTAAGTATTAAAACTTGTACTTTGCAACTTCATTGATATAAACATGAATGTAATTGAGGATGGATTAAACTTTTTTTTTTAAAGAAACTAAACCATTTTTGTAGACCCTTAAAAGCTCAGGGACCCTAGCCACTGTGCCTACTGTATAGGTCAGCCCTACTGTGACTTTAGGCATGGGATGAGCTTGTATTCCTTAATCCCTCCAGCCTCTAGGGTAGTGGTTCTCAATGTGGGGCACTTTGATGTTTGGGGGGGGAATTCGGGAATGAGTTACTAATAGTGAATTTTTTGCATTTCTTATGGTTCTAGGGGCCTCACACACAGTATATAAATATATATTGTGATATATTTATGTATTTCAGTGCTCTGTTTTGAAACTTTATCTGCTATTTTTTTATATCACTTCATGTTATTATTTTTTAACAATTTCTTACGCGATTTCTTCCTCAGTACTTCAATTGTCCTTTCATTCTTTTGTTTTTCTCTTTCATGGATGCCATGTTCTTTGGAAGCTTATTTAGACCAAGTTAATGGCCTTTAAGGCTTCCTCCATGTGAATGTGAGTTCACTTTTTGAATAATAAGAATTATATGTCACAGGGAGTGGGGGGACATCAGATTTAGAGATACTGAGGTGGGGCATGGCCAGAAAAGGTTGGGAACCACTGCTCTAGAGTAAGTGCTTTAATAATTGACTTCCACTCACTCAGGCAGCTCATCGGAGAAATAGAGGATGAAACGGGACCGAGGTACCCAGTCGGTGACAGCCTCCCCCTTTCACTCTCTTCTATCTCAGGCTCCCCACTCGCAGAGAGCCAGGACCTCTTGCTGCATCATAATCTCTTTATTTGAAGTCAGGAAATTTATCTCCCATTACCTATTTACACTTCCAGTCTGTTCACACCAATGTATTTTTTTAAAGTATATTTTTTATTGATTTCAGAGAGCAAAGAGAGGGAGAGAGAGATAGAAACATCAATTGATCGGCTGCCTCCCGCATGCCCCACACTGGGGATCGAGCCTGAAACTCGGACTGGGAATCAAATTGTGACATCCTGGTTCATACGTCAACGCTCAACCACTGAGCCACAACATTTGAGCCCAATGTCTTAACTGTTTCCAGCTCTGCATCTGAAAGACTATTACCTCTGGGTCAAATGCTCTGTCCCAGAACAACTTTCAAATGTTTCTGACCTACACTAAGAAATACATTTTATATTAGGCTCAGTACAGACACAGATATAACTGAAAAGTTTTATGGAATATATTTACCCTGAAAAAAAAATACTTTTCCTGCCAAGTTTTACAGAATACTTACATTTACTATTGAATTCATTGACATTACCTATTATGTCCCAATAAAAAAAATGTTGGTCTCACTCACTAGATTGATTTTATGACTCACTAATAGGTGACAGCCTGCAACTTGAAAAACAATGGTCAAAGGAGTAACAAACATAAAAAATAAAATGTTTGAAGACAAACAGTGTGTATTTCTGCAATAGGGATATACCTATTAAGGTTCATGGACATCATACCCTTGGCTACAACATCCTGTGCCCCAATGTATTTGATGGACTATTGCCAACAAGGCATCCTTTTAAAAATAATCTGCCCAGATATTTAACGAACAGCTGCCATATTCTGGTCACTGATCTGGCTCTGCAAATATAGCAATAATCAAAGTCCAAACCCTCATGCAGTGAGATTCTGGTTGGGGAAGATAAACAGCAATCAAATAAATAGGTAAATATATAGTGATCAGATGGTGGTAAATGCTGCAGAAGGGTTTTTTCCAGATCCTCCTTTCCTGGTCATGTTCACACACCTCCCTCCGTTGCTCTCTCCTGGAAGGCAGATTGATTGATTGATTGATTGATAATTTACTGATACTTTCAGTCTGAAGACTGAGAAGGATGGGGCCAGTAGTGAGCTCATCAAAGAGGTGACTTTATCTTTTGTTATGTATTTGTTTCAAAAGTAGTTACACAGAGATAAATATGCTTTTCTAATTTCTAAATTCTTAGAAAGTAATGGTAATTATCTCCAAATCTTGCAAATGTAATGAGTGGGATCAATTTCACCAAACCAAGCTTTTAGTCAGTTTCAGGCATCAGTAGCAACCAGGCCCTTTTCTTCCTAGGGCTGATGTTCCTACATGTCCCAGTTCCTTCCATATTGGACCCCCACCTACTTTTCTCCTGATTGGTATCCTGCTCGGATGACAGGCATTAACAGCGAGAATTCTGCAGGTGTTAGAAGTGTGATCACTTCAGGTCAAGGCTAGAATCTACCCAGTGGATGCGGTACACCAGGGGTTGGCAATTTCTGTTTTCTGTAAGGGGATAGTGAAGATTTTCAGCTTTGTGGGCCATAATGCCTCTGTCACTACTCAACTCTGACGCTACAACCCTAACCATCATAGACAATATATGAACAAATCACATGGCTGTGTTCCAATAAAACTTTATTACAAAACAAGCAGCAGGCTGACCCCTGCTTAAGGCTGATGGAGAGAGTATTTCCTGTTGAGAACACTTGGGGCTTACATTTGAAATAGGCTGAGGAGATGGGAAGGGAGAGGAAAGAAAAGGGCTCAGAAAGAAGGCCTCACAAATAACAAAGAGACAGTTTGGGCAAAGAGCAATGTGCTTGCAAGAAGGTGGCAAGAGGTTGAAATTTAACTAGGTAAGAACAAGTACATATACAAGCCTGTGCAAACTGCTTTTCATTGTTTCATCTTTTATTTAAAAATCACACTATTTTAAAAATGTTTAAAATATTTAAAAAGTCATTTTCTATTACAATCACAAACTTCTTCCTTGTATCAAAAGTTGTGCCACTATCTTGGTTACTTGTGGATTCACCAAGCAGTCCAGTAAGTCATCTGTAGAAATTAAAGTTTGGGAAGAGGCCATAGTACTATTTGAAGCAATGTGTTCCACAATTTCATTCTCACATCCACTCATCATTCGTTGCTTCTTGGTACAGTGCAATTTGTCAAAGTGCTCTCCAGCTTTGCCAACAAAGTCTTTACCATCATTTTTAAACATGCCTCCTATTTCTGAGGGTGGATCTTCTGAACTCGGTAGTACGGGAACCAGATCAGGGCCAAAGGGACATGCTGCCTGCTCTCCTACTGTTCCCAAGGTTAAGTTCTGGCTGCCTGTTTGTTCTACCTCCATGAGGTTGTGCACGTTGAATTCTTCCTTTTTCATGTGTTCTCCGTTTGTTCTGAGTGTCTGGATTTCTACTGTCTTAGATGTTCTGTAATGATCAAAAAAGGCAGTAACAGCTCTATTTAAGTAGCGACAATTGACTTCATGGGACGTTTCCTCAACCTAAGGAAAAAGAGAAATCTTTTAAGTGGTTACATAAATTGGAAAATAAATCTAGTCAGGGTTGATTTATTACAGAATACCAACTGCCATGATGGAAACCAGGACCGGCCTACCTCCGTTGGGTTTAACCAAGCCCTGGTACTGTGTGGGTCCTCCGCAGTTTTCAGGGCGCACACAAGCATGCGGGTGATTGCCTCTTCTACCCGAGCCTGGTGGTCCTCTTCCTAAGTTGAGATAAAACATCATTTTTTCATTTGTCTCTCTGTCTCATGGCTTACAGCAGAGACTAGAGGTCCTAATTGTGTGTTCTGTTCTCATCAACATAAGCTTTGTTACACAAGGAATGGCAGACCACAGTGTTTTATGTGTTCACTATCATCTGACATCTAGAAGAGCTGTGGAACAGTTCACTAACCAAACTTACGTATATATCCTGTCTATAAGGCATAGGCCTTGAGTAAGAACTGCCCACTGATGTTTTTCCAATCTTTTCCATTCTCTGACATGTCTCAAGGAAAAAAAGAAAAAGTGTTACATATGGAGGAATAATCCCTATAGAGGTTGATATGCTAATTGTTTGAGGAATGGGAGAAAATTTCATGTAAACTTGCTTAGCCACACGAATGTAAATATGTAAAGACACAATAAATATAAACTATAGCATTAATGAGAAATTGTATTAAGATAAACAACTTCCGTTCCTCAAACTCATAAAAGAAAAAAACCAGATGCCTGTAACATTTAGTATAATCGATATGAGATTAATATCTGGAATACATAAAGAATCTGCACAGTTCAAAAAGAAAATGACCCAATTTTTTTAAATGGTCAAAAGACATGAAGATAAGCATTTCAATTAAAAAACAATTATATGACTAATAAACATAAAAATATGCTTAACCTTGCCGAAACCGGTTTGGCTCAGTGGATAGAGCGTCGGCCTGCGGACCGAAAGGTCCCGGGTTCGATTCCGGTCAAGGGCATGTACCTGGGTTGCGGGCACATCCCCAGTAGGAGATGTGCAGGAGGCAGCTGATCGATGTTTCTCTCTCATCGATGTTTCTATCTATCTCTCTCCCTTCCTCTCTGTAAAAAATCAATAAAATATATTTAAAAAAATATGCTTAACCTCATTAAAAATAGGGGAAATATAAATTATGAAACTAGTAAAAGAGGGTTTGATTATTTCAAGTGGTGGAAAAATGTGCACAGACAGAAATCTTACACACTGGTGATGGAAGTGCAAACTGATAGAACCATTTGGAAAACATCTTGGCATTATCAGTAAACTTGAGTATTATGTACCCTACAGACCACCAATTCCACTTTGAGAATCACACATATTCTCTAGAGAAACTTGTACTTTTGTACAAGAATATTCTATTTAAAAAAGTAAAAAATTGTAAACAACCCAATTATCCATCAATAGAACAATGAGCCAATACAGTGTGGTATATTAACACAAGAAAACGTACCACAGTGAAATGAATGAACAGCTCCATGTGACAACACAGATGAATCTTAGAAACATAATACTAAATTTTAAAAAGCAAATCCCCACAATGAGACACCACTTTACACTAGGACAGATATAATAAAAATGATTGGTAAAATTGTGGAGGATCCAGAATCTTCTTACACTGCTGGTGGGACTGTAAAGGGTGTCACTGCTTTGGAAAATAGCCTGACAGTTCCTCAGAAGGTTAAACATAGAGTTGCTGTATGTGATGGTTATTTTTATAAGTGAACTTGATTGTGCTATGGTGCCAGTTGTTTGGTCAAGCACTGGCAGAGATGTTGCTGTGAAGATATTTTCTATATGTGATTGATATTTATAATCAGTTGAATTTAAATAATGAAGATTGTCCTCAACAATGTGGGTGGACCTCATCCAATCAGTTGAAGGCCTTAACAGCAAAAACTGAAGTCATAATCACAAATGAAAAGAATTCTGTCATGATGGCTACTGAAAATAGTACTCTGTACCCAGTTAGTAGGATATAGTCTAACGATAAAAAGGATGCAAAAAAATATCAAATTTTACTGACAAGTTTTATAGTTTCTGAAAAGAAAGTCACATATGAGTACTAGAATTTGGAATTGTAAATTCGACATCTGAAAAAACATTGGTGGATAAAAACAAAGAAGTAAATATGTTACTGTTATTATGGACCCAGAAATTCAGTGTAAGAGAAGATTAAAGAAAGAAATAAGAAAAATCCCTATAATGTTAACTTTGATTTAGAAGTATAGGTATATTTCTATCTATCAATCTATCAATCACCTACCTATCTATATCACATTCTAGCTTCACCACTTAGAGAGTCTGGAAACAGTGACACCAGTAGCAATGAGCAGCCGTAGAGCCCAAATCTGGATTTCTAAATACCATTCCCACTAAAAGGAACCTTGGCCACTTGGAGAAATTATTGACTTCCAAGTTTGGGTCAGCCCAAGTACAAGGCAATCCTGGCGTATCTACTATGTACCAGAAAGCAAGGATAATCTCAAAGATTAATGGTGACATACCAAAAGGGCACAAGCCAGCCTGAAGGAGTTTCACTAAAAGCATCAATGAGACTCAAATTCAAAATTATCTTGGGAAGCGGCAATGCTCAACCAAATAGTTATGATGAAAACTAAGAGAGATGGCTAAAGAATGGGACTCAAATTTAAAGAACCAGCTTTACAGATTCAGGATGAAGGACAATCTGATGTGGCTGTTGATCATGTGAGAAACACATGGATATTGTAGAGCTGGATATGAGTCGCAAGTGAGATAAGATTACTAAAAAAGTTAATGCAGTATTATAAGCAGTACTGAAGAAATTTAGTATCAAAAGTCACATGAGGCCGAAACCGGTTTGGCTCAGTGGATAGAGCGTCGGCCTGCGGACTGAAAGGTCCCAGGTTCGATTCCGGTCAAGGGCATGTACGTTGGTTGCGGGCACATCCCCAGTGAGAGATGTGCAGGAGGCAGCTGATCGATGTTTCTCTCTCATCGATGTTTCTAACTCTCTATCTCTCTCCCTTCCTCTCTGTAAAAAAATCAATAAAATATATATTTTTTAAAAAAGTCACATGAGGTAGAAATCTTATGCTCCACCAAATGAGGCCCACTGGTTTTCAGTTTTAGGTGCCGAACATTAAGAGGGCTATGCTTGGCATAACAGCTCTTTCTCCTCCTCATGGCAATTTCTATTTTTGAACACTTCCCCTGTGCCAGGCACTGAATTAGATGCTTATACATGTTTTGCCCAATTTAAACCTCAGTCACCCTATTGAAGTGTAATTATAATCCCAGTTCTACCAGTGAGGAAACTTAGGCTTCATGGCATTAAGTAATCACCTAGGTTAGACAGCTAACAAAGGTATAGACCTGTGTCTTAAGTCTACCTAATTCCAAGTCTACAGCCAAAATGGTGGAAAGTCTGAAAAGAAAATCACATAAAAACATCGTGCAATAAAAAGAGGTTTTGAGCCTGGAAGAGATTAAGGAGACACATCAAAGGTATTGTAAAATACTTAGAAAGGAAAAAATTGTGTATAGTTTCAGAAATAATGGGTAAGGCTGTAAGCAGGCAGATGAGAAGCCCACTATTCAAGAACAGGATGAGCTACCTCGGGAGAAGTGGCATCTGTTGGGGTGCTGCACATGTGACTGGTACAGGGAGTGGAAGTGGAGTCCACGGACTCTGCCTTGGCATGTGCTCCAACTCCAATTCAGCCTGCCGCAAGCAGAACTTCAGTGAGTCTACTGATATGCCCCACCTCTCACCTAACTCCCAAGGGCGACAGATCTGCTCTAAGCTCACACTATACAGCTTCCTATTACATTTTGTTCCACCAGAGCCCTTTCCATCACCAACGGGTAAGAAAAGCCCAACTGAGGGGAGAATGCAGCTGCCAAAGAGAGGAGATGCAACCAAGGCCGGAGAGGACAGCGGAGATGGACTGAAGGCCTAGGTTAAAGAGGGCACAGGTGCAGTCAACACCTCTGATGAAAGAGCATATAGATGCAGTCAAGGCCTTGGATTGAAGAGATAGACTTGAGCCAAATGGGCAGCCATTTTAATTGTGGAGTAGAGCAGGCAACCAGGACTAAGCATAGCATATTGGAGAGAAAAGGCTTTAGGCAGAAATGAAATGATAAAAACCTAGCACGACTCTGCTTTGAGAAAATGTATAAGCCAGGACTGCGAATTGTCCAACTAGTTATGAGAGACCTGAATCAAGAAGCAGTATTTCTGGTCCAGATGGTGTGAGATGGGTCTGGCAACATGAGACATGCATGGCAGATCCAGGCAGGCCCGCACAATCTAACAACACTGGTCAAGGGAAAAGACCCTGCAAGCCAACCTCAAGGCCCATTGTGTGCCGTTAAAAGAAAGAATGGCACATCACTAAACATCCTGTTTGCATCTTAAACATCCAGCCACAGAACACAGAACACAATTTATGATACAGCAACACAAAGTAATACTGGAACGTTGGTTAAAATTAATCACGTTTTAGAAACAGGCTTTGTGTATCTTAAAAGCAGGGAATACAATTATTAAGAAAAAAAAGTACCAATTCAATCCACGAGTTTATACTGACAGTGACAGGATCAACGGATTCTACATAATGCCACCAGTGTCTGGGAACAAACAGAACCTGAAAACCAAGTAAAGAATGGTTAGTACAAGTCCAGGACATTTTATTTTTATATCAGAATCAAAATAAAAGCCCAACTGAAGATACTAGAAAAAGAAATACAAATGAATTTACAATAATATTACTGTAATAAAGGAAAACAAGAAAAAACCCACAATCCTTTCATTTCCTTTTTTATTGACAAATTCATCTGTTCTCCAAAGGACACTGCCAGCTCCTCCAGTTTCTACTCTCTTTAATCTAAGACCTTATCTGTTTACATCTAGGTCTTAGTAAAGAATTCTGAGATTCTAATATTTCCTCCTTTCCATTGCAAAATAATTGCTTGCATTCTGAGAAAGGGCCTAGGTAAAAAGATAGGCCATAGTTTCTGTCTCCTCACAGTCTAAAACCTAGCCAGTGGAAAAATAGTACATAGAAAGGTGGTATAGTGGTGAAGTAGATGAGTGGACACTGGTGCAAGGGAGTTTTGAAGGTGGGAGAAGCAGGCACAAACTAAGGTCAGGGACATCCTGGATGGAGGAAGTGGTGTGAACCAGGGCTGGTAGAGAGTTTAGACAGAGAAAAGGATGAGGACTTATCAGGAGGGAGAAGTGGCACAGACAAGGGAGGTAGGATTGTTGACGCACAGCAAGTAGGCCAGTCTTACCACTGCAGATGAGAGATGAGGTGGGAGAGTTAGTTGGGTGAGGGTCTGTGGAGGGCTCTGAAATCAGAACACAGAGTCTCAATTTTATCCAACTGGCACTGGAAGTGGCTGAGAAACTTTGAGTTGGGGGATGGTTAAAATAGCGCCATTATGGCACAGTGTGGGAAGGACGAGAGATTCTTGCAATAGTCCAGTTATTAAATGTTAAGATCTAAATAGGAAGGTACAGTAGACAAAAGCAATGGGCAGAGTCAAGGAGGACTGCGCTTGTCCAGACTCAGTATGAGATTTCCTCAGAAGGCTGAATAGAGCACATAGAGATGCCTCAAGCTTTTGGGCTTCAGATTTAGGAAGCTGTGTCACTCACTATGGACAAGTAGAGCTGGGAGGTGGGAAGAGAGCACCTTTCAGTGGAACAGGACTAAACACAACCACTGGATTCCGTCACTAGGAGGTCATGCATGTCCCATCACAGAGTATACTTCAGTAAAGTAGGAAGAGAAAGAGCCAGTTTGTAGTGGATTAAGGAATAAGCAGTTTGTAGTGGATGTAAGGAAAACTGATATGATGGACAAAAACATTCATTCAAGTTTGGCTATTAAAATCAAAGAAAAAATGAATTACAACCACTTTACACCCACTAGAATTTTTATAACAATAACAATAATAACAGTAAAGGGAAATAACACGTGTTGGTGAGGATGTAGAGAAATTGGAACCATAAGATGTTGCTGGTGGGAAGATATAATGAAGTAGATGGTGTGGAAAAAAGTTTGGCAGTTCCCCCAGAGTTACTAATATGACCCAGCAATTTTACTCCTATATATGTACCCATGAGAACTGAAAACATATGCATGTACACAAATGTGCATAGCAACATTACTTATCATAGTTCAAAAGTGGAACCAACCCAAATGTCCATCAACTGATTAATGGATAAACAAAATAGATCTCCATACAGTGGAATATATTCAGCCGTAAAAAGGAATGAAGTACTAACAACATTCTACAGCATGGATGAACCCTGAAAACATTATGCTAAGTGAAAGGAGCCAGCTCTCAAAGCTCATATGCTGTATGAATGTACTTATGTGAAATGTCCAGAACAGTAAATCTATAGGGAAAGAAAATAGGTAGATGGTTGCCAGGGGCTGGGGGCAAAAGTGAAGGGGAGTAACCTCCAATGGATGGAAGCGACTTAGTCAGACTGTTTGCGTTGGAGTTCTCAAGTATGAAGGAAGCAGGAAGGGAGCCAGGGAAAAGGGAGCAACGGAAGGAAAACAGGCAGGAGAGAGGGATAAGGGAGAGAGTAAACTCTCTGTAAGAGACTAAGAATACCTTTCAAGTTGTTAATAAAACATCAGACAGCAAATGCCAGTGTTGTAAGGTGATTTTACCTACAGGGTAGCAGCACTAGGTACAATACTTTTGTTAATGTTTCAGAGACAGTTACAAAAGCAACATCCATTCTTGCTTAAAAGCACGTCATTCTGCCTCTGTAATGCCTCTGCCCTAGATGCACCGCAACGATATGTGTCTGGGTTCTAGCACGGTTGAACAGATATGAACTGTGAATAAAGGTTCCAGAAGTGCTCGGATACCCATGCCCTGACACTTGCTCTTAATATGAAAAAAAACACACAAAAAACGACTCTTCCTCCAGTCCATTCTCTTCTTTACCAGTAGGAGGAGCTGTGATCCCTACTCCCATCTTTCCATGACTTGAGAAGCATGTATATGAAGTATGTATATGAAGCCTGCAGCTGGAAAAGCTACCTTCCAATAGCAGAGCACCATGGAAGAAACCCTTCTTATTTGTACTAGGGCCGTGGTTGGCAAACTGTGGCTCGCGAACCACATGTGGCTTTTTGGCCCCTTGAGTGTGGCTATTCCACAAAATACCACGTGCAGTCTCATGTACAGTGCGATTGAAACTTTGTGGCCCATGCGCAGACGTCGGTTTTCGGCCTGGGAGAGTGTATTTGAAGAAGTACTGTTGATATTTGGCTCTGTTGACTAGTGAGTTTGCCGACCACTGGACTAGGGGAAAGTGAGGAAAGCTAGAGGCTTGTGTCCTAAGGCCTAGATACAAGTCCCAGCTTCCGCATTACCTGTCCTGGGCTCAGCGTAACCACATGTCTTCGAGCTTTCTGGAACCGAGGAAAACGTTTTACATCAGGATTGACAACATTGACTTTACTAAACACACTAGATTCTTCATAAGGGACTCTAGTTGGATAAAGGAAAGGAGTATCCTCAGGGGGAAAGAGATGCCATCTTTTCCTAATTTAAACAAAAAAGACATAAATTAGAATTTGAACTTGAGACAAAACATGTAAGAAGGCAGCAGTAAGTATTCGTATTTACTCATTTTCATTCAATCCATAGAGGAATAGAGGAGCAATGTCAGTGGTCACTTGGCCCACCTCTCAGTAAGTGCTGGCATCTCTGCTGAACAGAGTGGAGGGAGGGAAGGAAGCAAAGAATAATCTCATGATGCCCTGAGGCAGCCCTTTGATGAGACAGGGTGTAGTTTGAAAGGTCATTCTTTCTTAGCCCAAATCAAAATCCTCCAATAAATTGTTCCTATTCCTCATTCTAGAGCCGTGGTCGGCAAACTGCGCTCACAAGTCACATGCGGCTCTTTGGCCCCTTGAGTGTGGCTCTTCCACAAAATACCACATGCAGGTGCGCATGTACAGTGCGATTGAAACTTCGTGACCAATGCGCAGAAGTCGGTATTTTGTGGAAGAGCCACCTAAGGGGCCAAAGAGCCACATGTGGCTCGCGAGCCGCAGTTTTCCGAGCCGCAGTTTGCGGACCACTGTTATAGAGTAACTCAAAGCAATCCCCACCCTTTCAGATATCTGTATTCTTATCTTAACCAGAGTGACCACCTGTAGTTTTATCCTCCAAATAGTTTCCAGACTTCTTCCTGTTTGGGTTGTACATTTTTTAAGTTAAACATTTGTTATGTTAATCTATTAAGGAAGACAAATGCATAAATGATGCCACATAACTAATATAGTATAATGTAATAGAGGAGTTGTCAAAAAGAGAAAAGTATAAGAAGTTTCAGTCACTTTAAAAATTTTTGAAAAATGGAGGTGATAAACTTTCTTACACAACACCAGACACACCCATAGTTCGAGCCAAGAGAAGGAGGACATGGGAAGTAAAGGAGGAGCAAGTGTCAAAAAGGAAGAGATACAGAAATACATTGGTGGGGAAACAAAGAGAAAAAAAGGTAGAAGAACACACCGAATTCTGAGAAAAGCCGGAAGCCCTCTCATGACCCAATGCAGTTCCAATGGGGCCATCATGTCCTTCAGAACTGGAAGCAACCCTAGCTGGTTTGGCTCAGTGGATAGAGCGTCAGCCTGCAGACTGAAGGGTCCCGGGTTCGATTCTGGTTAAGGGCACATGCCTGGTTTGCAGGCTTGATCTACAGTAGGGGAACAGGAGGCAGCCAATCAATGATTCTCTCTCATCACTGATGTGTTTTTTTTTAATATATTTTATTGATTTTTTACAGAGAGGAAGGGAGAGAGATAGAGAGTTAGAAACATCGATGAAAGAGAAACATCGATCAGCTGCCTCCTGCACACTCCCCACTAGGGATGTGCCCGCAACCCATGTACATGCCCTTGACCGGAATCGAACCTGGGACCTTTCAGTCCGCAAGCCGACGCTCTATCCACTGAGCCAAACCGGTTTTGGCTCATCACTGATGTTTCTATCTCTCTTTCCCTCTCCCTTCCTCTCTGAATTTATTCAATAAAGATATATTAAAAAACAACAACAAAGAACTGGGAAACAGTTGGCTGCCATTTTCAAACTAGAGAGTATACACTCAGGTCTCATTTTGCCTGAGAGATGATAAAGCTGCTCCATTCCACTGTACCTATGACTAGTTTAGAAAAATGTTGAGTATTTAGTATGATTAGAATGTTGGAAGGACTCTTAAGAGATCATCAGTCTAATTCCACTTGCAAAGTAGTAGAAGAGGGACCCAGCACTTGCTCGGGTCTTCCACTGGGCTAGTGTTAACGGTAGGGCCAGAGCTAGGTCACAGCTCTCCTGATCTCTCCAGGTACCAGCTCCTACCTCTGCCCCATACCTGTGGTTCCCAAAGGAAGAGTGATAATGATAACCAGGCCATACAATTTTCTTGGCTTGGCTTAAAGTGTAACATATATGCTAATCAGAAAGCATAGTCAATCCATATGTCAAACCCTGCTCAAAAAGCCCTCATGGTTCGGCATGCTGAAAGAACAGAGAATAAGCAGTGTTTGCCTGGGAGGCAAGACCCTCGTGACCCTTTCTGCTTTTCCCTCTGTGCTGCCTATAAAAGCCCTGAAAGGCCAGCAGAAGAGACTGGGGAGTCATTAATTAGGGAGTAATAAGGCTGCACATACAACAGCCGGAGTACATCTCCCAAATGGCAGGAACACTTACATTCTCACGTAACTCCTAGAATCAGGGGCTATCAAAAGTATTAGCTGCCTTAGCTCTTATGTCTCTTAGGGTCCACAGATAGGTGAAGATACAAAACTGACCCAAGTTTAAAAAAAATACTGCCTTGTGTCTACAGGTAGGCACAAACTAAAACTTAAGAGTTGAAAGAGGCAGTTCTGGTCCAGCAGTTCTCAAACCAGGCTCCCTGGCATCGCCTCAGGGGCCCGGGGGTGGCAGCAGTCTCTTCCTTTTGACAAACTGCTCTGCTCTTACTTGTTTAGGCTTGAAGGAAAGGTGTTCTGCTTTTAAATAAAAGTTTAAAAATTATGTAGACTCTCATGTAAAAGAGTAAGCAGAGCACTATCTCACTGAACTGAGATTCTAGGATCAGCTTTCTGTTGTTGTTAATCCTTACCGGAGGATATTTTTTCATTGATTTTTAGGGAGAGTGGAAGAAAGAGGGTAAGACAGAGAGAGAACAAAGAAGGAACCAGAGGTCAAGAGATTCGCCGTGGTCATGAGGCAGGCTGACAGGATGGGGCTGGGACTAAAACCTTGGGGTCCTACTGCCCGTTTTGTACTGGTTCCTCTTCCTGTGCAACACACAGAGATACACTAGGCATGCAGACACACACAATCTCATGCATGGGCCTGTGTGTTACCTTCCTTGTACCTGGAATACCAAGTTGCAACCATATGAATCCAGATGACAGGGTGTGTGAGCCCCCAGGGAGCCAATCCACAATGTACTTTCCCGTCCATTTCTTCCACGAAACCCGAAGTCAGACCATATCACATCCTGTTTTGAAAATAAAGTTATAGTCCATTAAGAATCAACCAATTCCTCTGTATGGTAGTGTTGCACATTAGTCTGACATAAACCCAAACCATGGAATTAAAAAAATATATATAAGCTAGAAGAGAGCAAACTAGTGAACCAGCTTGCAGGTTTGGTTTTATTCATTTTTTTCAATCGTAATTATTTCCTACTGAGTTTAAGAAAACAAGAAAACTTCCATGCACAGAATGTAGTCCTACATGCTGACACTTCTTTTATCAGTATCTTCAATCTATATTTTCTGTTTTTAGAAGCAAACCATTAACAGCTGTATTCAGAGAAAGAATATTTTGGGGAGACATTTAATGGATGGTTTTGAGGAAGATTAGAATGAACATTTCCATTTTTGTTCTGAGTGATGAAAATAGCGGAACATGTGAACAGAAGGGGGAATTTTCGCAAGGTCAGCACCACTGTAAATGCCTATGGCTCATGTGCAGCCACTCCAGGGAGTGGCAAAAGTCATGTGTCTTCTGGATATAGCCCATAAGCTCCACGCAGTGACTCAGCTCTGCATTCCCAGAGTCTAAAATTACACCTGCCTCAGGGTGCGTGCTCATAACACTGGCTGCTTGGGAAGGAGAGAAGACTCTGTGGCCTGGTTATGGGTAAATGGTTCAGGCCAGGAACATTTTAAAGCATCTATCACATAGTTGGTATGACACTGGGTGTTTGGGATACAAAAATTAATGCAACCCAGGCCCAGCCTTCAAATCTAATAAAGAAAGATAGTCCCATAAGTGGAACCTTTCACTATAATGTGGCAGATGCTCTGACAGAAGTGAGCAGATAACCAAAGAAGGACGCCTGGTCGCCAGCAGGGAGCTTGGGGAAGGCTGCCAATGAACCTGGGTCCCTGTTGAACAAGTCACCACACCTGAGTCTGGAATTTAGCTAAAGGCAGCTTAAAGACATGCAGTATAAAAACAAAAAGCAGGGGTTTGCCTTAGCTAAGAAGCAGCTGGTTTAAGTGATTCTTAATCTTCTTCTAGATACACTCCCTTGGGAATCTAATGAATGCCAACGCCCCTAACCACAGAGAAATGCAAGCGCACACAAAATTTCTTATGTTTTGCGGGAGTCGAAGCACTGACTGCAGGCGAGAAGCTCTGTTCCACAGCATTGCTTCAGAAAGAACCACAGAAAAAAGGTTTTCTACAGGATGGGGGTTGGGGAAGTGGAGTTAATATATGAGAAACTGACAAGAGGTTTCCCTGACCTCTTATCTACCACAATATTGATTAAAAAAGGGAAATTATTTGGGAATGATTAGATCAAGGTGACCTAAACTACCTACAATTTCAGGAGCATATTGGCTGGGAAACACCAGAGGAGGAAGAGTTGGGGAGGCGGGTGATGGGGTTGCAGAGAAATTGTGAATCAAAGTAAATTTGTCAGGAAACGAACAGCATTTTGTTTCTTTCCCCATAGGCTCTTGAGAGTTGGGCTTTTCTTACCCATCGAGTTTTCAGCTACTTACAGGTAGCCAAATGTCTGAAATCAATATAGGCCCAGGAGGAATCAGCCTCAAGTCTTGCTAAAAACAAGTGACCCTGTTAGGTCACAACATCAGTGAAACCAACAGAGGGGATTGATGGGGTGATCCACCCTGGAATCTATTCTCGCATCCACCTCAAAATGGAAAAGTCTTTTTTTTTCCCTAATATATTTTTATTGATTTCAAAGAGGAAGGGAAAGAGAGAGAGAGAGAGACAGAAACATGAATGATGAGAGAGAATAACTGATTGGCTGCCTCTTGCATGCCTCCCCTGGGGATCAAGCCCACAACCCAGACATGTGCCCTGACTGGGAATCGAACCATGATCTCCTGGTTCATAGATCGACATTCAACCACTGAGCCATGCCAATCGGGCCAGAGAAGTCTTTAGAAATCATCTATATCCAGAAAATCTTTATTGTTGAAAGTATTACATATGTTCCCTTTTTCCCCTTTGACCTCTTACTTAACAATAAATGCTATGTAAAACTTATAAAGAATAAATACTTCAATTTAAATTTCAAACAACCCTTAAATGGACATTACAAATTAGCAAGTACTTAAGGCTCTGTTTTTCCTTAGGAAATTACCTTAAGTGACATAAACATAAAACATGGAAGGCTTGGATAAACACCCAAATTCTTACATTCCAATTTGTTTCATCAGAAAGCATTGCTGGCTGTCAAACAAATCCCTTTAAATCATTACTAAACCACCTGGTTCAATTTCAACATACTCTCATAACTATGTTATACAGTAAAGTCCAAGACAGTTAGATAGAACTAATCTTCCATGTATTGCATTTTGGGATTCTGTGTCCTGGTGATTTCCTGACTCTCAGTAGCTAATCTGAATCACAACATAACATGGGACCTACCTGAAAAACATTCTTGGGGCAAGATCCCTTTTGCTATATATTGATTCTTAATAGCTTCAATTGTGATGATACTTATTGATAATTATAAAAGGTAACACACCTGTCATGCTTAACCTAATGAATCAGAGGTAAAGGAATTTTATATGGAATGCCACAAATTCCCTACCTTCCTTGGGAAGTAGAACACAAAATGTTTTAAATAAATGCTTTACTTAGATTAGTCAATGATATGATACATAACTAAAAATTAGTGAGACTTATTAATTTCATTTTCCACTCATGAAAGTCAGTTAAGTGTCAATATCCTAATTTTGATCACTGGACATTTTCCAATAATATTAGCATATTTGCTGGCATATTTACCAGTATGTGTATTGCATGTTTATCAGTGGATGATTTTAATTTGTGAAATAACATGGTTAATACATGGAAACTTTAAGTAAAGCTAAGTAAAAACTTATAAAACTAATAGAAGGCTGAAGAGAGCTAAGAATTTCATATCAAGATTAACAAATGCTATAATTGATTAACTAGAAGCCACAGAAAATTTGACAAGGGTGAAGCTAGGGGTTTAAGTTAAAACATTTTTTGGAGGGCAATAAAGACCAAAGAAATATTAAAACAAGAAAAAGTATGTAATCATTCAATTACTTACTACGTACACTGGTCCCACCCCACTTTCTATGCAGTTTCACTTTCCATAGTTCAAATATATTAAGTGAAAAACTTCTGAAATAAACAATTCATGTTTTAAATTCAACAACCTTCTAAGTAGCGTGATGAAATCTTACACGGAATGGCTCTGTTTCGCCCAGGACATGAATCATACCTTTGTCTAGTGTATATTCATTCCATAAGCTATCCACCCTTAAACATTTAGTAGCCTTCTGGGTTATTAGACTGTATTCAATGCTCGTGTTCAAGTAACCCTTATATAACTTAACAATGGCTCCAAAGCCATTCACAGAACTTTTATTACAGTATATTTTACAACTGTTCTCTTTTATTACTAGTTATTGTTAATGTTTACTGTCTAATTTATAAATTAAATTTTATCATAGGTATGTATGATTAGGAAAAATAGTATACATGGGGTATTATCTGTAGTTTCAGGTATCCACTGGGGGTCTTGGGACATATGCCCAGTAGATAAGGGGGACTATGCAGTCAGCACTATGTTAACACTTTTGGGGAATAAAAAAATTATAAAACACAGTCCCTGTTCCCAAAGAGCTTACATAGAGAAATTCTATGTAACATACCATTTAAATAACAATCCAAATAAAACAGGAATGAAACCAAGGGATGAATGGATGTGGGTGCAAGTGGTTGAGAAGGTTTTATAGCCAAGGCTGGACCTTAGCCAGACCCTAAGAAGTAGAGTTTTAATAAGGAGAAACTGAGAAGAGCATGAACAAAGGCCAGAAGGTGAGAGAGAACATAGTGGCCCAGCACTCAGCGAGGCGACTAGACAAGGGACTAAGTAAAGTAGAGGAGAAAGGTTGCATCAGTCATGTTGGGGAGAGTCTTAAATGCTATCCTTAATTTTAAGTCATGAAACGTTTGTGAACATGATTAACATATTTCAATATTTAATCTGGAGCATGACTTGAAATGTATTTTCATAAGAAACTGTTTTAGAAGTAATTAGAGGAAGAGTCAGAACTGGAGGAATAAAGAGTAATTTCAGAAGTGATGTAGACCAGAGATTCTCAAAGTGGCCCATAGATCCCCTTGGGGGTCTCTGAGATCCTTTCACAGAATCTGTACGGTTAAAATTATTTTCATCATACTACTAAGATGTTACTTAGCTATGTTAAGATGCACTGTGTTCACACTGAGGGCACAGAAATAATGGTGAATAAAACTGCTAGTCAAGACAGTGGGACCAAAGTATACTGGTAGCACTGCATTCTTTTTTTTTTACAGCTCTATCTATCTATCTACCTATCTATCTATCTATCTACCTACCTACCTACCTAACTATAAAAGCTTAAGCGACCGTTATGACTGAACAACTGGTTGACCAGTCACTATGACGTACACTGACCACCAGGGGGCAGACGCTCAACACAGGAGCTGCCCCCTGGTGGTCAGTGCACTCCCACAGGCAACCTCTCGTGGCAGACCAACCTCCCCCTGTCCGTCCCGTGGCTGGCCAACCTCCCGCGGTCCCTCCCTCAGGCCTGCCGACCCTGACCCGCCCCGATCGGGGCCAGCCAGCCAATCTCCCATGGTCTGTCCCCCATCTGGTATCCCCCTCTGGCAAGCTGGCCAACCTCCCACGGTCAGTCCCTCCTCCCCGTTGGCTGGCCAACCTCTCGTGGTTCCTCCCCCAAGCTGGCCGACCAACCTCCTGCAGTCCCTCCCCCCAGCTGGCTGACCCCAATTGGCCCAGCTCCGATTGGGACTGGGCGAGACAGCCCCGATGGCCCTGATTGCCAGCCAGGTTGAGGGATCCCACCCATGCACAAATTTGTGCACCAGGCCTCTAGTTAAGATATAACTAATGATACAATAAACAGCATATATATTAAGTGTATAATTTCGTGAATTTTTACATATATATATATACACACACATATATATATATGAAACCATTACTACAATCAAGATGAGAAACATTTTGATCATGTCCAAAAGTTCCCCAGTGACTCTTTGTAACCCATCTCTTCCTATTCCCTCATTCTTAGACAAGTACTAATCTACTTTCTGTCCATTTATTTATGAGTTCTACAATTTCATACAAATGGAATCATATACTCAGTACTCCTTTTTCATGCTAACATTAATCCAAAGGCAAATCAAACAAAGTTGACTTTACACAAAGTAGATATCAAAACAAGGAAGAACCCAGGAGAGACAGTCATTGCATCATGATAAAAGATCAATACATTAAGAGGAAATAATCATCCAAAATGTGCATGAATCTAATAGTTTCAAAATACACAAAACTAAAACTGATCAATCTTAATTGAAAAAGAAACAAATACACAATTACAGTTGGGAAATTTCAACACCTTTCTCTATATAATGGGCAAAACAAGTGCACAGAAAATTAGTAAGGATACAGGAGACTTGAACAATACCTTATATTTATAAAAAACAACAACAAAATACACATTACTTTCAAGTTCACCTGGAACATTTATCAAAACTGACTATATTCTGGCCCATAAAACCATAAACTTAAAAGGAGTGAAATCATACAAAGTATATTCTCTGATTATAATGGGATTAAACTGGAAATCAGTAACAGAAAGATAGCTAGAAAACCTCCAAATATTTGGAAACTAGACATTATACTTCATAAGCATAGAATAAATCACAAGGAAAATTAGAAAATATTTTGAATAACATCTGCCTTCTTCCATTTATTCCTTTTTGGAAATTCACCACCAAACTGGGGGACTGCATACCAACAAAATTGTAAGCATTGTTAGGTTTTCGAGTAAGACTCTTGCTGTAGTGTGGATAGCTGTGATTAGTGAGTCAACTGCCTGTGGCTTCCAGTTACACCAAGATTGTAACAGCATTTTTACCTTTTGCACAACAAAGAAGCTTTGTAAATAACATTTTAACATGTAAAAAAGAAAAGAAAAAGGAAATATTATGAACAGGATGAAAATGATTTTGGAAATTTGTATCCTGAAACCCATAAACTTGAAAGCTTCCTAATACTTAAGTCTTTCTGATGAGAATGGTAATATTAGCAAGTCACTTTTTTTATGATGATGCATATAGAAATGTGTCAATAGTTGAAAACCTACATAACTCAATAAACCAGTATTTTCCAAATGGCTGATGAACGGTATTATAAAAGCTTCATTCTATACAAGAGAGACCAATGGAGTTTATTGTGAGAGTGCAAAGAGTTCAGTGATTATGGGTTCAGACTCTACTGCAACAAACAAATCTTTTGAGAAATTACTCCTTGTCAAGTTTGGCAGAGTATTTTTAAAAATCCACAACTATCTAAAAAGGCTGCTAAAAAACTATTTTCAGCTGCATATGCATGAGTTAAGATTTTCTTCATATACTTCAAATAAACCAATAAATTACAAAAGACTGAATAAAGAAACAGATAGAAGAATCCAGCTGTCTTCTATTAAAGCAGACATTAAAAAGACTTACAAAAATGTAAAATAATACCACTCCTCTCAGAACTTACAAGTCTGAGTATAGTTATTTTCATTAAAATGTTACTTATGTTCACATATGAGTTTATTTAAAATGAATTAATAAATACTTTAAACATTGATCAGTTTTAATGTTTAACTAAAGACAGAAGAATACTTGAAACAATAAGTAATAAGGCTAAGTGGCCAACTGAGTTATAGCAGTAAAAGTAAAATGGTAAACAACTTTGGTGCCTGATGTAAGAACACTTGGTACTCAGAAAACTCTGAGCTAAAAAATAAAATAGCCCTGACTGGTTTTGCTCAGTGGATAGAGCATCAGCCTGTGGACTGAAAGGTCCCAGGTTTGATTCCAGTCAAGGGCATGTACCTTGGTTGCGGGCACATCCCCAGTGTGGGATGTGCAGGAGGCACCGGATCGAAGTTTCTCTCTCATCGATGTTTCTAACTCTCTATCCCTCTCCCTTCCTCTCTGTAAAAAATCCATAAAAGTATATTTTTTAAAAAAATAAATAAATAAAATAATCTCAATAGATTTGGTTTTTCATAGCAGATTTACCTGCTCTAATCCGGAGACTTAATCACCATAATGTGAGCAGACAGAAAACTCATTCAACTAAAAAGATCAGATTTTATAAGGGCTCAATTAGAATTCCAACACAATGCCAAAAGACTGTTTTTATGTCCACACTTAATGGACCGGATACGTGTATGCCCAGTGCTGTTATGCCGGGGCTGAGATAGATAACTGATGGGGTCGGATCTGAGATACATCCAAGGCAGAGTGAGCATAGACTGAGCATGAATGGAATTCCTTAATTCTGGCTGTGGAGTTCCCACAGAACTGAATGTATTTAGGCCCTCTGGAGGCAGTGAAGCAGAGAACCAGTTAAAGGTTGGAGGGCAGACAGCTGGGGTTACTCTTTTCTTAGTTGTATATTTTCAAAAGCTTTTTCACTTAACCACTTTGTGCCTCATTTTTCTTAAAATAAGGATAATTATTAAATCATAGGGTTACTGTGAGGATTATAAATGTAAAGTACTTAGAAAAGCATCAATTATAAGTACTTGATAAGTATTGCTATTACACAACATTTTGCCTGAAATTTAGAGTTAAAAAGTACTAATCTAATCTACAGATTGAGTGGGGGATACAAGAAATAATAATGAAATACTCTAAAAGTTAACTATGATATTTAAAAGGTCCAGGGTTAAACATCCATAAAGCGATCACAACTAAGGTTGTAAGAAAAAAAGTACCTCAAAATTATCATTTAAAAATGAGTAAAGAGTAGATTTGGTATAGACTTTGGATTCAGAAAGCATCTACGAAATGTTTTTAAAACTGATGGATTTCTTTCATGGTTATGAGAATAAAAATATATCCTCACCTAACAATTATGAAACAGGTGAGATAATTTTCATTTTTTAAATAAAAAGCAAAAAATAAGCATTTAAAAATTCAATAAAGAAATCTACAAAGTATTAACAATTGTATCATAGTAATTATGTAAACATCAGCATCTACACCTTGATTCAAAGTGAAAAAACAAAACAAAACGCAGGCTGCATTAAAAACTTCTCACGAGTCCAAGGCCTATAGCCTATGTGAGAGGGAAGTCCAGAGAGGGAGTGGTGGTAACGGGCAAGAGGGGAGGAGAGAGGGGTGAATAGCTGGCAGTGACGGCTAAGACTTCTCTTCACAAAGGATGGGCAGGGTAAAGGACTCTGGAGCCTTGACCAGACTGTGGGCAAGGCAAAGTCATCCTAACAGCTTCAGGGACTACTCCCATTCATGGCCAGGCCTAAGACACCCACCCAGAAATCAGAGCAGGGAGTTTGCAAAATCACTCCACAAAATAAACTGGCAGTCTGCAGCAGAAAATACTTAAAAGAAAAGAGGATATTGTAGCCTGCAAAGTCTGCTGTCAATTATGTCAACACATGGCAAAGAACTTCCACATTCTTACTTCTGCAAGTACGCCCACACTTCTGCAGGACTTCTACAACCAAATACAACAATAAAGTGGGAACCAGCACCTGACCCAGGCCTTAAATCTGCACTAAACCCTCAGAACAGGGAGAGATGGAAGCAGCAGCTTGGAATGCTTCTTCATGTAATCAGCTCTGTACCTCTGTCTCACCAGAATGAATGAAAACTTCTATGTAGGTCAGAGGAAATGAAGTGTTATACATAATCTTCTAATACACTCCAAACCAGCTTGGGGGCTGTTTAAAGGCACAGGAGAAAGTGCATAGGAAATTTGATGAGTAGAAAACCAGTGAGAAGGCTGCTCATGTGTGTGTGTGCCCAACATTTCGCTTCTCTTGAACAAATTTTTTTGGCTAGAGTGGATAAAATACTTAACACCCACAGTGAACCTCTTTTGAGAGAAAAATGACAGTGAGGAAAAATGGTACCAGGGAATTTCTCAAGAATAAATTATTACCGTGATTAAAAGGAATGTGTTGACTTACCTGGAAAATATCTGTCTTGTCTTCAAATAGACTGACAACATACTTATAGTCAGCATAAGCCCAGAATTTGGAATAATCATAACCTATAAATGGTCCAGAAATACTAGAGTGGTCACAGTTCCAGGTCAGAAACTCTTCAAGTGTAGCTTCTACGTAACTACATGAAGTTTCAAACTGAGGAACTGCAAAGTAAGAGAACCCAACTTTAAATCTATTTAAAACAGTTTCCAAAATTGTTTTTTTAAAAATATTTTCAACCAAAAATGTTAACTATAATTTCAATTAATTAAAAATTAACTTGGCACTTGCTATATAATTAAAATCACTTACAACTTTCACAATGCTATTGTGGTACATATATACAATGGAATATTACTCAGCCATAAGAAAAGATAAAATACTGTCATTTGTGACAACACGGATGAGTTTTGAGAATATCATGTTAAGCGAAATTAGACAGGAAAGTCAGGAACCATATGAATTTAACTCATATCTATAATAATAAAAGCATAATATACAAATCGACCAAATGACTGAACAGCAGAACAACCATCCAGGCAACATTCCCGATGACCATGCTATGACACGCACTGGCACCAGGCCAGCCAAGGCAGGTGTGATGTGATTGGTCGTGGGGCCTGCCATTGCTCCACAATTGCCCAAAGGGAGGCCCAGGCCACAAGTCAGCGGGGCAATCAATCGGGTGGCTCCACGATTGCCTCGAAAAGGGAGGCCCAGGCCACCTGCTGCAGGACAATTGATGGGGGGGGGGGCGCGCTCTGCGGAACCAGGGAGCCAGCGGGGTGTGGTGGCGGATGTGGGCAGCACCAGGCCAAGGCAGGTGCGGGTCGGGGGCGGGGTTGCGAGGCAGCTGGGGCTGCAAGAGCCTACCCTTGCACCAATTTCGTGCACTGAGCCTTTTATATGGGATATAAAACTGGAAGTAACAAATGAACAAATAAAACAAACAAACAAAAACTCAAAGACACAGACAACTGTATGGTGGTTACCAGAGGAAAAGGGAAGTGGAGGGGAGGTGTCAAAGGGTAAAGAGGATCAAACACATGGTGATGAAAGAGATTGAACTTTGGGTCGTAAATACATAATGTAATATGCAGATATATTATAGAATTGTAACTTGTATAATTTTATTAACCAATGTCACCCCAATAAATTTAATAAAAAAATTTAAAGACACTACTATTGAATTAAGCATTCATTTTTATTTATTTATTTTTTTAATTTTTTATTACAAAGGGTATTACATATGTGTCCATTTCCCCCCCCCCCCGCCCTAGACAGTCCCCTAGCCTCCCCTATCCCCCAGTGTCTTATGTCCATTGGTTAAAGCATTCATTTTTAAATAAAATAGTAAAATATTCTAAGATTTTTTTTATAAAAAGACAGTTTTAACCTTAGAACTAAAAACTATCCTTACTATTGGCTGATTCAGTTGTTAAACAACAAAGCCAAAAGCTCTTCTGAAAGAAAGCTTTTATTAAGATATAAAAAAGAAATCATTAAGTTATTAAAAAATATTAGAATATTTATTTTCAGACCTGGCTGGCATGGCTCAGTGTTTAGCGATGGCCTATGAACCAGGAGGTCATGGTTTGATTCCCAGGTTGGGGGTTTGATCCCAAGTGGGGGGCATGCAGGAAGCAGATCAATGATTCCCTCTCATCACTGATGTTTCTCTCTCTCTCTCTGAAATATAAAAATATTTTTAAAAAATATTTATTTTCAGGATACAGAAGAAATTTCTAATAAATAGGATTAAAAATATTAATGAAATATATGATTTGACTATATAAAAAGGTAAAAATAATGAAGCAAAATCAGACGGCAAATAATAACATGGGAAACACATTATGTATCCTTGTAGAAACTGCATTTCTTTAATATGATCTGTTCTCCTTTCTGCCAATCCTCTCTTTTTTAATGCTTAAGTCCTTAGGACATCAGACTCCAGCTAGCATCAACTGTCTTAAGAATGAAGCCTCACGTCTGTTGACCACAGAAACAGAGCTCTGGTAAAACCAACCACACATCTTGACCTCACTTGTGTTTCAGTCCCAGGCCCATAAAGCAGAAGGACCCCACTGACCACACCCTCACAGCGCTAGGCAGAACAACGCCATGGCTGACCTCAGGACCTAACACAATGATCAACTACTCCCTACCTTGGCCCCAACCAATCAGGAGAGCCTACAACCCCAAATTCCTAAATCACCATGATTACTAATTTTCCCCATTCGTAATCTGTCCCTGTGTGGTCCCTCCTGGAGCCAGGTTTTAGAGCACTAGCTTACCTGTGACTCTCGGCTTGTGCCATTTCCTTAAGTAAATCTTTACTTTCTTTGCTGTAAACTCTTGGTCACATCTTATTGGGCTTTCATGGGTGCTGGCAAATGGACCCTTTTAGTCTAGTAAGATCAGTAGCAAATTCAGTATTCTTAATATGTAAGGCACTTATTAAAAAAAACCCACACACCTCAAAAACCTGAAAGCCCAATAAGGAATAGTCAGAGAACAATTACCAGAAAGAAAATACAAATTGCCACTAAATATGAACACATGTTCAACACCACCAGCAACCAAAAAAATGTTAATTAAACTCATGAGATGTTACTTTTCACCTATCAGCAAGATTGTTTTCATTTCTTTTTAACTGAATTTATTGGAGTGACACTCGTTAATAAAATTATATAGGTTTCAGCCTGCCCGGCGTGGCTCAGTGGTTGAGCGTCGACCTATGAACCAGGTCAGGGTTTGATTCCGGCCCGGGGCCCCATGCCTGGGTTGTGGGTTCAATCCCCAGTAGGGGGTGTGCAGGAGGCAGCTGATCAATGATTCCTTCTAGTCACTGATGTTTCTATCTCTCTTTCTCCCTCTCCTTTCCTCTCTGAAATAAATCTATCTATCTATCTATCTATCTATCTATCTATCTATCTATCTATCATCTATCTTAAAAACAATTATATAGGTTTCAGGATACAGTCTATAATACATCATCTGTATGTTGTATTGTGTGTTCACCATCCCAAGCAAGATTATTTTTTGAAAAGTGCTGTCTGCAAAGAGCTGGGCCATAGTATCAGAGGTCTTTCATTCTTTCACCCCACACATATCTGAATGTCCATTAGGAGCTCATCCATGATGAGAAAGTGAACTTCTTCATGGGAAGAGAGACTCTGGACAGTTCATTACTGACATAACTAGTCAGTTATTATAACTATGCTAAATGTTACTAAGAAATAGTAGTTGCTCTGAATAATTTAAGAGTCACACATTTGGGGGTAGGGGAGGGAGATGTGGTCAGGAAAGACTTCCAGGAGAAAATGCTATTTGAGCTAACATCTGAAGGAAGGTCTGAAGGCAGAAAAGAAATTAACTAGGTAAAGGTGGAGTAAGGGGAAAGAGGAACAGAGAGAAGCATGGCTAGACTACAGACGCAAAGGCCCTGAGGTAAGAAACAAAGCTCTGGAAATACAAAAAATGCAGAAATACTTGTTTGGCTTGAACTCAGGAAGAGGGATTAAGCTGATGAGCTTTCTACACCAAAACAAAATTTTGACCTTTAGTTTAAAGGTAATGAGAAGCCATTTAAGGGTTTAAGCAGAGAAATAAGATGAGTTTAAAAAACAAAAACTGTCTCTGGTTTCAGTATAAGAATAGCCTAGGTAGGGAGAGCAGGAGGTACAGTGGGACTATAGATGAGGCTAGTGGGATGAGAGAAAGCAGGGTAACCCCAACTAGAAGATGGTTATGGAGAAAGAGAGAAACAGGTTGCTACTAGATATTTAGGACACCACTTAAGAGAGGCATTCCCGAACGCCTCAGAGGGCTCTTGTGTTAAGAAGCTTCATGAATATTGCTGCCACTGATGATAATGGTCATATCCCTTCATCTAGTCATGATCCTTTTAGAAATCTATCCTAGAGAAATAATCACAAACTTGGACAAGATTTATTTTCAAAGCTGTTTACTACAGTCCTATTTAAAAATTTAAAACTTCAAAGCAATCTATATATCAAAATAAGAGAATTTAAAAAATACATTATGATACTAGCATACAATGGAATATTAGGTAGCCATTTAAAAGTCACATTTAATGTTAAGAGAAACTGCTCAGAATATGTTGAGTAAAAAAAACCCCACAAAGCAGGCTATGAACATTAATACATTATTTTTAAAAGACCAAAAGGCCTATATGGACATATGTACACTTTGGTGATAGGACCAAGTGCTTTTTAACTTCTCTGGCTCTTCCCATTTTTTTCAATATTCTCTACAATAAGCAATATTCTCTACAATGTTATTTTTAGAATAACATTTATTGAGCATTTACTATGTGCTAGGCACTGTTCTAAATGTTTTATATGCATGAACACATTTAATCAATTACAGAGAAGTTAAGTTACTTACCCAAAGTCACATAATAAGCCAATATTTGAATCCATGCAAGCTGACTCTGAGTCAGCTCTCTTATTGCTTGTGGCAGAATTGCATTTATACTCCAAGAATAACTTCAAGATTTAGTATCCAGAATATATAAAGAACTCTTTGACAAATCAACGACAAAAAACAAAAAAACAAAAACAAAAACAAACCAAACCACCCAAAAGCAAAAAATATCTCAATTAGAAAATGGGCAAAGCATCTGAATAGACATTTCTCCAAAAAAGATATCCAAGTGGTCAATAAGCATAAGATGCTTGACACCATTAGTCAAGGGAAATGTGTATCAAGAGCATAATGAGATAACAATTCACACCCACTAGAATGACCAGAATAAAAAATGGAGTAAGTGTTGGCAAGGACAGAGAAATCGGACACTCATACATTGGGGTGGGAATTTAAGATGGTTCAGCTGCTTTGGAAAACAGTTTGGCAGTTTCTCAAAAGGTTTAATACAGAGTTACTGTATGACTTGGCAATTCTACTTCTAGGTATAAACCCAAGAGAAATGAAAACATATGTCCACACAAAAACTTGTACCGTATTTGCCGGCGTATAAGACGATTTTTTGGCCCTGAAAAATATGCCTCCAAGTGGGGGGTCGTCTTATACGCCAGGTACACTTCAGATAGACTGCCCATAGTGCTTGCCCCGTGCCATAGTGGCCTCCCGATGCCCGCCCACTTCATTCCACATACCGTTCAGGCATCAGCAGCGCTGCTGGGTGTATGCTCGGCTGTTATGCGATTTTGCTGTTATGCGATTTTACCACACTCGCAAAATCGCACACAGCCGACCATACACCCAGTATGATAGCACAAAATCGCGAATCGCGATACCATACTGGGTATATGGTTGGCTGTGTGCGATTTTGCGAGTGTGGTAAATTCGGGTTACCGTATATTTCTTTACATATGCATTGAAGATTCGCGATTTTGCGCTATCATGGTGCCTGTTAGAATGTTGAAGAGCTCGCACTTGCACACTAGTGAGGTCCCAGGGAGATGCTGATGCAAGGGTGGACCAGACTGCTATAGTGACAGGGCGGGCAAACAGGGAGCAGGGACCAATCAAATCAGGCTTTGTATACAGCCAACAGCCAACCACAATACTGCCCCATTGTACAGTACAGCATAGAAAATGTTGACCAGTCAAATCCCTATCATCCCTATCATGGCACCAAGATGTCGTTGATGAACTTTTAATATCAGATGATGAAGAGGAGTTTGAAGGCTTTTAAGGTGAAACTGTCATGCAAGCAAACTTGCTAGGGACTTGCCCGGCACTTGCTCTCTCCCTCTATTTGTTATCTTACTTCTATCATTGACAGTCCCTCTAGGTTGTGGGCTGCTTGCCTGTGTTCCTGAGAAGCATCTACGGTACCAGTCTATAGAGTGTGTTTTCTTTAGTGAATTACTGGTATGTTTACCGGTAATAAACTTGCACTGTTTTATGTATATGTTTGATTACATACAGCCTTGTGACAGTTTTCCTGCATGTCATAAGCATTTGAATATAAATTAAAATGTTAAAATCAAATCTGATATTGTTTTACCTTTTATTTGGTGTGTGGAAGGTGTGCGGAAGAGGGGGTAGTCTTATACGGCGAGTATATAACAAACTCTGTATTTTGAGTGGAAATGTTAGGGGGTCGTCTTATACGCCCAGTCGTCTTATACGCCGGCAAATACGGTATGTGTTTTAACCAAGGTCACCTCTCCAAGAAAGGTTGTTTCCCCAGGTAGGGATTTTCCCCTGAAGTTAGGGAGGGAATAAAACCTCTTAACTGCCAGGTGGGTAATTAATCACTTTAACTACGAACAATCATGCTTAAGTACATAATCTTTACTCCCTGGAATGGAGATAAGAAACGCCCTAACCTTTGGAATAGAGATTGATAGGATTAGAATCAACTGGTATAAATACAGATGCAACAAGACAACAGCAGACAGAACTTAGGACACAGAACTTAGGAGACAGAAGTTAGGAGACAGAACTCAGAACCTACACACAGAACTTAGAAGACAGAACCTACACAGAACCTAGAGACAGGAGAACTTTGCTGGAGAGAACATGGCAAAAGATCCTGGACAGAACCTGGCTACAGAACTTGGTTGGAGAACCTAGACAGAACCTGGCTGAAGAACCCGGCTACAGAACCTGGCGACCGAACCTGGCTGGAGAACCTAAACCGAACCTGGCTGGAGAACATGGCTACAGAACCTGACTGGAGATCCTAGCCAGAACTTCGCTGGAGATCCAGACCAGAACTTGGCTGGAGATCCTGGCTAGAGATCCTGGATAGGCTGCTGATCAACTGAACGCTGTCTGACAAGAGAACCCGGCTATGATGATCACCTGAACGCTGCCTCTGTGTCATTCCTTCTTCGCCGACTCCGTCCACACCCTGGACCTGCTGGGGTTGGACCCCGGCAGTTACAATGTTCAAACTGCAGGCTCAGAGGCCTGCAAGGCAGGCGGGGAACGTTGGAGTCCTCCGTCACTGAAGCAAGCAAGCCTCATGTTCAGTTTAAGTTGCCTGGCTGCCAGCCGCCATCTTGGCTGGCAGTTAATTTGCATATCTCGCTGATTAGCCAATGGGAAGGGTAGCGGTCGTATGCCAATTACCATGTTTCTCTTTTATTAGATAGGATGAGGTTATAAACTATAGGTTGTTTATTCTTTAAAAAAAAAAATCTTAACACAAACTGTCCTAAAACTTCCAATAAAATATTCTCTATCTGAAAATGGTCAAAAAGAGAATCAGAAATAAAGGATTTTCTAGAGAAAAAGAACACACTGCTGGGAATGTGGAAATACTATTGAAGAGACATTATTATTATGATTACTTGCGGTAATCATTCCTACCTGTATCTGTACTTTTCATTCCCATCCTAAATCGTATCTGCTTGCCATGAAGGACCTTGGAAAGGTGCTCAGCAGTCCAGTGTTGTGCTGGCCAATCAAAAACCATATTATAGAAAATGGCAGGTTGCTGTAAAGACATGATAATTTCTTTTGCTTTCTCTGGTGTGAAAGGTTTGACATATTCACCTAGGAAGATAAATAAATAGAGCAACAGATAAGTAACTATAGTTATAAATCTATACTAATAAAAGGGTAATATGCTAATTAGACTGGACATCCTTCCAGACAAAGCCACAGTGGCAGAGGCTGAGGCAGAGGCGGTTAGGGCCGATCAGGCTGGCATGGGAGAGCAGTTAGGGGTAATCAGGCTGGCAGGGGAGAGCAGTTAGGAGCAATCAGGCAGGCAGGCAGAGAGGTTAGGGGGTATCAGACAGGTAGGCAGAGAGGTTAGGGGTGATCAGGCCAGCAGGGGAGAGCAGTTAGAGACAATCAGGCTGGCAGGGGAGAACAGTTAGGGGTGATCAAGCCAGCAGGGGAGAGCAGTTAGGGGCGATCAGGCAGGCAGGGGAGAGCAGTTAGGGGCAATCAGGCAGGTAGGCAGAGAGGTTAGGGGTGATCAGGCAGACAGGCAGGTGAGTGGTTAGGAGTTGTGGTCCCAGACTGCAGGAGGGATGTCCAGCAGTTGAACATTCCCTGAGGGGTCCCGGACTGGAGAGAGTGCAGGCTGGGCTGATGGACTCCCCCAGGCCCTGTGCATGAATTTCGTGCACCGGGCCTCTAGTATAAATATAAATATCAAACAACCATAATTCATCAATGATATTTCTTATATTAAATTTTAAATGTTAGAAAATACTTACAATTTTTAACGTCGAGATTTTTTTAACCCTACCAGACCGCTGTACCTATTTTTCGGTAATTTCCGAATCTGCCGCTATACTGCTGTACCTAATTTTCGGTACTTTGCCTAGGTTCAGGGCATCAGGTCTGGTAGACTTAAAAGGCTTTCTATTTAAATTTAAAAAGATGCAATTTTTTTTGAAAATATTATTTTCTAAACAGAGGATAATATAAGAAAAGCTGATATAAGCTACTCTAAAACAACCATAATTGCTGGGGTCAGCAACAATTCTACTTGCTCTATCACGTATTTATGTCCCCAAAACCAACTGAATTAATAAAAATACATCAGTCAGTGGGAAAAGGGGAATTACTTTTATTGAAAGATTTAAAAAGGATAAAAAAATGTGCTAGGAAGAGTATCAGGGTTAATCCTTGACCTGTTTCGCTCATTGGATAGAGTGTCAGCCCGTGGACTGAAAGATCGCAGGTTTGACTCTGGTCAAGGGCATGTACCTCAGTTGCAGGCCCGGTTGGGTTGTGTGTGAGAGGAAACCAATTGATGTGTCTCTCTCACATAGATGTTTCACTCTCTCTGTCCCTCCCCCTCCTTTCCACTCTCTCTAAAAATCAATGGGAAACTGTCCTTGGGTGAGGATTAACTAAATAAATAAATAAAACATTTGTAAAAATAAAAAAATAATCACTGGCTTCAACTGCATTTATAAAAAGTATAGGGGCTAAGAACTGAGTACTGCAATAAATTCCACAGAATTATATAATTCTAATTCTGGATAGGATAGTAAATATTAGTATTTGCTAAATAAAAGAATAAGTTTCTCTTTAAAGACATCTTAAACACACTGCAGACCAGTAGTTTTATTCCTAGCTTTACCCAGTAGCCAGATAAATTTCCATTGAACGAGTACAAAAACGTTTTACATACATGTTAAAGGCACACTTTAAAGTTAAATACTCATTGCATTTTGAAGTTATTTATTCATATGCTTACAAGCTAAGATCTTTTTAAAGTATGATACTTTGTAAAACACTGTGTAATATGAAGCAAGAATTCTCATGATCCATCCGCAATGTGTTAAGATGAAAGTGTTCTGGGAAAGGTAAAAAAATGCTTCATACTTTTGACCCCCAAAACATATATTTATGATTCTCTGAATCAGCTAAGTCGTGTATTTCAGTTACGTAATCTGTAATTACACTTAATTTTAAAAAATTTAGAAAAGCTCATAACTAATCCAAGTTCTCCCATCATCCAACTTTTTATAAACTTTCTGATAAAACAAGAGGAATGGGGCAGGACTCATCAAGGAACTTGAGGAACTTGTCTGAATATAAGACTTACTTTTAAAGAAAATGAAAAATTAAGTCAATTTGATTTCCTTTCTTAATCAAGGGCTAAAACTCAGAATCTTTTCCTAAATCCTTGGTGAAAGTGAGCAAGCTCTAAGCCTTCAGCAGTTGACATTTGATAACAGTGTGTCACATTCTACAAACATAGTCAGGGCTTCCCGGTGAGGAGAAAATCGGTATGGATGCTTAGAGAGGGTAAGGGCAGGTAGAAGAGCTGGAGACTACACGGAGTGAGGAAGGAGAGGCTCTCTTAGGTCTCAATGCAAAAAAAGCCCCAACTCTATCTTTATTATGTTTTGAAAATATATTTTTATTTATTTCAGAGAGGAAGGGAGAGGGAGAGAGATAGAAACATCAATGATGATTCCAAATGTTAGCTATGGTAAACTGTGCTGCTATGAACATAGGGGTGCATATATTCTTTCTGATTGCTGTTTCTAGTTTCTGGGATATAGTCCTAGAAGTAGGATCACGAGATCAAATGCGAGTTTCATTTTTAGTTTTTTGAGGAAACTCCATACTGTTCTCTACAGTGGCTACACCAGTCTGCATTCCCACCAGCAGTGCAGGAGGGTTCCTTTTTCTCCACATCCTTGCCAACACTTGTGCTACATCTACATAATGGAATACTATGCTACTATAAAAAAGGAATTCTTATCATTTGCAACAGCATGGATGGAACTGGAGAGCATTATGCTAAGTGAAATAAGCGAGTCAGAGAAAGATAAATATCACATGATCTCACTCATTTGTGGAATATAATGAACAACATAAACTGATGAACCAAAACAGATCCAGAGACAGAGAAGCATCGACCAGTTAAATCTCAGAGGGAAGGTAGGGGAGGGTGGGGGTAAGAGGGAGAGATCAACCAAAGGACTTGTTTGGATGCACATAAGCCTAGCCAATGGACATAGACACCAGGGGTGTGAGGGCATGAGTGGAGGTGGGGTGGTGGGGCAATGGGGGGATCAGGACACATATGTAATACCTTAGTCAATAAAGAAAAAAAAAACTAAGTACTAATACATAGTATAACATAGGTGAACCTTGAAGAAGACATTATGCTAAGTGAAAGAAGTCAGTCATAAAACACCACATATTGTCTGATTTCATTGATATGAAATGTCCAGAATAGGCAAATCCATAGAAATAGAAAGTAGGTAGTGGTTGCACAACTCTAAATATACTAAAAACCATTGAAGTATACATTTTAAATAGGTGAATTGTGTGGTATGTGAATTGTATCTCAATAAAGCTGTTACAAGAAGAAAAAAAAAAAGAAACATCAATGATGAGAGAGAATCATTGATTGGCTGATTCCTGCATGCCCCATACTGTGGATTGAGATTGCAACTCCGGCAATGTGCCCTGACCAGGAATCGAACTATAACCTCCTGGTTCATAGGTCGATGCTCAAACACTGAGCAACACCAGCTAGGCCCCAACTCTATCCTTAAATGACCTTGAAGTATCCTGTTAAAGAAAACAGGATGTTATGAGGAATAAAAAAAAATGTCTATCTTTCCTTGAGATGTTTACCACTTTTGACATGTATGATAAATGCACATTTAAGGTCTGAACTCATACTGGCCTATACATACAAATCTTCCAGGACTTGTAGGGCCAGATTCCATGTGCACGAAAATGGACAAGGTGCATTTTTATTATATTTTAAAACATTTTTTAAAAATATTTTTTATTGATTTCAGAGAGGAAGGGAGAGGGAAAGCGAGAGAGAAACATCAATGATGAGAGAGAATAATTGATCAGCTGCCTCCTGCCCACCCGACACTGGGGATGGAGTCTGAAACCTGGGCATATAACCTTGACTGGAATCGAACCCAGGACCCTTCAGTCTGCAGGTCAACGCTCTATCTGCTGAGCCAAACCAGCTAGGGCTATTATATATTTTTAAAGTTTTGCTAGACTATGTATGAAATGCTATTAATACATTCATAATACTCTCTCATTTATGGCATAAAAATTAGAACTATCCTTTGAGAAATAACTGGGAAAATGAAGCAGAAGTCTCAAAGAACCACCCACTAACCTGGTAACTCAGGAATTTGCTTTTAACAAAATAATTAATCATAAGATATTCATTTGTAAAATATGTATACACATACATATAAAATATCTACCACCACAAAATAAATCTGAAAATATAAACCTAATGTCTAAGAGTAAAATTTATAATTAAATATTTCCCCCATGGCATATATGTCCAGTAACAATAAAAATGAGGGCTATGTAGAAATCTGTAGAGTTGTAAGGACTGGAATTGACTCAGAGAACTATTGCAATAGCCAAGAGAGAAGTGTGATAACAAGGCCCTGAACAAGAAGTGGCAGTGAGGAAGGCAGAGATGGTAAAGATGGAGAAATATGCCACATAGTTCTATATGCATTAAAATAAAAATGCACATGTGATCCTCTAAGAAGGCAGATAAGGTATTTTATTACCACTACACAAAAGAAGAAATGGAAGCTCAGATATCAAAGGGCAACACACTGGTGGTGAACTGAAATTATAAGTCACATTCCTGATTCCAAGTCCAGTGCTCTTTCCACTGCATAATCCTGCTACTAGAGAATTAACACTGAGGGACTTACACTGGCACTAAAATCTCAGGAGAGATAATATAAGCTGAAAAGATAAATAGGTGCAGGAAAGCTTTAGATCGACTCATAGATAATAAATCCATATGTGCTGTTGGGGAGGGAGAAATGGTTTGGTTTGTGCATCGTGTATGTGTTGGGGGAGGTGTTAATACCTGTAGTAGAGGCTACTGGCTACCTAACTTACCATTCTCTTCTTCCTTACTAGCAGAACTTTGGTCATTGGGAGTAGCTGAAAAATTACATTTCTTAGACCCCTCTGCAGATCGGAACGGCCAGAGATACATCTGGAAGTTGCAAGTCATCCTTTTTGCCTTTATCCTCCTCTCCTATCTTTGGCTTGGGAAACAGACACAACGGTTAGCCATCTTGAGAGATAAAAGAACAGCCTAGGAAATTGCAATGTCAGCTGAAAGAATGCAAAGATGTCCATCTTTGTGCCACTGAGCCGCCAGCCAAATTCTACTTCCTGAATCCTTTCATAATAAAAAAATTAACTCTTATAGTCAATACACTGTTATTAGCTCATAACTGGTATAACATCTCCCCTTCTGAAGCTATGGTTTTCAAGGACAACCATATATTCTCTGTTACAAAGACAACAGGCTCAAAATGGAGTTGCTTATGTTAAGCCCCAAGTCACCAACCTCAAACTTAATTACAGTTTCAGCTCTCATAGAAATGGAACACTGAACCAATCAAGAATCACCTGGTTAGCCCTAACCGGTTTGGCTCAGTGGATAGAGCGTCGGCCTGTGGACTGAAGGGTCCCAGGTTTGATTCGGGTCAAGGGCATGTACCTAGGTTGCGGGCACATCCCCAGTAGGGGGTTGGCAGGAGGCAGCTGATCGATGTTTCTCTCTCATTGATGTTTCTAACTCTCTATCCCTCTCCCTTCCTCTCTGTAAAAAATCAATAAAATATATTTAAAAAAAAAAGAATCACCTGGTTAGTACTGGCGACGCAATCTGCCTGATAGACCCTGACATCCCTAAAGAAAAGTGACCTTGCCACAGCCAATCCACGTTTTGCTAGTGTAACTTCCTTATTCCCACTCCACTGTGCCTATAAAGTCTTTCATTTTGTACAGCTTCTTGGAGCTCCTTTCTATCTACTAGATGGGATGCTGCCCGACTCATCAACCTTTGAATAAAACCAAGAAGATCTTTACATTTTACTAAGTTGATTTTTTTTTTAACATTCCTATAAAGTGCTCTGTGGCTTAAGTTGGATGAGTTATGGCTGGTCTAATCCACTGTAGCACTCTGTCAGTTCTAAGGTTGTAAGATAGTCAAGCTTTGAACATTTTGCTCCTAGGAATTTAAAGGACAGAGATAAACAGAAGCACCAGTCTGTTTGGGGTTGGGTTTTTATTTATTCTGCTTATCTTAAATCAGAGCTGATAGATCATATGGCTTTGAAAGTTCCCAAAACATGACTAGTGTTTTGACAGAACAGTTTCGAAGAAAATAAGTACTTTTCCCTCCAACATAATGTTAAAATTTTTAACATTTAATATTAAATGATTAATTTAATGATCTGATCTAAAAAATCCCAGACATTATTTAATAGGAGACTCTAAAAACTAAAACACCTGGCCTAGTGATTAGAATACATTAAATGCTCCAATATTTGCTAAATGAATTAAAAGTGCTATAAAACGTATACAATGCAGAGCAATAGGATGCTCCCTGTAATAGGAAATCAGCATAGTTACAGGATTTCAGGCCTATCAGTGAAATAAAACAACCAGCTGGTTGTGAGAAAAAACCACTTTGGTTTCTGATAGTTTAATCAACAATGAACCAGGCCATTAAATAAACAAATTTAAGTATTACAATTTCCTTTCAGAAGAATGCAATCTATACTGTATTAATTAAACAGTCTAGGAATGCACCAGTTAGTCCATGCCAACAGTATTTGCAAAGAGCAAACTTGACAGCCTTTAAAGAATAAGTGTGTTTAAGTCTAAAATTCTAGGAAGCAGCGATGTCTAATTAGATGACCTAGAAACCCCCGAAAAAAAGCAGTTTAGTGACCTAGGTGTTGCACAACAGTCTAGTCTCTTTTTCCTCTAAATGTAGCATGTTATTCAGACAATTTATTACAGCTTGATTAATAACTGATTTTTTGTAGATAATGATACACCATCAAAAAGCAAATTGCCCTTTTCTCAGCAATTTTTTTCTTCAGTTAATGCAAAGTACAAGATAATTTGAAATCTAATTTCTCTGAATTTGCTAGCAATTTGGCTTCAGTCAATATCTGGTGTGGATTTGTATCTGAGAGTTAGAATTCAATACAAGAATGAGGAAAATATACCAAGTTGTGGAGGAGAGGCTGCTCAATGATGTGATCACTGCAGGACCTGAGAGCTGGACATGGGCCAGAACAGAGATTGCTTAGTGTTAAGCCCAGATTTCAGGATCCCCAAAAGACCACCAGGGAGCCGAGACTAATGCAAAAGCAAAAGAGCCTTTATTCGAGCTAGCTTGAGCTCCCCATCAACCACACTCACCGATGCAGTGGCAGGAGGCAGAGAGAGAGAGAGAGCTCTGTGGGGAGAGGGGTTTTATAGGAGGGTTGGAATAAGGGGAGGAGAGAGGACTGTGGGCCCTGCCAATTGGCTAGGCGCAAGTCGGGGTCTTGTTACACAGGATGTGGTTGTGTCTATGGCACGCACTTCCCTTGATTATCATTGGTTAGTTTAAAGAAATCCTAGGTGTGGCTAACAGAGGCTTGGGCTTCTGGGAAGAAGCTCCTTGCTGAGCACATGGCTAATGGCTGCTGCCCAAAAATGGAGGATCCGAGGCAAGATGGAGGGTGTAGCCCTCGCCCTTTCACTTAGCACAGATCCCCCTTAGAGGCAGTCTGATTGTAATCCATGTTCATGCTGATGTAAGTCAGCACCTCTCCCCTGCCTCCCACTTGGTGCTGGTTCCTGGAACAGGCCATAGTTTTGAGCACATAAAGTAATTTTCTGTACCTGGTAGCATTCACATACTAGACCTATGATATCTGCTCTTTACACTGTATAATTCTTTGATCCCTGCCAAAAGGTGGGAGGAACCATTTCATTCTGCACAATACAAGATACTTCTCAGATGTAAATTTCCCTTAATATTCTCTACTAATCACCATACTGGAGTGGTCAGCCTCTTCCTTCAGGCTTTCCCTGCCTGCTGCTTGCAGAAGTAGATTTCCAGTCCAGGGACCTTTACCTGGGTCTGTGTGTACTAACACACATTTCCAGAATACCCTCCTAATGTTAATAGAATACTTCCTGAAATTAAAATGAACTCACATATAATTTTAATAAAAATTTAACAATTATTAAATTTGATAGCTTTCAATCTTATTCAAAAACTTTCAGAAGGTGATATCAGAGTAAGTCAAAAGTTACAATACAGAGAACCAAGATGGCGGCATAGGTTAACGCCAGAATTTGCTGCCTTGAACAACCATTTCAAAAGTGAAACTAAAAGACGAACGGACATCACCCAGAACCACAGGAATGCTGGCTGAGTGGAAGTCCTACAACTAGGAGGAAAGAGTAACGCATACGGACACTCAGGAGGCGCAGTGCTGAAGTCAAATTCTGAGGTGCGGAGTGCGCGGAGCGGGCTGGGGCGGAGGGCGCGGTTGGCGTTTTCAATCGGAGGGAGTCGCAGACTCTGAGCTCCAGATCCCGGGGAGTCGCTAGGGACCGAGACTCAAACGGGAGAAGAGGGACTGTCTGGCCTCGGTCAGAGCGAGTGCAGTTTTCTCTCCGAGGTTTGCAGCGGTTGCTGGGACCCAGAGAGGCAGAGCCCCTGGGGACAGGACTGAGAGCAGCCATAACTGCTCTCTCTCTCCGGCCCGCCCTGTTGATCCTGTGCGACCCGCCCCGCCCAAGCCCGGCACAGAGGCTTTTGCCCGATAGCCTCAGGCAAAGGCGAGATTAGCACCTCCCTAGAGGACAGTAGTTCTCTCACTGCAGACACAGCTGATTCTCACAGCCACTTGGCCTGGAGGCCAAATCCCCCCCTGGTATTAGCTACAACAATCAAGGCTTAACTAAAAGACTGCGCACAAAGACCACTAGGGGGTGCACCAAGAAAGCATAACAAAATGCGGAGACAAAGAAACAGGACAAAATTGTCAATGGAAGGTATAGAGTTCAGAACCACACTTTTAAGGTCTCTCAAGAACTGTCTAGAAGCTGCCGATAAACTTAGTAAGGCCTTCGAAAAGACTGGTGAGACCGCCGATAAATGTAGTGAGATCCTCAAGAAATCTAATGAGACCCTCGATGTTGTGATAAAGAACCAACTAGAAATTAAGCATACACTGACTGAAATAAAGAATATTATACAGACACCCAACAGCAAACCAGAGGAGCATAAGAATCAAGTCAAAAATTCAAGATGCGAAGAAGCAAAAAACACCCAACTGGAAAAGCAAAATGAAAAAAGAATCCGAAAATACGAAGATAGTGTAAGGAGCCTCTGGGACACCTTCAAGTGTACCAACATCAGAATTATAGGGGTGCCAGAAGATGACAGAGAGCAAGATATTGAAAACATATTTGAAGAAATACTGAGAGAAAACTTCCCCCACCTGGTGAAAGAAATGGACTTACAGGTCCAAGAAGCGCAGAGAACTCCAAACAAAAGGAATCCAAAGAGGACCACACCAAGACACATCATCATTAAAATGCCAAGAGCAAAAGACAAAGAGAGAATCTTAAAAGTAGCAAGAGAAAGAAACTCAGTTACCTACAAGGGAATACCCATACGACTGTCAGCTGATTTCTCAACAGAAACTTTGCAGGCCAGAAGGGAATGGCAAGAAATATTCAAAGTGATGAATACCAAGAACCTACAACCAAGATTACTTTATCCAGCAAAGCTATCATTCAGAAGTGAAGGCCAGATAAAGAGCTTCACAGATAAGGAAAAGCTAAAGGAGTTCATCACCACCAAACCAGGATTATATGAAATGCTGAAAGGTATCCTTTAAGAAGAGGAAGAGGAAGAAAAAGGTAAAGATACAAATTATGAACAACAAATATGCATCTATCAACAAGTGAATCTAAGAATCAAGTGAATAAATAATCTGATGAACAGAATGAACTGGCGATTATAATAGAATCAGGGACATAGAAAGGGAATGGACTGACTATTCTTGGGGGGGAAAGGGGTGTGGGAGATGCGGGAAGATACTGGACAAAAATCGTGCACCTATGGATGAGGACAGTGGGTGGGGAGTGAGGGCAGGGGTGGGGCGGGAACTGGGAGGAGGGGAATTATGGGGGGAAAAAAGAGGAACAAATGTAATAATCTGAACAATAAAGATTTAATTAAAAAAAAAAAGTTACAATACAGCCCTAGCTGGTTTGGCTCAGAGGATAGAGCGTCAGCCTGCAGACTGAAGGGTCCCTGGTTTGATTCTGGTCAAGGGCACATGCCTGGGTTGTGGGCTTGATCCCCAGAAGGGGGCCTGCAGGAGGAAGCCAATCAATGATTCTCATCATTGATGTTTCTATCTCTCCCTCTCCCTTCCTCTCTGAAATCAATAAAAATACATTTTAAAAAGTTATAATACACAGGCCCACCATAGTGGTACAGCGTGCGTGTGTGCGTGTGTGTGTATAATGTATATATGTATACATATGTTCATATACATATATATACGCACATGTATACACACACACATATCCCTATGACGGTTTCATCAGGCTGACAACCACTGTATATACATACAGGAAATTTTAAAACCTCCAAAATGGTAGATATTAGAAACGGTAGATATTAGGGTAACAAATCATGAACATTGGGCCATGTCAGAAAAATACTGAACACTAATGGAATTATGCAAGTACTACTTAACAAAATGACTAAATACTAAATGGTAAAATTTACACCAAAGATAATTTTTCATTTTATAGTCACTATTTTAAAATGTCAATACAAACGAAGATAATTCTCCTGAAAGTTAACATAATGCTTAAGTAAACTGATATATAGTTTAAAAACCCTTTAAATTTCAAGGCCTAGAGGATGGTGCCACTGAAGATACCACAAGCAGAAATGTTGAGGCTGTTATGACTTCATCTTGCCAATAACAATACTTGGTGTGGTAGTGAACCCTCAAGCAAGTTCACCTGGGGATGGCAGACAGTTACATGCTGGACAGCTACCATCCTCTTCCCATCTTCTTACACTTACCACTCTTGCCCAGTTACCCCTCTTCCTTACTTTAATCCATTCATGAACCAGAAACTGGCTCATAAATACTACTTACAAGTTCAAAAGTAATACTGGTCTTAAACCTAAAGCAAGGAATAGTAAATCTGTATTTTAAGTGAAGTTAGTACTAGAAAAAATGGTGTCTCAATAAAGCTCTTTAAAATGTTCCAAAATATTTTTAAAATTTCTACCAAAATGTTTCCATCTCTTCAGCTTTCACTATGTAAATTTTTCATAATCCAAAAAAACAACAACAACCACACCCTGGTTATTTTATCTCAATTTTCATAAAAATATTCAACAGGAGAGTCATGAAAAGGTATCTGCAATCCATATTCACAGCAGCACTATTCATAATAGCCAACAACAGAAGTAACCCAAATGTCCATTGAGAGATGAATGGACAAGCAAAATATTTATACATACAGTAGAATATTATTCAGCCTTAAAAAGGAAAGAAATCCTGTCACATGCTACAACATAGATGAACCTTGAGGACATTATGCCAAGTGAAAGAAATCAGTCACAAAAAGATAAATATTGTGTTATTCAACTTATACAAAGAAACTAATACAGGCAAATTCATAGAAACAGAAAGTAAAATGACAGTTACCAGAGGTGATGGCAGCGGGAGTGTGGGGGTAGGGGGGATAGGAAGTTTCAGATTTGCATGATGAAAGGTTCTGGAGATCTGTTTCACAATAATGTGAATATTCTTAACACTACTGAACTGTACTCTTAAAAATAACAAAGATGATAAAATTTATATTATTTGTTTTTTTACTACTATTAAAAAATCAATGGTATTCTTTTTCCAATATTCATTATTATCAAGCATGAAGTATTTTACCTACATATGAATTTTTTACTCTTTATCATACAGGTGTTTTTCTTTGAACTCTTGTGCCTCCCCCTGACCTTATTTTAAAAAGTGAGAATAAGAATGACACAGAGTATAGCATCTCTAACTAAAAAGTAAATCTAGTATAGAAGAGTCAGCTATATATGAAACTCAAATCCATACAATGCTAAAATGAGATATTTCCTTGGGCAAGACTGAAAGAACAATAGAATACATCCTTCTTTTCATAAAGGTATAAACCTAGCTATAACTAAAACTATGAGAGCCTAATAGAAATAAACATAATAACCTCAGTTTGAAAGACAAAATCAGATTCAAAGAGTTATAATTTTTAATTTCACTAAATGCTTTAACCAATGTGTGATCCTGGAAGTAACATCTCACACTCAAATTTTAAGTTGATTCTTAACAAAGTAGTTTCATATTAGTTTGTTTAGGACTATTAGATTAGTTTTAGGCTTACAACAAAATTCAGAGGAAGGTATAGAGATTTCACACATACCCCTCCACTCACACATGCATACTCCACCCCCCATTATCAACATCACTCATCAGGATGGTACATTTTTACCAGGAATGAACCTAAATTGATCACATTTCACCCACTCCTCCTAGGACTTCAGATGAAGAATCACCAGTTTCCTCAAAAAGCTAAATATGGAATTATCATATGACCCAGAAATTCCTCTTAGATATTATGACCAAGAGAACTGAAAACATATGCTCATACAAAAACTTGCATATGAATGTTCATAGCAGCATTAGTCATAATAGCCCAAAAGTGAAAACCCAAATGCCCATTAACTGATGAATGGATAAATAAAATATGGTGGAATATAATAAATAAAATATGGCGGAATATAAATAAAATATGTGTGGAATATTATTCAACCATAAAAAGGAATGAAGTACTGACACATGCTACAATGTGGAGGAACCTTAAAAACATTATGCTACGCTAAAACAAACATACACAAAAGGCCTCATATTATGATTCCATTTATATGAAACGAGAGGCTCGGTGCACGAATTCATGCACGAGTGGGGTCTGGCCAGCCCCGACCCCGATTGGGGTGGGGGTCCAATCGGGGCCGGGGTTGGCTGGAGAGAGGGGCCCTGGGCGGTTGGCAGGCCGGCCCCGCCCCCTAGTCAAAACTCAGCTGGAAGGGACAATTTGCACATTACCCTTTTATTATATAGGATGTCCAGAACAGGCAAATTTGTAGAGACAGAGAGTAGATTAGTGATTGCCAGGAGTTGGAAAAAGGGGTGGATGGGGCGTAACTGCTAATGGGTACCAGGTTTCTTTTGGGTGTGATGAAAATGTTCTTAAATTATAGTAGTGATGGCTGCACAACGTTGTGAAAATAGTAAAAATCAGTGAACTGTACACTTTGAAAGGATGAATTTATGGTATGTGAATACCATAAAAAAATAAAAAGCTCATCTTCCCCTTCTGCTTGCTTGACATCTTCTTTGGCAGTATCCCTCCAAATGTAAACTATGTGCATTCACATGAAAACTCAACGGTGCTCTCCCAACCATCTCCTTTTTTCTTCAGGTTCCCAATTTATATGTCATTTCTCAGACTGGGAATTTTCAGGTATCTCTAATTTATTTTCTCTCAGTTTCAACATCAGTCAGTCAGCAATGCCAGTACTTTCTATTAATAATACAAATGGTAACCTTTATTAAATACATAATTCCTGCCAGATACTGTGCTGGATGATCTTTAACTTTCACAGTGTCTTTAACTTTCACAGTGTCTTTAACTGTCTTTAACTAAGTGTCTTTAACTTTCACAATAATTATGCATTTTACAGAGATAACTAAAAGTAATGGGGATTAAGAACTTTGTTCTTCAGTCTTTCTCCCTTGAATCTATGTCCCATCCTTCAGTCAGAGTGATGTTCCCTAAAACTAAATCTGATCATGTCACTCTCCTAGATAAGCTCTTCAAAGGCTTCCCACTGCCATAGAAAGTCCAGACTCTTTAACTTGGTATAAGGTGCCCTTTATGATCCTTCTTCTTTTCTCACCACTCCTCATACCAACTCCTTTCAGTTCCTGGATCAGGCCAAGCTCTTTTCCCTCTTGCTCTGGACTTGGCACACAGTTCCCTTAATAATTCCCTCAACAAATATGTAACAAGTGCTCACTATGTCTGGCATTGTACTTGCTGCCTGTGGTGAACAAAACAGACATAGGTCCTGCCCTCAAGGTACTTAAGGTCTAATGGAAGAAATAAAAATAAACAAGTAATTGCAGATTGTGATAAGAGAAACAAAGGAAGAAGCATGCTGTGTTATAGAACATTTAGGGTTAGAGGTCGTGGAAAACTACAAAGAATGTTTCAAATAGGTTTGTTCTAGTAAGGTCTCAGGTGGTGACATACTCTGAAACCTGATGATTGAGGAACCAGCTATGTGAAAAGCAGGTAAAGGAAGGGGGTGAGTGGCAGATGTCCTTAAGAATACAACCCAAACCAAGAATTTTTGTAGGCCGTGGTTAGGAATTTGGATTTTATTCTAAGTTCTAAGTGCAATGGAATTCATTGAAGAATTTTAAGTAACGAAGTGTCACCTTTTGCTGCTGAATAGAGAAGTGATTGGAGGGGTACAAGGCCTGAAGAGGTTTAGTTGAGAAATGTGGATGATCTGGACAAGGATCTGATAGTGAAGGAGGAAAAAGTTGACAGACTAGATGCAGAATGGACCTGACTTACAAAGAAGTCATCAGCTGAAAATGAGAAAGAGATGAAGAGAGTATACACAAAGTCTAGGGAATTGTAATTGGAAAAAGAAAGTAGGCTTACCACAGAAACAGAGGATAAGAAGGATAAGAAGGATCTCATGCCCATACTGAGTGAATCTTCAAGTGGTTGACCATTTTCATTTTACAGTGTCATCCATTTATCCAGGACTTTTCCCAGCAAAGTTAATCCAGATAGGTGCAGGTGCAAAAAGGGCAAAAAGATTGGGTTCATCCAGAGTGTGGGTTTTGCCAAAAAAATAAAAGGCAGGGAGAGACAAGAGGTAATGTACTTTCAAGGACAAGATCATAACGATAAACTATGACATGCATTCCTAATTGGGTCAGGGGATACAGATAGGCAGAAAGTGGAAGGACCAATGAATCGGAAGTTTAGATGAAGTTCAAGAATTGTTCCCTTATCTTTACTGACACAGCTCCTAGGGCAATGGAGACTAAGGAGAAAGTAAACAAATGGGACTACATCAAAATAAAAAGCTTCTGCACAGCAAAAGAAACCATCAACAAAACAACAAAAAAGCCCACTGCATGGGAGAACATATTTGCCAATGATATTTCCAATAAGGGTTTAATCTCCAAAATTTACAGAGAACTCATACATTTTAACAAAAGGAAGATAAATGATCCAATCAAAAATTGGGCAAAGGACCTAAATAGACACTTTTCAAAAGAGGACATACAGAATGCTGAGAGACATATGACAACATGCTCAAAGTCACTAATCATCTGAGAGATGCAAATCAAACAACAATGAGATACCATCTCACACCTGTCAGAATGGCTATCATCAACAAATCAACAAATGACAAGTGCTGGCGGGGATGTGGTGAAAGAGGAACACTCGTGCACTGCTGGTGGGAATGCAGACTGGTGCAGCCACTGTGAAAGGCAGTATGGAGTTTCCTCAAAAATTAAAAATGGAACTCCCATTTGACCCAGTAATCTCACTTCTAAAAATATATCCTAAGAAACCAGAAACACCAATCAGAAAGGATATATGCACCCCTATACTCATAGCAGTACAATTTACAATAGCTGAGATTTGGAAACAGCCTAAGTGCCCATCAGCAGATGAGTGGATTAAAAAAACTGTGGTACATCTACACAATGGAATACTACACCGCTATAAAAAAGAAGGAACTTTTACAATTTGCAACAACATGGATGGAACTGGAGAGCATTATGCTAAGCGAAATAAGCCAGTCGGAGAAAGATAAATATCACATGATCTCACTCATATGTGGGATATAAATATCAACATAATTTGATGAACAAGAATAGATCGATAGAGACAAATGGTGGGGGGGGGGGTTTAGAGAGCAACCAAAGGACTTGTATGCATGCATATTAGCATAACCAGTGGACACAGACACTGGGGTGGTGGGGGCTTGCCTGGGGTGGGAATGGCTGGGGAGGGGGTCAATTGGGGAAAAAGGAGACATATGTAAAACTTTACACAATAAAAAAAATAGTTAAAAAAAAGTAAAGTACAGTATAGGGAATATAGTCAATAATACTGTAATAACTATGTATGGTGCCAGGTGGGTACTTGAAATATCAGGTGGACAACTTTGTAAAGTATATGACTGTCTAGGCACCATGCTGTACACCTGGAACTAATACAAAATAATATTAAATGTAAAATGTAATTGGAAAAAAAAGAATTATCCCCTTGGGGTACACAAGCGAGTTATAAATGCAGGAGATTTGGGTCAGATATTAAGTTATAATTTGTTTCTTCTGTTTGGAATGGTCATTTCCCCCTCTAGGCAAACATGACTTTTATCCGGAATCACATCCATCCTGTCCCCTCCTGTCTTCCAAAGACTCCCCATGACTACCACCTGAGTTTGTCACTATCTCATCCAATCATAAAGGCCCACCTCAAACTATCCCCACCTTGAAGCATTTATCCCACCCTACTGGGCTCTCTCCTCCTGGTGACAGACCTCACCCAGTGTGTACTGACAGTATTCCCGTTACCACGTTAGTCACTGTTTTTCCTTTCTATACCTCTTTACTCGATTGGGAAAAGGCATTGTTATAAACAATCTCTGGTCCGGCGGCAGTCCCCAGAACAGCACCAGGAACTGAGCAACCATTCCATAAATGCTAACAGGGATCTCAGGCTACTGGGCTTCCACACCTCACCCGTCCTTTAAAGCAGGATTCCACCCAAATCAAACAAAAGCTCACAATCTCTGTTCGCAAAGGCCCCAGACATCTCCATCTGCCTCAAGAGTGGGCTCCAATTTCACACATTTCATTTTAATCCACTGTAACACTCGAAGCACCGTCAAGCGTGCAACAGCGCTGGTAGGATGCGGGGATACAGGGCCTGTGCGAGGACCCAAAATCTGGATGCCACAACGTGAGAACAGCCACGTTCGCTAGAAAACAATTCCCCTCACCGCTTACTGCAGGGCTAGAGAGGCCTGAGACAGGAGCCAGACCAAACGGCCACAGGAGAGGTGCCAAGACTGGCACAGGGTTGTACCCACGGCCTGACCTCAGGCTGGCACCTACCTTCCTCCTCTCCAGTTCCAGCTGCAGCGCCCGCAGCGGTGGTGGCCCCCGGGCCCGCCGCCATGTCTAGCACGGCTCCAGCTCCGCCCGAAACCCAAACTGGAGTGGAGAGTGAGAGGGGTCCCAGCGGGGCCAAGGCTCTGGCTCTGCAGCCCGTGCACAGAAAAGAATCCCAGCGGTTGCTACCGGCTCTTCCGGAAGCGCCGCTCACGTGCAAGTCATGTGACCGGCGCTGGGTGGGCGGGGCCACGCAGGTTTGTTTTGATTCCACCGGAGCCGTAATGTAACCACATGGTCTCGGTTGTGGTTCTTTTTGCCTTCCGCAGTTTTGTCCTTTCAATGCTGGCTTTTCTTGGCTTCGTTTCTGCTTCTCCTCGTTTTCTAGTCAGATCCTCCCTTTCCGCCTTGGTGATTTCCTCTCTCCAATTATATTGGAGTTTTAGGGGATGTTTGCTTTTTTTTTTTTTTTTTTTTTGGTGGAGCTCGGAGCAGTGAATGTGGCCCTGCGTCCGTTTACTCTGCTAACGCTCTTACAGCCTTCGATACTAGATCGCACGCTTCTCCTCCTTTCCCTTCCCACCTGCTTTGCCCTTCTGGCAGCAGCATGACTCCATTTGGTTTTCGTGGCTGCCGGGAATATGAACCTCGATCAGATGTCCTTTAATTGTGTTCCCTGTGACTCATCTCCCCACCCAGTCAGGCCAAATCGCTTAGGTTTTCAAGGGCACTAACCAGCAGCTGTGAGGCTTCTAGATTTGTATAGCAAAATAAACAACCGTCAGCTTGATCTAGAGATCAACAACCCCCACCCTTCTCGTTTACTCTTCCTCAGGTCAAAATCATAATTGGATATGGATCTGGGTCATTTGGGAACAAATCCTCCAGTGTAGGTTTTTTCCCCCCTCAGCCGAGGATATAAACTAGTAGAGTTGATTTGAGAGAGAGAAGAGATTGGTGAGAGAGAAAGAAAAGAAAAGAAGAGAAAAGAAAAGAAAATAAAATAAAAGGAAAGAGAAGAAAAAAGAAAGAAGGAATATCTGTTTCTTCCAGTAAGCTCCCAGAACCTGGATGAACCTGCAACATGTGCCCTGACAGAATGGAACCCGCAACCTTTTGGTATACAGAAGGACCCTCCAACCAAATTGGCCGCCGGGCCAGGGCACAAATCTTCCAGTTTAATGAACATATCTTTTTTTAAAATATATTTTTATTTCTCTCAGAGAGGAAGGGAGAAGGGGGGAGAGAGAGAGAAACATCAATGATGAGAGAATCATTGATTGGCTGCCAGCTGCAAACTGGGGGTGGGGGGTGGGGGAGGGAGAGATGGGGGGGTGCAGCGCGAGCCCCGTAACCTGGGCATGTGCCCTTGACTAGAATCAAACCCAGGACCCTCCATCCACTGAGCCAAACCAGCTAGGGCACGACCATATCATTATTGCTCGCTTATTGATGACAGGAAAAAAAGTAGAAACATCATCTTTTATATGTGAGTAAAATTGGCTAGTTTATAACCTCATTGGGTATGTAATACAAAAAGCTGCTAAAACTAGGCAGTACTTACTGTACATTAAAAATTATTTTCAAGTGGCGACATTTGGGTCCCTACTACACCTGAATTTTATTCTACCTCCCCCATTAATTTCTGAAGTTAAAAAAAAAAAACCAACAAAAAATAAAACCCAATATAGAAGCCAGCATTAGCTTGAGTGACTAGAGGTCAACAAGTTGTTTACTAGGCACATGATGTAAAACTTGGACACTTCCTCAAGCAACCCGGGTTCTGTGCCCAACCTCCTCTCATACAGCCTCTCTGGCATTCTCCCGGGGCCAGCCGCCTCCTCCCCGCCGTCCCAATTCCTCACGGTCCTCCTCTGGGACGCCAGCTCCGCTCCATCTCTCCTCGCCCGGGGGCCGTCCCACTCCTGCACCCCAGCCTCCCCGAGGCGCGCCGCACCTGCCACCCCGCCCAGCCCGGGACCCGCTCGCGCGGCGCAGGCGCACCAGGCGCGGCCGGGAGGCCGAGGGCGTCCGGAGGAGCTCCGGCCTCCGCCGATTCCCGTCGCCTCTGCGCGGGGCTGGGCTGCGGCCGCACGGACCGCGCTGGGCAGGGGCCCCGCGGGCCGCGCGTCGCCATGGGCTCCGGCTGGAGCAGCGAGGAGGAGCGGCAGCCGCTGCTGGGGCCGGGGCCGGGGCCTGCGCCGGGCGCCGCCTGGAGAAGCCGGGAGGTAGCGGCGGCGGCGCTGCCCGCGGCGGCCCCGGGTCCCGGGCGGGTGTACGGGCGCCGCTGGCTGGTGCTTCTGCTCTTCTCGCTGCTGGGGTTCGCGCAGGGCCTGGTCTGGAACACCTGGGGCCCCATCCAGAACTCGGCGTGCCTGGCCTACGGCTTCTCCAGCTGGGACATCGCGCTGCTCGTGCTGTGGGGGCCCATCGGCTTCCTGCCCTGCTTCGCGTTCATGTGGCTCCTGGACAAGAGAGGTGAGGGGCTCCGGGGAACACCCGCCCGCGCTGGCACTCCCGGGGGGTGCGGGGGAGAGCTGGGGTGGGGGGGCCTCCTTCTCGGTTTCGTCTTGGAGGTTGTCAGAGGTGACGGGAGTGACGCTGGCATCCCTTTCCTGTCTAGGAACCCTCTGGGCCCAAAGCAGCAGCTACGGGAAGACATCTTTGCAGCTATTATTATTATTGTGTTGTTGTTGTTGTTTTAATCAAGGCTCATTATGCAACAGCAGAGATAAAGCGTTCTCTGAACGTTCGCGTTTTTTGCCTATTGCGGACCTCAGAGCATTCCCGTGCACGTGCTGCGTATGTTTTTTTACCCCTCCCAAAAATGACTGATGCTTTGACTTCATGGGAACTTGGGGATGTTGAGGGTGAAAGGTCAGAAAATAGGTGATGCCCAGATCTAGGGAAGTGGTGAGCTGGCTTTGCCTAATAGATGAGTCCAGCCCAGGAAGAGCTGTTGGGAAACTCCGGATCTGACTCTGGTTTCTGGGAACTGGTGCACCGCAGCTTTAAAGTGTGTGAATGTGGCTAGGTGGCTGTGTCAAGTTGAGATTTTTAATTCTCAGATGAAACTTGTAGATAATCGAGTCACTCTCTTCACAGAAGAATACTCTGGTCAGATATCTCGCTTTACCACTTGCCAGTATGATTCTTTGAGGAGGAAGGAAAGGTCATAGGATTGAATGATAAGGCATTGATTTTTACCACACAAGTACAAGCAAATGATTCACGACAGATGTGACAGAACTGCTGGAAAAGGGCAGGCGATTTTAGGCAGAGGAGCATAGTGTCAAAAACAAGAAGAGAAAAAAATTGGATAGGCTCTACTCCAGTGTTCAGTTCTGAACATTAATTTTAAGAAGGCAGTTGACAAGCTGGAGTACCTTAGAAGTTGTGAGGCAAGGATAATCAAGGATGTAAAAGTCATAATGTGTAACATGAAGGGAACTGGGTGTGTCAGGCTTCAAAAAGAAACTTGAGGCAGAATATAAAATATGTGGAGATCAAGTGAAAGAGGAATTAGACTTAATGTGCGTGGGTCTAGAAGGAAGAACTAAACTGAGTGAAGTTACTAAGGGAGAAGCCACACAAGGAAGAACCTTCTAACAATGAAAGGTGCCCAGCCCTGGAAGGTGTGTCTTGGTTGGCGTGGAACCTCCAGGTAGAGCAAGTACTTACGCAGAAGATGTGCACTAGGTGCTGAGATAGGGTTTTTGTTCTGAATGGAGGTTTTCTTTTCTTTAAAAAAAATTTTTTTTATTGATTTTAGAGAGGAAGGGAAAGGGAGAGAGAGATGGAAACATCAATGATGAGAGATAATCATGGATCAGCTGCTTCCTGCATGCCCCACACTGGGGATTGAGCCTGCAACCCTGGCATGTGCCCTGACCAGGAATCAAACTCTGACTTCCGGGTCATAGGTCGATGCTCAGCCACTGAAGCCCAAGAGCCAGGAGGAGGTGTTCTTTTCTTTTCTTTTCTCTTCTTTTCTTTTTGTTTGTTTTGTTTGCTTTTAAACTAAATTATAGACTTTATTTAGATTTCACTAGTTTTTCCACTGTCTTTTCCCCTCCCCCCGTTCCAGGGTTTCAGGGGAGGGTCCCAAATTGTGTTTAGTTGTTATTTCTCCTTAACCTCCTCCAATCTGTGACAATTCCTCAGTCATTTCTTACAAGGTTGGCTAAATTTAGAGGGAAAGCTCTTTTGTTGTTTCTTTTTATCAGGAGCAATTTTCAATATTGTTCACTGAATTTAGCCAACCTTGTTTTTATGGTGGAGAAATGTTAATTTTTACCCTTATGATTATAATCCTACCTGCTATCTCTGGCCAGATAAATTAGAGACTACCGATTTGCTTCATAAAACATGTTACTTTAAGAGTTGTTTCAGAGTTCCCATGAATATGTAGTGAATTCAATTTTATGTTTTCAGTTGGTTGAAGCAATAAAAAATAGATTTAAAAATTCTCTCTTTTAGGAAGTGGTTTTCCTTTTTAGTAGGAGAAGGCTAATAAACGTTTATATGTTGGTTGTCCTGCTGCAGATAGTCTATCTGCATACATTGAAAGTGAGTTCGTGCTATTGTTGGGTACTACAGTATCTTTCTTCCTAGAAGGTAGAGGGAGTTATCTGGCCTTCCTGCTGCCATGGGTCACAGCCAGCTTAGTGTAGAAGACTGTTTCTCTTCCTGAGGTTGGTTTTGTACTCCTTCACCCCTTTTCATTTTCCAGCAAGGAGATAAAAAAAGGACTAGCTAGTGAGATAATAGGAGAGCCAAAAGCTAGTGTGCCCTAGAAGCCAAATGAAGAAAGGTTTAAGAAGAGATAGATAGCATCTACATGTGTGCTAAGCACTGGGGAGATAGCCCTCACAGAGTCTGCATTCTAGTGAGAAGACCCAGGCATCATCTATATCAGGGGTCCTCAAACTTTTTAAACAGGGGGCCGGTTCACTGTCCCTCAGACCGTTGGAGGGCCGGACTATAGTTTTAAAAAAAACTATGAACAAATTCCTATGCACACTGCACATATCTTATTTTGAAGTAAAAAAAACAAAACGGGAACAAATACAATATTTGTAATTGCATGTGGCCCACGGGCCGTAGTTTGAGGACCCCTGATCTATATTATAAAAACCCAGTGGCCCTAACGCTGTAACAACCAAAGGCTAATCACCAGGTGGGCGGGGACTTGACTCTGGATCCCGTGGTGCCGCAGGGTCTGGGGTCCCGGGTCTCACACGATTTCTTGTGCTGGGTCACTAGTGCAACAATAAAATTAAATATTTACTATGTCAAATGGCAAATAGTGCTTTGGAAAATAAAGCGAAGCAAGGGAGAAAGGGGTGTGACTGGATAATACTCTGTATAGACCAGTGGTTCTCAACCTTGGCTGCACATTAGAATCACCTGGGAATCTTTTTAAAATCCTGATTTCTGGGCCTCATCCTCCAGAAATTCTGTTTCTTTGTTATGGGGTGAGGGCACAACATTAGTAATAAAGAAACAGAATTTCTGGAGGATGAAGCCCAGAAATCAGGATTTTAAAAAGATTCCCAGGTGATTCTAATGTGCAGCCAAGGTTGAGAACCACTGGTATAGAGTGTCAGGGAAGGCCTTATTGATGCGTGTGTTTGAGGAGAGACCTGAGATTAAAAGGAAGCTTGATTTGTCAGCTCTGGATGAGACTGTTTAGGGAAAATACCAAGGTCTAGCATATCCAAGAGCAAACAAGTTTGGTATATCCAAGAGCAATGAGTCCTGTGTGGCTGGAGTTGATCCATGAGGGAAATTGCAATTGTGTCATGGATACAATTATGGCAAACTTAAGGTCAGAGTGTAACCAACAGAGAGTAGGACTAAGCTGGGGTAGAGAACATGATTGTGGAATAAGAAGTCAGGAGACTGAGAAGGCAGGATATTGAAAGGATCTGCACAAAAAATCACCAGACTTATGAAAGAAGTGGTGTCCTAAGAGGAATAATGAGCCAATTCATTTTCAAGTAGTGAAGGTGAACATGACCTGGAGGCAGGTATGTGGTGGTCTGTAGACAATTGCAGCTAGGAGTGGTGAGTATTACAGTCAGATAGAATGAAATCAAAGGCTGTTCTGGCCATGATGGAGTAACAAGAACTGGATATATCGTTCCACCTTAAACAACTAAAAACAAAATCAAAGTACATGAAGCTGGTTTTTAGACGTTGAGCAACCTGCAGAGCAGGACAGTGATTCATGTGGTTGCTTCAGCTTACTACCTGGAGAGAATTTCCAAGCAACACTAAAGAGCTGGCAAACTCTGCAGTTTTCATTAATTAATTAATTCATTTATTATTGATTTCAGAGAGGAAGGAAGAGTGAAAGAGAAATTGAAACATCAATGATGAGAGAGAACCATTGATCAGCTGCCTCCTACACTCCCCTTACTGGGGATCAGCCTGCAAACCCAGCATGTGCCCTTGACCGGAATTGAACCTGGGACCCATCAGTCCTCAGGCTGACTTTCTATCCACTGAGCCAAACCAGCTAGGGCAGCTGTGGTTTTCTGAAGTTGAGGAGACAATTGAGGATTCAAAGAGTCCAACAGAGCTAGATTCTTAGTGTAGACTACCAGAGAGGGGAAAGCTTCATAGAGAGTGATGTCTAGATCTATAGGGAGTTCCCCTGGAGTCAAGTTCCTGCTGCCATGGGTCACAGCCAACTTAGTGTAGAAGACTGTTCCTCTTGACAATGTAATTAGTCCTGGTCAGTAGATAGTTGTAAGGAAACTAAGTCTGGAGAAAGGACCGCCAAAAAGGAGCAGGCAGAACAATTCCCAAAGGTTATACAAAGCTGGGAATAGTTCACTTTCCCGACAGCCATAATGGAAAAAGCTTGTAATACATAGGAGGTTGGGTTGAATACTCAGAAGGGCATTGCCTTAGTAGTAAAGATAGATGATTCCTAGACTAAAGGATGTTCTGGTTCCAACTAATAAAGCTTAAAAGATCAAAGTAACTTAACTGTATCTCAGAACATGGTTCAAATATATTTAAAGGAATAAAAAAAAAATCCATCGCAAAGAAGGTAAAAATCAGAATACCCGACATCCAAATCAGAAATTACCAAACATGCAAAGAAGCAGGAAAATTCAACTCATAAAGATGAGAAAATTCAGTTAATAGAAACAGACCCAGAAATGTCACAGATAATAGAATTTGTAGACAGGGACATCAGAACAACTAGTTTAAATATACTACATATGTTCAAGAAGATAGAAGAAAGCAAGGAGAGACACAGAAACAAAAGACCAACATTAAACTTCTAGAAATGAAAATGTGATCTATGTCTAAAACCAAAAAATATACTCTTCAGGATTTAAGAGCAGATTAGATGTTTCAGAAGAAATGGTAAGTGAACTTGAAGACAGCAATAAGTGCTATCCAAACTGGAACACAGAGAATAAAAGGCTAAAAATTAACAAAAACCCCAACAAACATCAGTGAGCTGCAGGACAGTTTTAAGTAGCCTAATAATTTGCATGTAATTAGAATCCCAGAAGAAGAAGTGAGAAGTAATGGGAAAGGGTATAGAGTGAAATGAGGTGTATGTGTGTGTGTGCGCACGTGTGCATGCATGCACGCAGGGGGGGTTGCGGGATGGAATAAAGAAATAATGGTAGAAATATTACCAAATTTGATATCCACAAATCTAAGAAATTAAAAAAAATCCCAGCAGAAGAAACATGAAGAAAACTTTACCAACACACATCATAATCAGTTTGCCTAACACCAGGGGAAACCTTAAAAGCATTGAGAGAAAAGAGATTGGGAAGCTTAAGGGATGAGAGTAACAGTGAGCTACAAGTGGCTGGGGAAACAGTTTTCTCAGGAGAGAGGTTTCGGTGGGAGTAAGAAGATGAAGAGAATATTTACAGAAGAGCTTGAGGATATAGGGATTCCACTGACCCACTGATTCTGAGTACCTCAGAAGGCAGGCACAGTGAAAAGGTTTCAGGAAGGAGTTGGGGAGGTGGCAGGTGAGGTTAGATTAGGGAGTATATGAAGCCATACTGGGATATGGCTTGGATCCCATCATGGGATCTCTGTTGACTAATGCAAACAGGAATAACAGGCACAATGTAATTAGTCCTGATGGGCTCTAAGACAGAGCGTGCTGGCCTGGCTGTGACTGTTGGGGACAGGGAGGCTAGAGGTCTTGCGAGGAGCAAAAGAAGGCTTGCCTTCACTCCAGCTGATAGAAGCGTGGAGGCTGGAAAGAGTAATCTTTCCAGATAAACGTTGAGGCCATAACTGCTTTCTTTCCCAGACACCTGATGTAGAGACTCCATTCCTGTACTAAATAGATGCCCAGCAAAAGAGTTATCTCCTCTACTGGAAGGAAGCTTCCTACCGTGTCTAGATTCCACATTAGAATGGAACTTATTTTTATTTTCAGTCATGTTTTCCAAAATTGTTCTCATACCTTTCATCAAACGGTTTTTGCACTCATGTCCTAGTACTACTGTAATCACTTGGGATCTAGTTATTTAAAGATGTTAGATGTCTCCTCAGCCTATTTTCCTGGGGTCCTCTTGATATCTTTTTGATTACATGCAGTTATAGAATCCTGCCTCGTCAAGATTTGAATGAGGTAAAGAAAGCATTCTTTTCAAAATTGAGCATCAGCTGGGGTGGATTAAGTAATACTTAGCAACAATTAAAAATAAGCAAGAAAGCCACAAGATGTACTTGCGAGGTTGCTTTCATAATTAGATTTTGACAACTCTTTATTCTTAAATGTTTGTATTAGCTGTTATATTATCATTGGTTTGATAAAAATCATACTTGAGTAGAATCGTGTGCTAGCCTTGAACAGTAGTAATAGAGAATCTGGTTATTTGGGCCATATTGCCATAACCAATGCTCTACTGCTCACTTACAAATCAAATATTTAAGGGAAAAATAAATATCATGTAGAATGTAAGCCTTATAGTCCCAAATCTGAAAAATCTTATTCAGTATCTCATAGGGCACCCATTTTGAAAGTTTAGGATATGTACGATCATAAATGTACTTTCTATTAATTACATTCTATTTCCTGTGGCTCTAATGTAATGTTTTTGAGAGAGAGAGAGGGAGAGGGAGAGGGAGAGGGAGAGGGAGAGGGAGAGGGAGAAGGAGAGGGAGAGGGAGAGGGAGAGAGAGAGAGAGAGAGAGAGAGAGGGAGAGAGAGAGAGAGAAACATTGATCAGCTGACTCCTGCACATCCCCTACTGGGGACTGGGCCCACAAACCTGGCATGTGCCCTAACTAGGAATCCCACCAGCATCCTTTTGGTGCATAGGACGACACTTAACCAGCTGAGCCACACCAGCCAGGAGGATAATGTGGTTTTAAAATATGTGTTCTGTTAGTAGAAGCAGTAAATGAGCAATGTGTATGCATTGCTTGTTACTGAGAAGCACAATTTTCTGTGCTATTCCTTCTGCCAAAGTGCATTAATCATGTTCAGCTCATATAAGAATATTATAACGTTCATATCACAAATTGTCCTCAATGTAGTGTCTACGTGTGCCTGATCTGGATATCAAGTTTATTTTCTTCACTATGTTTAATCTGAATAATTATAGTTTTGTTGATTTTCAGTTTTCTTCAAGCAGAGAAGCCCTTTGGAAACCAAACATTTAACCATCTCCCCTTCGCCAAAAAAGAGAAAGATCTGAAAAGAGAGAAAAATTTGCATTAAACAATTTGTCTACTCATTGTGAAATGGTTTCAGAGAGGTGTTGAGTTTGGGAGAAATTGGAAGAACTTTTGCCACCTCTGCCACATGCTCACTATGAGCCACTGTGTGATGTGGTTGCTGCAAACAAGAAGGCGGCATTCGTTTAGAAGCAACAGCAGCTTTCCAATAGTAAGAGGATATAGTCCCACTTTATTACTTAGATTATTGTGTCTATTTTTTGGCACCTTCTGTTTATATTCTCTCCTACCCTATTATCCATGTGACCAACCAAAGGCAACCATTTTAGAAATAATTGATCATATTGAGATACAAAAGGGAGAGCTATCTGACCTAAATTGTCTTCTAAAGTCCTAAGCTATGTTTTCTTTTTAAAACAACATCTTTCTGTAAGTTGAAAGCCATTTGATAAATCAAGAAAAATAAGAAGAAAGACCATTATTGTGTTACTACTAATCAAAGGATTCTAAAGATCACCCGCATGACCCTATAACAAGCATTAGCTTATCCTGATTATACTATAAAATACGTAATTACCCATTTTCTCCATTTTTGGAGAAAATTTAAAGCAATAATGTATCACATTAAAAAATATTTTAGCGCCCTGGCCAGTTTGGCTCAGTGGATAGAGTGTTGGCCTGTGGACCGAAGGGTCCCGGGTTTGATTCCGGTCATGGGCACATGCCCAGGTTGCAGGCTCAGTCCCCAGTTGGGGGCGTGCAGGAGGCAGCCTATTAATGATTCTCTCTCATCCTTGATGTTTCTATCTCTTTCTCCCTCTCCCTTCCTCTCTGAAATCAATAAAAAAAAAAAAATTTAAAGTTAAAACTACCACTCTTTAAAAATATATATATTTTAGTGAAAGTTTAGAGTTTTTGCAGTTTGCATTTGAAAATTAGAAATTTTATATTGGAGATATAAAACTAAAATACCTAGTCCTTTAAAATTTTTTTCTATATTTTTAGTGTTCTATATGAACAAAACATTATAGCCATTTATTTTGAAAAAACCAGAGCTAATGGAACTTCTTTTATCCTTGATGTGATCATTAAATTTTCTATTAAAGTTATAAAAATTTCATTTTCAGCATGTAGAGGTCTTTTTTGCATGTTGGGTATTATGGGGAAAAGCTATAATATTAGGTTATAACATTATTATGATTGAGTATAAAAATCTTTGTTCTCAACACTGGACTTACTTGAAGAGAAAATAGAAAATAATCCAGATGTTTTTGTTTCCTTTTAGGTCTTCGGATAACTGTGCTTCTGACATCCTTCCTCATGGTTTTGGGAACTGGTCTAAGATGCATACCTATATCAGACTTAGTGCTTAAACGAAGGTAACTCCTATAAATAACTTAAAATTTTTTTCCCAATTTTTCTTTTGTTATGAGTATGTTATGCATTTTTGCTTATAAACTTTTAGTGAACAGTTCTATTTTTAAGATGATAAATAGAGGGTCATATTTATAGTAGCATTTATTTCCCCCCTATATAATGATTAATTCAGTATACATTTATTAGTTGTTATATTGAAGACATTATACTAGTTATGTTAAGAGAACAAGTTCATCTTCATGCTATCCAGGTCCTGTAATAACCACAGGAAAATAATAGTGTAACATAAGGAAGAATGATGTAGTAATTGCTCTGAGAGACTGAGAAGTTTTGTCTGAGGGTATGAAGAAGAAGAGTTTGTGAAGGAGCTGATAACTAAACTAGGTATTGAAGGATGAGTAGAATTCTGATAACTATTGTCAGGGGAAGGATATTCTGGGATAGCAGAACATTAGGAACAAAGGCATGGAGGCAGGTAAGTGTAGGCCTCTTCTGGGCTGGGTAGGTAGTTTCATTTCTGTCACTGGGGTCCATGGGTTCATTCTCAGAGGGTGTAAAGTATACGAAGATTTAAAATGTTGGTTTTCCTTTTGGTTATAATACTGTATTAAGAATTATTTTATCAGTAACAATCCATATTTTAAAAAGATTTTTATTGATCTGAACTTCAATTTCTTAAATTAGTGTTTCTTAAGTGGGGGCCTTAGATGTGACCTTGTAAGCCATTAAGAATTTTTTTCCCTTTAAAAAGGACCCATAAAGTACTCGATTTGGGGAGACACTGTTCTAGAGAATAAAGTATAAGAATGGAATGTAAAGAGATGAGTTCAAAAAAGAGTATCCAGTTTATGCAGGATCTTGATGCCAACCTATAGAGCTGTATTTTCCTCAAAGAACAGTTGCAAGCTACTTAGGTTCTTAACCAGAGCAGCAATAGAGTCAGACCCATGTGAGGTCAACTACTGATTTGAGGTGTGTAGGATTAGTTATAGAGCCTGCCGGCAGGAGGCCAGGAAAGATGCAGTGAGAGCCCAAGCTGGAGTCATTCTTTTGTTTGTTTATTTACTTATTAGTTCATTTATTGAACAAAGTTAACTGAGCCCCTATTATGTGTTCTGTGCGTGGGGGATACAGCATGGAACACAGTAGACAAATCCCTGCCTCATGGAGTTTACATTCCAGTTGGGGAGGCTGGCAATAAACTAGGTAAGTAAGTAAACTAGGTAACTAAGTAAGTATGTGCTATGGAGAAAAAAGTAAAATAAGAAAGAAAGATTTGAAATATCAGGGGAAGGATGGTAACATTTCATAAATAACGAAAAAAACCTCATTGGGAAGGTCACTTTTTTGGATAAAAACCTAGGACGAAATGATGCATTATCTAGGGGACAAAAATTCTGAGCAGAGAGAATAACAAGGGGAATGGGTGGGAAGGGAACGACATCGCTTGGCAGGGAGATATGGCTGGAATCGAGTAAGAGACTTCATGGGAAGAATAATAGGAAATGAGACCAGCGCATTTATGCATGGTGGTGGGAGTGTGAGCTAGGAAACCACTGGAAGTTTTGAGCCAACGAGAACCAGAGTCATATTCTGCTTTTCTTAGAATAGACTGAAGCTGGAGGTCAAGGCAGGAGTAAGGAGGCTTGATCCCCAGTATCAAGAAGTGTGCAGGAGGCAGCCAATCAATGACTCTCTCTCGTCATTGATGTTTCTATCTCTCGCTCCCTCTCCCTTCTTCTCTGACATCAATAAAAATATACTAAAAAAAAAAAAAAAAAGAATTTGACCACTTCTCACCACTACCATTGCTACCACTATGGCCCAAGCTACCATTGTCTCTTACCTAGTTTATAGCACTGGTTTCCTAATAGGTCTCCTTACTCCTGGTTTTACTTCTCTCTGGTTTTATGTCCATCCCTTCTTATACTTTCCAGACATAAAATTCCAGGAATAAAAAAGAGTTGACTCTCTTTTTTGGTGGAGAAAGTGGTATGAAAAAGAAATAAAGCTCGTAAAGAAATGTAAACAAAGCAGGAAAGAGAAGAAATAAAATAGGGTTCAGAGAGATTGAATCATTTATGAAAAAACCATATAAGTTGAATTTTCAGTCCTCATGTGTTCAATTATAAAGAATTTAGTAATATTATCCCCTTGAAATTAGACTTCATTTTATGTCTATACAGTATTTCTTTTAAGCAGCATTATTTATTAACAGCTGTTAAAATGAAAATGCTACAACTGGAATATGTATTGTTGACTAGTAAGTTCAATACATCACCACTTTGAAGCTTCATCAGGCACTCAGTGGGAAGGGGATAAAGACTGTTAATGTGCATTTGTCCAGCACTGAAACAGCATTTGGCAGTCTGTGTTTTTGTGGCCCTGTTTCACTTGGAGCTTTTGAGGTACTGACCCAGCCTGTGGAATATTGTCCATGCACCTATGGCTTCCTGTATCTTAGCTTATGTAAATCTCGAGAATAGTGGCTTTCTGACAAGCCCTTTCCTCAATCAGAACTAGACTTAACCACCTTCCAAATGGTGCTCTACCACTGCATAGTATCAATTATTTATTTTATGTACATCGTACCAATGAAAATTCAAGAAAAATTATTTTACTACTTTTCTCTTATTTATATCATAGACAAATATGGAATTTAGAATAATGAACTGTGAGACATTTCTCCTTTTATGATCCGAAAGCAATTCAAACCTAAGAAATTATAGATGGCATTGCTCTATAGTGTGAAATGTGATTTTGCATACCCAATGAACAATTTAAAGACCTAGAGGTGAATGTATATAGTAAGTTATACCTGCTTTTAATCATAGATGTATTCAGTAATTCCTATTTTTCAATTCAGTGTAATTTTCATTAGTATTACCATTATTTTTCAATTCAGTGTAATTTTAATTAATATTAATAATAGATAACATTTACTAATATGTATTATATGGTTAAATACTGTGCATCTAGTTAAGATAGATTTTCTAGAAATATGCTCCATTTTGAAATGCTTTGCAACTGGCAAAATTACATTTAAATTGATCATAACAGAAAAAATGATTTGTTTAGTATATGGTTTTGTGACAACTGCTTATCTCTCTGGGAAAAAAAATAAAGTTGAATCTTAAATCTCTGCCTCAACGCTTAGTAAATTTCAGATGGATCTAAGATTTAAATGCAAAAAATAAACCATAAACATATGAGAAAACAAGACTGTTTTTTAATAAGACTTTTTTAAATAACCTTAGAAGGGAGAAGGCCTTCCAACTAAAACACACATCCCCAAAGTGATAAAAGAAAGGCTTAATATATTTGACTACTTAAAACTTTTAAATATCTGCATGATTAATTATACTATAAAACAAAGTCAGAGACAAGTTAAAAACTGGGAAATGTTCTCTACAATAAGAAACATAGCAACTCAGTAGGAAAATGGGTGATAGATATGAGCAAGTAATTATAAAAATTGAAATACAAATGACATAAACTTAAGATGTTCAACTTTCCAGCATAATTAAGGAAATGAAAATTAAGACAGCAATTAAATATCTGTTTATTAGCAAAGATGAAAAAATATGATAATGTGCTGTGTTGTTGAAGTATAGGGAAAAACAGAACCCTCTGATGGGCGAGTAGTTTGATGCATCCTATTTGGAGGGCATTTTGGCAGTACTTATCAGATTCAAAATGCACATGTTCTTTAACCCAATATTTGCATGTCTAGAAAATTGGCTCATATATAAAGCTCTACCAGTTTGTAGCTTTGCTTATAATAGTAGTAGAGGCCCGGTGCACGAAATTCATGCATGGGTAGGGTCCCTAGGCCTGGCCAGTGATCAGAGCCTCCCTTCCCCAGCTACCGGCTGCTGGCTGGGGTCTTCCTTCGTTCCACACCGCCCCTGGTGGTCAGTGCACATTATAGTGAGTGATTGAACTTCTGATCTCCTGGTCAAATTCCCGAGTGCCGGGAGCCGGTCCATCCTTGCTGTTTCAAGGGACCTGGCATATATGGCATACTGTTCTTAATATATTTATTTGATCACCTTCTTGGCACTATGTGTTTTAACCAAGGTCACCTCTCCGAGAAAGGTTGTTTCCCCAGGTAGGGATTTTCCCCTGAAGTTAGGGAGGGAATAAAACCTCTTAACTAAGTGCCAGGCGGGTAGTTAATCACTTTAACTACGAACAATCATGCTTAAGCTACATAATCTTTACTCCCTGGAATGGAGATAAGAAACGCCCTAACCTTTGGAATAGAGATTGATAGGATTAGAATCACCTGGTATAAATACAGATGCAACGAGACAACAGGAGACAGAACTTAGAACCTACACACAGAACTCAGATGAAGATTCGAGAGACAGAACTTAAGAGTCAGAACTTAGATGAGGACCCGAGAGACAGAGAGAGACAGAACTTAGAACACAGAACTTAGAACACAGAACTTAAGAGACAGAACCTAGAGAGGCAGACCTAGAGACAGACCCGAGACACAGAACTCAGAACCTACAAGACAACAGGAGACAGAACTTAGAACCTACACACAGAACTCAGATGAAGATTCGAGAGACAGAACTTAGGAGACAGAACCTGGCTGGAGATCCTAACCAGAACTTCGCTGGAGATCCTGACCAGAACTTGGCTAGAGGAACCTGGCTATGATGATCACCCGATGGCTGCCTCCGTGTCAAGAGAACCTGACTAGAACTTGGACAGAACCTGGCTGGAGAACCTAGCGAGGGAACATGGCTACAGAACCTGGCTGGAGATCCTGACAAAAGAACCCAACTATGCTGATGAACTGAACACTGCCTCTGTGCCATTCATTCCTTCTTCGCCAACTCCGTCCACACCTTTGGGGACCCCTGGACCCGCTGGGGCTGGACCCCGGCACCCGAGGGGACAATTTGCATATTAGGCTTTTGTGTATATAGACTAGAGGCCCAGTGCAAGAAATTCATACACGGGGGAGGGGTCCCTCAGCCCAGCTTCATCCAGAAGGATGTCCAGTAGGTCATAATTAGCATAATCCTCTTCTATTATTATAGACTAGAGGCCCGGTGCACAAAAATTTGTGCACTCGGGGGGGAGGGGGTCCCTCAGCCCGGCCTGTGCCCTCTCACAGTCTGGGACCCCTCAGGAGATAACGACCTGCTGGCTTAGGCCCACTCCCGGGTGGCAGAGGGCAGGTCCAATCCCTAGGTGCAGCCGCCCCTGGTCGGGCTCAGAGCAGGGCCGATTGGGGAGTTGGAACGCCGCCCGCTGTCATGCACAGAGCAGGGCGGATCGGGAGGTTGCGATGCCACCCTCAGCCACGCTCAGGGTAGGGCCAATTAGGGGGTTGGGGCACCATCCCCTGTCACACTCAAGGCAGGGTCGATGGGGAGGTTGCAGCGCCACCCCCTGTCACTCACAGAGCAGGGCCCATCAGGGGGGTTGGGGCTCCGTACCCTGTCACGCACAGAGCAGGGTCGATCAGGGGGTTGGGGAGCTCCCCTCTGTCATGCACAGAGCAGGACCCTTCAGGGGGTTGAGGAGCTCCCCCCTGTCACTCACAGAGCAGGGCCGATAGGGGAGTTGGGGCACCACCCCGTGTCACACACAGAGCAGGGTGGATCAGGGGGTTGGGGCGCCGCATCCTGTCACACTCAGGGCAGGGCCGATGGGGAGGTTATGGCTCTACCCTATCACACACAGAGCAGGGCCAATCAGGGGGTTGGGGCGCCCTCCCCTGTCACGAACAGAGCAGGGCGGATAGGGAGACTGTGGCCCCGCCCCCTGTCACACACAGAGCCGCAGGGCGATCAGGGCGTTTGGTCGCTGCCCCGTCACGCTGATCCTGGTGCCGGGAGGCCTCACAGCTCCGCTGATCCTGGTGCTGGGAGGCCTCGCTGCTCCGCTGATTCTGGTGCTGGGAGGCATATTACCCTTTTACTATATAGGATAGAGGCCTGGTGCATGGGTGGGGGCTGGCTGGTTTGCCCTGAAGGGTGTCCTGGATCAGGGTGGGGGTCCCCACTGGGGTGCCTGGCCACTCTGGGTGAGGGGCTGAGGGCTATTTTTAGGCTGGTGAGTGACTGAAGCTCCGAACCGCTCCTTTTTTTCTTTACCTTTTTTTATTCTGGGCCAGCTTTAGCTCTGAGGCTTGGCTCCAGCTCTTAGGCCTCCGCTGCTGAAAGCAGGTATCTGGTTTGTTTGGGTTCTATAATCGAAACACTTTTTCAACTCCAGCTCTGAGATCTTGACTGGCTGAAAGCCGGTTTCTGGGGTTTTGTTTAGCTTCTATATTTGTAACAATGTTTCAAACTGCAAGCTCAGAGGCCGGCAGCGGCAGGCGGGGAATGTTGGAGTCCTCCGTCACTGAAGCAAGCAAGCCTCATGTTCGCTTCAAGCTGCCTGGCTGCTGGCCGCCATCTTGGCTGGCAGTTAATTTGCATATTGCCCTGATTAGCCAATGGGAAGGATAGTGGAGATACGGCTAATTACCATGTTTCTCTTTTATTAGATAGGATAAGGCTGGATGCAACTCACTATCTTCGCCAAAGGACTGGTTATGGTGAAGTATATAATGGAATAGTATGTAGCGATGAAATAGAAGTAAAGTTTTATAACTGTTGATATGGAATAATCTCCAAAATATACATTTTAGAGTTTTATAAAAAGGCAAAGTTTACATATTATGTAACACTAGAGACCCAGTGCACGGATTCATGCACCAGTGGGATCCCTTGGCCTGGCCTGCACCCTCTCACAATCCAGGACCCCTCGGGGGATGTTGGACAGCCATTTTCGGCCTGATCCCTGCAGGCCAAGCCAAGGTACCCCACCGGTGCATGAATCTGTGCACCAGGCCTCTAGTATGCATACAAGATCTTTGGTTAATCTCTTCTTGCCCTCCCCCCTCCCCCTTTCCCTCAGATTCATCAGTCTGTTCCATGTTTCCATGCATGTGCATTGAGGGTTGCCCCCTGGTGGTCAGTGCGTGTCATAGCTACCGGTCGAATGGTTGAACAGTTGCTTAGGCTTTTGTGTGTGTGTGTGTGTGTGTGTGTGTATATATACATACATATATATGTGTGTGTGTATATGTGTATATATATATATATATACACACATATATATATATAGAGAGAGAGTGTTTAATATCTTCTTAAATAGAAATAAGTGAGAAGGATATACACTGAGTGACCAGATTATTATGACCACCTGACATTTGTAGGCAAATTAGCTATAATTTTGCGCTGAAGTTGCTAGAGGGCCAGACCATTATAAATAGGAAAGCAGGTTGTTTACCACAACAGTAGAAGTGATTTTTTTCTGAAGATATGTGTAAACAACGCAATTTCACAGCCTTTGAACGTGAGTGACCAGATTATTATGACCACCTCATTAGTACTTTGTTGGGCCACCTTTTGCCTTCAATACTGCGATTCTTCTTAGCATTGACCCCACGAGATATCGAAAGGTGATGTGAGGAATCTGACACCATGCCTGATGAATAGCCCTGTCCAGTTCTGTGAGATTTGATGGCTGTAGAACCAGCTGCCTGATGGCTCTTTTAACTTCGTTCCACAAATGCTCAATTGGATTGAAATATGGTGATTGTGGGGGCCACCTAAGCAAGCTAAAGTCTCCCTCATGTTCTGAAACCACTTCTGCACAGTACGAGCACCGTGGCATGGCACATTGTCTTGGAAGAAGCCATCTCCATTGGGATATGCCATCAACATGATAGGATGAACTTGATCAGCAACGATACTTAGATATGTTGTGCTATTCAGATGTTGTTCCACATGAATTAAAGGGCCCAAATCATAATACTGCCCCCAGCAGCTTGAAGGATTGTACTCATGCAGGTGAGGTGCATGCTTTCATGCTGTTGCCACCAAATTCTCACTCTGCCATCTGCATGATGCAACTGGAAACGTGATTCATCGGACTGCATGACTTTTTTCCAATGCTTGACTGTCCAATCCTTGGGCTCCTGTGTGAATTGGAGATGTTTTATCTTAGTAACTGCAGACAGCAAAGGTGTTCGAACAGGCCTTTGGCTTCCATATCCCATACGATACAGTGTATGGCTAATTTGTCTACAAACGTCAGGTGGTCATAATAATCTGGCCATTCATAATAATATATATCCCACGTTCAAAGGCTGTTAAATCGCGTTGTTTACCCATATCTTCAGAAAAATATCACTTCTACTGTCGTGGTAAACAACCTGCTTCCCTATTTATAATGGTCTGGCCCTCTAGCAACTTCAGCATGAAATTATAGCTAATTTGCCTACAAACGTCAGGTGGTCATAATAATCTGGCCACTCAGTGTATATGCCATTGTTTGGCAAGGACTATTTCTAAAAGAAACTATTACCATTCGTTATTTCGTGGGAGGAGGCTTAGGGAACTAGAAGTCTAGATGGAAAAGAGATTTACTTTTTATTTTATACTCTTTTCTAGTCTTTGGAATATTTTCATTTTTGCATATATTATCTTTTTGACTGAGAACACCAATTAAGTGAAATAATTAGAGCTTTAATAATGAAAATAGGAGAAGAAAAAGTAAGGGTTATATGTAAATTTCCCTAGTACAGAAATAGAAACCTTTTGATGTAAAAATGAACAATTGGTAGATTTGAGAACTAAGGCTCTTCTCTGTTTTTACGTAAGATTCATATTCCCCTAGGTCAATATTTTTTAGAAGTATGGTTCATAGATTATGGCACATGCTTATTAAAAATACGGATTCTTGGGCCTCACTCTAGTCCTACTCGGTTAGTCTCTGGAGTGAATCCCAAATCAATAATTTTAACAAGTTCCTCAAAGGTTCAATTATTGCATCTAACTCAAATTCCAGGATTTCTGGTTTCTGCGGTGTTTTTGTGGCTCTCTGGGAGTATTTCCTTTGATTGTCGTTTGTGGCTTTGGGTTTGTCCTCTGCAAGGCTCTTTTTTTGTCCAGCATCCTCATTGTCCATGCCTGCGAATGTTGGAAGAAATGCTCTTTGTGAGGGCTACACAGCTCTGCATTTCCCTTTCTGCCTGGTGCTGATTGGGGGACCTGAGGATTGCTTTAGGCATCTGCAATCATAAACTTTTCTAGAACCGTTTTGTAATGTCTTCCCTCTAGAAGGGAACACAGCCATGCCGACACCTTGATTTTAGCCCAGTGAAACCTAGTTTGGACTTCTGATTTATAGAACTGTAATATAATAAATTAGTGTTGTTTTAAAGCTACTGAGTGTGTTATACTTTGTTATAAGAGCAATAGAAAACTAGTACACCAAGTTACTTTTGTGTGTGTGTGTGTGTGTGTGTGTGTGTGTGTGACTGTGTGCACGGGCACATGCACGTGCGTGCATGTGTGCATGTATGCATAATTTTTTAGTGATATTCAGTGCTGATAAGGCACATCCTGTCATCCACTACTGAGGGGAATGAAAATTACTACGAACTCTTGAAAATCAGTTTTGAAGTAAGTTTCGTGAGGCCTGAAATGTTCATACCTTTGTTTCATTGATCTTAAAGAAATAATTTGGAAAGTGGCAAATATTTACGTACAAAGATGGTCACACAGCATTATTAATATTAGCAAATAAGTAGCAAACATTAGAAAAATGCTTAATGGGTTTTTGTACATCTGCATAATAGACTGCCATGGAGCCATTATGATTATGATAATAAATTATGGAGAATCTTTAGTGAATGATAAAATGCTTATGATAGACTGTAAAGTTAAAAATATTTGGTGCATAAAACTATATATTCTATATGATATCTGTGGTTACCTATGCTTAAGTATTGATTTGGGGGGAGGGGAATGAAAGAAAAAAGATTAAAAAAAAAACAACGAAGTATTAGTAGTGCTTGTGTGAGTTACTTAACTGAATTACTGAATGTATTCTCTTTTTTTCTCTTTGTACTCCTCTACTATGAGTATATATACTTTTAAGTTAAGAGTACAAAATATAAGGTAGGAGACAAGAAAAAAGTTATGAGACAAATGTGAGGAGGTTGACATCTCTCAGATCAGTTCATTTCCCCCTGTACCTTGCCTAGAGATTATTGCATTTGGCCTTAATAAAAACTCTGTGAGATAGAACAGAAAGGGAATAAGTGATTCAACAAAGATTACATGGTTAATAAATTTAGCTAAGACTAGAAGCTGAGTCTTCTGATATCTGATCCAATATTCTTTTTCTGTGTTTTTTTCTGTACTTTCTATAACTGGTACTTGATAAATAATTATAAGCTTCTTTAGCGACAAGACTGTAATACTCATCTTTGTATTCCCTTTGGTGTCTAGCTTCAGGTGCCTTCACTATAATAGATATTCAATAGATATTTTTAATTGAATCTTAATTGGCCAAGATTATTAAAGATACAAAAGTGAAATAGATTTTTATAAAAGAAAACTGAGGCTGTGATAACAGTCTTTAAGGGCTCACTTCCTTCCCACCATTATCTCTATTTCGTCCTTCCTAACTTCCTTTCTCCTGTAATTGATTCATAACATCTCTGATCCTTTTTATTGCCCTATCTTTTCTTGGGCTACATAAAGGAAAACTCTAGCACTTCTGACATTTTCAATATACAGGAAATTCTTTAACACATGAGTTTATTCTGATATACAATGATTAAGAATTGGAAAATATGTTTGTGAGCCATTGGCATCTTGAGCCTTAGAGGGAAGTATTTTTATAGATTCTAAATTATTTCATATTAAAAATACATATAATTTAAGTTAAGATTGCTGTACTTACACTAATGCTGTATCTGCTAAGTTTCTAAAAAGCTGACTCTCCAATGTTATCACCAATGCTAGTCATAATAAACAGAAGGTTTATAAAGTAGATTTATGCACATAATAAAAATATACTAGCTACTGTATGCCTTTGGATCTGAGAACCTTAGGTTGTCTTAGCAATCAATGATTTTTATTATTACTATTATTAGCAGAGAACCTTCAGAATGAGACCATGTGGAAGAATAGAGAAATTTGTGGGCTGATGAAATCATTTCTAATTTTGCTTACTAGTCCTGGCTCAGCCATTAGCTAATTGTATGACTTTGGAGTTCCCCCCAATACTTTTAGGGTAAGGAAAGTTATAAAATTATGAGTGTTATTTTAAACATGGTAACAGCCTTTCTGGAACTCAATTTTTCTATAAAATGAGAAGGGTGGGTTATCTAGGTGAGGTTTCAGGTCTCTTCCAGCTATAAAAATTGTAAGGCTAATATATCATACTAGAGGCCTGGTGCACAAATTCATGCATGGGTGGGGTATCTCAGCCTGGCTGGCAGTCAGGGCTGATGAGGTCAGGAGCCGGGAGGAGGGGCCATGGGAGGTTGACCAACCATGGGAGTTTGGTTGTGGGAGCCCACTAACCACCAGGGGACAGCTCCTGCGTTGAGCATCTGCCCACTGGTGATCAGTATGAGTCATAGCTACCATCTGGTCATAAAGACCCTTAGGGTTTTATATATATAGATTATTCCAAGTAGAAAATAATTTAGGAATGATAGGTGTTTGTTTCAGGATATCAGAAAGTAAAAGGTTAGGATATTAGAATACCATTAAATACAAAAGGAAATGTCAAGTACATTTGAAAATGTGAACTAGAGATCTTCAGTTTGAACTTTTGCTATTGGCATTTCTTTGAAAAGCTGTAGAATATTGAATAATACAAAAGGGAATGCAGCTGTACACAAATACCACACAGACCACCAGGCCTGAGCCTCTCTATGGGCAGGGGCACTAATTGAGGGCAGAAAGTACACAGGCAAGGGCAGGACTTGGTGAGTCCCGTTTAGGAGTCCCCCTGGCCTGCCACAGGCCAGCAAACCTCAGCAAGACTGACACTGGTGGGCAGCATTCGGCCTTCCCAGTCTCCACGGTATAGTTGTGCTGATGCTGGAGAAATTCACGAATCTTTAATCTTCCTCTCAGCCTCTATGGAAATGCCCCTATCTCTTATCCACTTTCCTACTGGGCCTGTGGGGATGGCACAAAGCAGACCTCAGAAACAGGCAGAAGCTAAGGAAGGAGAAAAGGAAAAAGACCCGAGGGAGAAAAGAGGAGGGCGGGAGACTGGGAGAGGGAGTAAGTTTAGGGGTCAGTGAGAGGAGACTGGGTTGATCCGTCACAGATTGGCCTGCAAAGGTCAGACTTGCTATCCCCTAACTCTGAATATACACCTACTTCATCAGGCATGAAGTTTCAGGTGAGGAAGCAAGAGTTCACCCCTTGAATTAATTAGTCAATTTCCAGGGTGCTCCCTTTCTGCTGCAGAGCTTATTGCCCAGGAGACAAAACTGCCTCCTCACACTCTTAACTTCTCATCCTTCCCAAGTCCACTGTGCTTGGGACAGTACTAAAGTGTTGGCCTTGCTTTTACCACCCTGAGTGTCTTTTTAAAAAGGTTTATTTCCAAATATTTGTTAATCACCTTGTTTTTCATATTGCTGAATTTGAAACGTTTAAAATCTACAAGTGCAACTGACATGATGCATGTGTTGGGTAACTGGGATTTTTAAAAATATATTTTTATTGATTTCAGAGAGGAAGGAAGTGGGAGAGAGAGATAGAAACATCAATGATGAGAGAGAATCATCGATTGGCTGCCTCCTGCACGCCCCACACTGGGGATCGAGTCCACCACCCAGGCACGTGCTCTGACTCGAAACCATGACCTCCTGGTTCATAGGTCCATGCTCAACCACTAAGCCACGCCGGCTGGGAAAGGTAACTGAGATTTTTAAAGGGCAGGTTAGCTATGTATCTCAGTGACCCTACCTGCTTCTACTTGAATCAGTCCCTGCATTCCTAGAGAGCGTCCACACTGCCGCAGCTCTTCATGAAGCACTCTGGGAATTCAGAAACCATGGTCCTTACCCACAAGGAATTTAACTGTTACTTGCAAAACAAAACTGAAGCACGTAATGACACACAAAAATAGACATTAGGTTATACGATTCGCTTTGCTTCACTGGAGATTGTGAATCACTCCTGTTTTGTTTATCTGCATTATTTTTAAGAGTCAGCCCAGATCGCTGAGTATTAATTTCTGAAAGCCAGCTTCTTCCACGCGTGCTTAGAAAGCATTAAGACAATGATAATGAGGTGCATTTATCTTGCATTTCGTGAGCAGAGAGACTTTTCAGCCCAGACTGTTCCTTTAAGCCGGTGCTTTTCTTTTTCACATTGCTAAGCTTATATACCTAACTTCTGTTCTGGCATCTGTTTCTAACTACAAGTATGAATAGTCTAAATTGAAATTTCCATTTCCTCAGGAAGCATACTGCTTTTATTCAGATCAGGAATAACCTCCTTGTTGCTGAATCCAGTGGTTACATTTCAGTTAAACTATCTCTCTGTTAATTTTGATGGTATCAACCACTCACTCTCATCTTCTTAATACCCTTTTCTTCTCATTTGCTATAAAGTTCATCTTTCCTTTTATTTTTTTCCTGGCTCTATAATTGCCCCTTCTCAATCCTTTTTCTTGACTCTTGCTGGTCAGGGCACATACTTGGGTTTCAGATTTGATTCTCAGTAGGCGAGTGTGTGTGTGGGTGTGGGAGGGAAGGGGGTGGCGATGGGTGGCCAGTTGATATCTCTCTCTCTCTCTCTCGCTCACTCTCTCTTTCTCTCTCTCCCTCTCCTCTCCTCTCCTCTCCTCTCCTCTCCTCTCCTCTCCTCTCCTCTCCTCTCCTCTCCTCTCCTCTTCTCTCCTCTCCTCTCCTCTCCTCTCCTTTCTTTCCCTAAGCATATCCTCTGGTGAGGATTAAAAAAAGAAAATATATATATATTGGTATTCTCCAGTTTTTGTTCCCAATCCCAATGTATATCTATTAGCTTAGACCTCTTTCCTTAGCTTCTAACCTATGTTAAAAAACTTTTGGACATTTTTACAGAGATATGGTTGCAGGCCTTCCCTCTCCCCGCCCCCCAATATCCAGTCATTCACCTAGCCATATAGTGTGGCTAGGACCAGTTCTCCAAACCACCCTCTCTCTGTAGCCCCACTCTTGTTGCCATCACTGCCAAAGGGTCCTTGTCCTGGACTCCACGCTTGAAAGTGTCCCACTCTGGTTTTCCTTTAGTTTTGCCGTTCCTATGAGCTGAGGAGTCTGTAGGGCCAAGGAAATGTGAAATGTGTGTGTGTCCCCTCACCCCTGCCCACCACTATCTAACTACACAGACCCCAGAAATCCCTTCAATGGGCCCCCTTCCCAAGTCTGTTCTTCCAAGAGTAGACTGCATGCCTCATGCGTGCTCCCTATGCCCAAGGGACAGCTCTTTGAAGGGGATAGATGGCTCTTGGATGGAGCTGGTCATGTGCATACCTGTGAGGCCCCTGGTGCTATAGATCAGAGCCAGAGGTCAGAGGAGGAGGAGGACACACAGGGACCTCCACTGCTACTCTCATCAGAGGCCCACAGCATTAGGGGTAGGACTAATCATTGCCTTACTTTCCTTTATATTCCTGGTACAGGGCTTCAACTACTTTCAGCGATTCTTAAGGGCAGGGGCGTTACCCTATCAACTTTATGTTCCAGTATACATAGCCTATCACAATACCTACCCCAATATGCAGTGAATACTCAGTATGTTTGTTGAATGAGTTAACAACACAGCTTATAATGAATAATTTAAAATTATTCATCTTCTTCATTGTCATTGTAAAGTTTATAGATTTTATTATGTCTTATGGCCAGCATTTTTCCAGAAAACATGCCTCTAATTTTGCATTACTATTTTATGGGAAACTATATTTTATATATAAAACTGAATTTTATTTTTAAATATAGTTTTACAAACAATTTATAAAATAGAGTTAGTTAATGGTAGGTAGCAGAAAATAGTGTCAGGCAAACATAAAATTCTTGATAATACAAGATAGTGTTATATCATGGTTACCAGGACAACAGTGCTTATAGCCAGTTATATTAGTAACTACCAAGCCCTGAGGGGCTCTGGGATACTAGTGTGAGAAGGAGCAGGAAAACTTAAAGATGCTGGTAAGAATGGAATTGGGTTTCCTTGCCAGGTTTCCCATGAATTCAGAGAGTAACCCCAAGATCCTGTTCTACTGAGGTCCCAGTTCTACTGAGCTCATTTGTGAGGGGTGTGTCTGTGTGTGATGACTTTTAATACAAAATACACATAATTATTTAAATTTGAGTAATTTTAAAGTACAAAATCAGCATGTTTTAATTCAAGATGACTTTTCAGTGTGATAATACACATATGTTCTAGGTCAGTGATGGAGAACCTTTTGAGCTCGGCGTGTCAGCATTTTGAAAAACCCTAACTTAACTCTGGTGCCGTGTCACATATAGGAGTTTTTTGATGTTTGCAACCATAGTAAAACAAAGACTTATATTTTTGATATTTATTTTATATATTTAAATGCCATTTAACAAAGAAAAATCAACCAAAAAAATGAGTTCGTGTGTCACCTCTGACACGCGTGTCATAGGTTCGCCAACACTGTTCTAGGTTCACCCCCCCGACCACCACCACCAAGTTCAGTGACCTTAGAGATTGAATGCCCCTAGTATCATACCTGCTTTGGTTTCTACTTGAGCACATGTACCACACTATAGTGAGGAATACTCTGATATGAGAATTGAGTAAACTGGATTTGGATGATCCTTACATTGTCGAAAGCTCACATGTTCTGACTCTTAGGTTTGCTATTTGGAAAATAGTCAATTCATGATTCCGCAGAAGAGTGCCAAAATGTTAAGCCATGGCAATAACTTTAGTTTTAACCTTAACTTTGAGGATTCATACTGTTTTGTCATTTTTTTTGTTTGTTTTGTCTTTTTAATGGGTTGTTTCTTCCTTATTATCCTTCTATTCTTAACATTTTTAGGACTAATAAAATGTACTTCTTCCACCCCTCCCCTTTCCAGATGAGACGAGTCTTTCAAGAACACCTTATTAAAAGTATTAAATATCAAAGCAGTTACCTGTATGAGCCATCCTGTGCTGTCTAATTGTTGCGCCATAACGAGTCATGATTATGGGAGTCATGATTAAAACCACTTAGTGACATTGTTTCAAGAATATTTTTATGATGAAATTGCCGTGTGACAGCTTGGTATCCACTGACTTTTGGAGGAGGCATTCAATTTATAAACACTAAATTGTTTTTGTCATCTAGAAAATAGTTCTCCTTACACAAGAAGATTTTAAAATGTCTTTAGTTGCTTTAATTCAATAATGACATATGAAACCATTTGCCTTCAAATAATTTTTCCAACATTTACAAAGATGTGAGCCGACTTAATTCACATATTTTACCTCCCACTCACTTATGCTTCTACATTAAGGCCCTACCTCTCTTTCATATACTTGTTTATTCTTTCTGCATTAAGAAACCTTTAAGTAAGTAACTTAAGGTGGTAATTCTTTATAAAGAGGATTTGACGCCCATATGGTGATTAAAAAACAAAACAAGCAACAACAAAAAAGTAGTTATTATCATGTATATGTCACATATACTGTCCCTGCCCTTTCCTTTACCTTTAAGACAGAAAAAGTGGACTCATGTCCTTTTTGGATTTCTGGCTTCTTTTCTTCTTCAAGGCTATTCATGAATGTGAATGTGAATGTTGGGGATGGATAAAGAAATGTTGGGAAAGGGTTTGCTCAGCAAAGGACAGGATGAAGCATTGACTAGAATGCTGAGAAAAGGTGGGCAAGAGAACAAGTGGAATGGAAGCAAGAAACTATTCTTCACCAACCCTTACAAGTCATGTGAGTCAGAGAACTAGAACCAGAAGGGACCTAGTGATCCTGTGATTACAGTCCCTTAACCTAACAGGTGCTTAGTACCTGCTTATGCAACTTAACCCCTCATTTTACGGGAGAAGAAAGGGAATCCCACAAAGGTACATTACCCAGTGCCATTCAGCTAGTTAGTTGCACATCACGTCATCTGATTCCTCCACTAATTCCTATTCTATTATAAGGTACTGTGATAACTTTTTCTGTTTTTATAATTCTGTCGCTTGGCACAGAGTAGGCATGAAATGTGGAGCTCATTAAATAACTGTTTCATTTGTAGGGCTGGTAGCACTTGCTAGGTCTCTTTATGAGTATGGGTTTTGGAGACTTAAATCTCAGCTTTGCCTGTTAGCACGTGGGCAAGTTTCTTATTCTTTCTTCGTGAAGCTCTCACATCTCAATAAATGGGGATAATAATAGCTCCCACATAGTGTTATAACAAATGAAACAAGATTGTTTGGAAGTCTTTAGTTTGGTGTGTTGCACAAATCATAGGCTTCAGTAAATGTTTGTGAAATGAATAAGGGATAACTATTACTGTATTTAACCTTCCTCAGAGAGAGTCAATATTCTTTACCCTTCAGGTGTGGGATATTATTTACAGATATGTATTCTTATTGCCCTAGTTAACTGCTGTTTGGCTACTGTCTTGTCTAGAAAATGCCTGCTTTACTTACCTCACAGCCTTTTAATTTGTTTAATTCCAGACTAATCCATGGAGGACAGCTTTTAAATGGATTGGCAGGCCCAACCGTAATGAATGCAGCTCCGTTCCTGTCCACAACGTGGTTTTCTGCAGATGAACGCGCCACTGCCACAGCTATCGCGTCCATGCTCAGTTATCTCGGTGGAGCATGTGCATTTTTAGTTGGACCGCTTTTTGTTCCAGCTCCCAACGGCACATCGCCTCTTCTTGCATCCGAGAATAGCAGGGCCCACATTAAAGACCGTATAGAGACTGTATTATATGCAGGTATTTTGAAGTTTATTTTCTTCCTGTTATACTTTGTCTTTTATCCCAGTCATCTTTACTCTGCTTTTGTGTAACAGATCACTTATGAAATACTTAAGAGGGCTAATATATACATATGCATATATGTGCTTTCTTTGTTTTATAATAATACTAGAGGCGTGGTGCACGACATTCGTGCGCTGGGGGGGAGGTTCCCTCAGCCTGGACTGCACCCTCTCACAGTCCAGGACCCCTCAGGGGATGTCTGCCTGCTTGCTTAGGAGTGCTGCCTTGGAGGCGGGAACTGCACGTAACTTGGTATGTCTACAGTAGATTCAGTATTTGTGTTTAGGTGTCGATAGCAAGTGGCAGAAAATGAGACTGGAAAGGTAAGGGACCAGATTATAATAAATTTTGAATTAATTTATTCACTTATTAATTTGACAGCTATATTTTGAATTCCTATATATCTGTCACTGTGCTAGGCACTGAGGTAAACATGGTTCCTCTTCTCATAGAACTTATAGTGTCCCAAAGGATACAAGTAGGAAAGCAAACAGTTGTTAAAGAGGGTAGTAAGTACTATCTCCAAAGGCCTATACTTGTTCTAAGAGCTGAGAAGTGGAACACCTAACCCAGATTTTGGAGGTCAAGTAGAGCTTCCCAGAGATATAGCATCTAAGTTGGAACCTGAGGGATGGCAGAGAGTTAGCCAAGTACAATGGGCAGGAGGAAGAATATACCAGAGAGAGAGAACCAGAGAGAGAAGCCCAGTAAGGGGAGAGAGAGTGCTACATTCAAGCAACTTAAAGCCCAGAGTGGCTTAGGTGTGGTGAGAGTAGATGAAGCTAGAGAGGTAAGCCAGGCCCTGTAAGCCTTGTAAACAGGACTAAAGGGTTTGAAATTCACCACGTTTTCAGCAGTGGCCATACTCTGAAGAATTTTATGCTAGAGAATTACATGGTGAGATTTACATTTCAAAATATGGTTTGAAGGGAATAAAAGTGAAAACAGAAATAGTGGCAGCATATAAAGCATTTAACCCACCTTACTCATATTAAAGAAAACAATTTGAATTGTAAAATTAAATAAGTAAATAAAACACAAAGCAGGTGAAACAAATTTTAAACTTCATTTCAGTTTTATCATTCTTTTCATTGAAAATGTAAGCAATGATTATATCTTCAAATGATTTGATTTTAGGCACTTTGGGTATAGCAGATAACCTACTCAAAGCTTCCCAGTTATTTCTTCATTGCTTTTATATTTTCCAATCTGCCTTCCTGAAATATCCCAAAACCTTCATTCCATTAAAAACATTTGCTAGAATTGCTACCTTAAAACATTAATGACTCTTACACTGAATTATTCCAGAAAAACGCATCATAAATGAAATATAGACTAATAGACCAATATCTCTTAGGTATATAGAGCCATAGTCCTGAAAAAAATACTAGCAAACAAAATCCAGCAACATACACAAAGGATTATATACCATGACCAAATAGGATTTATTTCTGGAATGCAAGGTTGTTTGAACATTCAAAACTCAACTAATGTAATATGCCATATCAGTAGAATAAAGGAGCAAAACCATGTGCTCATCTTAAAAGATGAGGAAAAAAAAGCATTTGACAGATCCAACACTTTCAAGATAAAAACACTCAACAAATCAGAAATAGATACAGGAGCTCTCTCAACCTAATAAAGGGCATGTATGAAAAACCCACAAATAAGATCATAGTTATTGGTCAAAGACTGAATGCATTTACCCGGAGATCAGGAACAAGATAAGTATGTCCACTCTTGCTATGTCTACTTAACATTGTATTGGAAGTTCTAACCAGAATCACTGAGAAAATGAAATAAAAGGCATTTTAGATCAGAAAGGAAAAAACAAAGCTATCTCTTTTGAAAATGATCTTGAATGAAGAAAATCCTTTGTAATCCATTAAAAACATATTAATCTAAAAAACAAGTTCAGTAAGAATGAACAAGTTTATTCTAAAAAAAAGTTTTAGGATGCAAGACTACTATATATAAAGATCAATTGTATTTCTGTACATTAGCAATGAATAATCCAAACATGAAATTAGGAAAACAATGCAATATACAATAGCCTCAAAAAGAATAAAATATTTATGCATAAGTTTAACAAAATAAGGTAAAACTTTCACTCTGAAAGACTACAGAACACTGTTGGAAAAAATTAAAGAAGACCTAAAGAAATGGAAAGAGAACCCATGTGAAAATTTAGTGTTGTGAAGATGCTAATATCCCCAAATTTATTTACAAATTCAGTGCAAGCCCAAATAATATTTGGCTGCCTTTGTTGCAGAAACTGACAAGCTGATTCTAAAGTTTATATGGAAATTCAAGGGACTTAGAATAGCCAAAACAATCTTGAAAAAGAACAAAGTTGGAGAACTCACACTTCCCAATTTCAAGTTACTACAAAGCTATGCCAATCAAAACAGGATTGTACTGGTATAAGGATAAACATATAAGTCAATGGAACAGAAGTAAGATTCCAAAAAATAAACTACTGCATAATTTATGTGCAATTGACTTTTCACAAGGGTGCCAAGACAATTCAATGGGGGGAAGAAAAGTCTTTTCAATGAACAGTACTAGAATAACTGGATATCCACATGCAAAAGAATACATTTGATCCCCTTCCTTACACCATACACAAATGAACTCAAAATGGATCATGGACTTAAAATGTGAGAGCTAAAACAATTAACTTATATAAGACGAGATAGGAGTAAAATCTTCATGTCCTTGGGTTAGGCAAAGCCTTTTTTAAAGGATACCAAAAGCACAAATGACAAAAGAACAAAATATGTAAATTGGATTTCATCGAAGTTAAAACTTTTGTGCTTCAAAGAACACCTTCTACAAACTGAGAAGACAATCCATAAAATGGAAGAAAATAGTTTCAAATTACATATCTGAAAAGGAACTTTTAACCGGAATATATTTTTTAAAACTTACAATTCAACAACAGAAAGTTAAACAACCCAATTAAAAAATGGGCAAAGGACTGAATAGACATTTCTCTAAAGAAAATATATAAATGGCCAACAAGCACCTGAAAAAAAAAACCTCACTTTCATTAGTCATTGGGAAAATGCAAATGAAAGCGATAATGAGATAAACTTCACACCCAATAGGGTAGCTTTAATCAATCAAATTGAAAATAAGTGTTGGTGAGAAAGTGGGGAAATTATAAATTGGAACCCTTATACATTGCTAGTCCTATATAATAAAAGGCTAATATGCAAATCAACCAAACAGCAGAACGACTGGTCGCTATGATGCGCACTGACTACCAGGTGGCAGACGCTCAATGCAGGAGCTGCCCCCTGGTGGTCAGTGCACTCTCACAGGGGAGTGCCACTCAGCCAGTAGCCAGGCTCAAGGCTGGCGAGCACAGCAGTGGTGGTGGGAACCATTCCTGCCTCCAAGGCAGTGCTAAGCAGTCGGACATCCCCTAAGGGATCCTGGACTGTGAGAGGGCACAGGCCGGGCAGAGGGACCATCTCCCCCCTCCTCCCCCCAATGCACAAATTTTGTGCACCAGGCTTCTAGTAGAAATATAAAATGCCACTTTGGAAACATTTTGGCAATTCCTCAAAATGTTAAACAGAAATTGCCATATGACCCAGCAATTTCATTTCTAGGTATATACCCAAGTGAGATGAAAACACATCTGTGCAAGAAATTGTACATGAATGTTCATAGTAGTATTATTCATGATGACCTAAATGTAGAAACAGTCCAAAATGTCTGTCAATTACGTGGATTAAGAATGTGGTATATCTACTCAGTGGAATATTACTTGGCAAAAAAATAATAACCTATTGATATATGCTCCAACATGGATGAACCCTAAAAACATGCCAGTGAAAGAAGCCAGTCACAAAACCCCCCAAATTATATGATTTTGTTTATAAGAAATGTCCATAATAATCATCCATAGATAATGAAAGTAGATTAATGGTAACCTAGGCCTGGGATATTTGTGCAGGTAATGAATACAGTTTCTTTTTTGGGATGATGAAAAAGTTCTAAAATTGATTAAGGTAATGGTTGCACAATTGTGAATATACTAAAAAACCATTTAATTGTGCACTTTAAAAGTGCAGATCTCTGGAGGGAATAATCGGGATAGCTAGGAACCTTCCCTCCCGTGATAATGCCAAACTAAGATTGTTGCAATATTCATTTTAATTCTGATTGTTTAATATTCTGCAGTAGCTAGTCATGTTTATAACTGTATATTATGTGAATTATATCTCAAGCTGTTTACAAAAATGCCAGAAGAAAGATGGGCAAAGAATATGAACAAGGCAACCACAGTAGAAGAAATACAAGTGGCCAGTAAGCATATAGAAGACTAGAGGCCCAATGCACGAAATTCATGCAAGAGTAGGCCTCACAGCCATGGTGGCTGCTTAGTTCCCTCCCTCGCAGCCATGGTGCCGCAGTGGCCTGGATCCTTGATCCTGGTCTAATTAGCAATTATGCTTTTATTATTATAGCTACTCATTCATTGTTACTAATAAATAAAAACTGTAAATTAAGACAATTCGTTAACTTTAGTTGCTTCTCAGATTGACAAAGAATACAGGTACTATCTGTGGCTAAGTGTCATAAGAATGTTGTATTTTTTGCAAAGAATATAGCCTTAGAATTAGAATTATCCTACTGAAAGATCCCTGGAAATCACTTAACCCAAACCCTTTATTGGCCCAGAAAGAGCAAGTGATTCATTCAAATTCCAAGTTAATTGATAGCATAGACAGGTATATACTTTAAGGCTTCCAGACATTTCTACTAAATTAAGCACAGCTAACAAAAGGTGGGACTTCTAGGAGACAAATCTCTGGAGGGAATAATCGGGATAGCTAGGAACCTTTCCTCTTGTGATAATGCCACACTAAGATTGTTGCAATATTCATTTTAATTCTGATTGTTTAATATTCTGCAGTAGCTAGTCTTGTGTTTATAAATTTTACTTTCTGTCTCTTGGTTTCTTATTTTGTATGCTTTCCTGTTCTGTTCAAATTTCCCATATAGCCTGTAAATTGAGTCTGTCCTACATCAGAATATCATAACATTGATCAACCAAACCTCCTGATCTCTTCTTACATATTTTCTCATATTTTTTATTTATGAGGACCATGCATATTAGACAACCATCCCAGACCTGCTTCAAAATCTCTTACAGTTCAATACTGTGGGTTTCTTTTTCATTGTATCTATATTTTTATGTGACATATTCAGAAAAGGCAAAGCCACTGGGGTAGAAAATAGATTAGCAGTTTCCACAAGCTGGGGAGGATGAGGGTGGGGAGTGGAGTCACTGCTAATGGGAAAGGTGGTATTTTGGGGGGATGAGGAAAATGTTTGCTGTTGTTGTTGACACTATTACAGATGTTCCCCCTTCCTCCCTCTTTGCCCCCCTCCACCCAACCCTCCTCCTTTTTCTCCATAGAGCAAACTTTGCTTACTGCCTCAATCTTTTTGTCTGTATAGCGCACCATAGTACCACCATACTTCATTGCTTACAGAAGGACTTCTTACCTATGACCTGCTGAAATGTTTATCTTGACATACTATGTTTCTCGCAAGACCGAGCTATTTTGGTTAGGTACTATATTTCGCCTATTTTCATATGCCTAGTGCTTAGTTGATGCTCAATAAATATTTGTTAGATAAGTAATAGTTGAAATGTTGAACTGTTTGTGTCATCTGGTTAACATTTTATTTTTTATTTTTTTATTTTTTTCAGAATTTGGAGTGGTCTGCTTAATATTTTCTGCAACTCTTGCTTATTTCCCACCCCGGCCTCCCCTTCCTCCCAGTGTTGCTGCAGCTAGCCAGCGACTGAGTTATCGGCGGAGCTTTTGTAGATTATTAAGGTAAATGTACTTAGAATTACTGAGTGGTTTTGACTAACACCTTTAAAAAGAATTTCACATTTATTTAAGATAATTTAAAATAGTAATTTTTCAGCAATCTATTAATCAGGTTGTAAATAATTGATAAAAATGGATTAAATACTTTAATGGGACTTTCTATCAGAAATCTATCTTAAAAAGTTGCCCAAAACAAAAACCTCCATAATTTTTTCCTTCTCTATTTCTATTGTTATTTATTTAACATTTTAAAAATTAAATCTTTAATTTAAGTGATTTCTTTTATAAGGAGCCATATCACGAAATAGTATCTGTGAAATCATGGATTTTATGTGTTTATTATATTTTTCCTATTATGTAAATTCTTTTTCTTCATTTTGTATTTCTTTTTTTTAAAAATATTTTTTTATTGATTTCAGAGAGGAAGGGAGAAGGAGAGAAAGAAACAGAAACCTGGCATGGGACCTCCTGGTTCATAGGTTGACGCTCAATCACTGAGCCACACCAGTCGGGCCATTTTGTATTTCTCCATGCACATTAAAATAAAAAGTGAATAAAATAAATAGTGCTTATTTGTATGCCTCCAGTAGGATCATACTTTGAGAAATTTAACATTTTATTTTATTGGTATAATTTAACTGTAATTAGATTAAATTCTGCCCTTGAAGGCTCAAATGCTATAGTACTGAAATCGATTCTTTGGATATATAGACCATCACTGGTGATTATGATTTGCAGTTGGACCATTAGAACTTATCTGTTGAATTTCCCCCCCAGTTTGTTATAATAAGTTTTTAGTGATTCATTAGCAACTCTCTCTGGTTGGTTCTTTCTTTTCTAGTCCTCCTCTCCCACCAGATGGTAAGACCCTGTGGTCAAAAACTATGTCTTTTGTCCACAGTAATATTACCTAATTCTATATAATAAAAGGCTAATATGCAAATTGTCCCCTCGGGAATTCGACCGGCCAGGAGTTCTACCGCTCACTATGATGTGTGCTGACCACCAGGGGGCGACATGGAACAAAGGAAGGCCCTGGCCGGCAGCCAACAGCCAGGGGAAGGAAGGCCCCGGCAGGCCCTGATCACCGGCCAGGCCTACGGACCCTACCCTCACGAATTTCGTGCACCGGGCCTCTAGCAGGATTATAATATGAGCCACATAATAGGTAATTTAAAATTTTCTAGTAGTTGCATTTAAAAAGATTAAAATAAATAGGTAAAAATTAATTTTAGTAGCATATTTTACTTAAGCCAGTATATCTAAAATATTATTTTAACATGTAATCCATATTAAAAAATATTAATGAAGTATTTTATATTCTTTTATTCATGCAAAATCTTTGGAATTTGGTGTATATTTTACTTACAGCATATCTCAATCCAGATGCTAGATTTTCATTAGAAATACTTGGTCTGCATTTAAATTTTGATATATTAACAATTAAGCAGTGTCTCCCATATTGCACTATTTTATCTAAAGTTAAAAATACGCACCTGCAATTTTTCAAGCTTGGAATCATTACATCTGTGATATTATTTTAAAGGTCTTATATTCTACAGACAATTGTTTGGGCCTTAATTGAAGATCTTTCACTTCACTTTCGTGGAAACGTCTTATAAAATTCATTGTGTTTTTGTTGAACATGTCTCTTAATATTATCCACTTAATTATCTTAAAATTTGTTTACACAACAGACATCATTTTGCTCTGCTGCAGCAAGTTGCAATAGCTATTCATTACGAAATTTGCAACGTATTTTATTCCAGTCTCATATTTTTCTCTATAAAACATTTAGATAAGCAAATTACAATGTTATTATGTAAAAAATATTTAGAATTGAGTTAGTTCACTGACACCAAGAAGGTCAGGGACAGGTTATAATACTAGAAGCAACACATACTACAACATGCACACTACAATATCTTACCCAGTGCAGCAGTTAAAGTGAATTGTAGTTCTACCAAAAAAAAAAAAAAGTTGCATTTAAAATTAGTTCTAAAGTTGCACTAGCCACATTTCAAGTGTTTAATAGCCACATCTGGCTTGTGACTACCATGTTAGCATAGCTATGTAACATGATTTTTCAAGTTTGGTTCACAGCCAACTAATGAAAGAAGGCTGACCATCTTTATTTTTTTTAAAAAAATAGAATTAAATAGAATAATATTACTGAATCATTTATAGTAATGATACATATCTTTTGTGAGAGTTTCAGTCTATCTATATGTACATATCTATGGGTAGGTCACAAAGTAAAGATATGTTTCTTACTCTGGAGCACTGTAAAGGTTTTTGAAAACCCGTCTCTACAGCACCTCATACATTGCCTTCCACATAATAGGCAACAAAAAATATTAGTTAAATTGAATTATTGTCAGTGGACACATTTATAAGATGACAATTAAAATGATAGGCTTTTTGGAAGTAAAATGCTATTTCAGTTTTTCTTTATGCCAAGCCAAAGATCAGATAGCAATAGATAAGGCTAGAGAGGTAGATTAGGGTCATATTATGTCATAATAGTAATTTTGGACTATTCTGTGGGAAATGAGGGGTCATTGAAGGATTGATTTTAATGAAAGAAGTTACATAAAAGATTGTTCTGAGAAGGGAAAACAACTTAAAATTATCACTCTGACTACCCTCTGTTTGCTTCTAATTGCCCCAGAGTCAAGATCTTTATTTTCTGTGTAAACCATGAAATGTAAGATCTTTTTTCTTTATTTAAAAAAATCATTTTCATTTATGCTTAACATTCCTTGTTTCTCCCATATTCGACTGTTTACTCTGCAGAATTGCTTGCTTCTACTTTTGGCTCGCCACAGTCAGTACATACAGAGCTTCCTCAGGGGAGTTCTTTGGGCCTGCCATGCTGTATTCCCCTAGCCTACCAATATAATTTAAATTTTCTCCAGTCTTTCAAAGAAACCCTGGTTACTTTATTATTTCCTGGATTTATTGGAATAATTGTGTGCGTTTTATCTAGACTAATTGCATTATCTGGGGTAGGTGGTGAGGGGAAGCGATGGTTATGTGCTAAGGTTTCCACCACAATTTTTTTTGTACTATTCATACCATTTCCATCTCTTAATATGCATTTAAACTGTAACGTAATGTAAACACTTCTCTCCCTTTATGTGTTGGTTTAACCCCTTCCCCGGCAGAAACGTGTATACACGTTTTCACAAAATGTTCTTTTTCAGTCGTCGACGAGTATACTAAGAAAATATGGTAAAAAAATATGGTTTATAGGAAGACGAGTTACAAACTGTTTTCATAACCAGCATCAAAAATACTATATAGAACCAAAATAAAAAAATTAGTCTGAAAAAGAAACGTTTTTAACAAAAAAATTGTTGGGGAAGGGGTTAATGCAGTGGTTCTCAACCTTCTGGCCCTTTAAATACAGTTCCTCATGTTGTGACCCAACCATAAAATTATTTTCGTTGCTACTTCATAACTGTAATGTTGCTACTGTTATGAATCATAATGTAAATATCTGATATGCAGGATGGTCTTAGGCGACCCCTGTGAAAGGGCCGGTCGACCGCCAAAGGGGTCGCGACCCACAGGTTGAGAACTGCTGGTTTAATGTTTGATGACGATGGTGTTTGTTTTTGCCTTTCAAACTTCAAGGGTGGAGAGTTGAGTTGAACATGTTTTTTACTTCAGGACAGATGGACACATTTACTCATTTATTTACTTGTTCATTCTTTTATTTATATTTCCCACTTTCATTCCTCTCCCCTTCCCTTGCCCAGGCCACCTTTCAAATGCATTTAATGTTTATCTGTGTATCTCATTCTTATTTACTCTTTTCACTAAACATGGTAAGATGGTTTTTTAAAAAAAAATAACTTCATTTGGGGAATTTATAGAAATATCCAAAGGTAGAATAGTTCAACTTCCATGTCCCCATTACCCAATATCAACAGTTGCCTATTTATAGCTAATATTATTTCAGCTCTACTTTACCTACTTCCCCCATTCCTGTATCATTAAGCAAATCCCAGATGACAAGTTATTTCATCCATAAATATTTCAATATGTGTAATATATGTTAAAAAGATAGGGACACTTTAACATATAGTACCATTATCACACCTAAAATCTTTAAAAAAATAGTTTACTAATATTACATCATAGTTTATATTTCCAATTGTCATAAATGTCATAACATTTTTTTAACAATTTGTTTGAATCAGGACCCAAATTAGGTTCACATACTGCATTTGGCTCAAATCCATTACAATCTGTAGGTTTCCTTTCCTCTCTCTCTCACCCTTATAATTTATATGTTGAGGAGCCAACTCTTTTGTCTCCAGGGTCTAGGTTTTGAGGATTGCTTCCTTATGGTGTAATTTGCCATGTTTCTCTGTTCTTTGTATTTCCTGTAAATTGTAGTCAGAGCTTTGTTCTAACTCAAGGTTTTGCTTTTGCTTTGGTTTTGGTTTTACAAGACTACTTCATAAATGATGCTTCCTTCTTCTAACAGGAAGAGCAAAGGAATAAAATTATGTTATATATACATATACAAAAATAGCAAACTACATATTATATAAAATGTAAAATTATATGTCTATATTACAGTATGGAGCTGGATAAATAAATTATGATATACCAACATAATGGAATACTACACAGCTATGAGAAAGAATGAGGAAGCTCTGTATGTATTGACTATGGAAGAGCTTTAAGACTTAAATTGAAAAAGTAAAATTCAGCAAATGGTTGTACTATGCTATCATTTACATAAAAAGATTGGGGGGAAATATATATTTTGTATGTTTTGTAATATTTCTGGGAAGTTACCAAAGAAAGTGATAACATTGAGAATTGTGGGAAGAGGGGAAGAGGGAATAGAGGGAGATATTTTCCCTAAATTTTTTTCCCTGTTTGGTTGTGAGCCATTTGAATTGTATTGCCTAGTAAATAATTATCTAAAAAATAATAGTAAAACAAATGATAATAAAACAAAAATTAAAATGATTTTCTGAAAATGGTAAAACTAGCAAATTATATATTTGTTTTTAATCTTTTTTTCTAACTTGTTCGAGGAGAAAGTATAATTTTTTTAACATTTGAATTGTTTATTTTTCAACTACAGTTGACATATTATTATATTAGTTTCAGGCATACAACATAGTGATTAGACATTTATATAACTTATAAAGTGATCACCTGATAAGTCCAGTACCCACCGAAGCAACAGCAATTTATCCTTTCAAATAGAGCTTTTTTTAAACTGAACCTATCTACGTCATTCTATGAAATAATGTTGGTAATTCATTGATGTAATAAACATTGACAATTTTAAACAATATGAACAAAAAAGACTATTCTTATCAAAATAAAAAATTTAAAGAACTTTGATTTTATTAACAAACTGACAACTATTTTTTATTTCTGATTCTGATGTTCTAATTTTCAAATGACTGTTTTCATGAGTAAGTTTAAATTCTAGAGTTTGAATCTGCAATAATATTTTTCACTTCTCTTTCACAGCAATGTGAGATTTTTGATGATTGCTTTAGCATATGCCATACCGCTCGGTGTATTTGCTGGCTGGTCTGGAGTTCTGGACTTAATTTTAACACCAGTGCATGTCAGCCAAGTAAGCATTTTATCTTTATATTTGAAGGTATTTTTAGTTCATTTAAATGATAACTGTTGTCTACATGTTCTTGGTTTTAGCTTCAAGGCCTGGATAAAACAATAGTCCATACCATTATTGCAAAAGCAAGGTTCATGTGAAATACTTATAAACAATATTTATTTTCTTCCTGGAAAAAGCCATGAATTTCACATTTATTTGGGTGTTATTAATGATGCTACTAAACAGAAAAATAAAGAAGGAAAATCTTAGTTTTGTTGACTCTATCCTTTACATTCTTGCTTTATGCTTTATGAAGATTAAGATCCCATCATCAAATATATGGCTATTCCTACATCTAATTTCTCACTTTCTCTCTAGTCTCAGAATAAGGATATCTCATGTATTTAAAAGTAGCCATTTCTTTGGTGGTGTGGGGTCCTCACCAAGTGAGAAATGTGCTGCACATGTAAAGGGCAAAGCTACCAGAGGTTTAACAGAGAGACTGTTACAGGGTTGAAAGCAGAACAAATACAGTAGAGGGTAAGCAATACTGGGCTCTCGGAGTTCGGGCCCTGCCAGAGTGGAGAGACCTCATTAACATCTTGGGCTTCTGCTGAGACACCAGGAAGGCCAAACTTTAAAATGTAGGACTCTGCCCGAGAGAGAGTAAGACCTAGCCTACTTAAACCCAGAAACGAAGCCTAAAACCAGGCACCAACGAAAATCTGCAGAGGATGCAATTGAGTCCTCTCACCTTGGTTTCTACTTCTCTGCTATAATGAAGCACAAAATCAAGCCTACCCAAGTACAAAGTGATCATTTAGTAGCTGAACTGAAAGAGTTCAGAATCTTTATATTGTATTTTCCATGACATACACTTTACAATTAAAAAAAAAAAAAAGAAACCACACCAAAACATTAGACATACAAAGAAACAGGAAAATGTGACCCATATTTTAAAAATAAAAGTAAAAAGAAAAGTAGTCAGTAGAAACCAGCTTGGAGATAGCCCTGATGTTGGATCTAGCAGACAGAGACTGTAACATAAAAGAGAGAGAGAAATCTTTGCTCCAAGTTCATAAACATATTCCCCTTGTTAATCTCATAGAACTGAAAGTATAGTAGCCACTAGCAACATGTGCCTTTTAAATTTAAATCAGTTGAAATGAAATAAAAATTAAAAATTCACTTCTTCAGTGATACTTTTCAAGTGCTTAATAGCCACTTGTAACTTGTGGCTACCATATTGAACAGTGCAGATATATTACATTTTCATCATCATGGAAAGTTCTATTGGACATTGCTGTTCTAGAAGCTTTATCGTTATGCCTGTCATATTTAAACCTAGAATGGAATTTTGTGCTTGTTATAGTCAGGAGTTTATTTTCCCCCAATATAAATAAATATCCATTAACCTAATATCAGTCTTTGAAAACATCATGCTTTCCCGTTGTCTCTAGTGTCATCTTTGTCATAATGAAGTGCCCTTGTGTGCATGAATGTGTTTCTAAATCATTTTTCCCCTCTATCCTTGATGCCATCCATTCCTTCCTCTTGTATAAAGTTTTTGTGTCATCTTTAGTCTATGTGTGTCAACCTCTAGTCTATTTGTCTGTCTTTGTGCCAATACCAAATTGTCTGAAGTATTCTCATATTACAAGTTTTGGTATCTGGTAGAATAATACTCTTTTTTATTCAGATTTTGATGAAATATTTTTGAATCACTAGATCAGCTTGAGAATTAACTTTTTTATAATACTGAGTCTTCCAAGCTATGATCATTGTATTTCTTTTCATTTACTTAGGCCGTAATGTCTCTGAATGATGCTTTATAATTTTCTGCAAAGATGTCATCTGTATATTTGTTAGATTTATTCCCCGGTATTTTATATTTTTGAAGCTGTTGTAATTGGTAATTTCAAAAATTACCAGGAGGCCACAGTTCGATTCCTGGTTAGGGAACATACCTGGGTTGTGGGCTCCATCACCAGGGTGGGGAGTGCAGGAGGCAGCCTATCAATGATTCTCTCTCAACCACTGAGCCATGATGGCTGGGCTATGCTAAATTTTTTCTAATTTCACCTTGAGGAACTCTAACTATATATGTTATACCTTCATATTGTATTCCCTAAGTCTCTTACTCTCGATTCTGAGTTTTTTATACATTTGTATTCCTTTGCTTCAGACTGGATATTTTATCTAGCCTTTCTTCCAAATCCAATTTTAGTTTTCAGTCTAATATGCTACACAACTTATCTAAGGGTTACCGATTTCAATTATATTTTTAAGTTATACAGTTTGGGTACTTTTTTGTAGTTTCCAATTTTCTGTAAAATGCTTGAGCTTATCTTTTATTTTTTAAACTTTAAAAATAGTTATTTAAAGTCTGCATCTCATAATTCCCTTTTCTGGATCCCCTGTGGGTATTTTTATATTTGTGGTATTCATTGATGTTTTCTAATCTCCTTACATGTTCTACTATTTTTGACTGAGTGCTAGACATAGTAGCATTATGAAAAGTTGTAGAGATATTTTAAGCTCCAAGATGATGTTATTTTTGTCCAAAAAGAACTTATATTTTTCTTGCAGGAGTCTAGAGATCATTTAATCTAGTTCCAGAAATAGGGATTATTTATAGCTGGGCTTCAGTCCCTCAAAATATAGTTTTCAGGTCACAGTACTCTTAAGTATAGTCCTTCAGAGCCCCCAACTAAAGCCTGGGATTTTTCACAAGGCCACTCACCCCACAATAAGCCTCAAATTCATTTTTCCCCCCTTATGTCAATGAGGCTGTTGATAACGTCTCAGCCCCTTAGCCACTTTTTCTAAAATCAGCAGACACCCCACCCCTAAGGGAAAAGTGTCACCAAGTACCAGGTGTATCTGAGTTTCCTTCCCATTCTACATAATAATAAAAGCATAATATGCCAGTTGGACTGGATAGCCGAACCATCTTCTGGACATCATTCCGGACGTCCTTCCAGACAAAGCCACAGTGGCGGGGGCCAAGACAGAGTGGTTAGGGGTGATCAGGCAGGCAGGCAGGCAGAGGCAGTTAGGGGTGATCAGGCAGGAAGGCTAATGGTTAGGGGTGATCAGGCAGGCAGGCAGAGGCAGTTAGGGGTGAGCAGGCAGGCAGGCAGAGGCAGTTAGGGGTACCGATCAGGCAGGAAGGCTAGTGGTTGGGGTGATCAGTCAAGCAGGCAAGTGGTTAGGGGCAATCAGGCAGGCAGGCAAGTGATTAGGGGCGATCAGGCAGGCAGAAGGTTAGGGGTGATCAGGCAGGCAGGCAAAGGCAGTTAAGGGCGATCAGGCAGGCAGGCGAGTGGTTAGGGGCATGAGGCAGGCAGGTGCGTGGTTAGGGGCAATCAGGCAGGCAGGTGAGTGGTTGGGGCAATCAGGCAGACAGGTGAGTGGTTAGGGGTGATGAGGCAGACAGGCAGAGGTGGTTAGGGCTAATCAGGCAGGCAGGCAAGTGGTTAGGGGCGATCAGGCAGGTGAGTGATTAGGGGTGATCAGGCAGGCAGGAGAGTGATTAGGGGTGATCAGGCAGGCAGGCATGTGGTTAGGGGTGATCAGGCAGGCAGGTGAGTGGTTAGAGGCAATCATGCAGGCAGTCAGAGGTGGTTAAGGGTGATTAGGCAGGCAGGCAGGTGTGTGGTTAGGAGCCAGCAGTCCCAGATTGTGAGAGGGATGCACCGGGCCTCTAGTGTTTCCATAATTATGTATTACCTTCTTGGCTGTCTGATGCCATCAGATAGATTTCCTAGTTCTCAACCAGAATATTAATCCAGATTACTTAGTATACCTTCACCATAAGAAGTAAGCCTTAATTTCCTAACCTGTTTTCTGGATGGCAGGTATTTCAAGCATGTTCACTTTCAAGAAGGAAAAGTGTAGCACTCATTTAAATGATTCTCATTCTGCAAATCCTTTTTCATTTTTATCTTCACTAGGGGATATTTTTCCATTGAGTTGTAGAGAGTGGAAGGGACGGGTAGAGACAGAGAGAAACTTCGATGTGAAAGAGACAGATGGATTGGTTGCCTCCTGCACATACCCCAACTAGGCAGGGAGGGTGAGTGTCCTTGACCAGGAATTGATCCTGCGACCCTTCAGGGCTGACATTCTAAATATTGAGCCAAACAGGCAAGGACTGATTTTGCAACATCTTATGCTTCATCTTATAAATCCTTCCAAGTATCTGCCTCTGTACAAACTCTGAGAGGTATAGAGACCATAAATCACACCAGGTATTAAGTAAAGCAAAATTTAAAATTAAATGAAAGCAACAGATCAAAACAAAGAAAATATTTTAATTATTGTGTAGAATGTTATTAAATAAAGCAATTATCATGAGCAAAGGAAGCAGAAAAGCACAAAAGCCTGACAGGACCAGGGTCAGTATGGTCAGAAGCATGGTGGTTCTTGCCCTGGTACAGGACCCCACTCGCCTAGGGGACAGATGGAAATGTTAGTGGGAGCCTGATAGCATTATCTGGGCCTTAGATGATGGATGCAATGAGAGGGGCAATTCTGCAGAACAGAGAATTCTCTTGCTCCAAAAACCAATAGTATAAAAAAATATAGAGAGATAATTTAAGCTTCAGGGTGTGCTCTTTTTTCCAGAGAGAGTTTATCTTTCTTTTGGCACCAAACACTGGCACAACAAAAGACTTGTGTAAAAGTATTGTATTACTTGGAGCAGAATCCCAAAATTCTGAGACTTAAGAAATCCATTTGTCATTCGCATAGCAATCTAGGACAGCTTGCCTGGTAATGTAGGACAGTTGTCTACAGTTTGGACAGGTCTTTTTCTCACTCTTATTTAGAGACCTGGGTTGCTTCCACTTTGCAGCTCTTTGTCTCCTAAGACCTTGTCTTTATAGTCATGGGTGAAGCTGGGTGACCACATCTGGATTCCAGCTGGCAGAAGGGAAAGAAAGCATGGAGGAGGCATATAACTGTGTTCCAGCTTCTAGCCCAGAGATGGCACACCTCAGTCTGGCCACTTCCATTAATGAGAACTTAGTCACGTGGTCACATGGAAATGAATGGGGGTTGGGACGTGTAATCTAGCCAAATGCCCAGGCAGAAGAAGATAATATGTTTTGGTGGACAGCTGAATATTCCTGACACAGGTGTAATGAAAAATA